>JAAGVU020000061.1:6617783-6695363 GCA_011763525.2 Mormyrus iriodes
CTGGTCCTTAACATCATCGAAAATTTGTGGATAGATCTCAGAAGAGCAGTGCGTGCAAGACGGCCCAAGAATTTCATTGAGCAGCTTTTTGCAAGGAGGGATGGGCAAAAATCCCCCAAACAAGAACTGAAAGACTCTTAGCTGGTGACAAAAAGCATTTACTTTTGCTTTGGGTCCTTTACCTTTATTTTGAAATCGCAAAAGATGGAAATAAAAAATAATTTTGCTTAAAACATTACAGAAATGTACAGAAACTTCATGCCTTTGGGAAATCAGGTCATCTTAGCTATTTAAACAAATAAATTTTGACCAGAGGTGCCCAGACTTTTGCATGCCACTGTATTAATTTATAAGAGATGCTACACTATTAGAAATGATAAAGCCAGTGGCTAGAACTGAGTTCCTGACAGCAAGTCCTGTCCATTTCAGGCCCACAAGTCCACAGTTTGGCAGGTGAGACACTTGCCACAAAACAGAGATGTCTTCATGACCACAGGTGGAGCCGGAAACCTTCATTTGTGGAAGTAGTAAGTTAAATTTTTTCAACTTGACGTCTCCAACTGCAGCTGGGAAGCCAGTACCTGTAAATGCGGCTTGTGACCTTGTCCGGCATACATTTGTCCAAAATGGCTTGATGTGCAGGTGCTAGACAGATGAGGTTACTTGTCACTCAGTGGTCCTCTGATTCTGCTCCAGCGAGTATCCAGCTCAGAGGAGCAGGAAGGATGCTGAGGAGGTGGATATGGGGGTGGCCGGCACGCTGAACCTGCTGCAGAACATCACCTTGTCCACACAACCCATTGCCAGCCTGGACTGGAGCCCCGACAAGCAGGGCCTGTGCGTCTGCTCGGCCTTCGACCAGACTGTCCGGGTCCTCATCGTCACTAAACTCAACCGGGTGTGAAGGGCACCTCGTTCTGCTGCTGCTCTGCAGCCATGCCTGCAGGGAGTCTGACTTACTGAAGGTCCAGCTGTTTCCCTGTTCAGAAAGCTCTCCCAAGGAATAGAGCAAGTTTTGTCCTCTTTTCCCTGTTTTGCTGTTTCATTGTCACCCCTTCCCCCATTTTATATTTATAAATTTACGCTGTATAACTTCTTTCTGTGGTCTTGAATTTTGGCCAAATAACCCACTGATACAATAAGATTTTAATTATATCAATGCATTTTAATTATATCAATGTACGGAAACATTCAGAAGCCTGATTTGTAACTTTTGAAGTATTTAGGCAACAAAACAAGGATGTACCAAAGAAAATTCCTTTAAAAAGTGAGTAAATGGTACTACAAACATGCATTTCAGATATGTATACATTTTCAAAAGATAGCATGATAGGATGTAATCATATTATTATATTCATACATATATCTTTATTTGAAGAAAATAAGTTTGCTAATAAGAGGAAAAAAACTGAAGATTATATCCAGCATTTAAAATTGTAAAAGTCTTGCAGATCCTTATCTTCAACTGGTTTATCATGGATTCCAGCATACACAGTCTTCAAGAGATTTGTTTTGAATTTCCCTTCAAGAATATCAATGTATTTTTCCAAACAACCTATAGAAATGAAAGGTGAACGTTAGACAGGGAAGATGTACAGTATTTGTCAAAAGCCTACCCATAGAAAGGTTTCTTTGTAGTATTCTCAACATTTTTGAATCATTATAGACATCACAACTATAAAACATATATGGAATTATGCACTGATCAAAAATGTATTAAAAAAATATTTGTTGCGGGAGCACCAGAAGGTGAGACTCAGAAGGTTGCTGGTTCAAAGCCACCACTGGGCCCTTGAGCAAGGCTTTTAACCCCAATTGCTCCTGGGACTGGTTGACCCTATTGTCTCCTCTAAGCCATTTGCTTGAGGTGGCCTCCTGGGATGCTTTTCCAGCTGTCCTGAAGGAGCTCCCACATATGTGCTGAGCTCTCATTGGCCGCTTTTCCTTCACTCACTGGTCGAACTCCTCCAAAATACTGTGTTTAGGTCAGGTGTCCAGGTCATGTGATGCGACATTATCACTCTCCTCTGTAGGCGGCTTGGTGTGTCAAAACTTTCGACTGGTACAGTATAGTTTAGGATTGTTAATAATGGCTCAAAAAATGTGAATGATGTTGACTTGAAAATATCTGATGATCATTTGAGGGACTTTGTGTTCCTCCTAAGAAGTATAACATACCGGGACCCATGATCTTTCCGTAGGCGATTAGATTGGGGCTCAGCTGCGGGTGGTCAAACTGCTCTTCCTTCATGAGGATGCGGACGATTTCTCCTGTTATGAAGGCATCGTCGAAGTTCTGCTCACTGACGTGTCTGAGGGGGAACTTGCAGTAAACATCCACAGCAGCCAGAGGGTCAGATGTAACCAGGAGATCTGCAAGCTCGATGTAAGCATCGTGGACCTGCAGTGAAAGGTCAGTATGACAGGTTCCTGTTCCAATCTATTTAGAGCAAGCAATGCCATGAAATGGAACAACAGAATTCCTGAAGCGTGTTACACTGGCCTCTGGTGCCGCGGTGATGACCTCCTGGTAGATTGTGCATGCCTCCTCCGTGGTGCTGGCTGAGCGAGAGAGGGCCCGAGCCAGGCCTAGGCGCGGGACATGGGACCAGCAGTTGGGCATCATGGAAACGCTACTACTATTGTGATCCAGTACAAGCTCTACGGCCTTTGGAGCTGACACACAGATGGGGACAGAGATGTTTACAAGTCAGTGCTGAGGTGGTGCCTTACCCGAAAGCTTGAGTTATAACCAGAAGTCAACATTTCATGTCCAGGAAGTAAAAATTCAGTCCAAGATTTTGTTTCAGCCAACTAGTTGAATATAAAGTCACAGAATACTCAACTGGTTTGGTTGAAACAAAATCTTGGTTTGGATTTTTTTTTCTGGACCTGAAATGTCCAACCCTACTTATGACACAGCTTTTTACTAACTTAGCTGCATACATTTATGTTCCCCAGGCACTCACCCTGATGGAGGTGGGGGGTGCTGCAGCTGCCACCCCTTCCATCAGGGTGAGTGTCCTCAACACCCCCCCCCCTCATCCCAGGTACGTGCCTGCAGCACACCTAACATCTATCAGGGTAAGTGCCTGCACCTCCATTAGGACCCCCCCCCCCCCACCTCCACCAGTGTGAGTGTCTGCAGCACCCCCCACCTCCATCAGGGTGAGTGCCTGCAGTACCTCCATCACCTGGAAGATGGTTGGAGGTGCAGCAGGCAGAGGTGCAGCTTTAACCGCCAGCTCCAGGGGCATCGCATGTTGGCTGACCCTGCACTGTGACCCCCAAATTATGGAGCGCAAGATGGGGTAGGCGAACAGACAAATTCCAATGTACCTATACTGTACTTGTGCAAATGACCAATAAAGGATCTATCATTTATCATATCATAAACCTTGAGGCTTGAGCTTTTCCTCAGATGATTGGCAGACTGGTTTGGAGGCAATGTGAGTCGGCTGGGATTTTGAAGTTGTTTTGCAAGGCATCTTTATGCACTTTGGCTTGGCTCCAGTGCACCGTCTGCTGGACAACAATTTAAAAAACGAGACTGCTGTTACTTTGTAGATTTACATTTAATAAACATCCATTTACATACTTCCAAGTCAGTAAAGAAAGTGGCGCAAACCTTGTTGTATGGCAGAGCTGGGCAGAGTGCAAAGTTTTACCCATGATTTACTATAGTGTCTTAGGTTAATGATTGTGCTCAAGGTTGCTACAACTAGCCTTGGACATGAAAGTCTGTGTCATTATTTACTATTCAACCCTATGGGGCAAAGCAGGGCTCAACTAAGGCCATGATGAAGTTGTTTTATAAATGAAAGGCACAGCACCTTGCCACAGGTGGCGTAGCTTTGGCTGGTTTGGAGGCAGGTTTTCCAGTCCTTTGGCTGGGTTCAGGGGCTGTAGCACACCCTCTACCTAGCATGCCTCTTGCACGGCTGACCCCCCTTCCGGCAACCCCCACTCCTGAGCCACGATGAGCGCCCCCCGGTGGAGGAGCTGTCTGATTGGCAGACTTCTCCATCTCCTTTTTGGCAAGATGATCCTGCCACCATTTCTGACCTGAAGGTGAAAAGGGTAAAAAAAATATATGCAAATGACCTTGATGCAGATAAATGCAGTGTAACATTTTTGGATGTATTAATGTTGCATGAGACTGGCATCCTGTCCAGGGTGCAACCTTGCCTTGGGCCCTTTGCTGCCTGGGATAGGCTCCAGGCTGCCCCTGTGACCCTGGTCAGGATAAACAGTTGAAGGGTGGATGGATGTCGCCATAAGGTGCATTTTGGGATTAAAGGTTTTTTGTTGCTACAGTCTGAGGTATCCAGGGGCACTTTTTTTCTACAGTGATAACAGTGGCTCCTACAACCCATCCAAAATCAGAAGTTTAAGCAAGAGCTTGCAGAACTCAGGGACCGGAAGATGCAGGGGATTCTCTCTGCTCACCGGCCAGCTGGCTGGGTGTGGGTCCAGCCTGGGCGGCGCCCTCCAGCTCGATGCTGGCCCTGAAGCTGAGAAGGCAGTCAGCCAGGGAGCTCCGCCCACTCTCTGAGTAGGGTTCGTCATCGTGCTGGGCCAGCTGAACCTGACCAAGCAGGCAGAGGGCGTGGCTGCTGTGGGGCGTGGCCACCACTCCAATCCGGCACACCTGGCCAATCGGAGGAACAGAGAATTATTTGAATGCGCTAAAAAAAACACACTAGTTACTGTTACCAAATTATTCAGATATAAAAGAAGTATTTTATGTTTAAAAAATGTATTTCTTTTCCATCTATCCATAGTTTTTAGGTTTTGTTCTTAGGGCACTCTTGGCGGGATACCAATTTATTTCAAGTCCCTGAATCATAAAGACAGAGCGTGTGAGGGTGTGGAGTAAGAGTGTAAAGTCACCTTCTCCTGCAAGTCGAGGAGTTCCCTGCAGGGGGCGATGGTGGTGAGCCGAATAAGGGAATTCAGGGCCTGGCACCTCCTGGCCACCCAGGCCTCTCTGGCAGAAACCTGGGCCTGAAGAAGGGCCTGGAGCAGGGCGAAGTGGGCGTCTAGCAGCACCCAGTCCATCTGCCGCGCCACCTCTCCCCGACACATGCACCCACACAGACTGCGTGCCGCCAAAACCGCCGTGCTTGAGAAATGAGGACCAAGTGGAGGAAGAGTTATGTCAAAGAAGACTGCAAGCCTTTTAACTGAGTCCATGACTGATCATTTTTCCTGACAGTCAACACGGTCTCTCTCTATTTAAACGTGATAAATGTGTGTGGGCTTCTCACTGTTACTCAAGGACATCAGCATGCACTATAAATGTCGGCAAGTGCACATTTTGGAGACACTTACGTGTGAAAAACCTGATCCGAACTCATGGCTTTCCCTGGAGGTCTACAGTCCATCAGCAAAGTTCCCAGACTGAGGCAGCCTTGAAGGAACTGTGTGTTTTTTAGGGACAGCAGGTCCGCTGTGTTCTGCTTGTCAGCCCTGGTGAATGGGGGAAAAAAACCTTCAAAAACATGATTCCGAGCCTAGTCCTGGTCTATAACTTCACAATGTTTAATTGTATTTGGTGAACAGCATACACACTAATTTCTCGCATAGTTGTTTGGGCTTTAAACTAGGCTGATCACACTCCCGCTGTCATGCAGGACACACACACCTGGCCAGGTCGTCTGGGCTGCAGCACTGCATGATGAAATGTTCCAGGCCTTGCTGGAGATACAGTGCTGCTTCTACCTTGTTCTTTGGATCCCCATCTTGCTCTAGCATAGCCAGTCCAGTGTAGAACCTATCAGACCAGATGCACAGAGTGCCGGCAATACGGTCCAGAATGACAAAGGACACAGCAGAGCCACGACTGATCCAAACATGCAGAATAGAAGCTAAAAAGATGAATTCTTAAACAGATTCAAGATGCTCTGCTCTTATACCCTTGAACTAAGTACTCTAAAGTCATTCAGCTGACATAGACAGATGAGTGAGATGTTTAACTCTAATTGTATTGTCTGCTCAGTGCCATCATACATGAGCAAACAATAGGAGTAAGGTAGCCAAGGGCAGAAAGGTCGCAGATATGTGATGAGGTGGGTACCTGAGGGGGGCGTGTGAGGGCTGCAGGGCCAGGCCTGTGCGGAGATGCTGCAGCGCCTCGCGGGCGTGACCCCTCTGCAGTAGCAGGCGCCCCGCATGCAGGTTGAGCTCCCAGTCGTCGGGACTCAGGGACCAAGCGTCCAGGAACTTCAGCAGGGCCTGCTGCAGAGGGCTCGCCTCACCCAGACACCCAGCTCTGCCTCCCTGGGGCAGCAGCATGCAGTCAGACTGGTGATTATAGCGGCCTATCCTGCAGTGAGGAGCACTGGTGCAGTAAGGGGCTCATGTCCACAATTCTATATCCACTAATACTAGTCAGCATATTTTTTCTTACTTTTTGTTGCACAAGTGAAAATAGGTGTATTTTTTTGCTGAATTCAAATATCTAATCAGAATTTCCCCATCACAAAATAATTTTGAGTGATTAAAGGTTACGCCATATGCATATTTACGGTATATGTGTGTATGGTGGAAGTGGCTCATCTTGAAGGTATAAATGTGTGATTTTCCTGCTGTACTTTGCCTTAGGAACATCCCTCTTACTATTTCTCCAGATCAGAGAGAGAGCAGGATCGGGTGGCGACATGTTCAAGCATGATACAGCCTGGATATTCTGGCAAAATAGACTTAACTGTACTTTGTGATCCTTGTTCACAAACAGAAATAAAGTAATTTTTCTTCAATTAATCTTTAATACACCCCTACATTCTTAATAAGGAATAATGTGGATAAGGAATAACGTGCTGTCAATACAGCTTATGAAAGACTACCTCAGACTGTCGCAACAAAAAACCTTTAATCCCAAAATGCACCTCAAAGACTATGGATGCCAGCATAATCCTGAGTGCATCTCTGAAATCAGCATAAAAAGGACATAACAGGCACCCCTTAATTATTTCGTGACAAATTCTTTGTTGACCGATTAATGCGTTTCTGCAGAAAAAAAATTGCGCATGGTTTTTGCTTAAGAGTAATGAAATTTCTGAATAACACAAATATGATGAAATAATCTAGAAGTGGGTTTTTCAAATCATGGTTTTATGTTGTTATTTGATTGAAAAGTGCAAAATCTTGACAGATCTGGACCGACATCATGCCCCTGCCAAGACTCCACTTCCCAAACAGCAGCACCACAGCACCACAGACCAGCCAGCATGCCACACAGAAGGTCGCCCCACATCCGAGAACTCCTCTTTCTGAAGGTCATCACCCGGGACCCTTTGAAACCTCACAGGCACTGAGCTGGCGGGGGGCACCTTTCCCATTCTCTTTGACAGCCAGATGAAAAGGGTCTGGATGTAGTCGGCCTTGGCGGGCAGACCCTGTTCCCGCAGCTGCCTGTATTCTGCATCCAGGGCTTTCAGCTGCTCCTGCAGGGTGGGCTGGCCAGAGAAGCCGTGGAGCTTGCAGATGGCCAGGACCTCGTCCTCCTTCCCTGCTGCCTTGGCGCTCTCCAGGTCCAGGGCATCTTCTTCAACCTGCTGGAAAAGCGGACCACACCAACTACAACACCATAGGGGTCAAACAGGCGTAAATTACAGCATTAGCTGAACAGTCAGCATCGGGCCCCTTGGGGTGGAGTCAGGGGGATGTTTACCCAGACTGGGAAGTTTACGAAAGGTTGCATAGGGGGATTCCGTGTTCGGGGACAAGATGCGGTCACAGACCTGACCGAGGATCATGGGCAGTTGGTACGTTGCCTTTACTGCTGCCCAGGGGTCGTCTTCTCACCTTCTCTCTCCAAGGTGGATCCTGGTTGCAGCAGCTGTGAATACCTGGGGCTCACGAGGATGGGAATACCCCCTCCCCACCCCTCCTATGGGCCCGGATGCCGAGGGTGTGGTTCTTCCCAAACTCTACCTGCCTCCTGAGGCCGTGCATCTCGTCGGCGTAGTGCAGCTGCTCCAGCACCCGGCCCAGCAGGAGGTGCAACCTGGGATCGCGAGGCTTGAGCCTTAAGGCTGAAGCGTAGTGGACGGCTGCTCGCTCCAGGCAGTCCAGCAGGACCCGCCCGTCCTCATACTGGATCAGGTGACCTGGGTTGACATGCAGAGCCCATATTGCAGAACAGCGGCCATGCTGCGGGCATGTCAATTTACTACAAGTATTCCTCTACCCTCAATTACAGAGTGTCTTCTACTTAAGTATACTGAAAAGAGATGTTTCTAGAAAGGCAGACAATTTAACGACAGGTTTCATCAGGGTACTCCATCTATAAAATTACCAATAGTCGGAGATTGTGTGTATGAGTGCTTGCGTGTACTTTATGTGGCTTGTGATGGACTGGCACCCCATCTGGGGTGATCCCCTGCTTTGTACCCTGGTTACTGGGATAGGATCCCAGTGACCCTGTACTGAATAAGTGTTTATGGAAAATGGATGGATGTCAAACCTACAGCATTCATGAGCATCACTGCTTCCAAATTTATAGTCTTGGTTTCCTATTAAATAATTCCTCAATATGTCTCTTCCCAGAAAAGGACTCACAACACCAGGATTTAATTCAATGCAGGTCCATTTCTGCATGACAAAGTGCCTATGTGGGTGGAACCTGGGCCCGTCTGGCTTTTATAGAAAGTGGAGAAGAGCGTGTGGGTGCTTCCTGTCAGAGGGCAGCTTTCAAAAACCCCAACTGCCGGAGCCCATATCGATCTCTCCAGTGGTTCATTTTTTAAAGAGTGGGCTGACATGATGTTTTTTGGTGGCCTATCTGGCTTCACTGCAGTCTCTGGCTATCACAGATCCACATGAGGAGCTCAGCAGTAATTGCAGCCGTGTGGAGACTCTGGGAGACATTTCAGCTTTGGGATGCCACTGGGCAAAGGGGCTTGTGTGAGCAGCCAGGAACATCACCAAACTATGACTGTTGGTCCTGCCCAAATTTCCCCAGATAACTCTATCCTGTCTAAATCTTTCTTGGGGTTACATTGATTTTCACTTGAGTTTCACCTTTGCGGAAACAGGCAAATGGATCCATTATGACCTCTCCGTGGGCTTCCAGAACAATTCATTCTGACTGTGGAAGCAGATGTATGAAAATTCCAAATGACTACACGTTTAGCATGTTTTTTTTCTGGTCTGATTATGCTATCTATAGCACAGGGCGAATCCAGAAGCTTCTCTACGCATAGCTGGGAGGAGTTCCATGGAGAGGTCTCACAAACCTGGCTCAGGAAGCCTCTCTCGGTAGCGTCTGAGCTGAGCATCGGCGTGACGGCACAGCTCACCAACATCATCTGCCCCTATCGCCGTCTGGAGATGTATCTCCCAGCTTCGCATCTCAGGGAAGAAATCAAGGTCTCTGTTCATTAATCTAGTATTTCTCGACCTGATCCTTGGGAACCCCCAGACAGTCCACATTTTAGCTCCCTCCCAGCTCCCAACACACCTGTTCCAGGTATTTAGTGTTCTTGATTGTTTGGTTCTGGTGCGCTAGGAGCTAGGAAGGAGCAAAAATGTGGACTGTCTGGGGGTCCCTGAGGATTGGGTTGAGAAACTAGGCAAAGAAATTGTTGCTTGGTTTTAACAGACACTTTATTTGATTTGCAGAAAATGCTGTGCACTTTTTCAGGTGAAGACTATGCTTATAAGGCTAAGTGTGTTGTTTTAATTAATGTTTCTGAATCTTTATTGTGCACCTTAATCTTGGTAGTACAGGTTCCAAAGCACGTCTGAATAGTTAAATATTTCATACTTTGTGCACTTTTATGGAGGCAAAACTCACTGTAACAAATCACTTGACAGTATAGATACAGACAAATATACCACGGCGACTACCTCCACGGTGTGTTTTGTCTCAATTTCCAGTTTATTGGAGGATGCAAAGTGTTTCTTATACCACTCTGTCCCTGTGACTTCCTGCAAGGACAATCACGCATTGCATATTCACATGACGGACACGTGACCTGCAACACAAGCTTCCATTTGAAGTTTCCACACTGACCTTTGGGTCCAGCTTTAGGGGTGGCCTGCATGGACATCCTTTGGCATGTGACCCAGCCTCAGACAAACTCAGCAGACTCTCACATCCTTCCCAAGGGGTAGAGGCAAGGTCACTCCCTATGCTCTAATGAACTGCACGGATGCCTCAGAGGCAGTAGAGGCACACACAAGCAGACTGTTGGACAGAAGCACAGTCTGGTTCTGTCAGCCCCTGCTTGATTAATTAGAGCTACAGTTTATTTTGTGATTAGTGTGTTTCTGCATCCTGGAGCAGCAGCGCTAAATGCTGGATGTCTGATTGGTGCATCCTAACAGTGCAGGTGAGTCCCCAAAGAACCCACTTCACCTCTAATCGCTTTTATAAACAAATAGCAAATGTTAATCTTAAAAAGCTCCGCTGTGCACACAGCTCTACTTCAAGACCTGGAAAAGGACATGTTGCTTCAGGGTTGTACAAACCCATAAACAGTTAACTTAGTGACCTGGGAGAGGAGATGCGAAGTTGGTACTTCGTTTCATGGTTTGCTAACCTGAACCTACCACGATAGTGGAAGGGACATTGCACCAGAGCAGCAGACATCCGCCTGTCTAGATCAAGTTCTGGCACCCGCCAGCTCTCCTTCAGAGGAAGCTCATTCAGAGGGTCCACCTTTGACCTCCGGGTAAGCATGTCGATGTATGGTGAGGAGAAGGTGTGCTTAGGCTCGCTGTGGAAGGGACAGCAAAACCACCACAGATTAGTTGTCACTGTGGGCTTGGGTGGCGGTAAGCAGACAGCATCCAAGGTGTCACCTCACCTGGGACTAACTGAAACAGGCCGGTAAAAGGCTGTTAGAGAAACAGGGCATTCATATTCCAACTGGTCCTTCACGTCATTGAATGTAAAAGCAAAGGGAATTTCCTTGCGTGTCACCTGTACTGTGTACATCTGCAAGAAATGTTGCATTTGCAAGCAGTATCTTTCTGCAAGTCCAAAAGCACAGCAAACCTACTGAATGTGACTTAAAAGAAAAAATAATAGTCTCGTTTGCTTTGAAAATGACGCCTTTAATAAATATGTGCCTAAAGCAGGGAACAGAAAATTGTTAAAAAAAAAAAAAAAAAACAGTTGATTCTTTTAATAAAGTGAGGCAGACTCGTGATCTCTTACTTGGGATTTGGTGCCATCTGCCGAGCAAACCTTGCACTCAATCCGAGTGTCACCGACTGCTAAGGGTGTGGGTCCTGGGACATCACTCCCGTTGACCGAAACTCGCATGTTGCTATCCGGTATTTTTGGCAGGACAATTATTGCGTCGCAATAGAAATTAACCAGACCTAAGAAAATAAAGCTTATTGCATTACAGTAGGCCAGCTGAAGTGCGGTGGTTTACTGAGCCCTTGATTAAATGACAGAGAGACTTACATGAATATTCATAAATATTTGCGGAGAACGCAGGGTGTAGCTGTGCGTCTGGAGTCACTGTAAGGTCCTCCAGTTTCACTGTGCTGGCCGACAGCTTTGTCACTTCTATGCAGTAAATCTGTGACGTACCATCTTCAGCGACCACCTCTATATCAACCTGATTCATCCCATCATCCACTTTTAATATATGTGAGCCATCGCCAAAACGCTGTAAAGGAAATGTGGGGTTTTCAGAGGCTTGAACAAAGTACAGGTGCCTTAATAACAAGGGGATAGTACTCACGATTCTGTATGAGGCGCCGCAGTCACTGGTTTGCAGGTTCAGATTCAGCTCGTTAATATTACTTGGGACAGTAACTTTGTATCGCGTGATAGATGGTTGAAATGGGGGGTCTAATGTTCCGACTGAAATCGCGATCTTCTCCAAATCACAGTTATCCATTGTATTATCTTACAATCTAGACGGACCGCACTGAAGTGGAACACTTCTGATTTTAGTACTTAGGGAGCTCCCCCACCACGCTGTCGCTATAGAAACAAGACAATTTAACTAAACAAAATATTTAAAGCACACGGAAATGATACAAATACGAATAACGACAGAAATGCATCTAACATTAACTGATTATACGCATTATTGCTTATGTTCAATGTCTAAACTGTGTTGATAACAATAAAGTGCAGCAGTTTAAACTATATTTCCCAGAAAGCTCTATTTCTGCTTCCGTTTCCGGGAATTTCGCCACCCAAGGAAGTAAACTTATAAAACGTGGTTAGATGAAGGTGTGTGCATTACTTTCCGTGTTTATTCTGTGTTTACGAACGTGGTTAGTAGTTGTGAAAGGAAATAATAGAACTGTGATTGAAGCTACTAATCGGAGCTCCTGACTATGCTATACTTATGATACAGCTAGTTCGTTAACGGTATTGATACTACAAGCTAGCTTGTGACATACTCTGCATAAGATAAGTGGAATTAAGGGTTAATTAGTTAAGTAACGGCTGGATAACCTGTATCGACGTAACTGCAGGAAATGGCAGATGAAGATGTGCCCGTCGAGGAATACCCAGCCGAGATAGAAGAGTATCTGACGGAGTTCGACTCCTCCGTAGACTCCCTGCACAGCATGGTGAAGACCATGGTGTTGGCGTCGAAAAATGAGCTCGTTCAGAAAGTAAGATCGCTACGCGGTTTTCCTGAGGAAGCAGCACCAACGACCGTGTCTCAGTGCAAAACGTGACCTTGGTGTAACGTTTCAAAAGCAAAACTGTAAAAGATTGAACAGTCTCTAACAAACCGTGGTTATGACTTTTGCCCGTCTCATTGTTTTTTTTTTCTGTTTTCCAGCTGGATCCCCTTGAACAAGCCAAGCTGGACCTGATGTCTGCCTACGCCCTAAATTCGTTATATTGGAGTAAGTGCAGCGTTTTTAATCTTAAAATTTGATTGACACTGCTCTGTCCATGGGGGATAAATGTGCGTAACTTTAAAGTGCATAGTAATTTAGTTAATTTAGCCTGAGGTGAACAATTACCCTACCTCAGGTTCTCCTACCAAAGTGAAGGGTTAAGTCCCTGGATAGGTTTGTGTAATGAATTGTTTTTTCTTAGCAACCTGTTTTTAAAATTGGGTTTTGATAAAAATCTTTTATAATGTTAAAGTTGCTAAATATTTATAAGGTAGGGGGTTTCCTGACCCAATCCTCGCTGACCCCTAGCCGGTCCACGTTTTTGCTCCCTCCCAGACAATCCACATTTTGTTTACCACCAGGAGCTGAGAGGGAGCAATAACGTGGACTGTCTGGGGGTCTCCGAGGACTGGATTGGGAAACGTTGTACCATGGTGCACTGTAACTTTACCTGCTTTTTTCCCCATGGCAGCGTACTTGTTGACACAGGGTGTAAATCCAAAGGAGCATGGAGTCAAGCAGGAGTTAGTAAGTACTTCTGTACCTTTTTTTTCTGCTTCGATTTAACTACATATTTGTTCTACAAAGGCAATACATTTTAAATATGTCATATTCTTCGTCTGACAGTTCGCAGATGCTGTTTTTAACTCCTGCTGATTTCAGCTCATTCTAATTCCTGTATCAGCTCCTCTCTCCCAGCAATTGCAGTCCTGACAAATGATACTGGGTTCCCTTCTCCCGTTGCTTTCCATTCTGTTACGTTTTTCCTCATGAAAGTCATAAATTTGTATAAATAATGTCAGTATACTGCTTCTGACAGTCACATTAGAAACAGAAAATCATAAATAGGCATCTGGATGCTCGCTGTGTAAGAAGTTAGTTATGTCATCTTAAATCTGCATGCACTCTCGTCTACTCTGTGGTGGTCCTGTTTTTCTTGTGTGTGCGTTTTTTGTTGGAGGAAGAGTGGTTGCCAGACACAGGATGCAGCTGTGAGATATTTGGTATGTGTGTGTGTGCACGAATGTTTGCGTTCAGATTTAACCCATCTGCTATCGTACAACTGGCTACATCACATAAGTAGAGAAAAACCTGCATCCACGGTAACGCTCAGTGCAAAAAGGTGAGCAGCAGGTGCTCCTGACTTCATCCCCTGAGTTGCTTTGGGTGACCTTTCAACTCTATTAAAGGGATATTTCTTTAATGTAGAATATTGTGTTTCAACACTGTACAATGGACCAAATCTATGTGACTAAATGCTGTTACTTACCTAAGATATTTAATTAAAAATCCTCTGACGTGACACAAGCGGTCTTAAATGTATTTTTTAAACTCCAACAGACATGTTCTGCCACAGCCCCCCCCCCCCCCGTTGAAGTACTCTGCTTCTCAAGTAATAGAGCTGTGCTAACAATTAGTTAGGAATGAAGAACAGCTGTGCATTGGCCACATTAAAAGACCTCTCCCATAATTCTTGCTTTCACATAAGATTAATACATATTGTTGAATGACAGAGTGGGATTTGTGGAGGATCAAGTGCTTCTTCAGTGCCAAGAAGGAGGCTGGGGGGAAAAATGGGGGCTGATGCCTTTAGTTAATTTCTCTTCTCTCCCCCTCCCTTCGTCTGAGCTTTCAAAACTCTGAGATAAAAGCTTTTTTGGCCCTGGAGACAAGGATGCGTCTACTCCAGAGTTCTGTTTTGTAATTTATGCCTTAATAATTCTGCTTTCAGCATTCCTTTTGATATGTGCAATTATGCTCTCAGAAAGTGAACTGGAAACTATTGTCCATAAGCACACTTATCTCTCTGCTTTTTCCCCAGAATTCCCGTGTGCCTTCCCTCTTATTTTGTCTGTCATTTTAAAAGTGTGTTTTTCTAAGTAAGCTTTCTTTAAAGCGCTGGCCTGTTGTTTAACTACAGCTACAAGCCTTCCTTGAAGCTTCTTAAAATTGGCCTCCTGCGGGGTGTGGGGGTACATGATGGGGAAGGGCATACCCCATATATACATACAGCAGGTGCTGTCTCACCAGCTTAGAAGCAAAGCATGCTGGGAAAGCGTTGCTGGAATCAAGAGTGGCGCAATGTATCTGGCGGCAGAGGTGGGTTCTAACCTGTCCCCTGTCGTGCAGGAGAGAATTCGGACGTACATGAACAAGGTGCGCGAGATCTCAGACAGGAAGACTGCAGCCCGCCTGGACAAAGCGGCCGCGTCCCGCTTTGTGCGTGGCGCGCTGTGGGAGCCGGGACAGGAAAAGGCTGGCACCTCGCCAGACGGTTCCCGGGCGCAGGAGCGCAAGAAGCAGAGCCAAAAGTGAGGGGCAGAGCGGATGCTGGGACTGGGCAGCTATCACTGAGGTGGTCACTAATCTGTGGACGTTGGTGGTGACATTTTGCTCAAAGTTGTGTTAAGATCACAGCATCATAGAGATTTTAAAAGGAGGACAATGCAATGGAAAGTTCTGGGACATTTTTTTGTGCATCAGTGTTGCTGTTGAGTAATGAAATTAAAACGTTCATGCTTTTTGGACTTTGATTTTTATTTTTAAAGAAGTATTTGGCTTTTTTCTCCTCATCTGCATTTTATTTTTACCTAATGTTTCTCTTCTCTGAGGGGGTGGGCTGATGATGTGTTTGGGCTGTGACCTGGCCCTGGGAATTGCTGCCCGGTAGCCGGTGGGGTGTGTCTGTATAAATCCTGCTGTATGGTCACCTGGTCATCAGCGTTTCACAGGAAGCGTGCCGGGGTCTGTCAGCTCGTGGGCACCGGCGGTATCTTGTAACGGGTCTTTTGTAAATGTTTCGCCTTTCGCTCTTCTATGTGAGGTGGCACGTCTGGTCTCGTCATTGATTATGGGAGGACTGGGAAGGACCTGAGCCTTTGTTTCCAGTCGATCACCTGCTAATTAGGCCATGTGCTCTCACTGCAGACAAATCGAGTTGCCTGCCCCGAGTGTCCGGAAGCTGTGTGGCGGCCGTGGCGGTACTCCAGGCCTTTTCTCGCTGACCTCGGCGCCACAAGGTTTGCCTGTCGCGCATCAGTGCTCTGGAGCGTAACACATCTCAACCTAAAGAAATACCGTCTGGTCTCCGAGTTCCCTTTTACACAAAACCCTGGTGGGGGGGGGCTAAATGAAGCTGGATGACTCCAGGTGTGTTTGTGAAGGGGATTTAGGCCTGTGTGGAGTGGGGGTGTGGGAGTGACTAATTAGAATATTGCTCCAGAGCAGCCTGGCTATTGTGGGCAGTGCTGGAGGGTCTAATTACTCATCAATCTCCTCCTCGTCGCTGCCTTCATTCCCAGCTTTTGCACGGTCCTGTCAATTGAGATACTGGCTAATTATATTAATTAATGTGCTGCTTCTCCATCAGTCTCCAATTAATTGTTTTCTCTTGTGTGTTCGAAGTGCTGCTGTTGGAAAAAGACAGCATGTGAACTTAAGGCTTCGTTTTAACCCCAGGGTCTGGACCGTGTGGATGGAATGTCCATCATTCAGACCACTGTTTCCTTTCCAGAATATTCTCTGCTTAGGCACATCAGAGGGTGGTGGTGGAGGAGCCAATAGGAAGCAGTGGTGGTGAAACCTCACTTTGATAGGTGGGTGGGTGTGAGCTGATGGGTATGAGAGATTCGGATGAGGTCACTGAGGTTTTGGGCTGTGGCCAGGCAGACAGTAAGGTAACCTGCCTGAAATATTTTGCCCCAAGGCCTGCTTGGTGGATTTTGTTGAGGCTGATGGAATATAGCAGGGGTTGTCATCTGTGGCAATTCTGATGACTGCTACATACTCACAGGAGTCCCACAGCAAATAGGTAATGTTATCTTTGTCCAAGACGGCCTGCAGAGTGTCCCATTCCTGTAAACGGATAAAGTACAGGCACACTTTGGTAAATTTCCCCTCTCTGCCATAGAGTGACTGGGTCTTCACACTTGCGCTGCCTGCTGGGATAGCAGGAGCTCTGGGGCATAGCTGTCATCTCCCAGACGGCAACCAGCCTCCTGTCCTATGGCTGGTGTGGCACTATTGGTTAGTGTGTGGCTAAAAACTGGCCGAAGGTGGGCTCAGCTGAGTTCATGGTGTAGAGGTCACTATTTGTCCTTCATGCAGACACCTTAGCTAGCGGGCGTTGTCATTTTGGTTGGTTGGTTGGTTGGGGGGGGGGGCACAAGCTAGGCCCTCAGGGACTTCTAGGCGAGTAAGAAGGGGTCTGCTCCGGAGGTGTAACAGTTGCTTTATATTGCCTGTGGCCTATTAAATGTCCCCCGTCCCGAGCTAAAGTGAACAATATGCCTTTTCCCCGATTAGAATTCGAGAATTCCCTAGCTGAGGCTGGGACCGGCAAAATATTACTGGTTTTTCTGACCCCGGGCTGGGGAAGATTAATGGCTGTCTCTGGCAGGGTCTCTGATGCGGTAAGTTATTGCCAAGCGTCCCGGCCAAACGGCAGAGTGCGTCCAGATCCGTGGCCTGGATTTTATAGCTTCATGCTCACTCTGATATTTGTGTGTGTGTGTGTGTGTGTGACTGTTTATTTTTATATATATATTTTCTTTTTTGTTTCCAAGGCACATTTTTCTTATTCTCTAGCTGGTTTGCACGAGGGAGCCCTAGTGTGTCCCAGGGGTCTTTGCTTGTAGACGGGTGTGTCTGCTTGAGTGACCCAGTTAAGGTGCCTTGGAGTTGGAGGATCTCTGGCACGTTTGTGGCCCTCTAAGTTCTCTGCCCTGTTTTCAGCCCGTGCATTTGTGACCGGTGACCTGCGCTGACAAAGAATGGGGTGGGGGGTGGGAGTTACCTTGCCTCCATCCAGACCTCCCCTCTGTCTGCCCCCCCCCCCCATCAGTTTCCTAAGTAGAGCTGGCGGGCACAGAAGTTTGGGGAAAAATTCCCCAGCATGGGGACGGCCCTGAGGTGGTTTCTACAAACATCGGTCCATGTCCGTGTGCCACCTTGCATTCACCTTGTCTAGCAAATGGATAGATTCATCAAGATAAGAACGCCCCCCACCCCCCCCCAGCTGGCTGTAGTGATAGGAGCAGGGTTTGTTTCGAGGGTTTATAGTGTCAGGCCCTGTTTGCAGACAGGGACCAGAGGGTGGGGGGGCAACGGGGCAGCATTCACGACGCGAGAGGCACCCGGTGGTGGACAAAAAGGGGGAGGGGATATATCAGCTTAGCTGCCGAATTTTAATCACGCACAGGAAGCACCCCCAGACTTTACAGCCAAAGACACCATTTCCCCCAAGAGTGTTAAGACAGGAGAGGTGTGTAATGGATTAGATCCTCCCCATAATTTGTCAGACAGTGGTGTATTCACTAGTGGGTGGGGGCAGGGGGCAACACAGCTGTCTGCCTATATATTTTCCAAGGAATGTTGATGCCTTGCAGCTAAAGGCCTCAAATGCTCTTTTGTCCCCCACCCTCAAAAGACGAATCTTGGTGTTAATACCAGTTTCTCTCCCACCTTCCTGGAATACATTTATGTACACTGTTTTGATAACCCAAAAAAAAAAAAACCCAGACTATGGAGGGGATTTCTGGTCTGGGATGGAGGTGGAGGGTGTTGGTTTGGGGTCAGGATCACTCTGGCTCTGTTTTTGCTGGGGGCGAAGTAGGGGTGCTGCCAACAGCTGGCAGGAAATCGTGAATGCGCGGAAGATCTCCTGTTTTGACAAGTTTCCGGGTCTCGCTGTAGCTGGCGTCACGGCAGGCAGGGGCGAGCTTTCCTCGCGTGCTAGCAACTTCCACTAATAACACGCGTCCTAAATATGTCAGTCACGCACCCCGGGTTTTTACCGTGATTACATGGAGCATTTATCGTACAATGTCACACGTTCATCTGCGTGGTGAGGCCGTCCTGTAAGGCTGGTGCTGTCAGCACGCTCAATTTCCCTTTTTGGGATTAACTGAAGGGTGTGAAAGATTGGGAGGATGGAGCATCTGAAAAGCTGACAGCTGACCGTTGTAAACCTTCCCGTTCGCCCCATCTCTCTGTTACGGTTTTACGTTGAAAGCGGCGACGGTCCAGAAAGTTACCGGTGTCGTCGTGGTAACCAGGAGGACCGGGCTTTCTCCCTGACAGCCCGTCCTCCCTGGGGGAGGATTAACACTCGGCACACCTTTACGCTTCACTGTCTTTCGCCTTCTGCTCGTCCACCAACTGGGACAGGATGATGCCTTCGTATTGCCATTAATAGGAGTAGGAGATCAAACACTATGGTCACGAGGTTTTGCTTATGTTTAATGTAGGCTGTAAATAGTAGTAAATTTTAAATATCTTTAAAATATTTATGAACGCGAGAGTGTTTTTGCACTCCTTTTTTGAGTTGTTTGTTCTTGATCGTTCCACTAGATGGCAGCAAATGACAGCCTTCCACCTCCCGCTGTCAAGGAAGTCACTGCGGGCAGAAGCTAGGCTAATGTTGTTTTCCCACTGAGAGATCAAAGCAGGATAAGCACTCGCTTGTCCTGATAATCACTCTTATCACACCGAGGAGACAACCATGATAACAGTGATTATGACCGCAGTAATCGGTTTGAAAGTACCACAGAACTGCAGCACATATGAAACAATGTGCCTTCTTGCCCACAGTGCGATTGTGAAATTGTGGCCCGTATCAGCAGCGGTTTGAGCAAGGCACCACTTACTTTGATAGCACTTTGGTAAATAGTCTGTAATGGTTCCTGAAAGCCCCTTAGGGGTTTAGCAAAGTGGTGATATCCATCAGGAAACAATTAGCATAAAATTGAATACAATTGCAGATAACGCTACTTAAAATATCTGTTTTGGTTCCGTCCATTGTGCCTTGTGTCCCTCACCAATTTGGGAGAATCTTCTTAAAAAGATGTCGGAGAGAGAGAATGGATCACGCTCTTTAAACCCCTCAATAAAACAAACAGATGCTCCTGCTCTCAGCCTCCTTCGTCGCTGATTGTAGGATGATTGGCCTCCATTTTCTTCCAAACTCTGAACCATCACAATGTGTAGAAGACAGAGAGCTGGGTCAGCCGGAGCCCATTTTCAGTATGGGTTAAAATGAATCTGACATGTGACAGTGGGTTCAAAAATCTAAAAACACATTGGAGGGAGAGAATGGAGTGTGAGCTTTAAACCCATCAATAACATGTAAGCTTTAGCTCTCAACCTGCTTTGGGGCCAATTGTGGGATGATCGGCTGCCATTTAGGGGAAGAAAGAGTGAGGTTGGGGTGCAGAGTAAATAGTTTTGTTAGATGGTTGAATGTGCCATCTTTCCTGGGAGCTTCTGATGGTTGTATTAATGAGAATGGTGCCAGACCAGTTCTTTAACCACTATGCCCCAAAGGTGATCTGCTATTGAGGAGTTGAGATGAACTCATTCCCCTTCTGACGGGAGCCGGTCAGCACAGGTTATTTTTAGTGGATCTTTGTGGGGGGCCTGTGGTAACCATGGCTTCCACCAGAGGTGTGTGCAAACATGAGCGAGCCTGGTGGAGCCACTGTGTTCTTCTAAAGTGATTGTCTTTCTCTCTCTCACGCACATAGTTCTGGATTTTTTTTTTTACCATACAGAGGCTTGGAAGAGTCCCAGGTTCATGGACCACGCCAAAGCAGTTTTGCTCACTGCCTTAATGCAAATGTCTTTGTTGTCTGTGCATATCTGCCTTTACTTTGCTGACCTCGTTAATTTGCCTGAAAGGGCACAATCCAAGAACACCTGATTTTTATTTTTGTAAGGAATTTTTATGCCTGCATGAGGGTGAGTTGAAAATGACCCCATCATTGCCAGCCAGGTTGGTTTTTTTTTGGGGGGTGGGGGGGTCTTCCTTCCTGCCCACGGTTGTGGAGGACAAAACCATATCCCAGCCCTGTTGCCATCCTTCCATCAAGGGGGGGGTCCCCGGGTAGAGGTGCTACATGGAAAAGCACATGGCCTCCAGGCCGTCATCGCAGTCTGGTAGCTATACCACGTGTCACTGAGTTCCCTTCATGCAGATACACACGTGCAAACGCTGCACCATGAATGTGGGTATGGTCACACTGACACATTCAATGCTTACCCTTCTGCCTCGATGCAATCAGACATACTCACAAGATATTCACCGCTCAAGGGAGGGATCGGACCCCCCTCTCTTCCATCCCCCACTCCTGTTGTCAGCCATTTCCTACACGTGTATCTATTTAATAGGGGCTTTGTGGAGGTTACCCGTGTTTACACGTGTGTTTCCTTTGTCCCTGTTGACCTTGTGAAAGAGGATGGCTCTTGGCACAGTACCTGCGGCAGTAAGTAACAGAAGAGGGTGAATACGGATCCTTTGTCCTCTCCGTGACAGAGCCAACATGGATTAGACACCCATATATTATGTGGAATAACAAATGTTTTCTGCTGATGAGCAATTAGAGAGAAAGATGGCTTCATCTCCACTGCTGTGCATGTATGCTCAGGCCTGTGGAGCGCACACACTCTCCAAGTTTTCAGCAAAATCCAGAACACTGCGGTTTTGTAACCAGAATATTCTAATTGCTTGGATATGGCTGCAAAGGTTGTTTCTCAGAATATCAATTTAACCAAAAACATAAATATCGTAAACGATGCAATAATTGAATCTATTTCAAATTTTGAAGGACATTCATTTAATTTTTGTTTCCAAGGTTTCTTCTGGGTTTTACCAGAAACCTGCAAACACTGTACAACCCTGCCAGTGTCTACATCTAGTTACACTGCTAGTGATAACCATGGGCTGAAAGCTCTGTCACAACAAGGATTGATTGTCTGAGCGTTTGTACACATGGAAGCCTGGTATCACAGTTCACCAGCTTGGGTGAAAATGTGCAGGACATAGTGATACTTTTGTTCTTTTTTTTTGCTTCCTGAGTATTGGCCTCCCCAGCCTGGGGTGTCCCTGCCCAATTGACTGGGCCCCATCCCCTGCGAGCTGGAAAGGCTCCGATAAATTTGCTCTCGATGCCGTTGCGTAGGAGATAGGAATTAGCATGCGGCTGGCCTGAGCCAAGAGAGAGAGCGTGTTTGATCTCTCGGCGCTTGCTCCTGTGAGCTGGTCCAGGGGCCTCGAGTTTCCCCTGGGTGGCTGTAATGCGGAGCACATGGCAGCCCGCCAAAGGAATAGAGCACAGTCAGCACCACCGGGGCTGGGAGCGGGTCGGCCAGAACCGGACGCAGCTGCGATCCGGGTCGGCCGCCACTAGCCTGGAGCGGAGGGCCGTGCCTCATGGGTTCGCTGCGGTATGGCGTGTGGAGCAGACGAGCTGTGGTGGTTGAGTTGGGACCCAGACGTGGGAAAAGCACCATTGGAGAAGTGCAGCCTTGGAATGGGAGAGCCGGATTTGAGATGTGGGCGGACTGGCCCAGGCGCGGCAGTGCAGCCATCTGTCCAGCAGTCGCAGGGTCGTCCTGCTGCCGAGGTCATGTGATCTGCCACAGGTGCTGCACTGTACCCCCCCCCGGGAGCTGGAGTCAAGGCAACACCCCCCCCCTTCCATTCTTCACATTCTCCATCCTCAGCGATTTCCACCTCATGTACAAATGGCACTGGCAGCACATTCTGAGTCTCATTTGCCTCTGCAGACGAGTATAGGTGGCGGGTTATGAGCTTAGCTATGGCCTGCAGTGCGCAGGCCTCGACCGCCACGGGCCTCAGCTGTAAAACGGTGAGGTTGTAATCTATACAAGGCGCTCTCAATAAAAGCCTATAGTAAGGAAGGATAACATTTTTGTTAATAAAATCCACTGGATAACACTTGGATTTCAATAAATGTAACAAATTTAGGAGCAAATTTCCCAAACTTGCTCAGCCCCTGTTTCGTTGTGTTTGACAGTACTGTGAACCAAAACTCACTCAGTCCTCATCTAATTTGACAAAGAACTTTTGTTAAATTTCCAAAACACAGTCCATAGAAATCTCAAAAACTGCATCCCGTGGACTGAGGTTTGCCAATTTGCTCTTCAACTATGTAGGTAAATGGGTTAGCCACTGTGTTTTCTTGCTTGACTGGCGCCCATCCAGGGTATATCCCAGCTTGGTGCCCTATGCTGCCTGGGATAGGCTCCAGGCCCCCATGAACCTAACCAGGATAAGCAGGTGGAAGATGGTTTGGATTGACTTCCTCATCCAAGCAGCATACAGTTTATGAATCTATGTCTTTATATAGCTATATATTTTAATGTGGTAATTCAGCACTTTGTTAATGGTGCTACTTGGATTTCAACTGGCAGCCTTTGCATTCTGAGTTTCTGTTCTTAACCACCGCGCCTCCTGGAGCCATGCTGACTTACTTGTGCCTGTTCGTTTCGGCTGGTGAAATGCGATCCGCGTGTAGGCGCTCCACTCCAAGCACGTGCCTGTTAAATATCTCGGTCGTGCCGGCTTACGAGCAGGATCTTTCAAAAGGACTTTGCATCACTTTTCCTCACTTGACGGCAACTCGGCAAGGTGGGGGTGGGCGTGGGGGATGGGCCATGATCTGTGTAATAAAACCAGAGCGGGGTGCACAGTTTGTGTAAGGGCCCAGGTCTCTAATGATAGGCCGTTAAATCCTGTTACATCTAGCTGAAATGGAATGTATCATTAACTAATTGGGTGGTATTTTGGTGTTGTTGGCAACCGTGGCATCGAGCATCAGCGCCCCCCCGCCCCCCCCCCGGCTCCTGAAAGGACTTTATTATACTTCAAAAAGGACGCAGCCAGCGGGGCTCGAAACGACAGCTCCTGAAGTTAAAGAAACATCATTTATCACCCCGCGAGACACCTGCAGGTGTGACCCCTGTTCCTGCTGCCTAATTGACACCCCGGCAGAATGCGGTCAACCCCCCCCCCCCCACTCTACCCCCCACCGCGGCCCCCTACCAGCCTGTCAGGATAGCTGCACGGCATCAGTGACGCACCGCTTCACAGAGACGGGCATGGGTGGCACGGGCTTTGTCAGTGGCAAGCTGTTTCTGTCAAATGAAGAGAGGTCGCCAGGAACACGATACTACCCCCCCTTCTCTTGACCTCCCCTGCAGTCGCTTCCCTCTCACTCCGGCAGGCATGCTTCCTCTGCCCTTGTCACAGGAGGTGGAGGCGGGGGGGGGTGACTTCGGAATGCCACAGATCCATAGCTTCCCCTCTGTGTTTACCTTAGCTTTGCTCTCGCGGGTGCTTCGCCCCACTGTCCTCCCATTCCAGGCCTCTGCAGCTACCAGTTAAAGTTTTAAAGGGGAAGTTTGGGTAAACATTCCTAAGAGGTGGTCCTGTTGCAGCTCCAGACCTGCAGCCAAAGGGGACAGGGATGAGGGCAAGGGCAGGAAAGGGCCAGTGTAGGCAACAGAGACCTGAGATCTGCTACCCCTCAAATCCCTGATCTCGGCAGTGTTATTTTTCTCGCATTCTGCGGACTTGGCCCAGCTGTGCGGCCCCAGGGACCACACAGGGACAGTTAGCCCATGGCTAACAATGAAACAGTGACATAGGGATCGATGGTGGGGCCTGGGAACAAACAGACAGCCTGCCCTTATCTCTGAGGGGTGTGATGTGTCCCTTGTCTCTGCTAGTGGAGTGTGTGAGGCGGGACTCTCTTTTAGCAAACAAGCCACCATTTAGATCTTGCAAGGCAAGACTGAGTTCCCCTGGACCTGCTGGTGCTGGCCATTGATCATCCTTTATATAACTTTTCTTATCTTTTTCAGCTCATACTGCATCTCCCCAGACTCTGTCAGGCAATTGATGCAGAGGCGAGGAAATCTCAGTAACCGGGAGTGACAAATAACATACAGATAAGAGGAAGTGTGGCCTGGTCGGCGTGACCGCTGCGGCACGTTACTGGAACGCAGACAGCACGAACTATCAGCTGCGCTGGCCACTGCGTCTTTGACACGGTACCATAGGGGGCGACGACGAGTCATTGCTTACCTTTGACTTCTGGCCTGCGCTTTTGGGTGGGGGGGGGGTTGGATGTTGGCTTCCATTGAGCCTGAGCTGTCCCGCTGTGGACTTGCTGGCCTGCACCTGCCCCACAGATGGGTGGGAGAGCTCAGTCCACCCTTCTACCCCATGCCCCCTCCCACCCGTCCACCAATGCAACGCCACGTGTCCCTATTTACTCACGCAAACCTGCGACAGTCTGACTACCAAGATTTCTTTAAAGCAGAAAGTGCAGAGCCGAATAAAAAAAGTATTCAAGTATGTTATCTTTTAAGTGGTTCCGTGGGATTGTAGAAAGTGCTTATTAAATCCGTTAAGTGAATGTAGAGTCCGGATCTGCAATTGCGTTAACCGTGACGAATGCACACGCCGTCTGTCTCATGGATGAAGACAAACGCACAGAGCCGTTTTTGCTTTTGCTGAACGAGTCATTCATTTGCGTAGCAGGCTGTTTGCATCGATTCATGATTGGCCCCAATTTGTCCGCCTATGAAGTTCGATAAACGGTGTCGAGTATCGGCAGAGGTAAAAAGGCGTTTCTGTATGCACAAAGCCACAGGCAGCAAGATCGGGCAGCTTTACTTTCGGTCAGTCGTTACTGGCACTTGTTGAGTACAGGGTCGTGTAATTAGAAGCGCGTAATAACAAGTGGCTCGGAGTGAGTTTATTTTTAAAAATCGAGAACGTTTTGAGAACATCCTGTCCGGGGCAGAGCAGGATCCAGGGACCTAACTGTGAAAATCATGTCACTCGCTGGGTCCTGTTACATTCCAATTAGGATTGCTCATCGTTACCGAACCCTGCCTCATCCCACTGCTGCTCATTCTCGCAGAAATATCTCTTGTGTCATGTTA
The DNA here is from genome assembly GCA_011763525.2 of Mormyrus iriodes. Taxonomy (NCBI): domain Eukaryota; kingdom Metazoa; phylum Chordata; class Actinopteri; order Osteoglossiformes; family Mormyridae; genus Mormyrus; species Mormyrus iriodes. The sequence goes on from JAAGVU020000061.1 coordinate 6,643,371, forward strand.
AGCTCTGTCAAGCAACCCAGCGGGGTATTAGGTAAAATGAGAATGTCAGTGGTACGAAAATGTCGGGGGACTTAAAAGAGACTGTTTTAAATGCAACCCCCTGCTGCCTCCTGCTTTAAAAGGACAATGTCTCCCCCCCCCCCCCAGTGTTGTGTAAAAATCCAAGCTGATAGCCCACCCAAAGAAGCTAGACATGAAAGATGACAGATCAAGTTGCCAGCAAATTGAGGTAGATGCCAATCAACTGTTAGCATTAGCTGAGGACTCAGTTGAGGTTTTATATATATATATGAGGATTTTGTATATATATATTTTTTATGTGGGACCAGTCAGGAGAGGTATACAATGTTGGTGTAGCGAAGATGAGATGGTGATAGAGCCTGGGGGGAGGATTTGTTCTGGAAAATTGAGTCGGTTCCTGTCACCTTGCTGGAGTGTCTGCTTCAGGGACCCAGTGTTTTGATGGAACCACTTTGTGGTGTTAGTGTTGTCCTCGGTTTTTCCACAAACGTAGTTCCCGGTGCCTTTCTTTTGAGCCGTCAGAGCAGTCAGAGCCTTTGAACGGACTGGGGATTTGAACCCGCTGCAGTTTGTCTAGTCCTGAGGGGGTGTTTTTCATCAGCGACACGTCTAAGGGCAAATGAGCTCAGCGACCTGGCGGGTGGCTTGTGTTTCCGCACGCTGACCTCCTGCGGTGACGCCACCTAGGAGGAGAAGCAGCTGTCAGCCATTGAGACGTGCTCGTACTACCGGACTCACTTCCTGGCTGCTGTTAGAGCCTGGTAGGTTTTCTATGAAGATTCTGGCCTCACAGGTACATTACACTGGATCAGAACCGAACACTTGCATGCGTGTACCAGATCACAAGGATGAACGCATGCAGACTGCTTATGCCAAAACCCCCTGAAAGATCTGGACTATGTCATACAAAGTTCTTAGTGTTTGAGGCTGTGGCAGGTAGCAGGGGTCTATGTGCCCCCCCATAGAGTGGGTTAATTTGGAGCCTTCTGTATCTAGACCAGTTAAGATCAACCAGTCTTCTGTTTGTAATGGTATAACCCCCATGCCACGAGGGCTTCTGACAGAACGGCCTGAAAGTCCTGTGACCTCACGCTCTTGAACCATGTGGCGAGTCCCCTAGGGCAGGGCGGCTGTCTGGCACTGCACAACGATCTGCTCGCATTGGGTCAGGGATAAGTTGTTTCAGTTGCCAAGCCTATGCTGGAGAACCTCACATCTGCACATATTTCCAAGGCAACAACAAACCTGTGCAGCAGGAGTAACGTTGCATGGATCCAGAGGAAGGAATTCAATCAGCCAGACAGTAATAACTTCCTCATGCTCTTCATCCGCTCCTTTTAAAGGCGGGTTTTGTGAAAGAGGACGCCCAGACAGCGCGAGGATATAACACTCGCTAAATAAAAAAGGGGTGATTGCCAGCTCAAGTGACAACAAACCCATGCTAGACCCCACTTATCTCCCCCTCCCCTGTCTTTTGTCCCAAAAGTCTATATAAAAAAAAAACGTTAAAAATAGGTAATAGAAAAGACTGAGTGTACATTAAAGGGGACGGGCTTTAGTTTTCATCCCTTATAAACCCCGCGATATTAGTTTTAATATCTGCCACGGTACTATTCTCCAAAGGTCAAGGAGCACATGGCTATCTTCACATAGTGTGGAGAAAATGCAGGACGCCCTTGGAAGTGGGTTAGATGCTGAAGAATAAGTCCAAAGCAACCCCCCCCACACGCCTCTTTCTCTTCCCTCTCTAGCACTCTCTCTCTCTGTGTCTCTCTGTAGATGCATTGTATTGTAACGCAGCTGGCAGCATTCCAGCGCCTTGATTCAAAGCAGTTTCTCTTATTGAATTTTATCCAGGAGCGATATCATAACCTCAAAAGGCTACCATTACCCAGAGGGCCGCAGATGAAGCCACTCAGCCATGACTTTCTCCGAGATGTGAGAGAGGCAACAATTGCCGTTTGACTACCCGGGACCTGTCAGAATGCCTCGTTCGGGCAGACAAGTTGTTTACATACCCGCTGCCTCCCCCTTCAAAGCTCCCCAGCCCCTGCCCAGTTCTTCCAGTCCAAAGCGATTGTCCCCCTTATTGCCTCCTAGCAGGTGCTGACACCCCAGAAAACTAAAAAAGACTAGAAAAGCAAAAAATCTGAGAGCGAGAGGCATCAGGAGAGAAGGAATATTGAGGTGATGGTGAGAGGGCTGGGGGAAAGGAGTGCTCAGGGATGGTCTTGTAAGATTTCAGTTGTAAATCTGGTTGTTTTCGCTACTGGAGGATGGCGTCTCCGTCTGACCCATGACACTTACGGCTGCCACCCCATGCCTCAATGTTGGGAACTAAATTGCAGCTAAGCAATAAACCATTTCTAGTATCAAGAGAGGCTGTCTAAAAACAGCAATTATACATGATAAAGGTGTGTGTTGGGGGGGGGGCACAACATAAAATTCTTTGTGTTTTCCCTCTACTACCACTTTTCCTCTTGGCTTTGTCAACTCAGTAAACAGAAGCCCTTTGCAGTAGAACATTCTGGCACCACAGTCTCAGGGCAGAGTAATTACACCCTCTCACTGATTGTTACAGTAGGGGAGCTGCCAGCACCCTAACCCCCATCCCCCACAAGGAGCTGCTAGGCAGATGGGGCAGCCATACCCTGCCCCCCAAGCAGCTGCGAGGGCCTTGCGTTGAGTTCCGCGCCCGGCCAAGGGAGCCTCCTGTGTTTGCGTACAAACAGGCGTAAACATGCCTGTCGGAGAGGCACAACCCCCCCCCTGCATGCTGTTAATAATGCATGTGTGGGTGAAGCTCCTGCAAGCCACCAGCAACCGCAGACTGGTTAGGAGTCCGGCAGCATCTCTTTGAAGAGGTGCAATTGCACATCGTTGCCGGGGGTGAGAATGGAGGCCCTCTCCCCACCACGGGTTTCCAAATGTTGACTGAACTTCACGCCGAAAGAGCGAGGGGGCTGTGTGCTCCTCCCGTTGTGTCTGGACATCAATGTGAATCGTTCTCTTCGTCGAAGAAGTAGGGCCACTGTTCGACGTTAATGAGTAAATCAGGAAGTGGGAAATGACAGTAAGCTGTTGAAACGAACCAGTACGATCTTCAGGTGAAGCTGAGCCGGTTCACCTGTAATGGACACAAAAGAGCCTTTGTTCTACTGAGCTCCTGAGATCAGTGGCCCTGCAGTGAGACTGGCTTCTGTAATGACCTCAGATGGTCTTGTGATTTATTAGGGCCATGACCATGATCTGCATACCCCTTTCTTACATTGACTGGAATAATCAACTGCACTTTGGAGCCTTCTCGTCCAGCTTTGGAGACTGGAGCAGAAGTCCAAGGGGGAGCGTTGGACCTGAAGTGGGACTAGGGGGCATTGCAGCACCTCCCTCTGCTAACTAAGATTTTATGTAAATCAAGGGTAATGAATTGGTAAGGATTCTATAGTCAATGCTTGGTGATAAATCTGCAAAAATGGGGAAGACTATGGCTGACAGAGAGACAGGTGGCTCAGTTGTAGCCACAACTGTCACCCAGCATGTTCGTCCTGCTGGGTTCCTATCTGGGCAAGCCAGGAACCACACATGTGGACACTGAGCCTTCATGGAGATGCAAATTCCATATGTCGGCATTCTCGTGTTGCATTATGTCATGCCATTCCTTGGTCACAGTTTCAGGTAAAGGGTGGGGTGGGGTGGGGGGCCTGCCTTATGAGTAACGGCCACTAAAAACCCTGTGATTTACATGGCTGGAGGAATGCGGTGTGATCGGAGCTCTCCCCACCACGGAGATCAAAGGTCCGTCATCACCCATACCCAAGGGTTGAGTCCAAACCGGGTCGCTTGGTTATTTCGGGAGGAACGCGGGAACTTTGGGTGTGGCGTTACACTTGAGCCACTCTCGATCTGTGATGCGCTTGGCAGAGGACAGGATGCCGTTTTCAAGGTGCGCATGCGTAACTCCGAGGGTATATGATCTAATGGGGGACCATTTTGAATATTCATGTGGGGACTCAGTCTGGTCTCCCTGGGACGTGCGCGTGAACACGGCATAATTACGCTGGTAATTTATATGGCTGTAAAACTGCACCGTCTGCTCCAGCATTAGTAAACCCTAATGTGAACCAGATCGTCATGCTGCTTCAGACACCCTGAGAGAGGGCATGACCTCTTCAATGCCGCCCCCCCCCCCCCCCCCCCAAGGAATGCCGAAATCCACTGTCTAAATATGACCGGCTAGCAGGATGGGGTTCCTGACAATGTTACTTGATTGTTTGTTTTTGCCCAGAAGCCCTGTGTTGATTCACTGTTCCCACAGGTGGCATTTTCCTCTTTACTGCCATGGACAGTTGCCCAAACACCTTGCTCACCACCCTCTTTCCTGGAGGATTTGCAGTCGGGGATCACTTGGCTCGTCTAAGTGGCCTGTTACGACTTCACGGGGACGGAATGCCTATTTAAAGCTAGATAAGCTGGAGGTACAGTCACTCTGTGTGTGCTAAGAGCAAAGATATTCAAATGTCAGGGTCCCACAGGGATGGATTGTAGGCCTGACTTGGGTGGGTAGAACATCTGCTCCAAATCCATCCTATAAGCATAAAGTTGACAGGTTTAACACACTTTAGCGCTAGGTCCACAGGGTTGTTCTCAAGACCTCCCTGCTCCAGTGCAAATCTGTGGTGTGAAGCGGTTTGTGAGTTTGGGTCCCGGCAGGAGGGCAGAAATGGACAGCCCAGGTGGTGAAAAAAGATCACATAGCACAAAAAGCCAACAAGACAGTAAGCAGAGACCCAACTTTTATCATCCTGGTGTAAATCTGAACGGTGAAGTAATCAAATGAATATTCTGATAATGGCAGAACCACTAAATATGAATATAGTTTTTGTATTGGTTGCCCCAGGATTAATAGACTTCTTAGCTCATGAAGCGGTCGTGCTGACAGTCAGGTTCTTGTTCTTTGTACCATTCAGCTACATCTTTGTAAACGGGCTGGGATGCTGTCAGCACTGGCGGAGCCGTGCAGCGCTGGCGTTGAGAAGCAGCCGGCTGCCCCTGCTCTCGCATCGGCCCCGCCGTCCTGAGAGCTCTCTCAGGCTGCTTGGCTATTTCCTCCGGCAGCCGGGGAACAAACAGACCGGGCTTTGAAGAGGCTGAGTGGCTTAGCACAGGCAACTCTTGGTCTTGGCTGTGTTCAGAACTGGGGGGGTGGGGGGGGGTTAAGGGGAGGGGTGCTGGTGGTGTCAGACATGGGGGGCATTTGGGTTTGAAATCCCTAGCTGGAGGAGGTAGCTTGAGAGTGAGAAGACCAGTCAGGCAAGTGCACTTAAGAGGGCAAGACTCGCTCCGCTTTCCCGTTATTTATCGACTTCTGCCTCTCCGGTCGAGATCAGACAGAGCCCGCCCCCACCCTCGCCGGCCTCAGCCCTGGATTGGACGGTGTGGGCGCGGGTCGCGGCAGGGCCCCTGAGCTCATGACGGGGGAAGACGGGCGGCAGATGGATAGAATTTCTGACCTGAGAAATGGGCGAGCCAGCTGCCGAGAGATCAGCTTTCCGCTGGCACGGAGGCGCTCTGCTTTCATCCCCGCCAGTCTGAGGAATTGCGTTCAGGTGTTCTGGGATTACATTTTCTTTCTCGCAAAGGCCTGGACTCGTTTAGAAAGACTCTCCCTCCTTCTCCTCCGCCTTCTCTGACCCTATGTAGCCGTTTCTTTTTGCCAGTGCCAAATATTAAAGTGAAAATAATAATTAGGCAATCAGCCTTGCCTCGCCTTGTGAACCCTGGGCATACGGTAATTGCATTTTGGCGGGGGGGGCTCTCATCACTGCTGCTGTGCTTTTTGTAGTGTGCAGTCAAGTTGGGTTTGGTTCAGTTTCTCCAGGCTGATCACAAGATCGGGAACCACCCCCCGGATTTCCATGATGTGGGCGCATGGACGCGGAACGTTAAATTGTACATTTTGTCAAAGGGTGGGACCATAATGAAAGCCCATGTTTAATTGTTGCATTTCCGGAATATTAATTATTGAAAATATATGTAATTAACACCAGATGCCTCTTTATTTCCGAATGGCGGCATTGTAAAAGATTCATTACTCATTAGTGGCAATTCAGAGCAATTTAAGGTCTGTCCTTTCAGTCAATGCTGCCAGTTTATTTATTTCGAGTTTAATATATTTTCTGGTTCTGCATTTTAATTCCCACCAACGTTAAATAACTCACAGCGGGATGAAGCTTTTGTGGGTCAGAGGCTGTATGTTATCCGCTATGCTATTTAGGGCAAATCACAATTATCTTTCAGTATCATGCCCTTTGACATTCATTCAGAATTGGGTCGATTCCCACAGAGATGTGTGTGTGTGTGTCATGAACAGATGACACACCCATATCTCCCCTATTGTTTCTTCCTGTTTCCTAACTGAAGTCTTGTGATATACATTTTCTACCTCCCTAGCTGGTCTGCATACTTCATAATGTTGAATGAACTTTACCCGTTGTTTGCTGTGGTATCGGGCCACCCTGGCATCATTTTTTTAATTCCACATGAGCATGGCAAAGGGGAAACAAAGGCACCTGGTTCATGGCACCGTTACCGCGGGTGACTGTCGCCTGACGAGAGTTGGGATCTGCAGAGTTTTTGTATATTTTGACAAGTTTTTTTTTTTTTGGGGGGGAGGGATTTCAGGAGGAGCCTTTTTGGAAATCCACAGGCCCCGCGGTGCCTGTGTCTGTTCTCTTGTTTTCGTTCAGATCTTCAGGACAGGGAGGGAGAAGCGGCAGACTTTAATGAATAAACTCAACGGGTGCTTTGCCAGGAGATATCCTGAGCTGTGTTAACCCAGACCTGGCAAGGTTTGGTCACCCTAAGCTGAATCATGGGGGCACCGTGGATCCAGGTTTGGATGGTGGAGGAATCTGGCACCGCAGGCCCGGGGAGAGCTCATTACCTACATATGGCAGGGGTCCAGCCTGGCCCACTTCAGCAACACGCGTTTCTTCGTGTCTGTGTGTGTGTCTGTGTGTGTGTGTGTGTCTGTGTGTGTGTACCTCTGGGTGTGTTTGCGAGTGCAAAATGTGCGCAGTGGTCCCTTGATACTATGAGCGTGACGTCGCTTCAGGATTGTATGTATATGTGAGTGTGGCAGGGATCTTCCTTCAGCATTGTTCATGTATGTGCGTGTACTGTGCCATGCTAAGATGACCATGTGCGGCACCAGACCGCAAACGTTTAGTTCTTATCACTTCTGGCCCCTGGCATGGCTTCATACCGGGGGGGGGGAGGGGCGTACCCAAACGCTAAGGAGCACCGATAACTACGCTATCTGTGTCCAGCTCACCAATTAAAACAGCAAGGATGTTTCTCCACCCAGAAATAGAGCTCGCACAGCGTGACCCCCACGCGTCTGTTAGCTTCCTGTCGCCGATGCGGCGTGCGCTGTGCAAAACCTGTCAGGGGTGCTTTAATTAACGTCTCGCGTCCTTTATCTGAAAGTTAATGACAGTGCCGTCTCTCTGTTTTTTAGGGGACATGGCATAAATTTTTCAGAATCTCGCACTGAGCTGCACCTTGTGCTGCCGCCCACTAATTAACGTCCCATCGACGACCCACGTTAGCTCGGATGGCTGAAGGCATCTCAAGTTAACGCTCATGAGTCAGTGAGGCATGCGGTCTTATGGTGCAACACTATGCTCCTATTTACGAATTACTTTCTTATTTTGTAGCTTTTTTTTTTTTTTTTTTAAATCTGCCACTTCGAGGCAAGTTGAACCCAAAGAGAATATTAATGAATCCGTGCTGGAATGAATGCTACTAAATAAGCTTTTTAAAAATAGTTGATAACGTGAAATTTGAAAGCTGCCTCAAATTGTTTACTTGTCTAATATAGAGGCTGCCTTGCTCATGCTTTAGTTTTACTATATTATGATCAAACTGCTTATTCTCATAACACACTATCACACTTGTAGAGGCAGCAGTCAATAAATGACTTTAAACTACAACTGTTACTCATGTGTACGTGAGAAGCCAAAATGATTGTGATAGTTTTTAGCAATATTTTATTATCATTGTTCCATCATATATATGTATTGTATTTAAGGCAGTTACTTTTCTTGGTTAACCCAAACAGTCTGGTAATTTTCTTTCCTAACTACTGGCTGACTTGAAAATCTAGTTCCCCCCCCCCCCCCACCACTCCAGTCTAATGTTTTGCAAGATTTAGAATTTGTTTCTGCCATTGACTGATTGCGTTGGTGTTCCGAGGGCCTTTTTCCGAACTTTTCCCGAGTTCTGGATCTGATTTCCGCCCTCGGACAGATTGTTTGCAGTTAGCTGAGCCCAAAATGGGAGGAAAATCACCGCAGAGGGTAATCAAATCTACCGGCATACGTTTTATTTCTGAAAAAGCCGGCACACACCCTGTACCTACCAGAAAGTCAAACTCTTTTCCCGAGATAATTTTTCACCGTTTCCTGGACTCCCCCTAATTGAGATCGCCCAAAAAAGTCGACCGCAAGTGCCAGTCGTTGTTAATTAAGGATCCCATTTGTATTCCATTTGCGGGGGCTTTGCCGCGAGTGTGATCTTCGCAGCGGACTGCTCACGTGTTTGCGATTTAAGACTGAGGCAGTTTTCCATATTTATTTAAATATGGCCCAACTTGAAAGCCCCAGGACAGCGAGTTAGAAACAGGCTTTTCAATCATGCAAATAATATCACACTTGGCAGAGGCCGCCTTCTAAATAAATACCTGATTTGTAAAATATTTGCCTTCTTGTAAAAGAAGCTGGTTTATTGTTTGAACACCTTATGCCAGCATAATCATGAAAAAAAGAAGAAAATGTGTCCAATTAAGATGACTGACTGGGCTGAGGGAGGCACATTTCACGAATAAATATTGCAACTCTGACAAGCTGACAAGTGCCGCATCATGTGTGGAATGGAGGATATGATGGCTGGCCAATCCACTGCACACATTAATGGCTCAGACCTTTTTTATTTCAAAAAGGTTTTTTTTTTTTAATCCCGATCATTAAGATCTATTTGAAAATAGATTTCAGAACTGACTATGGGACTTCAAAGTACATTTACTTCTGTTCCCAGTAACGCATCCACACCTAAAAAAGAGGGCCACTGACGCTGCCAAAATGAGACATAAAAATCCACGCGGCAGCCTTGGCCACAGCCGCCCAGATGCCTTGGCAGCACATGGAGTCGCTCCACTCGCCGGAGGAACCCAATCTGGCCATTAAAGGGGCCTTTCAAAGATGTGCATTCTAGTAATGTGAGAAATCATTTTATGACAATAAGACAAACAGAACCAGACGCGCTAAATCGGACGACACGGCCGGCTGGAGGGGGGCCGGCATGCGGACAGCTACAAGCCAGGAGTCCTGCAGACCTCAGGCCTTCTGGAGCATGTGAAAACTGCCCTGTGCCTGGTGGAGTCTGGAAACATCTGGCGCAGCGCAGCCGCGCCTCTCCGGTTTCAACTCGGGACCTGTTTGTTTGTGCTCCGTCGCCATGGTGCCTGTGCTCCCCACAGCCCAGCACAGGAAAGCAGCCCTCCCTAGTGTTGAGCAGCTTTCTTGGGCTCCCCTTTTCTCTATGGTGACCCCCCCCCCCAGTCTCACCCCAGCCCTCCAGCTTTGCTAACACTCTCTCCCCCCTTAATCAGATCCCAGTCTTTAGCCCTACCTCTAAGATCAGCTCACCCCAGCTGAGGAATGCTGGTGAGCTCGTACCCTTCCAGCAGGAAAAGGCCAGGGAGTAATCCCTAAAGAAGGTGTGAGACAGTGGGAGAAGGGCCCCCTGGAGTATAGCGTGAGCTGTGGGGGGGTGGGGGGGGGGGGAGTGTGGCCCTGCCAAGGCTTGGTAACAAGAAGGCCAGGGAGCTCATGTTCGCACGGCAGACCACAGAGGTCATCTGATCAATTCACCCTTGGCTTGGGGCCCAGAACCTCACAGCATGGTAATTTTGTGTACCTCTTTCTCTGTGTGCTCCTTAACGCCATGTGAACCGTGTGCAAGTGCAAACTGTTGAGCGTGTACTTGTGCCCACCCTTGAACGTGTGAGTGGCATTTGCATGGAACAGGCTTGTCCATCTCCATTTGGAGAAGTTTTGACTCCCTCTGAATATTAGCAGATTCCCCGGTGAGCGAGGGGTCTGCGAGTTGGGCAAAACCGGCATGGTGGCATGGAGGTACAGGAATGCTAAGAGGCTATGCCCTCCTGATAGTGTATGCTGCCAAAGCCCTGATTATGTACCCCTGGGATTATTTACAATGCCCCACCTAGTGATGCCTGGCAATGAAAACACCCCCATTTTAATCGCACTGGATTATCACCTGCCCTCTTATTCCATGCTCCATCAAGCAATTATCTCATGAGCACTCCCCCCGCAGTTAAGGGGGTCTGAATACCAATAGATGTCCAGACCTGATTTTGCAAGTGCCTGAACTTAGCTGGGAAGGGAAATGTCAGCCAGTAATGTTAAGGACCTAAAAGTTAAATTGGCCGACGGAAGGGTCCAGTATTTTGGGGAGCGGGGTGGGAGGTGCCTCACAAGATTTTAGATTGAGTGGCTTTGTGCAAGGACTAACTATTAACTATTAACTCTCTCATTTGCGTCTTGGCAGAGGTGTGTGCAGAAAGTTAGCTGGTGAAAAGCATGCATAGTATCTTGGTGTGTGTAGTTTTCAAAGCCAGGGCATTTTAATCGGTCACCCCTAGATATGGCTGCAGGGAGCTTCACGTTGGGAAGCTGTGGTCATGGTGGGGACTCCAGTTTGTGGCATGCATGAAAGCATAAACGCTGACTGAAAATGAGAGCTTAGGAATCATGGAACGCCCATCTGAACTCCAATATGATAAGAGTTCCCAGGGATAGAGCACTGCTATTGTTGTGACTGAAATGGACTTCTAACAATTGCTGATGCTAACAGAACATAACCTGCGAATTGGCCAAGCTTTATTGCTGCCTCTGTGCATCTGAGGCCGGTTTCCCAGCTGACGGTCGGCAAATAAAAGACTGGCATAGGACGTGAGAAGCTGCATGAAACCGGGGGAGGCGGATTCGAGAAGATACTTGCTGGGTGAGGCGCAGACAGCACAGGCAAGCGCAGTGCGGCATCTATTCTCCCACGTAGGGTGTTGCTAGAGCAGGGGGGTCCCGGCTGGAGGACAGCTGATCGAAGTCGCATGTTTTTGCACGTGGACATGTGTGCATTACAGGCAAAGGCTTTGGTGATGGGCCAGGTCAGCTGGTGGCGGGGTGCCCGTGGCAGGATGGTGGTGGAGGTCCGAGTGACTGAATGCCAGGCCAGTGCTCAGACACCTCCTACTGCACTTTAATACTCCTCTCCTCATAATTGATGACAAAGCTTGGCTCACTCCTTCCTGGAAATTAATCTTCACACACTGCGGGGGCTGAGAAGACGGTGGTGCTGAGGGGGGATTTGGTTATTCAGGAAACCTAGAGAAATTTCAAAGATCGAGTTACTTTGCAACTATGGAAGGGGGAGGCGGGGTGGTTGTTGAAACGGCACAGACGTTTCCACACTTGTAGAAGGAGACACAACAAGTGGGGGAGGCAAAGATAGATGGGCTCCATGTGATGTAGAATGTGAGAAGTGGTCTGAGATGAAGGTTCAGCCTCTGGGTTCTGCTGAGCTGGAGCCGCAGTATCTGAAACCCCTCCCGGTGGAGCACAGCTGGATGAATGGTCTAGTTACGCAGGAAGACAGAAGCAACAGGGGGGAGTCGAATCGAGAACTGCCCCCGTCTCCTCTGAATGAAGCCTTGATGGACGTTAATCTTGGGCTGGAGGTTGGGAGCCAGGGTTAAGTTATTGCTTGGGGAAACCTGCTGAAACTTGCAAGCTAAGGTTACCCCTTCGCTTGACAGGAGGGGGGGACTGGATTTCGAAGACAGTGTATTGAGGAGCCACTGGTAAATGGTGGGTGGGACAAAAAAGTGGCAGATGAAACACACAAAAAGAAATATGGGGTGTAGAGGGAGGAGAGCCCAAGTAGGTGAATTTTGTAATGATGACACCAAGATCTGGCCACGGCAAGCAACCCGGCAAGGTCGAGGTGCAGACAGGATGAATTGAGTGGCCCTTGCGTGGTTGTCAGTTACCATTTTGCCATTCACTTTTTACTGTATCCCCATAAATCAACTTAACCAGACCTTTTCCGACTCGAGCGGGGCCGGTGGGAGTGGAGAGCCGAGGGTGAATTCGACGCGATCACTTAGACACGTTGTCATCAGGTGGAGTGTGTTACGAAAGACGCCGTAAGCAGTTATCCTTACATCGCAGCTGGATCAGCCCCCCCGAGTTGTGCTGGACCTGCCTTCTGACAGTGCACCATTGGCGTGCCTCAGGCCTGAACAGCAAGGGATGTCGCTAGCAGTATAAGGCTCTCGGATGTCCAACTGGCATAATTTGTAGGCTTGGCCCATATGCTACTGCTGCTGTGGAGATGAATGTGGATGAATGTAAATACTGTTGATTAGTAGCCTTGATCTATATACTGTTGCTGGGTCTAAATATAAACAATGGTGATTGGTCGTCTTAGTAGATATACTGTTGCAGAGATGACTGTAGGCAAGTCTAAACAGTAATGATTGGTCGCTGTGGTTCATATACTGTTGCAGACGTGACCGTTGGAAAGTTTAGACAAAGGTGATTGGTTACTTTGACCCGTATACTTCTGCTGTGATGTCTGTGGGTAAATATGCATATAAACAATGGTGACAGACTGTGCTCAGACCGAAAGTCATCCTGAACTGCCTGCTGGGTGAGTGGATGCCTGCAGTCGGCCCGCTTTGATGTTAAACGGCAACCTTAAGCATTGTCAAAACCTTGCATGCCATTTGGGTGGGAAACTGTCCGTGACCTGGAGTGCTCAGCAGTTATCCACTTCCTCCATTACTGGGATGGGGGTATGCAAGCTTGTCTCAGTTCAGGGGGAAACCACCAGGCTACAGTAAATGGGCCATACCGGATAGGTGAGAATCAGTTACACCCCAACACCCCCCCCCCTTTCTCTCTCAGAGGAAGTGTGGGGATTGGGGGCGGGTAGAGGTTTCTGGCCTTCCAAAATCCATTTATTTATTTCGTAGTGTTTTTACATTAGACATTCTCATCTGGCGCTACGAACAGGACGGAGCAATTAAAATAAAAGAAAGATTTAAACAAGTATTTGATGTGAGAAAAGCACCTCTATCTCAGGAACACTGTCACAGGGCCAAGTACACAAATCAACAAGGTGAGCAGGAAGGGATCCAGGACGCAGTTATGCCGAATGCCTTCGCAGGTGTGAGAATTAGCGGTGGAACGGCGACTAGTATGCAGGGTAGGTTCTGTTACAAGCGGAAGCGAATTGCGATTCCTGGTCAAATGTGGCTTCGTGCTTCTCTTTCTGTTTTATGTGCTGCGAGAAAGTGCACCAGGTGTTCTACCCTCTCCTCAAGCGACTTGCCAATTCTGCAGCTAGTTAATGGTTGACACTGGTTGATCTGAGGTTTAGTCTATACTAAGGAGGAATGCTGAGAGGATCAATGTGTGGGGAATCCCAGGGGAGGGGGAGAAACAAACCATTGACCCGACTGCTCTTCATAGCATCCATGCTAAAACTCCAAGGTTGTCACCCAAGAGTAGCTTGCCAGTTCATAGATCCAAGGCCACAGTGGCAGGGTTCCTGTCTGTATACAGTCACACAGAGATAACGAGCCAGAGCTGAAAGGCAATACCCCTCCAAACACAGGACCCAGCTTGCCTAGTTACGCTATTATAACCATTTGTTTCGAGCACCATTTAACACCTAATTTATGACAGACATGTACTCCAGTCTTGGCGTTCTTTTCACTCTGTTTGCTCATCGTGTGCGGTGATGAGTCTGAGCATTTCAATCTGTGCTGAACCCACAATGGGCAGAATACCAGCACTGCCCTAATAGAGACTAGAGAGTGGTTTTGTTTGAGAGTGGTTGTTCTGTTCTGGTGCAGAGTGCAGTACCTTGACTCGGCTTTATATTACGGCACTAAGGAATCAGTAGGAAATGGGGGTCAGAATTTGGGACCTGGGATCCATCAATGTGCTGTCGACTCATCCTGGTCAGGGTTGCAGAGAGGTCTGGAGCCTATCCTAAGCAGCTTAGGGAACAACCCTAGGCTATTGAGGATTTTGACCTACATCACTGTTCCCATAATGCCAGTGTTTATGCTGCCATTTTGCTGGTCAAAAAAATGATTAATTGAAACAGTGACACACCTACAGTTGAAGGTGATCTTTTATCTAGTCTTTTAAATAACTTATAAATCTCAAGTAATACTAGATATCAACAAAACTCAAAAAGGCTGGTTTACGTGATCCATACTCGTTACGGAATCATTCTTTTCAAACACCATGTTTTGATACACGCATGCGCAGCATTTTCTGGCTGATCATGTACATGGGACTGGTGTAAAGGAAATTCCTGGAAAAGATCGCTTCCTAATCGTATCGACGGTAAGAGATTTATCTTTATCTTATCGATGCGGCAATGTCTAGTGACAGACAGACAGTATGTAAGACAAGAGTGTGTAAATCAATTTGGATAGCCTGTGTTTGGCAATATGGCCAAATATTTTATCATGCTTTTTTCATATAAAAAAAAATCTCAATAATTATCACAGTATAATTCAAATCGTAGTTTCTTTACTCCAATGCTCCATTTTTCTTTTAAATTCCCTTAGAATTGCCCTTAAACAGGTAATAAATTGAATGGATTGAAAACTGAAATCTAATTTTAATAAATAAATTATACATATAAATAATACACAAATGTGTGTATTGAGTGGGGTGCCAATTCTCCCATGTGACCGCCTCAATCCACTTACTACATCTTTCTGGGTCTGCTGGAAATCCTGTGCAATTACTACATCTGACTGCACGTTTCAGGCATACTTAACAAAAATCTGCTCAAGGCATTGCTTTTGGAAAGACGAGTTTGTTTGACCGGCAATATGGAGACATAAACAACAGTCACCTGATATGTGACATCACCTCAAACCTTTATGCCCTGGACTGGATGCCTGTCCATTATAGGGAACACAAACACACAATGAAATTATACAAGGCAATTCGGTGACACCAGTTAGACTGACTACATGTCTTTGGACTGCCCTCCACCAAAGCACTCAGAGAATACTTGCACAAGATGGGGAGAACCTTTAAACCCCCAACCCTGTTGATATGAGGCAAAAATGCTAGCCACTGAGCCACTGTGCCACCTTATTAATATGTCATATATCAGACATATATTTAACATTTTTATTGTTCAAACCCAGCTGAACTTAATGAAATAATGCAAAGGAAGCGTGCCAAAGATTTTATGTGGGGAAAAAAATCTTTCCACCAGGGAGCTATAGGTAGATTCTAGGCCAGCCTTGTAAGAGCTTTAATACCACCCTGTAATTTATCAGATTGCTAACAACAGAGGCTGCCAGGTGAATATACCTCCTGACACTATGTAATGACTTTACACACGAATTAAACCTGCTCCTTGCAGCTCTTCAGCACCATGGGAGTGTGTCTTTGAGAGTCTGATATCTCCAGCCCATCTTCTGAGCGCAGAAAAAGCATGAAACTGAGACGCCTTTTGAGAATCGGATGAAAACATGTGAAATGTTTTGGCTCTGCCTCATTGAGGCAGACTTAAAGAAAAAATGGTATTTTGTGCATTTCCTCCAAATGGTACACAGAGGTTGGTAATGTAGCCATTTGTTTTGGCCATATGTCTTTGGATGAAAGACATTTAACTTTTTGAAGTAATATTGCACATTTGGCTCCTTGTGCTCCACTGGGAATAGGTTGATCACCATGTTGACTAACAGCATGACCCGTGTAAAATTTTCTTTTCACAGTCCTTCTAATGATCCAGCGGAAGTCTGAGACAGGCGGATGGTTTTGAGTATTTCTGAAATGTACATCCTGGACAATGTCAGTCAAGCCTTCTCTTACTGTGAGGCTGTGAGGCACATCATGATCTGGTTTGAGAAAGCTGCAAATTCTGAGAAGAATATCAGTGTGCATGGAGCTGTGCTCGGGCCAAACATGCTGGACTTCTCTCCAGCTCTCTCATCCCCTGCCTTAGGTTCTTGTGGAAATCTGCATTATTCATGAGTTCCAAAAGCCCAAAGGTCCCTGCCATGCAGCTCAGTAACCTTGCAAGCGGTCAGCCGGTTTGATGCGCTCCCCCCTTCCTCCCCACCCCAGCGTGTTGTCAGGAACAAACAAATGAGCGATGCTGGCTTTTCTGGTCACTCACTCACCTTTTGTCCGTAATCTGCATCAGTCACCATAATTATACAGAAAATGGAATCTGCCGGGGAGTGACATTGGGGAGAAAAATGGACCCCCCCCAGCCCTCTCCATCCCTCTCTCCCATCAAAAAGCAGAAAGAGCATTCCTAGTGATGGATTCGCCCCTAATCGAAACAATTTGCTTAGCTTCCCAGCTGGACCTCATGTGCTTCTGATTACTGCCTGCGATTTAGTTCCACAAAATTACATGCTGCTTAATGGACTTTTAATGGTTATAGGTTTTTCTGCTTTTTAATGAGGTTCACCAGTTGGTTGCTAATGCCCTGCGGATATTTGGCAATTGTCCCACACGTTTTTTTTTTCTTCTTCAAGTTACCAGTTTTTATTTCTTAGCCGCATAAAAAGCCAGCACAAGAGTCATTAGGGATCGTATGGTGCGAGACTCTTTTCAAAATACCTCTCTGCCTAATTGCGATCCCAGCAGTCAAATAATTTTGTCATTAAGCATTTAATCACATCCCTGCCAGAGTTTCCTTTCCACCTCCTTGTTTATGGGTGTTCATGTTTCAAACCATCACTTCACCCGCTCTCCCAAGAGCCTCTGTACTTTTTTTTTTTTAACAGCAGTTACAAGCATTCTCGACAATGGCGTTAATCTCCGAAGTAGTCGGTTTGGGTGATGCTAGGTGAGATCCTGCTGAGAGATGAGGCTGAACCAACCCCCTTATCCACAGCCTCCAACTAGGCAGGGGCCACAGCCGGGTGAGAAGACTCCCGTGGCAAGGAATTTGCCCTTAATGGGAGCATAAACAGCTACTTTCTGATGAGTGCCTGTTTACGGGGCCCAGTTAAGCTCCAGACAGCTGAAATTCTCACTGTTAAGACCCATGAGAGTGACTGAGGGCGGAGGTCTTTCGGCAAGGTTCTGACACTGCTGGACCAGCACTTAACACCAGCGGACAGAGGAGGCATAGTGCATTGAGATCATGCACAATCTGTTAAAATATCTGATGCATGTATTCAGTGTTCAACAGTTCAAATATGCTATATCATTTTTGAGGTCTATTGGAAATACAATTTTTTTCAATGGTTCATTTGGAGCTGCATACACGGCAGGAAGCGGAACCTTTTTCCAGAACTGGGAGCTCGGTACAATTGTTGTTCCTCTGAGGCAGTTCCAGAACCCATTTTTAGTCCCTACTCCAGACTAGGTACTTTTAAACACAAACTATTGGGGAGGGGCTTACAGTGATAACTTGCTGATCGGTTGACCAAAAGCCCCGACATTTACTTGGAAGTTACACAGAAGTGTGGAGAAAACAGAGCAAAAATTGAGCAGATGGAATTATTTTTGTACCTCAGTTACAATTAATGCATCACTAATGAATACGTTTTTGCTTGTTTCTCCATATTTCTGCATTAGAAAATCTGATTGATAACTGATATACTTTTGTCTAATATTGTTGGTGCTGGCGGTGCTTGTCAGTGCTTATTAGTGGAATAACGTTATGTGGTTTTTTATTCCGTGGAAAACAACACATCAATCCGATGGTTATATTTGGCAATGAATTATAAACATGTCACAAGTTGTATAAATGCAAATAAAAGACTGTCCCATTTTTATCGTGATTGATCCCCCCTACTAACAAAACGACTAGTTCATCCTTCACAGTTCCTGTTGTGCAGCGTGAAAGTGACACACGAAAGTGGTCAGGAGCTACAGGTGCCAGTTGAGACAGCCCAGGAACTTGTAACTAGGAACCAGGGGCTGCAACTTTGGTGTGAAAGCGCCCATTCAGAAATGCTGTGGCCTGTGGTTTGCAAGTTCTCCCTATGTTCTCTCCCTAAAGTGTCCCTAGTATGTGACTCTGTATGAGTGCGCATCATGTGATGGAGTAGCATTCCTGTCCAGGGTGCCCCCTGCCCCATAACAGGCTCCAGGCTCACTGTAACCTGTAATGCTTATGCTGTTATAAAATGCTGTTTACCCAGTTTCTCTGTGATAATTCAGTAAGGGAACGAGATTCTGATTTTTCATGCTGGGTTTTTCATTTGCTCACTTTCACTCACACAATCAGGCCAAATCCCACGACTGGGCTGTGCCTGTGTTGTGAATGTGTTGGTTCCCCAATGAGTAAGCAGAGAAAATTCAGGTAGCCACATACACACAATATACGGTTACAAATGTAGGGCTGGATTTGACTGGCATGACCCGGTTTTGAAAGCTCAGGAAAGCCCACGTGGCTGTAAAATGGGATGAGAGCCAGAGGACGGTTTGGTAGGTGGGGGCAAAGCTGCCGACCTGGTGCGAGCAGGAACGAGGCATTCATCCTGCTGCACCTGGAGGGACACCAGTCACGGGGGGGGGTGAGAGAGAAGACCTTCCCATCTGGGTCGACCAAAACATGCCTCCGGCTCTACCAGATTTAAGTTGGGTCTGAATATCCGATAACTCAACAATAAGATTTCGGCACAGGGGAAAACAGATGGAAGAGAGAAAAAAAACTATGGCAACTTACTAAAAAATGTATGGAGGCATGGCGATATGAAAGACTACATGACCCTGACTAGGATAAGCGACTGAAAGGCAGATGGGTATTATATTAAAGATTTATACCTGTTACAGAATATGATAATAAAGCAATTTACTCTCAGTGCTTTAAAAATATGTGCAAAGTATTTCTGGAATGATTTACTTATGAATCAGCTATAGTCAGAGGGAAGTGTGCCTGTGTGACAGGTTACAACAGCGACCGGGTTTGAGATATTAAAGGAAGTGGAAGCATTGCGAGGCTTGTCAAAGTATTAATCACGGTTTCTTCCCACTAGGCTTTTTACCTTTGGCATAATTCCTCACTGGGCATGGTGCTAAAAATTCTGCATCCTAATTGCCAGGGGGTTGTGGGAAGGAGGGTGGAGTTAGTGCTTTGAAAATATGTCTTTTGTTTCTGCATTATCCGTTATCTCAGTATCGATGGGGGTCTGTCCTTGATGGTGGAGCAAACGGCAAACTTGGCTCCTGCTGAACAAGCGTGAATCCATGATTGTGGTTACAAGCCTTTTCGTGTTTTACACATGCCATCAGGGCTATAGCGAGGCCGTGGCACGGCCGTGATACTTCCAAGATGGCCTATGGCTCCCACATGACATCATAACTCACCTATGTCTATTCATTTGGATGCATGTTTACTTGCCAATTCAAATGTTTTGCTCAATCGTATGAAAGAAGGTCGCACATCCCAGGATTTGAACCTGTGTTTGCTGGAGGTTTTGGGCTAGGTCCCTTCCATTCGATTTCTTTGTCACTTTTCAGTGAAGTAGGTTGTGGTAATAACATGGTTTTTGTCCCTCCCCCTTTTGTTTGACCAGTTTGGCATCTTAAAGCAGCGAGTCTCTTGCACACCTTCCTCTATTAGCTGTATCCTGGCTTGTGTCACAAACCTTTGCAAATCACACTGCCTGTCAAAACAGGAAAATATCCCGCGTTCGAAATGTTTAAATAAAGCACCGACTTACATGCACTCCTGTGGCGGACACACACTCCACTTGGCAAAAGAACATCAGACAAATGTCCCTGATATTTTGCCCTAACAAAATTTAGGGGCCACGTAAACTCATAGCTGTGTGCCAGAGGGGTATGGCTGCATTTGGCTGTACCGATACCAAAAACCCCGCATAGCGGGGGGGGGGGTGCTTGCTCCCTCCCTCCGTGTCACAGCAGCTGTAGAGGGCAGCAAGAGACTGCAGCTGGCCAAGACACCGGGGACACCACAGTCTGGAGATGTGAGCCGAGGAAAAGGGGGGAATTAAGATAGGAATGATAGTGCTCTGGGGGCATTGTAGGGCTCTCATTCTGTTTTTTTTTTACCCCCTCCCTTTTTTTTTTCCCTGACAGCATGTTATCTTTTTACATTATGTCCCCCCTCATTTTGGTGATAAATCACCACATCAACAGGCTGGCGCTGAACGTGAAATACTATCACAGGCAATTCCTGCCACAATAACTGCAGCCTGCCCCTCTACACAATGGAGACGGGGGAGGGGCGGGGGGGTCGATTAAAACTGAGAGTGTGAGTCGTTCACTTTACATGGCCGTTTTCAGCAGAGATGTATTGCGGCCTGACGTTTTGATCGCTGGATACGGGGTCTGTGTCGCTGAGGAGTGATGGCTGGCTCAACATGTGATGTTTCCGCACTCGTCGTTCAGGAGAGGAATAATTCACGTCCGTCGTGGCTGAAGAAAGAAGCGGGACCGTCCCCCATACCTTTGAAGAGGGGTATGAGGCTGCGAGGGAAGAACTTCACAGCCGTCCGGCTGTGGTCCAAGTGCCGTGCCCCGAGTGGGTTGCGGTCAAACGCTGCGCTGTAAACAGCAGAGCCGGTGCCGTGAACCGCACATGTTTTTTTAATTGGCAAATGGGAGAACTCCTTGACTATGATCGGCTGCCAAGTGCCAAGTCTGGAGCAGACGGTGGCTGACGTAGTTTGTGCCATACCGCATCTTCATGAACAGCCGGCACGATGAAGGCGGGCCTGAAGTAAATCCAGCTAATGGGCGACTCCTCTCCCTAACCATAGGGATGGAGATGATGGGCACTAGAGTGTGGGCCTCTTGCTAAGATCAGCCAGCTTCTATAACAAAAATGGGCACAAACTATGAAAAAGTAACATGTCAGGAGCTTTGCAAGGAGGGGAATAACACTGCACATATTCCAGTTTCACTTGGAAGTCAGAGGAGGGCATCCACGGCCGCCCAATGGCCGCCACAGTGAATCGCTGGAAAGCCGCCACGGAAATGTGGCCATTCCTGCCGACCGCTCTGACGGGGTTTTTCTTTCTTTCTTTTTTTTTTTGCACAGGAAGCGCTCTTCCTCAAATAGCCACCCTCATTCATGAAAGCTCCTCTGAGCCAATAAGACATGGTTGAGTCGATGAAAGCCGGAAAACCCTGAAATCAGAGCTTGGATATGGAACCGGGAGTGAAAGCTTGTGAAATCTACATATTCCACTGCTTAGAAGTTCCTGCTCCAGAAGATGTTTGGGTTACCCTGCATTTAATACTATTCTAATGTTTTCAGTTGGATTTTTAAATAAACATTTCGGCTATTTATTTTGTTAAGCTTTACGGCTTTCTTTGGATAAAGTGTGCCTTGTTCCACAGGAAATCTTTTGAGAAAAACAGGCAATACTTCGATTCTAGAAGTGTATTTCAATAGAAGGCAATCTACCTAATTTTCTATAAAGGCTCAGATTTCTTTCTTATGCCTTTCAGGGAAGGGAGTCCTCTTCCATCTAGGTCAATGTTCCCTCTTAAGTTAGGATCGCTCAAAGGCTGCTTCAGTGCAAGGTGGGCTGCCTTGATCCCCATCATCTCTTAAGAGAGCCACCCAGCGAACTCAACCTCAACAGAGGGGAGGATGTGGAATTTTAGTATTTAGTAATTAATAAAACAAGAGTGATACAAAATGAATTTGAGAAATGGAAGTGCATCAAGCCTTGGCAGGATTCGGGAAAGCTGTCTGGAAGGCTCTTGTGCGTACTGATTAGATCACGAATCTGGCTGTTCCAAGCTCATCATCATGTTTCCTGTCATCTGATTTGATAACCCACGTAACTAATTTTAAAGCCCTTTCTAATTGGATATAAGTAACCTCATTACCAAGGCTTGGAAATGAGATGTGACAGAGGTTTCTTTGACTGCACGTTCGTGGAGTATGATACTGACTCTTTCTGCAAGAAACGGTGGGCTTCTTTGAGGTCTCTGGGACCTGACAGTGCTGATGCATTGGTGCTTAGAGATTACCCTTTTCCATATCTCCAGGCCCCTGGTAACCACAGCAGAATCAGCTTGGCCGGTTACTGTCGTGGCTCATTCTACAATGCTTGATGGCCCCCTCCGTCTTATTAAAGAGGTGTCCATTAATAGGCTTTAGTACGGTTTTACATGCTGGGGGGCAATGTCTAAGTGCTTATGGAATTATATATTTAGACAGGCTGCCATAAGCCATAAAATATCAAGTCACAGTAGGAAAGTGGATTTGTTGTAGGTCTGGGCCTGTGCCGTATGATTGGATGATGCTAATTTATGCTGCTCAGCGACGCAGCACTGTCTGAAGTAGGCGGGTGTGATGAATGGGACTAGTTGCTCAAATATAATACTACGACTTTTCGTTGTCACAATCGATTTAGGCACACTCCATCGTCAGCAGTGTGCATTCTCCACTGACTGCACCCACTCCTTAACTTTCACGTGATATGTACACTTAGCAGGTCTTGGAGGCATGGGGGAACATTCTACATGACGTGTCACTCATCAGGGAAGGTCAAAGAGAAACTGTCTCCTTTGTCTGCTCTCTGTACACAGTATTCAAAAACGTATGGGCAGCCCTGCAATTAAACCGCTGTTACATTCTCTTTGGAGTTAATTGGCCTTGTTGGCAGCAGAGGAGCAGACTGGAACAGCACTGGGTTCTCCTCCGTAGTAATAGTGAAAAACAAGGCCCTCTTAACGAGCCACCTCTCAAAGGCATTGACAAAACTCAACGCCCCAGTGACTTGCATAGTGTATAATTTATTAAAACATAAACTCGACTCGTTCTATTACAACAGAAACACTCCAGCTGCCGGTTATGTTTCTCATACGTTTCGTTACATAATATCGCGATCATCTGCAACTACTGGAGTCCGATCATTAATAATGGAAAAACTAGTTATGGATTACAATACAATATAAACCAAGTAGGAACGTCATGTCTGTGGCTGATGCAGTCATGCAGAGGGACCAGTGTCTATGTTAAGAACATCAAACCTGTTTTTACCTTAAATAAATGTACTTTCATACTTAATATTTACAATGCTGGAGAGTAGGAAGAGGAGATCAGGAGAGGTTTTCTGGGCTGCTTCTGTATTTTATTCCAAGTGCCTGGTGTGTCCCTTGTCTTGAACTCCGGGGCTCGTATATTTATATATAGGTTTTTTTTTCCTTCCCCAAGATAATCATGGATGTATCTGTGCCGCGGGCCATGGGATTTACAGCTCACAGCACGCGTCTGCCGGTCCCTCCACCCGCCGAGGGTTCAGACCCCATCGGTGCCTTCACAATAGCGGCGTCCCAGGAGCGCTCTCTCCAGACAGCTCATCCGGGAGAGAAGGGCTCAGGCGGGGAGTCGTGCCGTGCTCCTGCATACTTGCAGGATTACACAGACTTGTGCCTGCCCTGTGCTTTCCGTTCACATTAATCCCCAAACCTAATTCTGAAAAATAGCTCAGGATGGAAACTGTGTAAATCGTACTTTCAACTGTGCAGAGATCAACTGTACATCTCTCTGGAGCGCCCAGCTCAGCTGTAATAAATAAACCCAGGATGGCAGATCTTGTACCCAGTGCCTCCGATATGGTTTATATATGAGCGCAGTAGGACGCATGGGTACTGCCGGGCTCACGTTCATTATTTTAGCGTGCAGGTGTCCCGCGTGAGCACAGCTTGTGCCGGGTCACAGTCAGCCTTTCCCCTTGCCCCTTATAGGGTTTAGCCAAATGAAAAATTCATTATCCTTGCAAAAAAAAAACAAAACAAAAAGTGAATCTCCATCTGTTTGGTTGGGAAGAGGTCTCGCGGTTTATCGACACGTGGTTTAGCAGAGAATGGAGACCATCAAAGCTTTCGCAATGATGAACAAACACAAAAAAAAAGCTCGGTGTCTGAAGGTCGGCGTTGTCACGTCTAAGCGGAAACCTGCAAAAGCGAACGCCTCTCAGCGAACACGCAGGATCCACTAATTGCCTTTTATGTGGCAGCCTCTGTGAGTATTAGCCAAGGCAGGCTTTTATAGGTACGCTTTGGCAGCAGAGACCTCTGAAACAGGTGGTGGGAGGTTATTTCAATAATTGGCGATAATGTCATCATCTCCCCATCTGGAGCGCGCCCGCTCCTGTCTGGTTGTAAAGAGTCACTGCGTCCCAGTATGCTTTCTTTTTCTTTGGGTGGGTGGGGGGGGGGGAGGGAGGACAACACAGTTTGGTTTCAACGACACACTCAAGTAATAACCTGCACACAAGTAGTAGAGAAGTATATATCAGAACTGTATAAATATACAGTAAGTGTATAGTACAGTACAGCATATACCTGAGTAAAAGCTACCTTAGGAACACTGCAGGTGTGCCCCCATCACCAGGTGCTCACACCCACAGTGCACAGGTTTATGGGAAAAAAGAGACTTAGAGGCAATGTCTACCCTGGTACGAAAAACTGACCTTACATTATGTGTCCACATATATAAAGCAAAACTGCAAAAGAATGTTGGTCTGAGCGGCGTAAGAGATGTAAAATGATTTATATTTGTTTTCCTGAGCTAGGAGTATTTCCAGTAATTTTTTTACTACACATATTTCCTTTGACTAGTCCTGACTGGAGAGCATGACCTATGACCTGTACTGCAGGGTGCGCAAGCTCAAAGCAATACTGCTTGGTGAAGCAGACCCAGGCAAGAGCAAGCAGGCTTTCTGGGCTCCTGAGCTGACACTATTTAACGCAGGTGAGTATGGAGTCAGTGCTTCACTATGCTTTTAAATAACATTTATTCTGTATTTCATAAAAGAAAATAAGTACATAATAAAAGCAAGCGGCCTAAAAAGTTACTTTTTAAGTGTATTAGTAATAATAGGGACTTTTATTTCACCTTTATTTCATGTGTGTGAATTTCACACAGTCACGTTAGTCGAAGCATGAAAGGCCTTAGATTTTTTTTGTAGGTTCCTGGTTTGAACCTCCTCCGTAACCGTGACCTACTGTGTGGTTCCCATGCCCTGCCATTTATTACCAATGGTAGCAAAGAAACAAATTAAGAGTCAGGGAGAAAAAAACAACCTCATGTGAACAGAATGAGCTTGGAAAGCTGCTGAAGATCACTGGCTGCCCTAACAGGGAGATTAACGGGAGACAGACTTCACACCACTAACTCTGGTTCCAACAACAGGTACACACCTGTTTCTGGCTCACACGGTATTAGCATGCGTTTGGGGGGAGGCAGTTTGGCCAGACCATTGACCTCGGACCCCAAAGAGGTTTTTTTTTCCCCATCTCTTATGCTTCTGTTTTTTTTTTCCCCACTCTTTATATTTTAATACGGTTTAACTTTAACTGCTCACTCATTTATTTATGCTGCTGTTGGAAAGGGCACAATATAAGAAAAAATGAATTCAAATGAACTGAAAAATCCTGACTGTGTGATTTAAAGGTCTATTCTGTAACCTCCTAAAGAGGTGACCTGTTTCTGCCCTCTCAGGAATTACTTAAATGCTAAGCTACCGGTGTATTGAATTATAATTGCTGTCACTCTGTTACTCTGGTGAGGAAAAATATGTATGTCAGAGTATCCAATCCGTCTCCAGCACAAATGTCAACTAATGTACTATTTCCAGAAAGACGTCATTTTTTTTTTTATTTCTAAAATTTTCAATGAAGTAATTAAAATAAATCTGTGGTTATACTTTCAGTGACCTTGGTAAGTTTTATGTCACCATGTGATTAATGTCATGTTACTACAGAGATCAGGTGGGGAAAGCTGGCAATGGTTCATTCTGAAATTTCACCAAGGTTCTGATTTATGGTACTGCCGATTCAGTATTTTCTCTTCCATTACGGGAAAATACTCGATTAGCAAATTCGCCACATGGAAGGGTCACGCTACATTCGCTGTATGCCGGGGTGCACTGCACTTGTCCGGACCGGGATGGTGTTTAACGATCATGCTATAGGAACAAGCCAGTCATACTGTTTACATAATGATATGTTCCAAGAATGAAACCATGCCAGAGTCATTCATTTAAGTACTCCTCCCCCCACCCTACACGCAAAGTAGGCAAGCCTCATGTAGGATTTTATTCTCAGCCCATGGGAAGAGATGGCGAGCTATAGTGGAGACACAGCGCACCTCTCAATACCTCCAAGACCCCCAAGACACAGGAAGTAGGGAGGGACTGCCTTAAATACAAGCACCCAGCTTAACCAAGAGAAAGAAGGTGGGACGTGGGGCAGGTCAACATGGGCATAAACAGCACCATTCAACATAATAGGAATGGCGATAACGTGGGAATGTGCTTAGCACTTAGGAATGCTGCTCGTTTGTTGGGGTGCCATTAATTTTCAGGATGCATTGCTACGTTTGCCTTATGCCTTCATATCTGTAAATCCAGTTTTCCAGTTATTACTGTGACATTTTCACAGATCAGTTCAGTATGGCTGCTTACTGTACTGGGAGAGGTTCAACAGTTTCATTAATATGCCTGAACCTGCTCTCGGTTCAGGGCCCCAAGCAGAGCCATCGCATAGACAGGGCTGGGAGCGCTGCATTAGCCTGCAGACACATGGGGACAAGGGGGTGGTGTAGTATTCACAATGGCCTGGCCACAAAACGAGGAAGACCTCAACCAGGTATCAGAGTTATAAATTCTGCTACTTGCTCATACCAGCCTTGCTCCTGTTCAGTTCTTGATGCCTGCACCAAACACGCTACATCCCCTTACATCTTCTGTTAATAAATCTTGCCATCTTCCACCATAGAAAATGAAGAACAAAAAAGTGCCAGCTATAAAACTGAATCAGAGGGATGTCTGTTTAAATGCAGGTCAGAGGCAAGACTGAGTGGGGGAGTGGTTGAGCACTGATCAGCCCACTAAACAATGAGGGAGTGAACCAGAGAGAGAGAGAGACAGCCCAGGCTGAAGATGAAAGGAGAATTCAGATGTCCCACCTTCAGGTTTCAAAGGTTGCTCAGGCCAGGCATCTATCACAGCTTAGTGATTCCAGAGATCTGAACGGCAGCCAAATAACTTTATTAATAGTGGTTTTTCATTTCATGTCCTGATTATGCTCTCAGAAACTGTGATAGGACTAAGATTAACTTGTGTGTTTCAAGAGGAAAAAAAAGCACAAGTAACCACTTCTCTGCCCCGTGCCACCTTACACAGATCCTTAGACAGTCAGTTACCTTTGACACAAGCAAATATTTTTTGTATGGGATTATGGTTTTTCCTGGAAAGAGCAGCCATATTTTATTTGGGTAACATGCAGTCATGTGACTTTCAGGGTGTGGCCCATAGCTTGTATTAAATGCTAAAACGCTATCCTTACAGACTCAGACTCAACTGCTCGTGCCTTGATGCATACAGTGCTATCTGATTAGCATTAGTGTATGGTGGCCTGCACTGCCACCCCGCACCGCCTGCCTGTCGCCATGCCGGAGAGCCGTCGTCAGGCTCAGATCGGGCCAGCCCACCAATCAGGGAGGGGAGGGCAGATGAAAGATGGTGATGTTATCTTTTACCATTAAGAGGAATTATCCCATTAGACATGAAACACGCGGGGGTCCTGTGTCTGAAGGGTTGGGGGAGCTCGGGTTACCCTGGCCTGGCCCACAGGGCGTGGAGGAGTTTACCTGCCCTTGGCTGGGGGGGCATGCTTTAAAGGACAAGCAGCCCACTCTTCTTCATGCTGATTTTTTATGTGGAATCAGATACAACTTAGACAAATTAGAGAAGCAACCTCGCTCCCCCCCCACTGTCTGCCCGGGGGCACAGTTAGCCCTTTCTTCCCCAAGACTGTCTGAGGCCCGGTCCCCTCACAGGCCTCAATGGGGATCCGTGTGCTGTGCGGACCTTTCAATGAGCTCAGTCTGTCAGCACTGCCCCCCACCAGAGACATCTGCCCCCCCGCTGGGATCCGGAGCTTCTGTGTCATATAAATGCACCCTTTGTTTCCGGTTTACACAGAGCCACCATTATCTACCGGCTCTAATATCTGTTTATCCTACTGGCGCTTCGTTTTGACGTCTGCGGACTTCTGCTTTGCCAGGAGATACTCAGAAGGCGTTCTGGTCACGTTCGGGGGGAGTTCTTCTTATCCGGCGGGTGCCGAGGCACTGCCCGATGAGCGGCGCATAAAGGTATTACAAGGTACGCTGTGTTCTTAGTCTTCTGCAGGAAAGATAAATGAAAAACACAGCCAAGGAGATGTTTCCCCGATGGTCAGCACTCATTTCAGCGGGGAAGGCAGGACCCCTCAAGCCCAGGGCAGCACGTGTCCATATGGGTCCCTGCCTGTCTGCAGAGCTAAGTGTCACAACTCCATGCTGGAAACACATGCAAAGACGCTATGACATGAAAGCACATGCAAAGTAGTGTGTCATGATACTGAAAGAACACCCAAAATAACATGTCCTGACATTTTTGACACGTGAAAAGTGACATTTTTGACACTGGTAGCACATGCAGAGTAATGTCCTTATATGGGAAGCAGACACAAAGAAATGTTTCCTGACATGTTAAATGCATGCAGATGAACATATCCTGAAGTAGGAAAGGCAAAATAACACATGCAAAGAGACACACGTGTAAAGTGGCGTGTCCTGACATGGGAAGCACGTGTAAAGTGGCGTTTCCTGACACGGAAAGCACGTGTAAAGCAGTGTGTCCTGACACGGAAAGCACTTGTAAAGCAGTGTGTCCTGACACGGAAAGCACATGTAAAGCAGTGTGTCCTGACACGGAAAGCACATGTAAAGCAGTGTGTCCTGACACGGGAAGCACGTGTAAAGCAGCGTCTCCTCACATGGGAAGCACGTGTAAAGTAGCGTGCCTTGACCCAGGAGGACAGCAAGTTCTGTTAAGCATCAATCCAGTCCTGGCCCAACACCCCTTTTAGACCTAAAACAACTGTCACATACAGAGCCACTTCATCAATTAAAACCAATGAACTCCAATGAAGATACAATCTTCACACATGTACGTTTATCATATGGGCAAGCATAAACCAAACCTTTCACGTGCGGGCAGAAAAGACGGATGGTTTTACATGACCTGGAGAGCAGATCAAAATGAGGAAAATAATCGGCACCGTTTCAGCAGCCTGGTTCTGCTCTGTCCAGCTGCTCTTCTGCTCGAGTTCTTCATCTCACCCTGGACAATAAAAGCCTTGAGACCATCTGGACTTGGAATTAAACACTCGGCAGTGAATATTTCGCATTCAGAACTGCGGAGTGAATTCAGCTTTCCAAACTGGCTCTCGGTGAGAAACCTGAAAGGCTCTCAGGACTGACGGTACGTTTGTTTCCCTTAAAATCAGCGTTTCATAAATCACAAAAGTTGCAATTTCCTCTCCTTTTCAGTCTCACTGGTCTGAAAACTTAATGTAGATGTTTACCTTAAAGAATTTCCAGCGGAATGGTTTAGCGAAGACTTTGCATTACTGGTTCCCTAGAGTGTGCAGTTCACCTACACTTGATTTTAATTTATCGTTCGATAACTAATTCATAATTGTGCCATTATACTCTAGGAGAACATGGTGACTGAAACTGAAAACTGAGTTTAGTTTTTCAATTTTGACCGAAATCGACAAAATCATGGTTTAAATGACCATTGTCTATAAATTAATGTAGTGAACAATTATTAAATCAAAGATCTGGGATTTCTCATATATGACAGAATGGTGTAAATATCAGCATATTGTTCTAGAGTTGTTTTAAACTGTAATTCAGGACCATTCAGGGCTATTCTCAGGTCTATTTCTAGCCTGCATTTAGTTAGCATTTCCCATACTTGACATGTCTGCCAAAGGCTATTTCTAACACTGTTAAGCACAAAGTGTCACATGATAGGGCAAAACACAGGCTCTGAGGCGGGTCTGATGAGGGTCGGCCAACACAGACATCTCTTCATTTCCTTCTCCCACACGGGTCATGATTACAGATTATGCGATACCGCTTGAGGCTTGTTTGATAGCTTTTGATGTTTCTGAAGGACAGGAATGATGTCATTTCTGTGGCACGGACTGAGACATTGACGCACGCATTAAAGCTTTTCAGAACTTTGATTCACAACTGGAAGCCTCATAATTAAAATTCAATGCTCCTGCATACCTTTTAGACAAGAACAGCTGTAGACCCTTATCTGGAGTGACAGATTGGATTCTTGTCCTACCACACACACTGAAATGTTAACATGATTGTCCAAAGGTTTTAATCTCTACATTTCTGAATGTACTACATGCATATAGTGACTCATTAAAGGGTGTGATACATGATGTAGCAAAGTTCAGTGTAGGGACCCCAGGAGACCGGTGATATAAAGGTTTGTCCCATCTCCCAGGACACAGTTTTCTATCTTTTTACAGACCCCACCCCCATGCTTTTATACGTTTCAAGACCTCATTCACACATTATTTTGTGGGTCTCTGTAGCTCCTGGCTATCAGTGAACCTCAGGCGGAACAAACATGATGAATCCAGCCATGTGTATGGAGAGCTGGATGAGTCCCGGCCGGTACGGGGCACTGAGCTATGCCACATCATGACTCTAGGGTCACGGTTGGACACGCCAGCATGTGGCGCGCCGAGGAAGTGCGTTGAACATCGCCACAGTAAAACAGAGGTACGTCAACAGGGCTGCGGATCAGATTTATTAACGCAAAAGTGTGTTTATAGTTTAAAATTTAGCACTAAGTACCGTTTGGCTGCAGGGAGTGAAGCATGTGTCCTGACACGGTCCCCCCTTGTAAATTGGTTGTAAGCCTGTTTTTCAACCTATTAATAGCCAGCAGTTCATAGCGACTAAGCCTACAGGTATCATAAACCTGCTAACCAGTCCTGGCAGCTGTTAAGGGTGCAGGAGCTGGAACATAACCGTGTCAGGGGCTGCTTTTATATCCCCCTGCTCGCGCCACCGTCTGAACCCCACTAAGCGTCAGGAAGCAAGGATGATTTTTACAAGTCACAGTAAATTTTCCAGAAGGCAGAGACATGATGATTTTTTTTTTGTTTCGCCAGGGATAATTATAGATGGGAGGGATTACGAAGGCGGAGTCAGAGGCACGGCTCTGTAAAGTCCGCACGGGTTCTCGCGGGCAGCAGGAATGAAAACGTGCTCCATCGCCACCCAGCTTTTCCTGTGCCCGGCGGTAACGGCATTGCTCAGAAGGCTGACAGACATCCTATGGCTGTCATGTGTTTTTTCAGCGGGTGGGGGAGGGGGGGAGGGTATGGGCTACTCAGTGCAGCTGCTCCAAGTCAGGGCCTGTGCCATGACATATACGTTCACAGTAAATCTTTGCCCACCCCCAGGAGTGGCTCCGACTCCCATTTCAGCCTTTCAGCCCTCAAACCTTCATCCCCCAATTTCTCCCATGCTCCACCTCTGTTTATTTTAAACCCCCCCCCCCAACACCATACTTTGGAGGCCGGTGAAGTAATTATTTCATAAAGTTACACCTCTGTTGTCGCAAATTACCGGGCCTGGCAGGCACTCTAAAGGGTGCTGCGTGATTAACCGCGGCGGGCAGGCAGGCGGCTGGCCAGCAGAGGATAATGCGGCTGCTTCAATTTGTACGAGGACTCCGCATGACAAAGTGATGGCGGCACAGCGGTTACCTGACGCTGCAGCATTTCTAAGCTGCGCCAGTGTTAATTAATCTATTATTTTTAGACCGGCAAGGTTCGATTTTTATAGCTCCCATTCGACCTGTAAATCTGTCTCGGCTGCCAGGATCTTAAGTTTAAATGACCAGGTTTAAAATTAAAAAAAAAAGGGACTGCAGACATTATGCTTTAGACGCAGTAAATTTAGCATTAATGGCTTCGGCATGGCACCCACCAGCTCTCTCGGGTGCAGCTTCAGGCATCAGCCACCAGATAGCAGCAGTAGCTGTATGTTACTGCACTCCTCCACCCCCCCAACATCATCCCCTCTCAGTTAAGATGCTGTGTTCCTCAGTTATGGGGGTGGGGGGGGTACTGTTAGGACAAGAGGCAGACTTCACAGCAAAATCTCACACACACTCGCACCACGGTATTGGCTGCAAATGAGCATGCAGCAGAAGCGAACGTGAAGCAATGGTGCATGTTTAACCGCCATGCTGCGCGGAACGTTCACACCACCACTGTCACTTCCTGTCCAGGATGAAGGTGGATATTTCTGGTGATGTTCCTGCTCTCCACAAGCTCTGGAGTCAGCAGGGAACCCAAATGGAACCCGAATTACGAGGATATAGACCCAGCTGTACCCGCTGATTTTGGGACCAGCAGCTACACCCCACTGTAGCCTGTGCCCGGTAGCACCTTGGGTGCAGTGCATCAAGGGCGCAGGGTGAGAGGCTGAACTTCACCTAACCTTTGAGGGGGGAGTGGGCCTGTTTGAATCTGTTTTTAGGGCGTCCACTTCCTGGCGAGGTAAAAGCACGCGAGATTTATGGGTGCACAGATAAAGGAGTGTCCCTGGGCCCATCTGCCTTAAGTCATGGCCCTGTCTGGAGAAACAGCCGCCCAGCATGCTTAGCGCGCACCGCCACGGAGACGCGAGGATGTTTTCCACTGCGTTTCACCGTGGCATGCACACAGATCATAAAACAAAAAGATTCGGGCAGGGAAGGTGGGGGGGTGGGGGGGGGGAAAAGATGCATTTTAAGCTGTGGCCATTTTGGAAAGTTATAAATAGACCGGCTAATAAATGTTTATGATCCGCTCATAAATCCTCATCACGTATAAACGCCTGACAATGAGGTGTGTTATTCTCATCGTTGTCATCTAAATGCCCTCTGGAGCTTGACCACGCCCCCTCATACCCCTTGCCCATCGTTGGCCGGTCTGAAAACAGAGGGAACCCCCCCAACACACACACACCAGTTGTCAGATATGGCAAATATGGCATTGCAATACTCATATAAATTTGTTTTATGGACTTTAAACCAGAACAGGAATTTTTTTGCCTTTAGTGTATTACTCGGTAAGAACAATCATTGTTCAGTATGTTTCTAACTACATTATAAAGAGCATTACTACCTCACTGAATAACTGAGGACAGGTCGATACACTAAATCTGACTACTAATAGGCACTGGGAGGAGGAGCTTAAGAAAGCCACAGGGCCTTATTAACCATCACCCTCTAAAGAGGATCAATCAGCTTCAATCTTTCCCCCCTTGCTCCGCCCCCAGATGATCACATGACCAATCAGGTGATAGTTAACTGTTTGACTCCCTTGCCAAGAGGCATGCACACACTGTGAGAGTCCAGTAAGCCTCAGGGTTAATTTTTGGTGCATACCCGCATGGGGGTGTGCTCATGGCCCATGAGCACCAGATAACCCCCAGCCCCTTCTCCATAAACGCAGTGATTAACGTGTCCTTTGGGGATGGCGTTGACCTTGCATCTTCTGACACAGAATCTGCAGACAGGTTTGTGATATTGGCAGCCGTCCATAGACAAGTGCACAGAGACACGTCTGTGCAATACTTGCACGGGGGTGGGGGGGCGACTCTCAAGCACTAATAAATTGCTAAATCCACCCCCTTCTAAACCTGAACCTTTCTGTAAAATCCTCCCCAGACATGAGAACTGTGCCATACTCTTGCAGCAATCACAACCAGTGATTGATTGTGTTATGTTTTTAAAGCTAATTAGTGTCCAGGGCAGTATCAACCCTCAT
This sequence comes from Mormyrus iriodes, assembly GCA_011763525.2. Lineage (NCBI taxonomy): Eukaryota > Metazoa > Chordata > Actinopteri > Osteoglossiformes > Mormyridae > Mormyrus > Mormyrus iriodes. Next base: position 6,677,165 of record JAAGVU020000061.1, read on the forward strand.
TAATCTCCCGTCCAGTAAGTAACCAAAATTGACAAAATAACCAGGTTTGGCTAATGATAGTGGATGTTGCCTTTGTTTCTAATGACGGTCATTAACCTCTCAATGACTAAATAATAGCATCTTAATTAATTTGTTTCAAAGGGAAAGTTTTTTTAGTGGAATTTAATTATATTAATGGGCAGCCACAAGGTGCACAGCTAGAAGCCTGACTGCCCTCACAGAGCCATAAAGTGGTCCCTCTTTGCCTGGTACACCTGAGCCTCCACCAAGATGGCACACAGCTGGCAGCGATCCACCAGGAGCCAGACGCAAATCCACCATCTGGAAGATCGTCTAAGTGCATTAGAACAAAAAAAAACACCCCATATACTTTAATGTCTGTCTCTAAATCCTTCAGTTGTTTTCTTAGTCTTTCAGAAGGATTTCATACATGGAATGAAAATGTTCCTTTTGTCTGGCTACCAGAGAGGTCTGTGGAAGAGGCCACCCTTTCCACTCAAGTTATTTACAATGCTTTTTGCTCTTTTCAATGCCACCCATCCTGCTCTAGGTGGTACCCGCGTCACCAGGACTGACCCCCATGGGTCAAAGCAGAATTCCACCCTTCTTTGCGGTGCCGTGACATCACTATTCACTGCCAGAATTCCTAGTGGCCGAATGAGACGCTTCTCTGATCTGTAATTTAGTGTCATTGGTTTGGCGTTCATTTCTTTACATGTGCTCCATCACACCGAGGGCACTGGAATAAATGAGGGCCAGAACGTGCCCCCGACCCCCCCGAGGGATCCATTGAGGGATTTCGTGTGGGTCTGGATAATGGAACACACGCTGGATTTGAGGGTGACCCCTGAGCCTTCACCGCCACAGTATGGCAGCCCTACTCCTTCAGTATCAGGTTGCTGTGTACGGAAACACGAATGTACGTGCCCGAGTAATCGGAAGGTAACGGTGATCCTTACTGAAAACATGTGTCCCTCCCCCTCTGACACCTCTCACCAGCTCCTCGCTTTAAGGTCCTTTTCCTATAGTCAGCTTAAATTTAACAACAAATGCATTCATAAGGCTTAATAACCAGTGTGTTCAGAACAGTACTTACCACTTCCTAGCTATGATTAATAATATGTTATACATAATAATCCGGACATTTTGAGACAAATCACAGTTACATATTTTACTATAGGGCTGAACATGTTATATAAAGCAGCATTTGTCCATTGTATAGCCCTAGGTATTAAATACAGTTATGTAACCTGAAGTCTAGGCCTTACATAAAATCTGGAAAGAAAGCTTCTCTTTAACCTTCTTGTACAGTTCGGAGAAAAGGCTCTCTATCAACGGGCCGTGAGGCTTCTGGAGAGCTGTGGCAGTAAAAACCATCCCAGGTTGACTGTATTTTTTATGTTGGGATGATTCCACTGCGATTTCACTGGAAGGCGATCAGGTCTGGGCCAAACTCCTAAATGCTGCCTTCAGCCAAAGATAAGAGTGTTTTTCCAAGTTCCATGGCAGGCGGCAAGGGGACACACTACCTTGGATTTTATTTGGGAAGAGGATCCGCGTTGGGCTCTGGAAGTGACATCCAAAATGAGCGCATTTTTTACTGGAAATACACGGTCTTGTTGGACGAGTCTGCTACATGAATGGTCAAGAAAAAACAAAAAACACAGACGATCAGCGAAGCCAACAGCAGACCTTGGGGCGTAATCATCTTCAAGAGGATATCCTCATGACCATGCCTTTTATTTTTAGTGCACGATCATAAAGCATGTGCTTAAATTCAACGGTGCAAGATACATTTATGCTGACGGTCAACTGAGGAATGTCCCTCATCCCCTTTGAGTATCTTTACATGCACACTCATATTGTTGGGTTTTGCTTGATCATCTATTGCAAGGCCACCAAAAAATGTTTAAAAAAAAAAAAAGAGCTCTTTGGACATCATCCCAGTAAGTCAAGCCGGCCCCGAGGACGCGTCTTCAGAGTCCATAGAGCTGGCCTGCTCCCACAGTCACTACCCCCGGACGAAAAAGGCGGCGTAACTCAGGCGGTGGCCCGGCAATGGGTGTGCGCCACCGGACACCGTCCTAGCCCATCCGTCCTCTCCTCTTTTCCCTAACGGACGTGACCTGCAGATCCATCATTTTGGCCCAGCGGAAATAAAAGAAGGGGGATTCGACTTTGTAACGCAATTAGATGTGGAAGTGCAGTCCGGCAGTTGGAGTCAATAAGCTGGGCCTAAATGTATTACTCTTACAGAAATACAAAATCAATGCTGTGATTGAATAACAACATTACGCTATATATGTTACAACTGTATCTGCAAAGGAGTGGCAGCTAGACTCAGGTAGACATCAGCTTTATTTCTGCTCTGCTTAACCAGGTCTTTATCCTTACTGAGACCATGACAAAGGAACATTCCCTATACGGAGGCCTAAAGGCGGCCCAGAGGGAATGGTTCCATCACCTTTGGGGGTGTCTCACCCCAACTTCATTTCTTTTATCAGCTCTGCACAGTTGGAGTTCGTTCATCAATTGCAGCTGCATTCTGAAGGATTCTGGAAACACTTCAGTCACCTGGGCAGCAAAGCCAGTAAAACCAGGCTCATATTCCTCGCACTGAGGGCACCGTGCCCACATAGGCATTGCTGAGGAAGGAGGATGGCACGAGGCCCACTCAGTAACCATACCATGGGTACTACCACAAATTCGATTCAAGTCCCAAAACACAGCCTCCCCCCCCCCCCCAGCCCCTCCTAAAGGTTTTTTCATGCGTCTGGATAAGGGAAAGGTTAAAGCTGCTGCTGGGGGAGGAGGTGGAAGGCGTCCATGTTTGCTTTAAAAAGAAATGTAACCTGTGAAAAGGTTTAATCAAGAAACACGGGTCAGCAATAAAGCTGCGGTCGGGGGCGCTCATGTTCGGGGGGATGGTGACTGGGGAGCAAAGGAAACCAATAAACAGGGTTTAAAAGTCCCGGATTCCAGCCTGGCAGTGCCGAACAAATGGGTCGCGCACTAAAACCCAGGAAGGTCGAGACCTGTAACACGGGGCGGCTGGAACCGGCCCCCCTCCATTCTCGCAAAGGTCAACGTATTCGTTCTGTGTCAGAGAGATCCAGCTGGAAGAGAGGAAGGAGTGTGCTTCTGCAGAAAGGGAAAGATCCCAAACAAGCAGAAACAAAAAGTCACAAAACAAATAAAACAGCCTCGAAGACACTGTATTTGGACAAGTTCCCCAGAGAAAATACACGTAATGACCTTAGCTGTTTATATTGACCATTCAGTTTCTCAAATGATCCAATTCTCAGTAAAGCTTTATCGGACCACCACTAATGTTCGACATTGTTAAGATGTACTTCTCTTGAAGTGTCATGAAGCTGACTTTTTGCTCCAAATGAAAAATATTTTCTATAGTGTTGACACAGTCACTCTTTATCCTATAAACCGATTTTCATCATTTACATTTGTCCGGGGGTAGTGACTGTGGGAGCAGGCCAGCTCTCTGGACTCTGAAGATGCATCCTCAGGGCCGGCTTGACTCTCGTAGAGTCAAGTTACTGGGATGATGTCCAAAGAGCTTTTTTTTTTTTTTTTTTTTTTTTTTTTTAAAAATTTTTTTGTTGCCTTTCCTTAGATGATCAAGCAAAACCCAACAATATGAGTATGCATGTAAAGATACTCAAATATCATGGGGCAGCCTTTCTAAAAACACGAAGAACCTCGACAGGTCGGGAGCTCAGATGGGTCCAACAGCCAGGAAAAACCGGCGTTCCTGCAAGGGCTTTGAGGGGGGGCTAGGGGGGCTGTGATGGTTGGCGAGCAGCGTGGAACATGCCGCCATGTAGCTACAAGGGAAAGCAAGAGAGAATGCGCGGCTCGAAGAACCGCGATTAACGCCAACCCCTCCCAGTGGCCACTGCTACCAGACAGCGGCCATCACCTGGGAGACCGCTGCGCCACACCAAACAATCCCCCTCTGCCCGGCGGGCGACGGCTTTGCCAGCAGCGCTGCTATTCCCATTAAAGGAGCCGCCTTCGAGAGTGAGAACTGTCAACAGCTCGACGTTCCCACCGCTGCAGAGATTTAACGAGAAAGTTCTAATTGGGCCTATAAACCGGGGGAGAGATGATTTAAAGATAAATCCTCACAAACTACAAGGCTGGGGGTGGTGCTGAGAGCCGGCGGTCCGGCATACAGGCTGACATCTGTAGATGCAATCATGATGGCGTTACGCAAGAGGCTGGGCTGTTCGTTCAACTCGTATCGACAAAGAGGGGGGGGTTTGGAGACTAGGATTCAGCAGCGTGTGTGTGTGTGTGTGTGTGTGTGTCATGCAGTTGCCATTATGGCTTCACAAAACAAGAAAATGCACAAGGACCAATCAGGTACAGATCTACTTGGGCGGGCCTGATTTTTGGCCAACACCAAGCTGTGGCCTGCACAAATCAGATGATTTGAGACACAAGTCACCCCCCCCCATCCCTTTCTCTGTCTCCAGCAAAATGGGTCCAATCTCGCCGCTCTAAGCAGTCCAAGGCTGCTGGCACCAGCTTGACAGAGACAGATTCAACATCTGGTCTCACACGACATACGAATCAGCAAACCCACCATGATTCTACACACCAGACCAGGAGAAGAGAAAGAAACAGCGAAAAGAGAGAGATTTCAGTCAGGATGTGGACTCTCACTTTTAATTCCCCTTATCTTTGGACCTTTAAAAAAATAATTTGACTCGTCATTTTTTCCATTCAGTAACTTTAAGCCGGAAAAGGATTATTATTGAAACAATTTAAGTGTAGCTTTTGAACCGCTTATTTTAATTGTACTCAATTGACTTAATAATTTCCACTCCTAGTTAATAACTCTGTCCATTCGCTCTCTCCCTCTCCATACTGGTGCTTAAATACAAGTGATCTTTTGAAAGTCACATGCTGTGCTGGAAATACAAGCTTATTTCAGATGAAATTTAAACAAACACCAGTCCTTTTGTTATTATTGCCGGGTTTTTCATGTTTTCGTCCACTCTCAAACAGACTGCTCTCTGGGGGCTTGTGGTATCCATATGCATTGCAACTTATTTTTTCATGTTCCGAAAATATAACGATCGAACGATAAAACGTGCTTCCATCTGGGATCTAGGAAACACTCGCCAAATGGTAACGGAGCTCATCCGCGCACAGTTTCAAATTTAATTACATCATCGCTTGATTTCAAGATAATTCCTTCATCCTGTATACTTGAAATTGGGCCATGATACCAATATCGTTTCCTCAAAGAAGCAGAAGAAGGAAGCGCACTGAGCAGTCAAAGCGGCTTGGTCAAGGGTCGAGCGCGTATTGCCACAATCTGCTTGACTATCAATGATTGGGGTGCAGAGTTAAAGACCCAAACTATGAGAAAGTAAGTCCAGGGGCTGAAGCTAATCAGATTTTTTTGTGATATTTAAATTACCTTAAATGAGAAGCATGCACATTTTCTTCAGATTCTGCTTCCAGAATAAACCCGGAATGCATGTATAACGTGGACAGAGACACACATGGTTTATCCCATACAGAATTCAGTCCTCATTTTCCTACACGGTCCGAATCAAACGAGGAAAAGGCCGATTATCTTCCGTGAATGCAGCGCCCGTGCCAAAACATCCACTCGTTTCGAATTACACAGCCTAATCTCCAGCAGATATGAGTATTAAAGAAAATGCAATGATTTTATTAATGCCTATCAGGAGCCGAAAATAACACATTACACGACTGTCAAGAAAACAGGGGAATGACAAGAGCTAATGAGATCAGTCAGAAAGTGCAAAGAGCCGATACCGGCTGTGAACACGACCAAAATATATTTTAACATGTGGGGCTGCAAATGAAAGCAGCGTTCCTATAAAAATTAGCGTGATAGACCTCATCCCACGACAGGTCTGACATTCTCCTATAAACTCCTGAGCACGTTCTTCGGGGTACGATGATGAGTAATGTCTGGCTCTTTCCAGCCGCCGCCCCCCCCCCCCCCCCGGACACCCCCTAACTCCCAGTCCTCCCGTTTGGCTGGGCCATTATCAGCCACCCCAGGGTTATTTACAAAGAAACGCGTCTATCAGTTACAAGGACATGACTTTGCCGAGGAAGAGATAAAGGAAGAGGAAGTCGAGCTGCGGCTCCACACTGAAAAGATGTTTCCTTTGCTCCCCCCGCGGCCCGCACCCGGAGAAGAGCCCTGGCCTGGATGGGCCGTCTCTGGCAAGGTGCCTGGCGTGGCCAGCAATGGCGCATTCATCCTCCCTGATTAGATTAGGAATTATTAATGGAGCTCTGTGGGGCTGCGCGAAGGGTCATTCCGAGTTTAATTCTATTCTCAGATAACTTCGTTTCGTCTGATGCGATTGTTATTGCCAGAGTTCGAGATGTTTATAGGAAACAATATCCTCAATAACACATTCAGACATCCTATTTAAAAGGGTCAGGTGGACCATTAAATAGCTGCCTTTGAGAACTCGCGTGTCAAAGCTGGTTTAGGGGCGAGGGATTTCGCAGATCAAAGGAAGCCCCGACGTATCGCGGTAAACAGATTATGCTTATGAAAGGGCTGCGTATACAAAATGTGGATGTACAGTATGCATGAATTTAGAACGCGTTGGAGGGGCAAAGCTCCTATTAAGCAAAGATAATTTCCAAAAGAAAACGACTGGGCTGGGTATAGATATTCCAGCCCATGGGCTGGTTCCCCTAAAGGGTGCAGGCTCCTTGCCTGTCTTTCTCAGTACTATGTAAGATATTGTCCCTGTGGGACAGAAGAGATGGGGAAAAACAAACAGCTGATGTAAGGCCGCCGGGGAACATGATGAAACTAAACGGCTAACGTTTCGCCACCACTGATTTGCAGCCACGTGGGCTGGCTACAGTTACCCCGCCGCCCCCTCCCCCAGTCGGGCTGCTCACCTTTCTGGTCCTCTGCCCGGCCCCCCGCCCCCGCCGGCAGGTATCTCAGTCCTGCTGCCAGGCAGCTAATGAAGTAAGCTCCAGGGGTCATCATTCCTGAAAGTCAACGAGTTGCCGTGCGAGGGGTCTGGCCTTGCCATTGATCCATGCTAAATGAAAAGCCCGTATGGACAGTACTTTTCCCATCCAGCGTAACCTAGCTGAATCACTCACTTAAATAAAGCTCATTATTGTCGAACCCAAGCATCTACGCTCAGTCCTCCGGGGCTGAATTGAGATGTTGCCCCCCCCTCCCTCTTTAATATCAGAAATCACTGCCATCAGTGCCTGTCCCCAGCTAGCATATGAAAACAAGTCAAGGTTAGTATGCAAGCAGGTTACATGGCCCCCTGGGAAAAAATTTGGTTAACTGAGTACTGTGCGTGAAAGTTGCAGCCGTGTGAATTTCTGCAGCCAGAAGCGAGGTCCTTCATAGATACCTGGTGCATATATGCAGTACTGCCAAATAGAAACAGCATCCATGAGCCAGTACTGAAGAGGATACACACACACAAACACCAAGCCATGGGCAATTTGGAGACAACAGTTGCGTGCCTTTGCAATGCAAGACGAAAGTGGAGTACCTGGAGGAAACCCACACAGTAAACTGAGAAAAGAAACTCCACATGTACAGTGGCAGAGGGATTCAACCCTGGATGTGTGAGGCCACAGTGCTACCCACTGATCCACCGCGACACCCAACAATCGTTCTTACTTCAACATATTTGAACATGCTTCTGTTCCAGCTATCATCATATCTGAGATTACTACCCAACAGATTTGCCAAGCTTAATAAACAAGCAAAATAAACAAAAATAGATGAAATATGTGAATCGCACTAGCAGGGGCACATTTTACCCATCATCTAGGACGCACGTCAACCACTGATTCGGTTTCCAAGCGACAGAGAAGACTGCGAGCGAGATGTCCGGGAAGCCGGATCTGTTAATTGCATGCATCTTTCATGGACGTGTTTGTGTTTTCGGATCTGCGCCGCTCTCATTTTCCGGGAAACGATACAGCCCGCCGACCAGTCCGAGTTGAGTTACAGCGTTCCCGCTCGGATGTGGCGCTCCCCGCCGTCTCCTTTTGCTGTGCCGGCTGCTGGTCGGTCTTCTCTTACATTTAAATACAGACAGTCCTAAAAACATATATGTAAGAGCCACATAAATGCAGGGCTGACACATCATAAATCTCAGTCCTTTTTCACTTTCCACCATCAAATCATGTGAGTTTGTGCCTGCCGCAGATTGCAAAGCGGGAAATCTCACTGGTCCATCCACCCTCATTCTCCTCTTTACCATGCAGCAAAGAGCCCACAGCTACTGTTGGGCACAGTGGCATTTCGAGGTGTTTATTACGTGCAAAGTATTTCTTCACGGAGCACACACTGATCGCCTGGTGACTAATGTGTGACACAGATGGCGACTGAGGTGGGTGGGGGGGGGGCTGCAGAAAGGGAAGACTTTCTGTTCTGTTCACCCACAAAGAGTTAAACAGAGGCCTGCAAATGGCAGGACCCCAGACTGATTTCTTCCCAAGTAACCAGGATATTGTGAGTTTCTGATAGTTGCTGAATGACTTCTTTGCTCATGGCATCACATCATGCTGTAACTGCAGGGTGGCCAAGTAGCTGATGGATCTGGAAGCCTGCCACACGCACCAACATAACCATGAGAGCTCCTCAATTAGTCTTTGCTGAGTACAATGGTTGTTCCCCTATAATATTTTTTATTGATACTACTATTATCACACTTTTATGCGAACCATACATTTATGTATAAATGTACTTTTTTTTTGCGAAAACGGGTTCAGACAGCCCCTGGAGCAACTGAGGTTAAGGATCTCGCTCAAATCACTCTGCCAAGCCTGGGATTAGAACCAGCAGCCTTCTGATCATAAGTATAGCGTTTGACACCGCTAAGCTATACACAGTAATATTACTCCTACTCGTGTATTCATGTCTTTGGTTCATCTGTATACAACACGCTTAGGGTAAGCTAGCAATTACTGGGTGACAGCTTAGGCAGGGAGTAGACACCCACACCTCGCCTGAACAGCCACTCTCCCAACATTCCCTGCTCCCCCACATTGCCAACCAACATTTTTGATGGGCCATCATTCTTGTGTCCCTGCCTCCAACATACACACACAGACACCAGCCACCTCACTTCCCTGGGACCCCAGGAATCAGCGAAGCCGGTTTTCCCAAGATTCTGAGACCAGATGCCATCTTCCCACCCCTGCCCCAGAAAAAAAAAAAAAAAAACACTTGAAAACCTGCTGCACTTAACCACAGCTCCTCAGTTGCGACCTTCAGCCTCAGGCTCTGCGCAATAAAATTTTCATGCAACCGTATGAAGGAATATTGGTAATAGAGATTTACTGTCAGCAGCCGTCCCACAGGAGAAAATAAGGAAGTCATAACATATTGCTTATGTTAAATCAGGGAAACTGGAAACAAGGGGGGGAGGGCACAACCCCCCAAGGCAGGTATCTTTAAAATTACAGACATAGCAGTGTATAAATATGCCTGCTCTGGAATGGATTAGCACCTCGGGCTGGTGGGCATGGAGGGGCTCTGCCAGGAAGCCATTACCACCAATGATTTGAGCGAGACAGACTTAGTCATTGTCGAACAGGCGGTAAGCTCCGCCTCCCACTCGGGTCTAATTTTCCACCTCGGCTTCCTCCTTACCCCCAAGTCACCTCTTTCCCCATCAACAGGTTTCACAAGTCGAGCCGAACATCAGAGCGGAGTGGTGGCCCAAATTATGGAGGGCTGACAGATGAGGAAGAGCTGGAATTCGGATGGGGGGGGACACAGCGAGCAAATGGATCAGCTACCTCCAGCGCCGGTTCACATTCCCTGCAAATTAGCTGATATATCCGCTTCATTCGCGTCAATCATCACACCTCACAAAGTCCGACCATTTGCCTTATCTTGAACCCTATTGGTTGGCACCGGGACCACCAAAGTTACATGACACAAACTAATGTACTGATATTATGACATAGTTCAGTTAATCTGAAACACAGGAGGATAAGACGAAAAAAAAATAAATCACATACTCCTAAGTAAAAAATTGGTTTTCAAAATGATTAAATTCATTGGTCCTTCTTGCCAGGGCTATTCACATTTCATCACCAATGATCCGCATTATGGACGAATGCATTCCTTCAGGGGAGTTCCCCCCGGCCACAATCCCACCTCCCCACAGGCCGTCCTTTGAACCTCAGGCCTCAGCCCTGAATGAACGTGGGCCACAAATCTGAACCAGACTCCAAAATTTGGGATACTGGCGCTCAGGTCCTTATGGCAGTCAGCCCACTTCCTGCACGCTTCATTAACATTTATGTATGCAAATAAGGGGATTATGGACAGTCTTATTGCCTGCACTGGGGAGGTTTCCCCCAGTTGTGCGGAGAAAACCTACACGTCCGGTACATTTCATTCCCATTACGACATTCCCATTACGACATTCCCATTACGCACGCAGGCGGTCACGTAATATGATTTTTACTTATCCTGGAACCAATTAGTTGGAACATCTTCCTCCAGGGGCTTGACGGACTAATCTTTACTTTAAATGTTATCTATAGCGACTGGTGTTAAATAAGGCTTAGCGCTGGGGAAGGAGGTATGGACAGGTCCCGGAGCCCCCCCACCCCCACGGCACGCTTAGGCCTCCCCGGGCCAGACGCACCACAACAGTCAGCCTATTGTCAGGAGCGATCGATGACGGCTGGAATGTCATTCACGGACTTTCCTGTTTTTGGTGGGTTGCCACGACAACCAGGTAAAAAAAAAGAAGGAAAAAAAAAGACATGGTGAAGGAGTGTCGAGTTTCCATCCCCCAAAAACGGAGAGGAGAAAATGAAAAGGTGTCTCTGAAAGGTTATGCTAACATTTATCTGTGACGTGATGGGTGAACTGTCTCCCCCCCCATGTTTGGTACTCGGTGAAGGAGTATGTTCTGGCTCTCTTGCAAGTTCACCCTTGACCGGAAAGTTCTGCTGGATTTTTTTCTCGTTGGCTTCTTTGTGTTGCATCACGTAAAGGTGTTGCCATGCTAAATATTTTCTCAGCAAACTAAGATAAGGTCTAATATGTTGTTTCGATGCTTACCATTGCTTTGGTGACATCCAGAAATGCCCCCTCCCGTTGTCAGGCTGTCCCACTGCTCCTGTGGTATCCCATAGAGCTAGGCTCTCTGGCACTGATGTTCAGGTGAAAATGGAGAAGTCTCTGGTAAGGACTTCAAATCCTGGGTCTGATGGGCAGGTGGATCCCGTCAAACCTGAGACCCCCTCACTCCTGTTGACCTCTAGTGGCCAGTACAACCACGCCTCGTTTAGTGACTTCCTCAGTTAGCGAGCGTTCAAAAATATGATTGTAATAAAAAATTCATTTTCCAACCGATGCACGCATTTCCAACCAGATTTTGTGCGTCTGACAACAAGGTGAGACAGAATATACAAGTAGAATGTTGTATGATAAATGTTGTTAAAAATGTCCACTTCAGAAAGGATAAAAGAAATTGAGTATGGAAGGCTGACATGAAGTTGTGTGCACAGTCGTGGTCACAACCAGGCTGCCATGATTTTCACTTTGCAAACGTCGCCTAACGACCCGTTCGTTGGAACTTGGTCAAGTGGTTGTACATGATTCGTTATTTTGACTGATATTAAGTAAGTTATTAATAAACCACACACGTGTCAAGCTTCATGCAAAACCCCCCATCTGCAAATGCTGCATAAAACCCAAAAACAGAAGGACATGAACACTGACTGTCCAAAGAGAAACACGCACATTTCACACATATACATACAGTATATGATATGCTTGGACGTATTCAGGGAGCTAATCCTCTAAGGACTGTGTCTGTGTGTCTTTGTCTATATGCATGCCTGTGTGTGCGCACACAAGACCTTCCTCTCCTCAGGTAAATCAACCCACAACTATCCCAGCTTCTGCTTAATGACGGATGAAAAGACCGTCTGCTAAAAGGCGCCATTAAGAGAGGCTAAAATCACCGTGTAACAAGGGCCTGAACTGCATTCAGTTCATGTAGTGATCACGAGTTTGAAATATCGGTACGCGTTTCTCTATTGATACGTGTTTGCCTGCAGTAAGGATCTTCTACTGAGAGCGAGTTTGCCCTCAAAAGTACTGAGAGTAACTTTTTTGAAACTTCTATGTAGAAGTTTTCCAAACAAGTTGGCTGCATTGTTGGGGGTCACACATCACGCATCACTTGCTTCCACTAAGAGCAGCAGGAGTCTACAAGCATCTTTGACACATTTCAAATCTGAACCTGCCAACTGTTGGACTACTACAGAGCACAGCCTGCAGCATCTCTATTGGGTTTAACAAGGGGAACCCTCTAAAGAACCTGCTTCTTCTCACATTCCTCATCACCTCCTGTGTGGAAATCGATGTTGGATCTCACTGTTCGCCGATGTCAGGATACTGAGGCTTGGTGCTCTTATACCCAGTGGCCCGGCTCCTAAAATGAAAATGGAAGGACACGACCCAATGTCTCTTTTCCCACGGCACAAATCAGATCGGCCAAGCCTGGCCCCTCACGTCTTCCCAAAGCAAACAACACGAGGACATCCTGAATGGTGTGTTTGAATAAAGCCACGGGTCTATCACAGAATTACGAGAGTGAAAGAGAGACAGGGAGACCCTATATCCCCAAACGGCCTGACAGCAGAGATTAGCGTTATCTTAAAACAAGCAGAATACACGGCCGACGAGAGCAGCTGTCATCGCCTGCATCTTTCCCTACTATTTTGAAAGTCTGAGAGACACTCAGAAACACCCCCCACCCATGAGTGCTTCCAACACAATCCTACAGCCTCCTTGCTCACATGGTTTCTGGGGTCACATCAAGTAGCGGTCTTGATGACAGTGGTCAGGCGGACCCGACCCAAAACACTCCTTATGAATGCACCCATTCTCAAATTAATCTTTAAAAAAAGTTTTTTTTTTTAAGTTTAGACATTAAATATCTAATGAAAGCATCCCCTCAACCCCATTTCTTAACCTCAATGAGCCATTTCTCACTAAAACAAATGACACAGTGTTTTACCCACTAAGGTCTCTCTAGTAGACTGATGTTCTCAAAAATTCAAAATCCTCTCACAGACACCCATAAGATCTCCTTGAAGTTCTCTCAGGCAAACCTCAACCCAACAAAAACTCCTCACTGACAATATGGTCCGAGCTACAGAGCCGGAGCTGTATACTAAACAAAACGTGCATGATGATAAACTCTGCAAGTGTCCACATCTTACAGTGCACGTTTCCGAGCTGCGGGTGCAAGCCCACGCCTGATTGGCTACTTGTCATTTTTCCACCCATCCGGTGCCAAAAGCTCGCGACTTATCTGAATGGAGTTTATTTTGCGGGTTTCAAAATACACATAAATTAGGAAATTATTCTATTAAACAAACATATATCAAACTGGGACATGAACAGTCCTGTGCAAACTGTTTTGTTCAGCCATAAATCAGGCAGCCTTATTGCCTTATTACACAGAGTTCCTGAAAGGAACCATGTCATGATAAATTAGTCATTCTTTTTTATCTTGAAAAATTGCAGTTCCTATATTTATTTTTAGACAAGACCACAAACCAAGAAAACAGAAAAGATACGCAACCTCTGGCAATTTTTTTCATATCTTTTTCCCCCCCCCGTGCCCCGCAGCAGTCAGAAGACCAGTATCCGCGGTAACGCACGTCCGGGTGATGCTGGGCAAGAGGGGAGGGGCTAAAAGCAGCACGCCTGACCTACTCAAGAGGCCAAAATCTTCTACACGCCAGTACAAGCTCCCAGGAACAGCACACACACTAGGTGTCACTATTGTAGCTCTGTGAGGAGCTTCTCCAACAGCGGAGCAAGGGATCGAAGGAGGAAAAACCAGAAAGGGGGTGGCGACATGGAGAAGGAAGCGAAGAACGAAATAATAACCCAAAGTCTTCTTTCTGACAAAATCACACTTATCTGTCACTGCACAACTCTTCAAATCATTTGAACACAAAACACTCTTGGCCATTGACAACCATCATTATTTGGTGTTGGATTATATGGTTTTTATGTTAATGTTTATTACTTATTATTTAAAAGTCACCCTATCTTAGTTCATGCCAGTCAATTAGGTGCTTATTACAATTAAATGCACTCTATAACCCTTCAGCTGCTAAACACCAGGGTTTACTAGTCATAGTCCGACGCTTATAAAGTGTCCAGTAACGTACATCCAACATTTGTGTTTGGTTAATGATCCTACAGACAAGGAAATACAATTACTCCCCACAAAACCTGAAACTTACAATACTGATTGCTGTTCCCATACATCTTTTCAATCGTTATTTGTTGTTTGGTAAAGTGTGTTGTAGTTCTCTTTCCTCACCCGCAAGTTTGACTCGCGGAAAGTAACTTCGGCCACGGAAAACGGAGTCAGTCCACCTTTCAGGGAGCATAAATATACACATAGTGGGAACCCCAACCGGGAAACGCAGCCTCGGGCAACACGGACCCTGAAAAAGAAAAACTCACCCCAGTATAGCATTTGTATAATGAGCTAGTCGGCTGGAGGCTCATTTAAAATGGAGAGGAAACAGGGACCCCGCGAACGGCGCTTTTCACAGAAGGAACAATCGAGGGCTGTGTTCCTGGCTGAGCTGCGGAGGGGACCTGGATTGCCAGCCTTCCCTGGGGCCTGAGACAATAACATAACACCCTACCCCGAAACATGGATGGGGGGGGGAGGTATTCACAGGCCCAAGCCTGTTTGTTTTATTTTTACTTTCCTTGCATAGAGAAACCATCGAACACATCGAGACAGGTACGTCACTGAGCGGAGGGGTGGGAATGCACCTCTTTCAGATTGCAGACTCCCCCCCCCACCCCACAAAAGTAGAAACTTGCCAGTTTGTTTTATACATTACATATATTTTGTTCAATGCAGTTCAAAGAAATCTGAAGTTATGAAAGGAGTAACGGGGGATTATGGAAGCCCGAATCCTTCCCCCCGAAACGCTGCTGAATTCAACATTGAAAAAGGGCTCATTCATAATTCAGGCACTACACACCTCTGAGTTGTTCCTCGTTTTCCCACAACTCAGAGCTATGAATCTTTCAGAAAACTCGACCACATCCCACTGCCGCCTCAGCAAGTCTGGAGTTTAAAGTTTAAAACTGAGAAAAACAATGCAGGATATTGTAACTGATACATAAAAATGCATAATACCAGATAAGTGATTAGAGATTATTAAAACTAATTAAATAAGAGTGGAAGAACAACTATGACTTAGAATCTTAGAAGCCCATAATAATTGCACTGAACCTTTGACACATCCTGTCTTATTGCACCGGTTTTGTCCTGGCAACCAGACAGAACAGGGGTATTGATTTAGCTCCCCACTGATGAGTTTGGGCCTCCCTGAATATTCTGCACTGGACTAGCCCCGCCAGGAGGGAAATGAACCTGTCACTGCTGCTGGGTCTGACACGAAATCATCGCTAAAGCACAGTTCCCAAGACCGACAGGCCGCTGGGAAGAACTTCGGGGGCAATGTCGGATTCCACGGCTCACTGCAGACCATCAGCGGTGCACCCCCCCTTTCCGATGGACTTCAAAACCAAGTCAGACGTTTTTACCTCGGCACGGGGCAACCCGGGTAATAACTCGAAAGAGCAGATCCTGATAGTGGAAGGTTAGTCAGAGCGGCTAGGTTTTGGCCACGTGCAGGGAAACACACGTACAGTCTGTGTGGATCTACCATTCAACTTAGCATATCACACCACCAGTCACAGTAGCAATAGCTAATAGTAACCACATACTCCAGTGTGACGTACTGTACAGCTGAAACACACAGAGCATCTTCTATCACTGTGGGTGGTGGGGGGCAGCAAAGGAAGAACATTAAGGACAAAAAACAGGGCGGGGAATGAATACAATAGAAGCCCTGACAATTTCTTTTTTACAACTGTTTTATGTTGTAGCAGAGAGCAGCCTAAACATCGTAGTTCCTGCTGATGCTGAGCTGCTGGAAACTTCCACGGTTCAGTATTTGAAGCTGATGAAGCAAAAAGAATTGCACCCTTTTGATCGACAGGGTAACTTCTTTGCAGTCCTGACCCCCAAAATCCATAATTCCGGAAAAGCCTTTCACTCCATTGGTCACTTTCAGGATTGCTGATACTTTCATACTGCCGTTTATCATTCTTTATTATGGGGCTTTTTTTTCAGCCAGCCTTACACTTTGAAGATCCGGCTGGCTTGAAGGGAGTGGGAACAGCCAGCTTTGGACCCAGGATCACAGCAGCCCAGACTGTTAAAAGTCCCCATCAGGCGTGTCCGGCTTGCCCCAGGGATGTGGGGAGCCCCTCTTTGGAAACAGGGGCAAGGCCACGCAAGGGCGGGGCCAGGAGGGTCGACGGAGCGAGAGCCAGACAGGGGTCACTTTGTTGCACACCGGGCGGCCGAGCTGCGAGTGTCGGGCACGGGCTGATGGGTAATCATCAATCACTCGCTGTCAGTGCCCCCCCCACGCCCAGCTGAATGAGCAGTCTTTATTTAAAACATAAATCAGGAATGTGGCCAGTCCGCAGGAACAGGACTGGAACTGTCTGCAGGTGCTATGGCTCACAGCTGCCAATTAAACTCTGTCATTTCCATAATAGCTAGGGGGCACAGTAAACACAATGTATTTTAATAGCTCTGTGTGTTTATATACACACACACACACACACACACACACACACGTGCGTGACAGGCATTTCACACACACTAACCGCCACCCCCCACCCCCCTTGTCATCGAACGAGTGTGTACATGCTCGCCTACCCTCCCTGACTCACAGTGTGTTTATTTTTGGACGATTTGATATGTTGAAACACAAGTCATTCCCCCTCATTTGTCAATCTGCTGCCCTGGCTATCTCACCGGAGTCAACATCGTTTGTTGAATATCAACAAAGTATCGGAGGTGGAAAATAAATTATTAAATAATATTAGCACTCTGCGAAACAATATTCATACCTAAACATTCTGAGTTCCAGTCCATACTCAGCTGACAAGTACTCAACGTTATATATTTTATAAATTACAGATAATGAACGATACACCATGAATAGTTTGACTGGCCGCACATTTGGCTTTTAACTGAAAATGAGGCATCAGTTCTAAACCCCAAATTTTAAACATGAGCATCTCACACTTGGAACATGGGAAGGTGGTTGCATAACTTCTGCCAGTTATTGCCCCTATTATCTCTGTAATACGTTGATACGTACATTGTCCTACAAACAATGCTCTCTTCTTTGGCAAGACATTTGGCTGGGCTTTTTACCAGTACCCACACCTGTTCTGCTCACCTGGATTCACACAAATATTTGAAACACTTAACCTTGCGTGTGAACACATTTTACTACCATATCCAAAATACTTCAGACGTCATGCCTGTTGAACATTTGTGAAAATTCAGAAGCCTCATAACTACCGCATCTCCCATTTCAGCACTACTCATATCTATTGATTTGCATTATGGAGTTTTGTTTCGGCCGACAGAAGTCTATTTGCATCTGTCCGTGTCTTGTGTAACTTTACCGAGAACTGCTAATTTGCCTGGTCATGTGACCATGCTCACCAACCCCCTTACTCCCATTGGCTATAATGTTGGCCACATATGCATTTTTATGCTGCCCTGGACTTTGCCTGCCAATACTAATCACCAACACCCAGGAAGCAAAACAGTTGACAGCCAGCAGCAATAGCAAGCAGTCATGGCTTCAGACTGGCTAAAAAAACTATGGACGGTGCGTCACTATATGTCTGCTAGGACACATTAGTGAAGCTGAGTACTAAATGGCAAAAGCCTAAAGTATGTAATTATGATATTCCCCAAACTGAAGATTAATGTGTTTTGGGGGTAATTGCTATGCTGTGGTTTCACAACTCTCTTTATACAGCTTCACCACCAAATCTTTGATTCTGCTACCCAAGTGAATTCATTTTCATGTTCAGATAAATACGTCTTATGGCAACTAAAGGATTTGAATTTTATTTTTATTTTTTTACAATAAAACACACAGACACATATGTTAAAGCCATAGTTTGCCACTTTAGAGCTGGGGGGCGCGTTTAATGAAAGCCAGATGAACTGATAGCAACAGATTCACTCATTAGCCACCGCTATTGGGGCGGGGGGCGGGG
>JAAGVU020000061.1:6695380-6708332 GCA_011763525.2 Mormyrus iriodes
ACAAGGAGGACCAACTGGGAGGCCAGGGTGGGGGGCTGGAACAACGGGCTCTGGTTAGAAGTTCAGAGATCATCTGCAACCTCAAAGGGAGATTACTTCTCATTTTTGGGGATGTGGGGGGGGGGGACAGGGGACCCATTCTGAGGCATACTGCACCCTCCTCAATTTTCCACGGAGCGGCCGCCGACCGCAAAACACGAACAGATGGAATTCCAATTACACAGCCCCCTCGTACAGTTCTCTGGCACATTATGAGGTTTGCCGCTGCCCAGTAACAACCACCGGTACCAGAATGCTCTCACAACACTGCTATAGCCCCCCCCTCCCCACTCACAAGTTTACAAGCGGCAAACAAATTCAAAAGACGACAATTTAGAAAGTGTCCGGAAATAGTTCCAGCTGTGCCATACGAGCCGAAAGTACATCTCACACCCGTAAGTTTCACTTAAGTCACCCTGCCTCCCCCCTTGGCACCTTCCCCTCTCTGCCATCACCTGACTCAATCCCCATGGCCTGCCTGAGGGCATTTTGTTTTTTTTTTGCGTGAAAGCCACGAAATCTCCGGAGCTTACCTCAGCGCGTACCTGTCAGCACGCCATTATGGCCCACGTCGGCTTGGCAACGCCGTTGTGGAGCGAAGGGTGTTGGCAGATGGATCTGTACGACTGCGACGGGGGCACTGACTCAAAGTCTCCTGCTCTGCGATTAAAGTTCACAGCATTTTACTCCACGGGCCTTTAGTGGTGTTCGCTCAATAGTGACATATGGCGGAACATCTCTATAAAGAGGCGTGTGTGTTTTTCTTTGTTTTGTTTATAGACCAGAGTGGGGGTGTTCGATCTCCAACTTCAGGGCAATGAGGATGGCACAGTAAGAGCAGCTGATGCAGGAGACAAAGCAAGCTTTACGAGTGTGGCTGACAGACTGCTGCCCTTTCATCAACGACATGGCGACGACTGGTTGGTCTTCCAAGACACAGAGGTCACATCATCGTTTTCAAGGGGTGTGCAACATCCTCATCAAATACGAGCAATTCACAACACTAAGACAATTCAGAAATACATTTTTGTCTGATAGTGCTTCAGTGTTCTAGAAGGGCCAGTCTTATAGTGTTTTTCATCAGTATCTGGGACTATTGCATTGTAACCCCAACAACTGTCTACCTAGCTAGATTCCAAACAAAATACAGACACACACACACACACGGATTAATATTTCCCCAACTGTCTTAACATTTCACAGCTTGGTGATTAATGGAGAAGCCGCAATCATGGAAACACCCCCCAGTCCCTCCCCCCGCCCCGTCCCTCATACCTGAGGGCTCATGAAGACAGCGCTTGGGTGAGTTTCGGCGAAACAAATCTAAGCCGCTAATGACACACATTGTGAAAACGTTCACGGTTCGCTTACCTTGACGACAGCCACGGTCGTCCCGCTCTCTTTCGACTGTTTAGTGTATTACTCATACTCAAAGCAGTCATCTGTGGCGGGGGGGTGGGGGCATAAAGGCAAGAAGACAAAAAGTTTGATTGAAAAATCTCAGGACGCATGAGAAACGGGAGTTATCAACCAGCAGGCTCGGATGACGATGGCTACTGCATGACTCGTTAAGAAACAAGTGCCTCACGTCATGCATTCATTACAGTTACATGTTCTGTTTTTGACTTTTGTTATTGTGAATCAAAACAGGGAATAAAGCATTACCTTAAAACATATCAAGTTAAATATCATACATTTTTATCAATGATACTTAACCATTGGACCGGAGACCACAAGTTCTGACATAACCATTTTTATATATATCCTGCATAAATTAAGTGTTCAAATTTAAGGTCAAACTGCCTCCTTGTCACACAGGACTGGCTTCAGAGTATCTCCCTTTGAAAACACCTCCGACTGGTATACTGCTGGTACAGGGCTTTCTATTACTGATGTGTGACACAGCCTCAGATTGATGTCACACAGCACTGTAACTTCAAGATCAACAAAACGGACCCCCCCCAAGGTCCCCCTGGAAAAATAGTCTCTAGCACACCTACCTGATCCACTACACATCTCTTCTGGTCACAGACACCCCCAGACCTTGCTCCTCGAGGGCTGGGGTCCTCCAGAAAACACAGAATGGGTCTTAATTAGAGGTCGGTTCGTCGATTCAGTTACACCACATTTCAGGGAACAGCAGCCCCAGCCACCGGCATCAGGGGACAGAGCCAGGGCACCACTGCACATCACACTTGCGAGGGCACCCACATGGAGAAGTGTGGGTGCATTCTAAGAATCCCCGGGCAGCAAGACAGACAGCCACCCTCTGCGGCCTTCCGGAACACTCCTCTTCCACGGCGGCTGGTTTGCCACAGGCACTGTGCCACAGGAATCCTTCACCAAGTCTGATATTGCACTTGCCATTATCATTATCGTCATCGTCATCATCATCAGTAGACATTAGTGCCATAATAACAAGCCCTTCATCCCCCCCACCCCCCCGGCCAAATGGCTCCGCCGCCTGATTTACGGTTATTGCGCTCCCCGGGCTGGGCTGCCCGGGTACCCTCATGCAGGCGTTCGCACCTGCAGCGCACACACACCTGCGGCACTCGTGTGTACACACCTGGGAGCCCACAAATTCGCCAGGTGTGCGCAGAGCCAGGAGGTCCGCTTCCCAGGACCCTGCATTCCCATTAAACCACATGTGGAAATTTCACCCAAAGACCAAATCACGTCACGGACGAGTTTGCCAAGTTTCCACACTGTTTCAACTGGAATTAGATGATGACAAACCATTCAATTACCCATTTACTGAAGACACAGAATTGTCAAAGACATGGAAAAATGGAAACACACAGATTTCCACACTTCTACGTTTCATAACACCAGATATTATTAGAACAATGTGCTTATTCCTGTCCTGAAATTAAATTATCTTTCTGACAAAATAATGATATTAAGAAAGTTACTTTCTTGAACAACTCCACCAAAACTGCTAGACTTCTAGAAAAAGCCTCTCATGCCCGGTTAAAACTTTTTTGCATGACGAAGGATTCCATACAGCCAAAAGAATGTTGCATACCCCTTGAAAAAGATGATGCATGATTGGCAACACACGTCAGTCTTATTCGGAGCAAAAATTCACATTCCAGAAGAGCAACACGGCCATCAGACTCAATCACATGTCACTAGGCTGACACACCCCTCAGCATCTCCAGCTCACTTTTGGTCTTCATGTTTCAGGTCCAGGTTCTAGTCACCGAGCTGTGGGTTTTTGGGGTTCAGTACAGGTGCACAGCATTGCTAATGTGCAGAACTAGCACGGGAGACTTCCTCACATACGCAGCTGCAGGCAGACTATGTCTACAATCAATACCAACTGTGCTGCAGCAGCTGAGAGGCTTGTTGGAGCCCACTACATCCCGCACATGCATGGCCGCAACATCCTGCTAATTTGTTAAGTGTTTTTAGCTGCATGATGGCCTAGATGGAATTACGATTCCGGTCATCTTTACTCCTCCCCCCAAATCAGCTCAAAATCGGATTCCTCTCCTGGGCCTGCTTTAATGGAGGTCTCATCGTCAAAGCTGTAATGAATTGAGTTCTAATGAAAAGTGGCTAATGGGTCAAGTAAACAACGTGATTAAAGTAATCTGCTTTCGGAGCTGATCCTTATGGATGGCTGCTAATATCATTTCAGCACTAATGCAGCGCAGGTGTCTGGGATACAAAGCTCACCTTTGTCGGTAGCAGCCTCAGGGTAAGACAGAGGTCTCTCTTAGAGTAAGATCATCCGCTGGGATTGGTCTGGATTATCTGAGTGACAGGTCTGTGGTTCCTCTGCTTCCTGTTGGCTGGTTGTTCATTTTGTCATTTGAGTTTCTCTTGTGTGACCTGCAGCTTCCATTTTGGTCAAAAAGCAGGATTAAGAGGTGACAAGTTAGGGTTCTGTAACCAAAATATGGACACTTTCAACTAATTCCAGTGCCACGCCTGATTTGAACTGGTTTAAAACAAAAACATAATCATTAGTAACTTGGAGCCTGTATCACAAAGATGGATTTTTGGGTTAGCAAGATATCTTGTCAGATCTAAGTCTGGACTAAATGAAAATGAAGAAAGATAAAGTCCATTTAAACTGGGGTACCTTAAAAGTTATCTAGGGGGGGTTCCACAAAGCAGGATTTCTCAGTTAGATGGGTTAACTTAAGGTAGAAGTCATGATCGTCCAACAAATGTTTAGGTAAGGACAGTTACGACACAACTAACCTTAAGAATTCCAAGTTAACCCAGCTAACTGAGAAATCCTATTTAGAGAAACACCCCCCCAGCTAACCAACAAACATTGGATCAGTTATCAACAAGTCAAATCAATGTCAAACTACTTCAGTAGCTACATAAAATCTTCACTGAGAAGGCAGGAATAATATGACATGACATATATTCATGTGGATTAAATACTAATGATTTAGCAAGCACCCTACAACAGAAACTCATATCATAAACCACTATTCTGTAGCTCCTCAGCTGCCTGTTTTTAAGATTAATTCTATGGAACAACCATTGAAAAATAAATGAATTCCTGATATTAAACTGGGTGGTGAATTTTATTTTGGGTCTGCAACACCGTACCTATTAGCTACTAAAAATAAGCTCCCAATCCATTAGAGAAAGGATGACTGCAAACGATGCCCTCCTCTTCAGCCACCCACACTTTCTGCTGTTGGTTATGCACGGTTAAGCAGAACACGAGACAAGGTACAGCTTACTTTGTGGTCACCGGGTGTCAGGAAAGACATTGTAGAAATGACATCGGTGACAGCATGTTAAGTCTACACACAACAGACCTGCACAGGATCATTGAAATCCACCCACACCGAGGACACGTCATAAAAACAGCATGTGTGACCACTTCTTAGCACCATCGTTATTATCATGAAAAAGACCTGGTTCCAATTTTGGTTCTGGAGGGCGGGTGAAGGTGGGCTGTTTACTTCCAACTGAGCACTTAGTCACTTGACTGGAGTAATTATTGCTTTAACTGGACCAATTTAGCCATCAGTCTCAGTAGAGATGTTACTACTTGCACACAATGCAACACTTCAGGAGAAAATACTTCAGGGCTAATTGTTATCATTTTTATTTCTGATTTACGGATAACGTTACGTCATCTTTTATTTTCGGAAACTCGAATACCTGGCTTAGTATTTGCCGCACTGTAAAGCGCCGTACCCCCAGGGGAATAGGGAGAACAACTCACCTGTGTTCGAGCAGGATGAACATTACCCCCTCTCATTTTTACATACAGCACGCCAAAATCAAAAGAATGCAGGTTTTCCCTGAGGATTAATTTTTAAAAAAGCATACAGTTTGCTGCTTTCGCTTAGTTACAAGTTAAATTGCAAGTATTTTCCAAAGGGTTGCATACTCATTTTCAGTTTTTACCTGTCGAAACATAGCTAGCTAGTAAATCGAAATACCGTTTTTATTGACAAAGTATATTTGGACCTTCAAGAACCTAAGATATTCGACTCTTTTCCGCTCTCAGCCGGAGACAAACACAATACTGTTATTTACTTAATGTAAGTAAATGATTAGAATGTGTTTTTTTATCGAATTTTATCATTGTAAGGCAAACTATTCTACTGTGGCGTCAGATATTCTATTGAACATATTAAAATTTCACAGTAGCCGCCGCGGTGACTCTCATTTTGATTGGTTAAGCAACTCACCGGAAGTATGTTTCTGATTGGTCAATTTAATACGCGAGTAACTCTTGCGACCAACTTAGTGATATTAAAGCGGTCACTTAAAGTTGGATATGTCTTCCAGCTGATTCGTAATATAAATCTGTTTATATAAATGTGATAAGATCGACTCTAAACTCTTCTTTTTAACTTATTAATAGTATTGGTATTTTTAAGGTAGTGTCTTATTTAATTTATCCCTTACTTGTCCATCAAAATCAGATTAACTAAATAACTGAATAAAATTCAGATTAAATTCAGGTTACTGGAACCTAAAATAAATTTGTTATATTCCTTTGACCCTTTCTTTGACCTTAGCTAATTTTTTAAAAGTTCCACTCTACTCAAAACATTTTCCCTCTGGAGGGTCCTGGGGTGAAGGGTGATCCGACCAAAATAATACCACATCTCTTAATAGATTCCAAGTAATACCATATTTGTTTTAACACATGTACTATTTGCTGTTTAAATCAATAGCAAAAGCAGCCAAAAAGGGTTGGCTTTGGGCACCAGCTTATCTCAGCGTTTCACATTTGTTTCAGAGGTCTTGCTAACCTGATGTAATCTCTCTTGATGCCCCACTAAGAGACTTTATTTACACCAAGGTCACGGCCTTGCCTATGCTGGGGACCTGACCTGGCGACCTCACCCCCCGCAGTCAAGTGCTGCAGCCTGAATGGTGCCTTCAGGTCACAAGGAGGCCTGATGATCCGCCCTGGAATTAAGGCTCAATTTCTCTGCCATTTTCAAAATGCATATGATACTGAACTAAGACTCACCATTTAATTCCCTGTCCCCAATGAGCCCCCCCCCCCACCCCCCCCCATAATTAATTTACTCAAGGGTTGTCTTAGGGGTTCAGACAGAGCAGTTATAGTAGCCTTACATAAAATTAAATGTGGCTAAATTTGGTTTAAAAGAATTATAAAGTCAAATTCACATGTCCTGCAAATGCTCAAAGCATTTGTTTGTAAATTGGGCTTTGGGGTGCAGCCCAATGCCAGAGTCCCACTGAAAATAATTATTTCCTGTGCAGCACAGAATTAGAATTGCATTAAGCCTTGTCATCTTCCATCTATCATAATGTGGTTCCAAATCTATGAGCCACACAGAAACACGACTGGATACTGCTGGATTGGACAGTTGACACGATCACATGGTCGACCGGAGCCTTTCATCCCCTGTGTGTAAAATGTAATCTATTATTTTAGCCTCATTAGGACACATCTTAAGTGATTTTTTTCCACACTACTGTTCAGAGGAAGGTGTGGTTGCCCTCATTATCTAACACAGAAAATTATAAGACAAATTCAATTAAAAAGCTTTCGAAAATACACTAGAGATGGCACTAGGGTCTAGACTCTCAAAATGGTCGAATAGACGCCATTACTACTAGAACACAACAGAAGTGTTTAAGTGGTGAGTAACAACGATCTCGGCTTCCAGAGGACAAGTGGGAACGAGCTGTGGCTCCTCACGACTGGCTTCCTCGCACCCGTTAGCTATGGCTTTGAAATTTCACACCCAGCCCTGAACCATGCCGGTCTGTCTTGTTTACTAGCTATCTAACAAGGACCTCTGTGTAATCCACCGTTTATTCGAACAATCGATATCATACGGTGGCTATACATCTGAGATAAAATATTTATTGTCTTCATGAGGTGAAATAATACCCTGTATCTCACATGCCTTACATGAAACAAGACTTTGGAACTTTTTGAGAAAAAACATCTGAAGGTTTTTACCCCATTCGCGGCTGTAATTTAGAGTGAGGCTACAACAAACAAGCTCATTTTTACTTGAAGAATTTCAAGTCAAGCAAAATGTTTATCGCACAAATTTGTTTTAATTAAAATCTGCATTAAAGCTTCAGTGTTAATGTTTTAACGTGTATGCTAATTTGTTGCTGCTAGCCTGTATAGCATAGCAGGCTCATGCATTTCCAGTATGCTTCTCAGGCTAAACTGCAGAGCCTTTGCCTAAAGAAAGCACTAGATGGTGCTTCTATCCTTCCGCGGCTCTGTGCTGGAGCCTCAAGGGGTATGTGTGTGTGTGTGTGGGGGGGGGTTGGGGGCGGTGACGCTGGGAGGATGAGATGTGATACGAGTACATTTCGCTAGGGGCCGCCTGCTACCTTCCAACACCACACCCACTCACCCCCACCCCCGACACTTCTGCCAAAGCAAAGCAGAGCTGTCAGTGGGCAAAAATGTACCCAGCATGAAAAATTAAACAGAATAAAAAAAGATTCAATCATTTTGTTTATGTGTTTTTCTCGTGAGCTATCGACAATCAGAGGGGCAAGCAAGTGTCTCATCCTCCTGGTTTTCCTGCTCAGAGCCGCTGCATGAATCACTGCTTTTTGTTTGAAGCAGAGCCTCTAGCTATGGAGACCCAGTGGTGCAGCCATGACCGAATTAGATTGCTTGAGCCAGTTGTGGCAAATCTGGTTTGGGCTGGGTGTTGCAGCCTAGCGTTTGTCGAGAGCCAGTTATCAGGTCCCTGTCCCTTTGTGACTGTGGACTGCTAGCTGACTGATGGATTGGGGGGCAGGTCAGAAAAAATGATAGTTTAGGGGATGGACAGCCAGTATTAACTTATATTACTGTTATGATACAACTGAATTCAATGATTTGTGTTGCTATTACTGGCTTATTTGGTGCATCCATCCACTTTCCATTTGCTTATACTGGTCAGGGTCACAGAGGGCCTGGAGCCTATCCCAGACTGTACTGGAAAGGAGTGTACCCTTGACAGGATGCCAATCCATCACAGGGCGCACCCACTATGACCACTATAAAGACACCAGTTACTTGGTGTCCCATGCAACACAGGGAGACATACATACTCCACACAAACACAAAGTTAGGATTTCAACCTCCAACCCTGCCTGTGTCAGGTGACAGTACTACCCAGTGAGTCACCAGTTAATTGTGTTTTTGGAAACTTATCGCCAGTTTTGATTCACTCATATTTACTGTGTGTGATACGTACAGTAGCAAGTTTCTGGCCCCCTCATCTTGGCCCGAGGCACCGTATAAAAGTCAGTCTGCCATGTTGGCAGTTAAAGGGCTCAAACATGTCACTCCAGATTTGGTCATGGATATTTCCCTCCTTGACCCCAGTTCTGCCGTCGCTCTGGATGCAGTGTTGGGTGAAATGTCAGGTGTGACTGGGGGTGGCCGGGGGGTTTGGTTTCAGGGGGCATGACTCTTTAAACCGGTATTCTCATCAGGGTCCCCCTAGTGCTTTTGTTTATTTGCTGCCCCCCCTCCCCTGCCCACCCCACTACAGCACCGCCCCCTTCCCGTTATTTAGACCCAATTAGGGAGCTAATTGCGGGGATCATGGAGGAGCAGTGGTGCTGTAAGAGCGCGGAGAGCGGCGGTAATCGGTGACAGCAGCTGCTGCTGTTTACGGAAGAGGGGGCCGGGAAGCCAAGCCGCTGGGGCCGCGCCAGCAGAGCCTGGGATGCGGGAAGGATGGGGGGTCAGGGGGTGCATCCATACCCATCCTCTTTGCAGGATTTCTCTCCAGCCGCCCCCAACACGCGGATACAGCAGGCATCATGTATGACAGAGAGCATGTGGCGTGTGGAATGCATCCAGGAGGCGGGCTGCCAGCGGATTTTATGCAAACCGCGGCTTTGGACGCTCTCCCCCAGAGCAGGCTGCGATGGCACTCACATGGGGAAAAGGCTTCTCAGTACAGCACGGGCTCCCCCCCAGAACTTTGTCCGATACACAGTGGCCACCCTGTGTGGAAGTGTCCACCCCACATAGACCACTATGGCCACTGCGGAGGGGTGGGGGCGGGGGAGTGCTGATGTGAGCAGGCAGAACTGGACAGGAACCGAAGACCGCATTGTGCTGTGGGCAAGAGTTCAATATGGCAGGGGGGGCTGGTGCACAACTTACTAATTTGAGGTCGATTTTTGGGGGGGGCACAAATGAAGCCAGATTAAATATTGGGGGGGGGGGGGTCCATGTTCCCCCCACGCCCCCTGGTTCCTACGCCCCTGGCGGCGGGATACCAGGAGGCGTGATAAGAGCTCGTAGGAAGATGGGTTGGGGGCTGGGGGGGATCGAGTCCATTATTGTCTAAGACACCAATCCTCTTTAACTCCTGCTGTGTCTATTTAATTTGAGGGAAAAGTCCATAGGATTTAGTTCTCCTCTGAGCTCTCTCCTGGCCTGGGTTTCCCTTAAAAAAGGGGGTGATTTACAGTGAGTCGGAAGGTGTCCAAATTCCTGCTCCCCCATGGCGAGGGATCGTCTCTCGTCCATCAGAGGTAGAACACTCCCATGTCTGCTTTGGTGGCAACAAAAAAAATAAAAAATAAAAACACAAGGGTCGGCAGCCATTAATCTGCAGGCCGACATGTGAGCGGGCAGCAGCATGGCAGGCTGAGTCCTCATTTATTCTGTTTATAATAGCGAGCCCCATTGATAAATGCCTGGCGGAGTGCACACGTGTTAAAATATTCATAAATTGGAACTATTAATTTGCAAAGGGGGGACACCGATAAATCCGAAAGCCCTGGCAGCTGTGTTATATTTATACTTGGCCATCGCCTACCGCCAGATTAATCAATCCTACATCCCGTGGACCCAGTGCAATCCGCTCCTTGGAAATCTGCACTGGCGACAGCACCGCAATGACGGGGGATAGCTCTCGGGTGCGGCTAACTGTAGGAAAGGAGATCTCAGATTTCTTTAATGGTGCTGTTAGACGGGACAGGAAGACGGGTTCTGGGCTCCAGGAGTCGCAGGGTAGCTAAACAGCGCCCCCCCCCCCCCACAGACACATCTGGTTTTTCATCACTTTTTTTTTTTAATGTTTTATCGTTTTCCCCATTTTTTCTTTTTAGTCGTCAGGAAAACAGACAATAAAGGTGACGTTAATTATTCAAGCCCCCAGGTAAACGATAGCGCCAACTGTGGCCGGCCCAGTGTCCGTTTTGATCTGACGCGTCAGTGCTCCACGATTTGGTGCCCAGGCCCCGGTCAGGTGCTCTTTCCCCTGCCCCTGGGGGGGCCGAGCTGGGCACAGGTGGGGCACACACACTTCCCTCTCTGTCTGGGTCCCGTCTCTGCGCTCGCATGCCCATCAGACTCGCCTCTTTCCGGGGGGAAGGTGGGACGGGGGGGCACGCCAGATGGCACAGACAGGAACCAGACAAGGGGCAACCTCCTGTGAGATACCAAGCATGGGCGGTTTGAGCACCCCCCCCCCCACCTTCTCCCCACCCACTCAGGTTTAGCAAAAATATTCCCCCCCACCACCATTTCTCGTGCCCTAGATACCTGCACTCTTAGACAGTCACTCTGACTCGCTAATTCAGACACAGTATGTAGAAGTGATATCTCCAGGATACACAGAGCAGTGATTCATTCTTATATGGAGCTGTAGGGTTGGCAGCACATTGTCGTACGTTTCCTGTAGCACTAAACACACCCCTGCTTTTCTGAAGATTCCATTTAGGACATGGGGGCCGTACCCTGGCAGGACCATACCACCACCAAAACCGGGTCCCGCCTTCTCCCTCCCCCCCGAACGTCCCCGTGCTCCGGATCCGCCCAGCTCGCCCCGGCTGCGACTCTGCTCCCGGCCCGCTGCGCCTTTGATCTGGAACGGGCCTCCTCGGAAGGCGTGCTCGCAGTCGCTTTCCTGCGAGCTTTGAACATATTGTGGGGGGGCCGCCGTCGCGATGACTTTTATCCTCCGGTTCCTTTTCCCTTGGAAGAGGGGAGCATATGGCAGACACCCTCACAGGGCCCTCTGACAACAGCAGGGACCAAATCCCCATTCATGCATACTGTCACTGGTGAATCCCAGGGAGCCCTCGTCCCCCCCATGCCCCTCCTCCTCCTCTCTGGATATAGGCGCCCTCTGCATATGCCAGACACAGTTTCCTGCATCACCGCTCTCTTCTCTTCCCCTCTCTTCTGTTCTCTCCTGCTCTTCTCTTCTCTTCTCTGCTCTTTGCTCTTCTCTTGATAACTTCGTTCTTGATCTTTCTCCTACAGGCCTTCGATCAGCCAATTAAACGTGAAATTTATGCCCAGATGGATTATGGGAAGTAAGAGCTCAGGGTGATGAACTGAAGCATCCGGGACCATCACAGAATAAGAAGAGATAAAGATTCTCCCCCTTTTATCCTCCCCTCCCCCCCTTTTTTTTGAAATCGGATACCTCTGATTGTTCTAAGGACCATAACCTTTGGAGCAGTTTTTGTGCAACTCGAACCAGGGAGCTGTCATCTTTGGCCAAAGCATCAACCTTGTAAATGTCCTCATCTTTCATGGCATGGAGCAGCATTCAACACCAGTCAGAGATCAAACCCCACCCCCCCACCACGGCAGACAATGCCGCTACTCAGCCTCACCTGGGACATGCAGAGGAACTTTT
The DNA here is from genome assembly GCA_011763525.2 of Mormyrus iriodes. Classification (NCBI taxonomy): domain Eukaryota; kingdom Metazoa; phylum Chordata; class Actinopteri; order Osteoglossiformes; family Mormyridae; genus Mormyrus; species Mormyrus iriodes. Next base: position 6,707,524 of record JAAGVU020000061.1, read on the forward strand.
ACTAGACACCTCGGACCCATAAAATGGGCCATTCTTAATGTCAGTTGCTTCGCGAGGCCATGGACACTTCGATTTATAGACCTAATCAGAGAAAATCTCTTTTTTTTGGTTAGTAATTAATGTCAAGAAACTCCTGTTAATTTAAGGCAATCATAGTAATTGCAGATGGATGCTTTTTTTAAGATCAAAAGCTTACAGAGAATAAACTCCTGAAGGAATAACACACCGTAGTTAATGTCTCTAATTTATTTATGTCCTTTTAATTTTTTTCCTCAGGGTATTTACTTTGAAAAACAAATTTGTATCGATGAAACATTTTTCGTTGGTAGGTTGTAAGATTTAGAATAAATGAATTTATAAATAACGATATAAACAGAAGTAGAGGAAGATTTGTCGTAATATAAAACTCTCTATACATACAAAGTGTGGAAGACTGTAGACATTATAGACTGACTGATTAAAACCAAGAAGACGACCAAAAGAGACCTTTTTGAAAAATCACACTGGTGAAAAAAATCGCTCAAGTTTTGGCCTGTTTCCCGTTAATCCTGCCAGGCTCATTTTTGCTGTACCCGTTAAAATACTATTTTATGAGCAAGTACAGTGATAGTACCAATTATCATGTGAAAATATCTCACCTTGTCAACAAGGGCAAGGCAGTGATTAATTACTGGGGGGGGGGGGGGGGGGGGCTATTTTAAAAATTGGGGAACTGCCGACCCGGGGGGGGCGGTTTCCCTTTTTTGTTTTGGGTAAGCCAAATTTAAGAAAAAAAAAATTTGCCCCCCCAAGTTTGGACTCGGGCCCCC
>JAAGVU020000061.1:6718862-6754699 GCA_011763525.2 Mormyrus iriodes
GGTGGGGTGGGGTGGAGTAGTTGGGGCGCCTCATCTCTCGGACCACCTTGTCATCCTTCACAGTCAACCTGTTCTTGGCTGGGACCCCGCATTAACCGTAGCCGTCAAAGTAATGGCCCGTCGGTCAGAGGTCGGCGAAAGTATGCAGAAGACAAGGAGGTGAGGCAGATGGCGCGAGTCATTTAGGCCATTAGGCAGAGTAGACGAGGGAGTTCAGGGGGTTAGCGGTCGCAGAACGGATGAATGGGAATGTCTTTGAGGAGTTTACTCTTGTCAGAAGATGTAAAAAAGGATAACACCATTACCCAGCAGAGCTGCTAAGGGCAATTTTCTTAATTGCGTGACAGACCAGCATATTGTGCGAGAACATACTGGAATGTAAGAAATCTGAAAAGCATTATCTGGGATCGGCTAGTCCTCCATAGTCTGCTCTGGAGATGGATTACTCTCAGGGAACCAGTTATTACGGGAGACTTGTATGGTTGGAGACACTCTGGATGTAAAATAGTGAAGAATCCCAGGCAAGTCAGTTCCAGTGGCTGCTCTAGGTTCAGGGTGAAGTGTGAGACTTTGAGGCTGTCACCCAACTTGCAAGTCCGCTTCCTTTCATCCGTGTATCCGTTCTTCCATCCAGTCATTCAGCTGCATGTCCAAAAGTTTGGCTCGTGCGTTTGGCCGCATCGAGAGCCGAACCGAGGGCCGCCCCCCTGGAGCGATTTATTTCTTTCGAGTGAGGCCCCGGGATGCTCCCCAGACACCTGGAGAAACAGTACCTCTGTGCTCCCCTCCCTGATGGCCAGGAGGAAGGTGAAGCCTCGGAGAACAGGCCCGAGACTCCCACATACATCCATCACCTGCCTATGTTTTCCTTTCCCCTCCCCTGACATCAGCCCCTCCATAGGCTCCCATTCCCCAACACCCCCGTCCAGAGAAACCCCAGCCCCTACATACTTGATATTTTCCAGGGGTTGCTGGGTCACAAAGCCACCGACCTTCCCCATCATAACACAGCTGAAAGACGAGTGCTTGCTGAGAAGTGTGTAACCCCATCTAAGCCACGTAACGCACCGGCAATAAAAATGCAGGGCGGGATAGACAGCAAAAAGGACGAATGGATCTCCTTTGTTTCAACGACTCCTTCTATCAACTGAATTTTGTTCCTCACAATAAATGGTCAGTTTTGTTGCGTGGAATAAGTATGACTGTCAAAAAATCCTCAATATCGTATGATTTCAGATTCGCAGTTACTGTTAAGACTAGCTAACGATTTAAGTGTTTTTGCTACAAGGTAGCACAGTGGCTTATTGGGTAGCATGGTTGAATCCTATCTCTGTTATTTGTGTGTACATGTGGGGGTGGAGTTTGCATGTTCTCCCAGTGTCATGTAGATTTCCTCCAGGTTGTCTTGCTTCCTCAAGCAATCCAAAGCAACTCGCAATTAGGCTGATTAGTGTCACTCTTGAATGTGGACTAATATCCCGTCCAGGAAGTGCCCTAGCCTGTCTCGACCAGGACAAGTGGTTGGAAGTTGGATGGAAGTATTACAACCACAACCAGTGGGAGACTGTCGAACGCAGTACTGTGCTGTCAAGAGCTTACCTTAGCAATGGGACAGTCCATTACGGTGGGGGGGAGGGGGGAAAGTAAGGTATGAACAACAATGCCAGAAACCTCAAAAATGTGCCAGTTGCAGCTTATGGTGGATTAATGTCCGCAAATTGTGACCCACGGAACACTGGCGGTTTGCCTACCACAGGATGGACAGACCGCATTATGTCCACACAGATGGACACGCACCCTTTAGTCCAGAATGAATGGTGGACGACACACCAGTCCTGCTCCACAGGCCACAGTGTGGCTCCCTCTGATAGGGTAAGATGCGCCATGTGCTGTAATGTGTTTTTTCAGTGACATCATTGCCTGCAGAATCATGTGCCGGGGAACCAGGAACGGTTCCAAGAATTAAACCTTGATAGTATTTTATTCAGTCCTGTTAATATACCCTTCTTACATATATATGATTTATATCGCTCCATTATATCCATAAGTCCTGTAACTTTGGGGGAGAAAATACCTGCTAAATCCTTTAGCTCCTTGTCATAGGTGTAAGGCCTGGAAACACTTCTCTTTTGTTCCAGGTAGCGATTTCTTGATTTGCTGCTCCTCCATGGTGGTAGCATAGCCGTCAGGGGGATGTAACAGGTCTGAGCAGGCCAGACACCGAACCCGCGTCGACAGCCGGAAAGCACATGTTTGAACCCCTTACTCACAAAGGCTACTTTATGTTTTGTTCATTTTCAATCCCATTTCTGTTGTTATTTCTATTTTATTGTTATTATTCTTAGTACAGTTTTACTTTATTTCCATTTTTCCACGTATGTTAAATGGCTTTGGTCATTTAAATTTTGGGTTTCGTTCTGTTATATCCATTTAAATGCAGTTTCGGTTTTTAATGTATTTTCATGCTGTAATGCATTTATCGGTTATCTTAATGGCCGTCGTCCCCCGTAAAGGGAAGTGGTACCTTCCAAACCTAGCAAGTGGCTCTTCAGATCAGTGCTGTTCTTCTCTTCCAGCTCTAGACCACAAACCCGTACATCTGGAAGGTACCACTTCCTTTTACAAGGTAACTATGCACACCGGCACTGTCTGAGAAAATACCCCTGAATGCCACTCTCTTTTCACAGCCCGAACAAAAATGCCAAGCTAAAACGAAAACCATTAAGCTTTATTTTTAACACTATTGCAATTTGCCTCTGAAAATTTGTATCGAAAACTAGCCTTTCTTCATCATTCCTAGATTTAAAGATAACAGTGTTGCCCCCTGAGTCGTCTTGGGTGACAGGTCTGTCCCTCTGGCTCTTCCTCACAGTCCATGGGACATCTGCAGCTAACGCACTGTTCCGTGTGCTACACCAAACTGGTTGGTAATGGCGGTGTGTGAAGAATGCAGCCGGCATGCCCGACTGTCCAGTTGTGGCTCACACCGGCATAACCAGGCTACTCCTGCTGAAGCTCCCCCCAATTAAAATTGGTGTGCCTTACAGGATTCATTTAGGGCCCAGAAAAAAAGTCACTACAGTAAATAATGCATTTATTCACTAGTCCTCTTATGCACTTTTCCTTAATGCTGTTGCAAGAACACCTGACATTTTTAATGTGGGGGGAAAATATTAATGTGACTCTGGACGGAAAAGTGAGGTCTTCCTTGCATTTGTTCCCAGACACCGGAGCATAGAGGAAGAATAGAGGAAGACTTCAAACGGACGACCCACATACCTAAGCACAATTAGGTATTTCTAAAGTTACTCTTGAGGTGTGATACTTAGCCGACCTTATCGGAGATCAAAGATGCGACGGAGCGGACAGAAATTCCTGAACGCTCAATGCGTTTAAGGTTTAAGATGCGGTAAAAAGGGGGTGGGGGGGAGGATATATCACATTGGGATGGGGACACCTTGGCAGTGGTTCAGAAGGCTCTGTAAAGTAAACCAGATTTGTTCTTGGGACCGCAATGGGACCGTTTTCCTCTCCTCCTGGTCGTTACACCAGCCTTTCTACTGGTGGTCCTCACTTTTCAATCTTTTTCAAAGTTCTGGCAAAAGGGGGCAGGGGGAAACATTTTGGCAGTTTGGAAAGAAGAGAGAAAATTACAGCCAGAGAGGAATTAAAAAAAAATGCAATACCGCAGCTCGTTGCCGTCTGGGAATCTTTACTCCTTCACTGTCTTGCCAGGCTTTGAGAGTCATGCGGTATTCAGGGGGCAAAACGCATGTGACAGACGTTTAAGCTCCAGTGACGCTCTGGAACGGAGCGCTTGAGCTACAAAGAGTGTCATCTGCAGTTATGGGGGGACAAGCTCATTCAGGGGGATTAAGGACAAGGCTTTCCAAATTCAGAACAGGGCTTCCTTTATTACAATGCCAGGAGGAGGTGAACAAAAACTGTCACTAAACTTTCAAGGCCCTCCATCTTGGGTTTCCTTTGTACGTCTCTTCGTTCGGATCAGGGGAAACAAAACGCGAGCCCTGGCGATCCTACAGGTTTATCGTGTCAAAAAAAAAATGGAAAAAAAAAATCTCTCGAACACAAAGTCGGTGATGTAATCAATGTTTTAGCGAGACTGATTTCTTTTTTTCTTGCCCGACAATGAAAGATGTGCAAGGTTTTCGTCTATAGGGCGCTTGGCACGGCATGAAAGGCTTCCAATAAATGAAACATGCACCACGCTCATCTCCCAGGTCGCGGCAATGCGCTGGAGTGCCGGGCTGGAAACGCCGGTGATTCCGTCTTCGCCTGTTTTAATGCATGCGAATGACTACTATTAAATTTTAATTGCTGGCACATAAATTACGCTCAAATGCAGTATCTGCGAAATCCATGCGGAAAGCAGATTTACTGTTATGAACTTTGTGTAAAGTGCGGCCTCTCTCTCCTGACACTTAGACTTATAAATGTATGCGTTCTGGATAGAGATGTTGGACAGGGTTTATGGACACCAACTGAAAGGCTCTTATTATGTCCTGTATTTAAGAAAGCTTCACTTGTTCTCAAAGAAGGGGTTTCTAGCCAGGGAAATGGGTTGGAATGGGTCGGAATGACTTAGAATGAAAGCTAGATGATGGCTTATTCTAGGGGAACCCATAGTGTCTTCCTGCTCTAGATTGTGGATAATGGAGAACCAGGGCAGGGCTTTGAGAAATACAGAGCCCAAATGGTCTGAGGAAATGAAATGGATTTGTATCTGATGTTTTTATTTACCGTTTAAGTAATGATGTTGGTGGACCACAAGACTTGTGAGTGTTTCTGTATTTGATGGAAGCCCACTGTATGTCAGAGTCCACACTGGTACCCATATGGTTCCACACCAGAGGTGGGTAGAGTGACATGTCACCTTAAACAAATCGCTGGCTTCTCACCAGCCTTGTGACCAAGCTTCTCACTCCGTACAGCTTCTGGACAAGTGGCATTGAACAGTGGTGAAGAAAAGTGCACCAGGAAACCATCTTGAACACAGAAGCTCAAATCCCTGCATCTTGTGGTTCAGACTCTTGCTTCAGTTGACTTCACCGGTGCTAGGGTGAACCGGGAAGACATGTAGCAGGAGCATGACCCGGTTAACACTCTGGACTTTAGACAAATCGGGCCCCAGGCCTTCTTGAAGAAGATGTCACGAAAGTAAGGTATCAATAGGTTTTTGGTATAGCTGCTCATGTCGAAGTTGATGAAGAAATGCTGATCAGGTAAATGAGCTATAGCAAAATAAACTGCCCAGGTGATGGCTTCCATTAATGGTTAGGGCCATAGGTCTGGAAGGTGCTATTGGACAATGTCCGGATGGGCCTGGTGGTCCAGGTGGTACCATAAGCAACCCTAAGCCAGCTCCTCTACCAGTGGAAGACAGAGGCCTTCCAGCCACCCGCCACCACAGGGAAAACGGAGAAGCTGGGGCCCAGAAGAGCAGGGCGCCCTCAGAGCTGCCATCACGCTAAGCGGCAGGGCTAATCCCTCCAGAGAGTGGGCGGCCGCGGTCGCCGCGAGAGTGCACAAGTTAATGGAGGGGATTACACGTGTTAACACCCCTCGCTCGGTGCGTGCAGCCAACAGGGGCCACAGCAATTTTGCATATGAATAGAGATCCAGTTTTAGAGGGGGTGGGTGGGGGTGTTAGGATCGCCTCCCCCTGGCTAAGGCGCAACGTGGAGCTTGGTTAAGACAACGAGGCAGCGGAGCCCTCCTTTCCACTTCCCTCCGGCTGGTGGCCCCCACAGAATACCACTGCCGGTTCTCCGTGAATTAGGATGGCTGGAGTTTTGGATTATCGCGCCCTTATGCCCCCTTGGTTTGTGGCCCATCCATGAAAAGGGATACGGCCTGGGCGCAACCCCAGTTGGGGAGGCCAGGCGCCTCTGACAACTGAAGGTCAAGCCTTTCGTGTAAGCATCTCCCAGCAGGTAAAACAAGAACCAAACTGTGGATCCTTTCTGTTTTGGCTCTTTGAAAACTGCTGAAAATGGATGGCAGGCCTGGTGATTTATGGCCCAGTCCTGTCTCGGCCTTATCGGCTGTGGGCAAGCACTCTCCCCCGCCACAGACTGCACCTGAATGACAATGGACAGCCGGCGTCGCCTCACTGCAAGATTGTCCCCCCCCCCCGTTTGCTTTCTGCGCACCCTAGATTACATCTGGCTTATTGATTTATGGCTGCCGTTTGGGCCTCTGGGAGGGGATTTTGGGGTGGGGGGGGCAGCCTGTGCTGGCCACAAAGCGAGATAGACCGATTTTAAACCGGTCAAATGCGCTTCGTACAAATTTGGCTCAGGCACATAGCTGGCCATTCCCGACATGGGCGTCTAGTGGGTTGCCCGTGAAAATGGCGATAGCGGTTTTCATACAGGCACAATTCTGGAAAGTGGCAGTTATGAGATCAGGCCCAGGGGACCGGCGGGGAAAGTTTGAAGAGGGAAATTGGGACGAAGGGGTCTTGATTGTAAGACTGGGGTGGGGGGGGAGAGAACAAAAAGGCAGGGAGTACATCATTTTATTCATTTCTGTTTTTTCTCCTGCTTCTCTGTAATTGAATCATTGCCATCTGTATCTCTGGAGATAAGCTGTGTTATTTGGGAAAATTATTTAAATTTCACAATGTGTTAGGTAATGTAATTAAAGAGATCATCACAGCTGCAGTTCTTTGTAGGAAAAGTAATTATGTAATCTAACACATTAGACTGGTAAAAAAAAAACGCAACCAATCCACCACTCAGAGGCAGTATACAACTCACAGCACCCCCCCCCACCCGCGCGCCCAATTTACTAGAAACTGCACCAGCAAACAGCTTGACACCCAAAAAAAACTGCCAACAGAGCAACGCTTTTCCCGCGTTAGAAGGTAGAAAAATGCTGCAAATATGTATAATTGAAATCCACATAGCTGCTGGCAAAAATGTGTAAAGGAAAGAGCGTTTCACAAAAGGACGCTTCGTGGAAAACCTGCCTTGGAGAATCACGCAGTAAATTAACAAGCTGCAAGCAGCCTACGCGAATTCAGCCGAAATAAAATGTAAAGCGGTGATGACAGGGGCGCAAATGCGTATGTAAAAGCCGGGCTTAGCTTTGTCCAGCTAAATCAGACAGACTGGTAGTGCTGGTAAACTGATATTTGAATAATGATGCTGTAGTGTTTGTCTCTCCCGGATATATTTAATATATATATATTATAACAGTCTTAAAAAATCGTTTTACATGTGCATATGCTGTGAGATTTTCAAAGAAAAATATCAGATCACTTTATTAGATTCAAAGGGACTCAAATCCATTCCAAATACCTGGATCTGAAAAGCGTGCTTAATATGGAGACGAAACCGGATAGCGTGTTCTAATGCGTGATGATCTGTCGCTCGAATACAGAGGTGAAAATACTGAAGCAGCTTCGATCCGATAAGATTTCTGGATTCTCCTGCTATCCGCAGTCAGCCTCCTTTCTTTCTTTTCTGTTTTTTAAAAAACCAATTTTAATATCGAAGTTAATACAGTAGCCTAGCTTAAATATTCTACAATCAAAGATACGTATGAAATCCTTTGCAGACATTAAGAGGATAATTGAAATTCATTAAAAATAAATAACTTTTCAAATGATTTTTCCCCCTTTAAAATAAGGATTCTGAAATATTCACATTAACTGATACGATACAAAATTGATTTACGTTTTGAGGAACTTCGTCTTTATTACAGGTTCCCTGGTTTTGTAATAAAAAGTAATAAAGTAAAATAAGTGAACTGAAATTCCATAACATGGATATTACAATCTGTATTAGACTGAGCTAAAACATGTATTTCTTATAAAACATGTCAATCTCATTTATTAAGCCGTTTTATAGAGTAACATTTAAACAGAGCTAATTTCAGAATGTCATTTTTACGTTGTGTGACCTTGCTATATGAACCGAGCATAATGTTATCCTGAGTTTATACATTTGTTTATTGACGTATTAGGCCTAGAATTCAATGTGATCACTATCAGAGGCGCCTTAAAGGGGGACGTTAGGACAATTCCAAGGGCCCCTGAATGAATGTTAAAATTAATAATAACAATAATAATTATTATTATCCATAATACATTAGTACATCCCACTAATCATCACTCGAGTAAAACTCAGGAATAAGAATATGGAAAAATCTGTTGCATGTCCCTTGTGTGTTATGTGTGCTGTGACATTTGGAATAGACTCACACAGCCAAACCCAGGTTTGTAGTGGACAACCATGGCACTTTCCTGTGTCTCTGAAGGGATGTGGACAAGAGCTCAGTCACATGACTGATCAGATGTTTAATTATAGCAATCAATTTTTTAAGATGAGTTTTTGGATGCACACAGTACTGGATTAAGTAAGTCTATACCCAAAATGCTCAGTCACCAGCCAGTCAGGACAACCATGCCCCCCTCTTGACACCAGCCAAGGAGGAACAGACGACTAATTGCATCATGCACATCATTAGCATGCGTCTGTACTCCTGAAGCACGATGCGCTGGGATTCAGTTTCCAAAACAAGCCGATAAACTTCTACAAGTCTCAGCCTGGCAATCAGGCATCGCCCTGGAAACCTGGGAGCAGAACTTGAGGTCCCTGATTTTGGCACCTTTGAAGCGAATGGTGGCACAGATGCCACGCTGACGGCAAAGCTAGTAATGCTGGACCGGATCTCGGAAAGGCCGCTTCACAAACGAAACCCAGTTGAAATTCCTGCACCCCCGTCACGTCGAATATGGGCACAGTCGCTTCCGAGACGTCCCAGACGGAGCAGGCTGTTTGTTATTGGAAATGACACTTTACTTGTCATCCCATTTCCTCTGCTGGGATAGAGATGGCGCATTGAGCGATGAGTGCCCCGCAAGCAAGTCTGTATCCAGGGATATGCCACTTCTTTTCCCCACACTTTGCTTCACAAGGCTATTGAGTGTGCGTGCTCGTGCATGCGTTCACCGCACACAGGCCGAACACGACGATTGGTCGCTCGGCCCTTGGGGGGATTCCAGGAACTGTAAAGTGTGGTTTTCCACCATTACTTGTGACAAGTATCAGGCTAAAACAATGAACACGTAGCAAGAGGGGCCATTTTTTATTATTTTCTTTTATTGTCCTTATGTTGTGAACAATAGAACTTTAGAAAAATCATATTAATTACATATCTGTGTGGTGGTAAAAAAACAAAACAATAATATTTAAGTAAACGTAACGTTGTAGGTGTCATTTAAAAGTAAATGTGTACCACAGTTGTTGTTAGGAAAATCACACAGGCATACATCTGATGATTAAACACCTCAGGTAAATAACTCTACAGGACAAAGCAGTGACTCTCTGTGATTTATGCTAACACCCTATTGGTTACAGTGCTAATTCCATAATCACAACCTTTGCTAGTAAGATTATAATGCATAATAGCAGCATATACTTAGCAGCCTAACCAGAATGGCAGTGTTCCATTTTACAAGAACACCAGTCTGTCAGATTTCGCCTGAGCTACTGGGCTGTGATTGGTCAGAAGCCATCACCCTCCAGTCAGCTGAAACGGTCTCATTTTGTTTTAATCTAGTGCCAGCTGTATTTGTCAATATGTTATATTTGTGACCATCCATCTTCCAAATGTTTATCCTATATGGGGTTTCATTGAGTCTGGAGCATATATCAGGAAGCAATGGGTGCCGGACACCATGGACTGGATACCAGGCTGATAGGGTGCATGTCTTTGGTTTGCAGAAAACCCAGATAAAATCAAGACACAGGAAAACATGTAAACTCCACATTCCCAGAGCCAGAGGCAGGATTTGAAGGCCCATCCCCGGAGGTATGAGGTCACTGTATCACCCTCGATTCTGGAATCAGTAAAAAGTAAATATGGGTTCTTTTAATGACCTGCATATGTGTCAGAGAACAGAGAATCCTACACACTGCTCTCGCACCACTGGTCTGCCTATGTAGCCCCCCCCCCACCCCGCCACCACCCCTGCCGACTCCCCACAGCCACTGTGACACAAAGTAATTACAGATCTGACAGGCTTCGCTTCGTACCTGCCCTGAGAGCGCCAACCAGGAAATAAGAACCCGGGGGCGGCCAGAAAAATAAAAAACGTCGACGAGAACAACGACAGCATATGGTGCCAGAGCCCGGGAGAAAGTGCCAAGGGTCTCGGGGGGGGGGGGGGGGGCAGGAAAGATCCGGTGACAAGTGACCGGTGGCCTGGCAGAGGAGGGTGAGAAAGAGTCAGGCGCGAGCGATCAGCATCTGGGAGGGGGGTGGATTAGGAAGGCGGAGGAGGAAGGGAGATTAACCAGCATGAATAACACAGAGGCTGCTGGGCTAATGCCGGCTGAGCCCGGGGGGGGTCAGTGGCAGCAGGTTAAACAGGGCTGGCGCATTAGCAGATGCCGTGGGTGTAGCACGGGCAACGTGCAGTGTGAAAGCGCCAGCCTCTGTAAAATGGCACCCCCGACCCCCCCCCCCATCCCCATGGAGGTCCCTGCTCTTGGCTGCCCTTCCAGGGCCGGTCTCGAAACTCGGTCTTCTGCAATCTGTTCTGAGGACTCGGCGGTGGAGCAGAGCCCAGTGATGGAACGTGCATTTGCTATGCCGGGAACAAAAGAGAAGTAGTTAGAAAATCCGCCACGCGCTCCATTTTTACCCTCCGCTGGCAACGTGCAGGAGGGAGAAGATATGTGTGGGGGTGGGTGGTGGAGCAGTAACCAGGTGGTCTTGGTTATGCAACCCCCTCCTCGTGCACACAGACATCCTGGGAAATACAGAGCAGGAGAGAAAGACCTGGAATGATGAAGACCAGGCTGAAAAATATTTAACCACAACTGCAGTTTGTAGGTGTGATGAATTTCAATTTGCTGTCCTCAGCCAGGGACACAGCAGAGTGAACAGACAGAAAGTCCATTTTAGCCAGTGTGTTAGCCGCGATCATAGGATGGCGAGATCCTGTTTCGGGCTGTTTGGATTCATGGCGTGGACTTTTGGTTTCTCCACTGCTCCAGCAACCTCTCTCTGGGCTTTCACCAGAGATCCAAACCTGTTACCCTGAGCCTGAACAGCCAACATGTCCCACACCTGGTCTATCAACAGTGACTGAAGTGAGATGCGTTTTCTTAGCTCAGAAACAATTCATTTTGTTCTTCTTCCAGTAAAGCGCACAACGTCAATTATCCCAAAATAATGCATACATTCATCCGACGTGGCATAGTTCTAGCGACAAGATGCTCTCGATTTCCCAGGAAGTCAGAAACCAGGAGGGAATGTTTTTTTTTAAACATTTCTCTGGTCGTCTTCAAAAACCTGCCCTCGGACTTTCCATTCCCTGTGCGGTCAGGGTTGAGTGTGTGTTTGAGTGTTTGTTCCTCCAAATATCACCCCCCAAACAAAAGCAGGCCCATGCTGCTGAATGCTGCACCGAGGGGGGCGGGCCATCGGCTGGGGATTATTATTGTTTATGTCTGTGCCAGGACCTGGCTCCCCTGCTCCACCGCTTCACACAGGCCCATGATGGACGACCATTAGGGCGGCTTATTGGAAACAGCTTGATTTATGGCCCGGCCCTGCCTCCGTCTAATGGCTTCATTGCTTTCTGACGCCGAATGATGTCACAGCCAAGGTCATTCCACCGATGGCCCTTTGTTGTCGAAGCTGATGACCAAAGCAGAGGCGGAGCTTGATGACATATGTGTCTGGTGGGGGTGTACCGTTTTCGTCAAGGTGCGGAATACAGGCTGCGTGTTTCTTAACATCCAAAATGCATCTTATTGTATAATTACTCCCCCACCCACCTTGTCAGTTGTTCTTCCTCCTCCAGTTCAAGCCCCTCCTCTTCCTCACTAGCTAGCTAAGTGCTGCACGGCAGTCGATCAAACCTGCTACCCCCCACCGCCATCCTGCTTAGCTTGCTAGGGGCTGAGGGTCAGCTTTACGGTCTCTACGGGGGCGTCTATTACCCTTTGCCGGCAGCACCAAGTATATACTGCTGCCATTAAGCTGCAGATCGATGAAAGTGCCATTAAGGTTGCGAGAATGGCTGATATTTAGTGAAGCCTAAACAAAATGTTTGATTTTCTCCTGGACAGTTGTTGAGACGACACTTCAAGGCTCCCAGCCAGAGATGGGGCGGAGTCCACGGCCAATCATTTATCTGAGAGATTAATTTAGTTCTGTGCACCATTTCCACCACCACTACCCCCCACCCCCCAAACTGGCCTTTTCTCCCATTGATTTCTCATCATTATTTGTCATAAGCTGTCTGGGTATGGTGGGAAAATGTCCTTGGTCCAGCATAAGCAGGCAAACGGAGGGAGACACATTATCAGCAGAGTAGGGCTTCTGTCTGTAGGACCAGGGCGGGCTCTATGGGGCATGGCTAGTGCTATAGTGGTGTCTCCAGAGCTCATGTGCACCTCTCAGGAACAACTCTCCCTCCTACATTTGGCTTTCCCTCCATTTTTTTGTTAAATTTTACTTAATTCTACTTACTTTAATTTAACTTACATTAGTTAAATAAATAATCAAGAAATAAACACAATTTGTTACTAACACAGTTGCCATGTCAGACTGCGGTAATGTTCCAAAATTAGATGATATATTCATATTGTGTATTTTCTTTTTTTTATGAGGATCAGTCATGTTTTTTGCTTTGACATAGGCGGCGCATAATTATTTGATGACTGTTTGAAGGTTTACCATTAGCTGTCATGGGCATTGTGTTTGGTGAAATGAATCTTGGGAGTTTCCTCATCTGGCGGGTGCTGAGCAGACTCGGGGGGTTACTCATTAACGGCTCGTGCGGCCGGCTGCCGCCACGGTCGTTTTTGTTGTGCTGTCAGCGGGACTCACTCTGTGATTTTTAATTGCAGCGTAAACACAGTAGCACCAGTGAAACGCGTGATTTATGGCCATCAGGCTGAATGCGGCGTTTGGTGAGCGGAGCCGGGGCAGCCAGGCGAAGGCTATGATCTCGTGGCCCTGGGTGAACACACTGGAATTGGCAAGCGATTGCAAACAACCTGAGCATGATGCATACAGTTGGTTTGAGGGGTTACAGGCGTCCAAATGCGGCACAGAAGAGTTCCTCTTCATACACTCCCACTTTTATGTCCTAATGCTAATGCACATGTGCAATTGATTGATGAATGTTTCTGTTTTTTTTTGTGATGACTATATACTGCAGACACTGTGAGTTCCAAGGTAAATTTCACACTGGGTCAATAATCTTAATCTTTATCTTGATAGTGAGAATGGGTTTTACATTTGTATTTTTTTGAATAGAATGAAATCACTTGCTGAGACCGATTTCCATTCATACTTCATCATCTGCTTAGCCGGTACAGGTCTACAGTGAGCTTGGAGCCTGAAATTCAAAGGACACAAGGCAGGGGACACCGCAAATAGGAAGACAAGGGACATGCAAACCCTCATGAAATTTAGAGACCCCAATCAGCCAGGCTACATATTTTTGCATTACAGAAGGTGGAATAACCAGTGGAAGGCTGCATAGCAGACAGGAAGAAGATGGAAACTATACACAATCAGGATGGGTCATATAAAGCCAAAACTGTTCATTTTCAATCCATACATTTGTAAAAATATGATGCAAAGTGTTAAAGATGACAGAAATTTTTATTTCTATTTAAATCTTTGCACCGTACATACAATACACACAGACGGTATACATCGTGCCCACAGCACACACATTACGGATGTGATATTTGGACAAAATGCTTCAGAGTACAAACTAGCTTAATATCAATGGTTCAACTTTTCATGTATCCTCTTGGATTGAATATAGAACATTCCTCAAAATTCATATTTTAATTTATATGTTAGAAATGCATGCCATTTTATTAGCATTGTGGATGTGACATCATACAGACCATTGCGTGGAATTTCCCAACAGTAGAACTGGGTGCTTGAAAATAGAATGATATCTGATTTGTAGTTATGGATTAGCGCATTAAATGGGAATCTCAAACGAGGCCTCAGGATGAGTCCATTGCCCTCAAGCCACAGATTTGACGGGAGGGGCTTCAGAACTCCCTTTGGGCCTGTGCCACAACTCCACGCAGCACCAACCTGCGCTGTCCTCCGTGTCCGGGACAGTGTGGCGCCGAGCCCAGGGCTCCAGTGTGCTCCTAACTCACCGGCAGACGGCCGTGCTCTTTGGGGGCTCCACCAGCCTGATTTATTAGATATACTTCTCAACGCTTGTCAGCAGGGCCAGGAATACATTATCCCAAAGAGACGTTTTTTGAATTTATATGTGTTAATCCTCCTTTTTTGGATTCAGCACTCATACAAGCGAGACAGGAATACCGTATATGTATTGTATGTAATGAGTGTGCTGTAAGTATGCCGTATACCGTATCTTCTGTGAGTGCTGTATATACAGTGCCAAACCTTCTCTGGCCGGCAGAGGAAGTCCAAAATGACAAAGTCCTGATTTATATGCTGCAATCTGTTAAGTCCAGTGTAAATGCAGAATCACAGGCAGGAGAGACATCGCAGGCAGAAAGGTGGGCAAGCCGGAAGGACGTCACAAGTGGGAAGGTGGGCAGGCTGGAAGGACGTCACAAGTGGGAAGGTGGGCAGGTCGGAAGGACGTCATAGGCAGAAAGGTGGGCAGGCTGGAAGGACATCACAAGTGGGAAGGTGGGCAGGCTGGAAGGACGTCACAAATGGGAAGGTGGGCAGGTCGGAAGGACGTCACAAGTGGGAAGGTGGGCAGGCCGGAAGGACGTCACAAGTGGGAAGGTGGGCAGGCTGGAAGGACGTCACAAGTGGGAAGGTGGGCAGGTCGGAAGACGTCATAGGCAGAAAGGTGGGCAGGCCGGAAGGACGTCACAAATGGGAAGGTGGGCAGGTCGGAAGGACGTCACAAGTGGGCAGGTCGGAAGGACGTCATAAGTGGGCAGGTCGGAAGGACGTCACAAGTGGGCAGGTTGGAAGGACGTCACAAGTGGGAAGGTGGGCAGGCCGGAAGGACATCACAAGTGGGAAGGTGGGCAGGCTGGAAGACATCATAGGCAGAAAGGTGGGCAGGCCGGAAGGACGTCACAAATGGGAAGGTGGGGAGGTCGGAAGGACGTCACAAGTGGGAAGGTGGGCAGGTCGGAAGGACGTCACAAGTGGGAAGGTGGGCAGGTCGGAAGGACGTCATAGGCAGAAAGTGACTAAGACAGGGGTGACAGTGGCAAGGAAAAATTCCCTAGTGAAAAGAAAGCAGACTCAAAGGGGGAGCCCAACCTCCAGGGGCTGGCAGAGGCAGTCAAATGGACAAAATAACAAAATGCTAATTTATACCATCCAAATTTTAAGATTTGAGTCTTGATGCGGGGGGGGGGCAGGCAGGTGATGGCAGGCAGGTGCTGGTGCTGCTTCTGATGGCAGGATGAACAGTGGTACAGCAGCAGGGGAGGGAGGAGAGACGTCACGGGCAGAAGGGCTGCACAGGTCGCAAGGGCATCGCAGGCAGCAGAGTAGGTAGGATTTTTTGATTCCTTTTAGGTCTCCAGGCAGTACACATACTATATGTGTTGTGTGTTCTAGGTGTGATGTATGTACTATATATGCTGTCCGTATTACGTGCTCTGTATGTTTTGCATGTGCTGTGCATACTGAATGTACTGTTACCTTTATGCTGTTACCTGTGTTTCTTCTCCCCCCACAGACACAAGTATACAGCTGTGACTAATGAAGACAGATCAGCATAATCAGCACTGACAGACAAACCAGAAGAGTTCGAGTCAAGCCGAGCTGTGCCGTGCAAAATCACGCCTGCATGCCATACCCGAACTTTCACTGAGGAAAAATCATTCTAATATAATAGAGCACAGCTCACAGACAGTATAGGATAAATGCACTATTCAGTCAGGAGCAGCGCGCCATTTGCACAAACTGGGAATTGAGCAGCTACATTAAACCAACACGGACATATTGTCGGGTAAGAAATATCTCACCCCGGCGCTCTGACAGCGAGTCTCGATGGGTTAATTACAGAAAATAAAAAGCACATATTGCCATACAGCAGGCTGTTTGTCCTTTTGGCCACTCGATGTGAACATATGAAAAAAAAATACAGAAGGATGGTAATTACAGCCTGTTTATTTCCCTTGGTGCCTACTGGTAGAGCGGGTGTTGACAGGTACCAATAGGCCATCAGTATCATGGCTCCGACTCCTGCATGGAGGTCGGCTCCTCGACAGGTGGAGACCTGCTCCTTTTCTGTGGATGAGTTCGTTCCTGGTGAATAAGCTCAGGGGGGGCATCCAGGAGTCCGACTCCATGCGACCGCGTTCTGTTCCACCCAAAAAAGACTCACCAAGTGCTCAAATACATGCCCATCATCCCATCACCTGCATTTGCAGGGAGCTTCTAAAGCTGACGTGTGGAAATTTTTGTAAACAATTTCTTTTCCCTTTTTTGAGGTTCGGGCTCTGTTTCTGTGAGCGGAAGGTCAGCGATCTGAGTCCTGACCTCAGCAGAACAGCCGCATCTCTTAAGGTTCGGAGAGCAAGGTCCTTAAACCCCCAAGGTGCTCTAGGAGCACCAGATAAATGGTTGATCCTGCGCTTGGACCCCAAGCTTCACTCTAAATTGTGTGTATATATATATATATATATATATACAGATGCACCATAAAGGCGGGGGGAGTTAGTCCAATTTCAAGGGCCCCTAAGTGACAGGGCCCTAAAAAATTTGGAACATAACTGGATTGGCTTGGGTTGGGGGCTCAATATGATATGCTTTCATGGGACCCAAAATCTCTAGCAACACTCGTATATCCATATATATGCATATCTGTATGTGCATGTCTCAAAGTTGAGCATGATGGGATATGTGAAAAACAAGCATTCCAATGTACCTGTAATCAATGTTGTAGGAATGGCAAAATGGCATCATTTCCGTTCCTTATTCACAATTTTGGGGAGGGGGGAAGTATGGTTTTGCCAGCTCAAGGATCGCATTGATTCAATTGAATGCCGACAGGCTGAACGGTGCCCCGAAAACCTATCCAGCAATTATTAAGAACAGAATACAAAGAAGGCATGTGATGATGTGTCACATGGTTTCCATTGTTTTTGCTCTCCTACCTTTTATTGGGTTTGGCTCTGACACCCCCAACACAGTTGGTACACAGTACAATGTCTACCTTTGTAAACCACAGGGATTAATCCAATGATATTCCTGCAATTAGAAGTCAAGATAAAATTTTAATCATGCCAGAACGATTGCTGATATAACTGCTGTAGAACTTTGCATATATAAATGACATTAAAATTTATAGGGATGCATTTTGTTAACAATGACTTACAACTGCGGTGACACAGATACTGCTAGTGGGAATAATGGAAGACTTTTTTTTAGAAGGGGGAAGCTAAAATTGTTAGCTGGACGTGACAGTCAGGATCCATGGGCCAAGAGGTGTTGCTGTTGGGAATGTATAAGATGAAGGGGACATCATTGACCTTGCTCCCCCCCCCCCACCATTAACAACATAAACATCGTGCTGTGCCTTTTTGTTTTGCTGTCAATGGTGCTCAACCACAGTGCAGACAGGAGAGCACCCCACAGGGTAATTTTCAAGGTGGGGGTGCTGTCGAGATACAGAATGGACCCGGCTCACGCTGCAGGGGGTTCTGGCCTGTGGGCTTGGTTACTGCCATGGGAAACACCATACATCTGCTCCTGGTTCGTAGTCGCATGCATGGGCCCAGTCACAGGTTCTTTCCTCGTGGGTCTGGGCCATTATCCTCCGACTCAGGCAGAGAAAGTAAGCCAGGGCCAGGGATACCTCCTGAAACCACCAGGAGCCAAAGGAACCAGCGCTAATGGGTAGGCACATGAAGTTTTAACAGCCCTGTTTGGAAATGATTGAAAAGATCTCAAATACTGTTGCCGGCATTTATTCAGCCTGTCCGCGAAAATGAAGCCCTAAATGATTCTGGGCTCATTTAAAACAGACAGAAGAGGTCACAATGGATGATGGGTGGCGTGTGGCTCAGCAGGTTAGATGGCTGTGCCTGTGATCAGAAAGTCATAGGTTCAAATCTTAGGGTTGGTAGAGTTCCACCTTTCGGTAACTGAGCAAGGCCCATTGCTCCAGGGACTGACCCTGCCCAACTGTACTTCACTTTGGATAAAAGAATTTCCTAAATAAATGTTAATGTAGATGATGATAATCAAGATGGCCTGTCTTGCCATGGGAGAATAACATCTCCTAGCCACGCTGACATACCTGCATGTAGGTAAATGTTGTTTGTTCATCTAAAAGTACTCAAACTACTTGCATGGGTACCAACCCTGTGAAAGAGACATTGGGTGCAACCGAAATTGCATACTTATTTGCTACGTAGTATGTAAATATAGTATGCAAAGTGAGCAGTATGTCCGAGTCCTCAGTATGGATAAGACAGTAGGCGAATGGTACCAGGATGACGTGCTACATTCTGTGAAATTCTGAAGTGTGCAACCGATGCACGCTACGCCATCCCACAAGGCCACTGGAGCTGCAACCAGAAATGAAAAACGTGACAATGCTCAGAAATTTTTGTCAAGATGGCAGAGATAGTGCCATCTCTGTACAAATTTAAGTAGAAAATAACACCAAGTTACATAATTTGTCTTGAATATGTATATTTTGTTGACAGTTTTAACAACTTTTATGGAGATCAAGCTCTCTCAAGGAAATATGCAAGATGCCGACCACAGTATGTCCGAGTACATGCATACTGTTTTCATGCATGCATAAATTATGCACTACATTAATGGTCAGGTAGTAGACTTCTGACAAGATTCAGTATGTACTTCAGATGTACCCAATGCTATATAGTTGGCAGTGCATGGCCCTACATTCCCATGGCATTTTAAACATGGCTGCCAACCAGCTGGGTCTTACCCTCGCCGAGTCACTGTAAAAATCCCTTTTGTATACAGACAGTCATTCTGAATAATAGTCTTCCTAGCTGTAAATGTTGGGTCTTTAAATCACAGCGGGCCACGCCGGCCAAGTTTAAGATGCTTCGACATAGTCTGAGCGGCCTTCTACCACGGGTGTTTATAAATCACTAAGGAGACCCCCACATTCCTTCCACGTGAAGGAACAGCATGGGGGTGTGGGAGGAGTAGGTGGGAGCAGCGGGAGGTGAACGAAGACCACCTCCCTTCGCCAGGACACCCGATCTGACAGGTACAAGGAACAAAACTCAGTTGACACAGGGCTGAAGAAGATTAGAGGAGAAGCTTGTTTTATAACATGAAACAGTATCGTCTGAATAGCAGTGGGGGTCGGGTTTGATTTCAAGAAAACTGCCGGATTCCCTCAAGACGACATTTAGGAGCATCTGTACTGTAACGCTCCCTAGCTTTGCTAGAATCTTCCTCCTCGTTTCACTCTGATGGCAGATTCTAGCCTAATAAATAGTCCAAGCCCACAGCGGCTGTCCATACACCGTATGATTCAGCCGGCAACGATCAGTCAAAATAATCAAATAAGTTCCCTCATCCTGGTCTTTTACCATCCCATCTGGAAAATTTATGGTAAGCACCAGCTGAACTCACTGTAATCCAATATACTCACATACATTTAATGTAGTGGTCCATTTTCATTCTCTTATCCGCCCTCATAAAAGATGTCAGGCTCCCCTTTTATTTAACAGACTTGGTGGTATTTCGGCTGGAGGGCAGACAGCAGCCTGCCAGAAGAGGGCAGAGTGGGCCACACCCTGTCTGCAGGTTAGAATGGAGGGGGAGGGGTGTGCAGTTGTTAACTACGCATCTCAAATCTGGGGTGCCATGTTTGGGGAGGGTGATTTTAAAGGAAATGTTACCCAAAGACTTCTGAATAAGTTTATATACAAGAAGGAATCCATAGCCAAACTCCACGTCAAATTAAATCAAATACTTCCAAAAGGATGGTTTGAAAGGCAGCTGATGTTCACGGATGGTGCAGCCCCTGCTTTTTTCACAAACAGTGGCCCCCCTGATTACTGCAGGGTCACTCACATGACAGGTCATGTAATCTCAACTGCATGACATCACAAGACCAGAACCTGTGCCTCTGCAGGAGGCCCAGGTGAGCATCATCACAAGCTTCCATGGTGGTGGTGAGTGGTTTAGCGGTAGAATTCTCACCTTCCACGCGGGGGCCAGTCGCAAATAGGTGTAAGAGGAAAACAACCAATCAGCTGGAAGCTTTTCGCTTCATCCGTTGTGTTCAAGTGTTTACCTGTGCATTTAATTATTTATTTTTAATCCCACAAAAGACAGGGTTCAAATCCTCATTGAAGTATTATCAAGTGTGAAAAAAAAATCATTTATGGTTTTGCGTGAGATAGCTTAGTACCCAAGTTCTTTTGATCAGTGCCAATGTATAATTGGTCAGGCAGACAGCAGCCTACCGAGTGAGCAATGCCGAGGTCACTGATCCACACAAGTTTGTTAGAAACAGACTGATGAGATTTTTTAACGTTATGAAAACTATACACATGAATATAAAAAACGATCATGTCCACTCATTATTCAGCGTGTCATTTTACCACAAGCCATAGACACTATGCCACTAGCCTAGCGTATAATCGCAGGGTGACTTGTCCTGTCTTCACAGAAGTTTGCCTAAAACAAAAGTTTTCAGAAACTGTGCGTCTGTCGGAACAGCGCCACAAGGTCATAGTGGCTAAAAATATATTACATCTGTAGTGGTTCAGCACTATAACAGATAACGAATGATAAGCTGTTTAGGGTCCTTTAGCTAAACTAGGCCTGGGTTCAATTCCCGGCCAATGAAACCCTCAGCCTTTTCCAGAATTTCCTCATGAAATCAATAAATTTCATCTTATCTTAATATCAGAGAATTGTACCATCGCTTGCTCACCCCCCAGGGAGGGCTGCCGCATGTGGAATAGAGAAATCACTCATTTGTGAGCGGGGCTGGATGGTAGAGGGTCGGTCAGGCCACATAAGGTGCTGGAGGTCTGGTCAGTAGTGATATACTGTCCAAGATGATAAGCTCAGCCTGGGAATTTCTGCTCAATGGCTTCACCGAAAGACCCCGAGAAGTTAATTGAGATCCACCCATACTGACCGAGGTAGTTTGCATGTTACTCATTGAATATGAAAAATTGAGTTTGTGGGGGTGGGGGGGGAAATCAATGATATAGATCAAGGTGAGGAGGCTCCAACCACGGGGCCCCCCATCAGAGTTTATCGGACGTCTGCATGAGCGATGGCCTCGTCATAGGCGGTGCAATTACTGCGACCGCTCATTAGTTAGGGGAGTGTGGGTGGCTGGGGGGGGGTGGTTTCTGATTGGCCATCAGGCATTCAGCAGAAGCCATCTGTCTGCTGCTGGGATGATCCAGCATGGGTGATCAGGATATCTTGAGAAGTCTGCATATCTATATTGTGCAGTGGGTAGTGAACAATCTGAATGTGTTTCTTAATCAAATACTTAACCAGCGGGTTTGAAGGGACTGACCGATAGTCATTCATCCATCCAACCCAGCTGTTTTTAGGGTCAGAGCGAGTCTGTATCTCAGGCACACAGGGTGCGAATCAGGGTGAACCCTAGACAGGATGTCAGCTCCTCGTAGGGCATACGCACTAAGGGAATTACAGGGTCACAAATTTACCCAACAGCTTGTTTTTGACTGAGGAGGGACGTGCACGACCCAGAGGAGGACCAGCGCAATCATGGGCAGAGCATGTGACCTCCATACATACAGAGCCTGAGGCGGGAATTGAAGCCCTGACCCTGGAGGCAGATGTTTATAGCAGCAAGCGAGCATGTGCACGTGGAGGTGAAAGAGGTGGGGTCTGGCACAGACAGCCCAAATCTACATAGAGTCAAATGCGAGATGGTCACATCGCCATGGCGGTTTCAAAGAGATAAACCCCGATAAGATCCGCTGGAAGCAGAAAAATCTGTTTTGGCCGCAGGGCGCCTTGATAAACGTCCCCGTTCCCAAACAAACCCACCTGATGTTTTTCACCTGGCACTGACGACACGTCGACGTTAAAATATGCACCTCGGCGTCTTGTAAAGCATGTTCCTTTTGTGCCATGGTAACTGACCTCACCTCCACCCCCCCTCCCCCCCAACCACCACCACCATCCGGTGAAATGTTACAGTTTCAGACCGGCGGGGCCCGTTGGCGGCGGCCATGAGACGGTGCGGCACATGCACACGTATCGCCGACACCCGCCGCAGGGGAGGCGTGCCGGTGTGGCCTGGCCACGGCTCCTGTTTCACACCTTCGGCAAAACAGTTAATGAAACCCTGTCGCCGTGTGAATAGCACTGTGCCCACTGACCATAACAGCACCGTAAGGAGAACCGGGGAGCAGGGATCAGAACAAACCCGGCAAGATGCCTTGCGGTGCGGAGCTACGGAACACTCCAGACAGAGACGGTTCTTTAGGAAACTGTAAAGTTCTGGCCTGTCTGGGTAGCAGCTACACTAACATACTGGGTTAAACCATGTCACATTATGGAGGGGGGGGCATCCGTTTCCAAAATCTGTTGTAAGCTAGGTCGATCCAATGAGAGCGCAGTTGGCACAGAGATAGAGGCTTCGGAAATGCGGCGGCATTTCTTCCGGCACGCCGGCTGCACAATATGCCCCCTCTTCCTCACCCCCGCGCCCTCGTCGCCACCATTGCCCCCCCTCCCCGTTCCCGCGGACGTGTGGCCCCAATTCCGCTGACGCGAATGTGCCACCTTGACGCTGGAGATCATTACCGCCGCTGTGCCGCCTTTGTTGTTAATTAACACGCTCTCGCTGACCTTGGCTGACGCTCCCGGTCGCGCCTCCCCCAGCGACCGCCACGCCGAAAGCCAATTAAAGCACCGGAAGCCAGTGGCGGCTTCTGAGGGGTAGGTGTAACATGGCCTCCTGCATTTCTCATAACCTCAACAGACGAGGTTGCCGGTGAAGAAATGAAGCCAGTCTCTTAACGACAGCTATCCAGCCTGTAGGGGCCCCGGTGAGGCAGCCCCCACTTTCATTGGTCGGGAAGGACAGCTCAGCTCCATAAACCTTTGCTCCTCGATGTGGAACGTTGGAAACAGGGAATGAGGGACAGGCTGCATAACAACATCCCCCTCCCAAAAAAGGCCATCTACAGATGCATCCTAAAGCTGAGCCCTTTGTGTGTGACCAGTTTTCTGGGTGGGGGGGTTCATGTTTTCTTGTGATCATAACTGGGCCAGTTCTGGGCCAATTACATCATACTCATAGTAGACTGGACCCCACAGAAACCATGTTCACATCAGGTGAGGCTGAGCCTCCATCCTGCAGAGAATCTCACCTTCTTTTCCAGTGCCTGCACACACACCCTTAAAATGTGTACAGGTACCTAATCGAAGAGCCACTTTCCAAAACTCACTCGGTCCTGGTTTTGATATTTACGAGATGCGACTGACCTACAGTCAGGCCCCCTCATTACATATTGCAGTATCTGGAACCAAGACTTAAAATTCATGTAGTCCGGTGAAGAACTCACGTTAAATTTCCGAAACATGCAGAAAATCCGCAGAGATTTTCTCGAAATTATATCCCATAGGCTAAGTGAGTTTCGGAAATTTGCTCTTCAATTATGTACTTGAGTTGCTTCCTGGTTGCAAGTGAATGTATTTTTCATACACCTGAGAACTTATAGACTTCATTATATTAATTATTTGCTTTCTCTCAGTGACAATTTATGTCTTTTTTTATCTGCAGCGTGACATTTTTTACACAAAATATGGGTCGCCCCCAACTCTACTCAGTAATTATAATAATAACTGCAGTACAGAAGCACTCGAGCACTTATTGGGCTGCATGGACAGCAGGGAGGCTGGAGACTGAGGACACAAACTTGTAACCTGAACGTTTGCTCTCCAGCTCCCGGGAGCGGCTCTGATGTCGTTCACTTGAGCGAGAAGACGAAGTCGAATCGCCAGGGTAAAATATCCTCCTTGTATGAGTCCTTTCACCCATCTTAGTCATTCACTCAAAGCGGGTGTTAGGTGAGGATGGAGTTTTCGGCGCTGAGTGCGGGACCGGCCCTCGAGGTGCATCCGCGGAGCACCGAGAAGAAGAACAGCTCGGTGGGTTTATTCTGTCCCTGGTGTTTGAAGTCTGCCGCTGGCACGGACGGCGGGGTGCTAAGGAGGACACAAAGGCTTCCTTGAAACTTGACAGTGAGACGGTTAAAAAAAAAAACAGTCTGAGGACATCGGATAACAGGCTAGCGTTTGGGAGCATGTAAGATAGGGGTCTGTATCAGACAGGGGGCGTCGGGGGGGGCTATTTCAGTAGACCTGTACCTCACAGAGATCTCATAACGTGACACTCAAGCCCCCCGCCTCAATCACAGGTTGGTTTGACAAAAGCAGCATTCTCCTGCTCATCCCGGAGCGGCCTGTGGATGGGGATTGCAAGTCTGGGGGTGGCTGAAGGGTGGGGGGGCAGGGAAACCTGAACCCGCCCCTTCGAGGCGGAGTGAGAGTGGCCAGCGGCGTTGCCACATTGCTTTAATTATGACACAGGCCTCAGGTTGCACAAGAAGATCCTCCTAGTGGTTGCTAATTATAATATCAGTTTTCCGCAAATTAGGGCGGCCGGAGGTGCTGTATAGGTGTGCAGGCGTGTGTGGGGGGGGGCAATGGAGTGCATACCCTCCGTGGCACTGCTGTGCTCACACCCACCTCTTGCCATGACCCATGTCTCCCCCGAGCAGTGGGACTCCAGGGGCCCCTTCAACACCTCTGCATCCACACTCCTGTGACAACCATTCCCCGTCCCGACCCCCACTGAATGGCCATGCTCACTGTATCCGCTGTATCACAACTGCAGGGCCGCCGTGTTAATGATGTACCCTGTGTTGTTTTAGGTGCCCCCCCCCAAGTAAAAAAAAAAACGGAATGGTTTAATCACTTCTCTCCTCCCCACTTATTCTCTCAGCATGGAAGCCAAACTCTGCTCCAAATGCCTGCAGGAAAGACCTCATGGGAGATGTTTTCTGAATTCTTAACCAGGCAGCTCCTGTTAGACATGATAAATCATAGCCTTTATCTTAAACAGAAACTGAAACAAACAAACAAGCAAACAAATATCTAAATGGGAACACTGATCTAAAAAAAACACTAATATCAAATTTGTAAACTCTTGATATTTGATTTTGACATGATTTGCTGGGATTCACCTCTGTGCTAAGCCATATCCACCAGATGAAAGGCCCAGGTTAGTTACATTTTACCTCTGCCTCAGACCTCGCCCCTCTCAAAAGCTCATGGGTTGAATGGGTTCGGGCATTTCACCCAAAACAACACAAATTCTATCCCTTCAAGGCACGTTTCACCCAGATATATTTGGTCCACGCTCAGTCGATCTCAGATGTAAGGGGAATGCATCTTGAGTGTAAGATGGATGAATTGATGGACACCAGCCACCTGTATTCTCAGAATGCCCCACTTACTAAAGTACAGCATTTGGGGATATGCGGTACTTATGCTCAAAAAACGCACCCGACACCCCCAGCTTTTCGTATAATTTAATTCTCAAATTAGCCATGGACCCTTGCTGCTTTTATGAAGCAGAAAGCAGTTCAGATGAGGGCTAAAGGCTCCTTGGAAATTGTCTGTTTCTGCTAATGATCCTGCAAGGTCCACATGCCTGGGAATGACAGAAACATCCAAATTTATAACACAGAAAAACAAACGACGTGTGGCATGGTAAGCGAGCAGCACTGTTGCCTGAAACCTGCAGGGGTGAGGGCTTAAATCCCACCTCCATTCTGTGTGGGTGGAGTTTGCATGCTGGCACTGCAGTCCAACGACACACACATAGGCTAATTGGCATTGTTAAATTGCCCATTGCGTGTACAAGTGTGTGTACCCTGTCATGGACCGGCATCCAGGATGTACCCCTGGATTGTGCCACCCTTCTGCTACCAAGGAGTGGCTCCAGCCCACCCCCCCCCCCCCAAACTCTTGCACAGGATAAGTGATTGGAAGATTTCCCTCACGAATAATGACAGATAACACATTAGATGAGCTTCAAATGATTTCTCTTAAAAAGTCTCCTTACGAATGCAACTACTAGTGGGGTGGGGGGGGGGGGCATGGGAGGGAATCCCATCCTAGTCTCCTTGAAGGCCTGCTTCCCGCACTAAGCTTTCACACAAGAACGGCACGAGACTAATGGAAAAGTGAAAGCATCAAGTAATAAGATCCTCCTGGGAGAAGGATTGTACTCCAGCAGCCCCCGGTACCTCCCTGCAGCCCTTGCTGCTACGCGCCCCCAGCTCGCCTTCATCCTGACACCCACTTGAAGCTGCCAAAGTGCTGTGTATACCTGCCGCGAGTGCGACGTGCCATTAGTCAGCGGTCTGACAGACCCCACAGTGGGCTGGGAGTGGCAGTCAGAAAAGTGTCATGGAGGAGTCATGTGACAGGAAGTGGATAGTTGACTACATAATGCTGGGCAGTGCTGCCTTAATTACCTCACCATCTCGATGAGCAGCCCGGCCCTCATTGACTGCTATTTGTCCTTGTGTTGAATCCTGCCGCCACTTGGATTGGAAGGTAGGTGAGCTGTCCTCAATGGACATTTCACCCGCCCCTCATGCCCTCCTGGCGTTTCCAGCAAGGACAGGTGAGGCAGGGGTCCTCCGGCACCCTGATTGATATCAATTTGGGTCACCATCTCGGACTCATTACATTTATAAAGGTGACACCCCCTCCCCCCTGCACATGAAGATACTTATGTAGATTGGAGTGTTGTGTATTTATGACCCGTGGAAAGAGTCACACATACCAATAAGCCTTTGGGAGGACAGAACCAGAACCAGAACCAGTGTGACGACACGGTGTCTGAACACCTCATGAATTCAATCGGCATAGGAATGACCAACTAAGGCAATGAAGTACAAAGAAATAACTTTTTTTGTAAATTTCCTTTGACATGTTCTCCGAATCGCATATTATCTGACCGTCTTTCCCGTCCCCTTGGGGTGCCCCCCCAACCCCTGTCGTGAGTCCATACCCCTCCCCCCCGGTTCTCTCTCTTTGCCCGTACAGTCCCGATGATAATTTCACAGAACATCATTTATGTAAATGTAATTAGGGGAGAAACACGATAGCGAGATGCAGGGTGCCAGAGGAAATTTATTACTCAGAGGGGCTCGGCTCTAAACATTCAATTAAAATATTGAGTTTCGCCAGATTTAATCTAAACGTAATAAATTACAAAAGGCAAATGGTCTGCAACAAAAGGCTGTCAGTTGGGTGACTTTCAGACTGGAAATACATGACTCCGGACCCGGGGCGGGGGGGCTCTGCTCTGCACTGTGATTTGGGCCAGAGCCATCCTGGCTTGTGTCTTCACCACGCTGGGGGTGGGAGATGATACTGCTGTCTCAATGTAGGGCTCCCCCCCCAGTCAAACCCCTTTCCCTAGACCCAAGCGAACATCAAAGCTGTAAGCGGGGGCTTAAATTTCCCCGGGGCTGTGCACCGCAGGGTCCGCCAGACAATCGTGGCGGCAACAGCCACTATGAACTCGATAAGTCCTCTTTATTTACTCCGCTTACCCCCACCCCCCCTTACTATAACTTGAGCACCAACATTCTCCAAGATCGGACAGACCTAACACATTCAGGAGCAGATGGGAGGCTTGTGGCTTACGCCGGACAGTCCTGCCGGGCATCTGCCAAAAACTACGACCCTCAGCACCTGGGGAAAGCTCCTCTGCTAACGGCGCCCCCAGCCCAGGCCACGGTTTTTTGGAGGGGGGGGAGTGTAAATAGATATGACACAGGGAGAGATTTCATTCCCCCTTCCACATCCATCAGCCCAGGCGCTACAGAACTAGAAATTAAGTAGGAAAAATTTGTGCTGGGGGAAACTCAAGTTATTTTTTAATAAGGAAACTGTTCGGTTTACAGTGCTGACACCCAGTGACAAGTTAACAAACAAGACACGTTTAATTAGGGTTAATCTGCGTTTTTTTTTTTAACAGGTTCCGGAAGTAGCCCGCGACAAATTGGGTGTTTGTGAATGTGTTTCCCTGGTGATAAACCTCACACTTTTTCAGGTGACATATAGTAAAAAATGTGCCTGGATGATTCTTACGCACACCCAAAAACAAGCAAGTCCTGATTTACTGCAGGATTTTGCGAATAAGTGAAACATACCACCTTTTAATTAAAAAACATGGCTCTCATTGTGGGTGGCACCATAGTGGCTCAATGGGTAGTGCTGTTGCATCTCACCTGCGGCTGGTTTGAGTCCCACCTCCGGTTCGCATCTCCCCGTGTCATGCAAATCTCCTCCCACCATCCAAAGGCATGTATCTTGGCTAATATAGTGTGTGCCCATGTGTGTGAGTATGTGTTCTGCAATGGGCTGCCATGTCCATCCAGGGAGTACCCCAGCCTGGCACAGACCGTCCCAATAAAAATACCAAACCCTTTGTAATTAAATGAAGAATTCAGCTTCTAAACAGCTACTAAATTATTCTGACCAAATATATCGCTTGGTGTATATATCGGTGTACTGAGAAATTCTGGGCCCTCTGAAGGGGTGCCCTCGGCAGGAAGTATCTATGCCCAAGAGTGTAACTTTGGACTGAACATTGGGGGGTTGAGGTCTTCACCAGTTTTGTGATTATTTGGGGGGGGGGGAGGGTGTATTGCCCGATTTTGATTATTGGGGGGAGTTACAACTCCCCCATTCCCCCTGTAATTTTTACGCCCATGTCCCTGCCCCTCCAATGCCCCTGGTGACATCAAAACATTTGCCAAATGAGCGTTTAATGCATGTTTATTCAGCTATCTTCTGTGCCTTAATTATAAAATTATGCTGCTAAAATTATGCTGCTTGCAGATTTACTGTTATGTATTGTCATGGCGTAGGAGAGAGTTTGATATTAACACAACTTAATAATTTTGTCTATTTATTGGGGGGAGGAATGAATTCAAATTAAATATTAAAATATACCACCCCAACACCCCTCTGTGTGGTTTCTTTCTTACTAGTCGTAAGTGAGGCAATGTGACTCCATTGCTAGGCAAAGCTCCCTCACTAGCTGGAGCAGTGACACAGCCCATGGAGGTGAGGCGGCAGGAATGGACACATCTGTGTGTTTTAGAGGAGGTCATGTCCTGCTTCAATGGGGCTTTTAGCCTAAAAAATAAACTGTCCATCCATTACAACTTGAGGTGTTTAGACAAACTCAAATAGGAGAATGAGCTTGTTTGAAATATAAGCCAGCGAATTACTTCTGAATAGCAAAAATTAAAGGGTTGTTAAAAATTCAAGGACTTTATAAATTAAAGCTACATTTTTGCTGCTTTTTGGGAATTGATGACTCTTCGAGATTAGTTTTTTACATCCGGTTTTGTGCGGGAACGTGGAAATCCTAGGCTCATATTCATATTCTTATTAATCTATTACTTTTAATATAACATTTTTTAATAATCTCACAGAAGTCCATAAACTTACTGCTACTGAATATACTGAATGAGTTTTTTCTTTCTCCTATTATATTCCATGAATAATCTAGGATGCTGACCCCATTTCTACAGAGCTGCACAAGTACCCCCTCAATCCTCTGGTGTTTTACCTCATTTGCTGACAGATTTCAAAGCAGAAGGTTGAGCTAAATTAGCTTTTCAGAAAAATCAATTAAGGTCCCATACCTACTTCTCCGCACTGCGAAATGAGCACCGCATTTAAATAAGACATAAAGGTTTTAACTTATCAAAGTTGTTAACAAATGACATGCACTGATGCCCCCTAATTGAAATAGCTATTCTGGAATCCCACCTCGCTGTTTCCTGTGGCTCGAGACCGTTGTGCTCCGAGAGTGTGCAGGCCACAAGGGAGAATCCAATTTGGGCAGAGGCCCAGGAACATATCATACAGTCACCCAATTTACCACACAACAAATCGAGGCAAAAATGACAGCAAGGAAGCTTATATATTCTGTACTGCTGCCCAAAAGCATAACACTGTAACTGCATGTTTTATCAAAATCAAGTAAAGATTGAAATCAGATATCTTAGGCTCCATTTTATCTTGTGATTGTCATGACTTGGACTCAGTGCTTACTAGTTAAAAGCATTTATTGGCCTTCATAAACAAGGTCTATGACAAAACATCTCAACCCAGGCCATCCATCTATCAAGGCAGGTATTCTGCCTCCCCTCCCCCGGCACCTGAGACCAATAGTCCAAACACTGCTGGAAACAGGGGGGAAAGCTCCACGATGAGGTGAACTGGAAGTCAAACTCAAAACACTATACCCAATACACTGGCTAAAGATCCCAGACCAGGAAACCTTAAGTGGGGCTAGAAAACCAGAAAGACAGGACACCAGTGGCACAGCAATCCAAATGCAGAATGCCAGCTACTTTGGACCATGAACCCCGAAACTGGCTAACCAGATACCCAAAACATGATACCGGTCAAAAAGAACCATGCCCCCACCCCCCCACCCACAAGCCATCCAAACCACCAACCCAGTACCTCTGGCAACTGAAAAGTGTGAAGGAAATAGACTCACTCCATCTAGCTCCATAAAATCACCCCTCTGACTGAGAGCCAACTGGAAGAACCCAGAACAATGACGATGACTGAGCAGGGAGAATTGCTCACTGCTCTGCTTAAATGAGGGTAGGCTATAACTGCCACCCATCCAGTGCAGGCTCAATTACCTGATTAGTAAATCAGGGACAGGTGTGACAGTGACAAAATATCTCAGTTCAACTATGCTCAGTTTTGAAGAAAGTGTAACAACAAAATCCACACTAAAATCCTGGCAAATCACCCTTTTTCTTTGCTTCAATGTCAGTGTAGTTGCGCGTTAGCTCTGTAGGGAAGGATAGCTCGTTGCTTCTGTTGTTCATTTGTCTGGCTACGATGGAGGTCATTTGCAAACCCAATTAGCAATTGCTCAGTTGCCTGTTAAGTTTTGGCAATCACTGATTAACATTATCTAAGGTCGCAGTTGCATCTGTCATACTAAAAAGTGCTTCCTTTAGCAAACAGTGCTAGCATCTCTTAGTGCACCTCATGTTAGCATAGCTGTCCTGCAATATGCCTGCGCAGGCTCAGCAGGACCATCTTTGGAGGGTGGAGGGGTCTGTTTGCGTCCCTTCATTAAGCTTCCGTAATCGTCTCTTTAATGAGGACCACTTCCTGTCCACCAGGCCGCCGTCGTCTCCCCGCCGGGTAACTTGACCTCACTGGGGTAACCTTGATCTGCCACTCCCTGTGCAGGTGGATCCTCTGTCAGCCACCCGATCTGCCGTCCTCCGGCACCGATAGGGACGCATATTTTATTAATTCCTAATTAACCGTTTTCATTTGAAATCTTGAAACGATAGACTGGGAGGCCAGGCATAATTCAAGCCAAGTGTCCCGCCAACATTCCACCGTCCAAGTTTGTCGGCAAGCCATAAAAACTCCTTCATCCGATATTGGCGGTATGCATTATTCACCAGATGCCCGGTTCTAGTGCCACCTCATTGCCAGGCTTCAGTTACGCCGGTGGCCATATTCGCATCAGCCCTGCAGGTCGCCCACCTCTTTGGAGGAGACCAATAAGATTCGATTTGAGTAACAATGTCTGTTATATCCTTCTTTCCCAAGGATTTAAACAGGATTCACTCTAGATGTCTCATAAATCTTTTCATGAATCGTAAGTGCATTTAACAATTAAGGTACAATTAAGCTGGGCACAATCTTGCGCACAAGATTGCGCAGTGATGCACAACAGTCTAGGTACAGTCTAGGATCTCCAAAAAGGATGTTAATCTCGGCATGAAACCCTATCAGCAAAATTGTGAGGGAGAGCTTGGCTAGCGCTCCAGACGGAAAACAGAAACATGTAGACCTGTCATTCTCTCTCCAAACACGGCAGCAAGCCGGCACAGTTTGTAATTAAGTTGTGCATGTTTGCGCTGACATCGAGAACCTCCTGCCTCTACGTCAGGCTGGTTCTGCCCCAGCTCACCGGCTGGGATCATATTTTCACTCCTTGAGATAGTTGAGAAAGTTGTGTTCACGGCAGAGTAGGTATGATCCGCTACGATAAGACATGGCAGTGGGATGGTGTTGAGCGGTGAGGGGGTTTTGGACAAAGTTCTAGGGGTTCGGGTTTCTGGTAAGTTCATGACGAACCTGAGGACAAACATGGTAGCAGTCCAAAGCAGCCTGTGGCTGGAGGGTATTAGTTGATCAGTGACGCAATAGAACGAGTAAGTTCACCTGCAATGGGACGGCAGTGATTCCTCTGGAGGAAAACTAACTCCACAGACTCAGACTAGACATGGAAACACCACTTTCAAGGGCCAACGTTTGTGGTTGTGTACAGCTGTGACGTAGATGTGAGTGAAAGCATGAAATGTCAAAGATATGCATCGTCATCTGTCAAACACACTGCCATTGTGACTGGCAGGGTGTGCTACCGCCATGGCGGAGAAGACTTCCTGTTGCCTTTCTCTGCTCGGTGTGCTTACTAATTGGTCTGTATCAAGTAGTAAATGACTTATATATTATTTACACCAGACCGAACATAATCATTTCCTCCTTTTTTTCACGTCTTGCCGATACACCCGACCTGCAACGTTATCTCTAGCAGTCTTATCGCTGCCATCGGGCAGACTCTACCACAGTTGGCGGGCGTGGTGGAACATTTGAAGCAGAGACAGGCAGGTGGGCAGGTTTAGTGGGGGCGCACAAGATGCAAGCCTTCAAGTCATCGTGCTGCTGATGTGAACTCAGCACCACCCCTGCCAGCCACCTTCCCCTCACCCCCATCAGCACCCTTTCCCCACCCTGCCCCATTTGTTGGCGGAACAGCAGGTGACACATGGCCCATCACTACCATTCTGAATCCGTGACCCCCCCCCCCCGGGCCACCATAACATGCCAACATATATCTGCGGCTTTCAAGACGGCTTGGTAAAGAAGGGCTGCGTGCTGCCGCAACACTTCAAGCTGGTGTTTTAGCAGCGCATGCTAAATTGTGCTTTGCACACTTTCTGCTTACATGAGTACATCTGTTCTCATGGCAGAGGAAACATTGCGGTGGTCCTGATGCGCACAGCAAAACACAAGGGCCTCAAACCAGTATGCGGGGTTGACGTGACCCCGCTATGGTCCCTTCATATGGCTATGGCTAGCACGTCAGTTAGCTCTTTAGCCTAATGCTAACATACTGAGCAGTATTTCAATTCTAGCTCATTCCAAACAACAGCATCTACAAATGTAGGCTATTGGCTCAATGTCAGGGGCACCCCCGCGGCTTCTGCTTTCCCAATTGGTCCACTTTTCCATCCTTGAAAACACATTAGTCCCCAACTGAGATTTTGGCAAACCTATAATGTGAGGGTTCACGTACAGCTAAACCAATCATCCCTAATATCTCCCGATACAGACATCATCCCACATTTAAGGGCCTATTTCTGTTACTCATAACATATCGCAGCAAGTGTCAGGGGTGTCGGGTCTGGATACAGACATCTGATGATGATGATGATGATGATGATGATGACCAAAAACACAAAAGCCACAACCAATAAGTCCAGGCCTTATTCCTTTTAAAGACAGACTAGCTTATCGTTTATCTTTATGAAAATACCTTCCATATTATTTGGGGGGGGGGGGGGGGGGCTCTTCACTATTTTTCAACCTTCTGGTTTTTTTTGTAAGAACTCAAAGCAAGCAAATGAAGTCAGTGTGAATGCTGTTTTAAAACTATTGATGGTATTAGGTCAAGAATAAGAAACCTCAGTTTCTGTCCTGCTGAAACACGTCAGTACAGGTCCGAATAAGGAATCATTTAAAAACCTTTTTTTATTTTCATGACATAGGCCACTCCCTGGCCGTCTCGCCATTTCGGGTGCGTTTTTACCCTGGGGTGTCTCAAACATTCCTTCCCAGTTGAGTGAAGTTCAGCCGGGGGGGCTATCAGGCAGGGTCAGTGTCAACCTATGGAGAGAAAATGCCTGGCTGTTTGCTGGAACATGGCCCTTTTGCGGTATTAAGAAAAGGAACTTAGAATAGAATATGGGAAGGTGCTTCAAATAGAAAATGGTTGACTGTGCTCAGGGCAGTGATACGCTTTCCCCAAGCCCTAGCTGCTTCTGGTTATGTATGCCTGGCAAACTGCACTCCTACTTTATGTGGTTTACGAAATGCGTCCCCTCTCACCCCACCCCAGTTAAACAGGATAACTGCTAGAGAGACCATCCACATTAATGATGTTTTGACAACTCCTGCAAACTTCATCTCTGCAAACGTCTGTCTTCTGGGGAAAATGGAGGAAAGAAAATGACCCCCCCCCCCACTAATCATCCCAGGCCCCAGCATCCCGATGTCATACAACTTGCGGTCACAGGGTTTCTGGAAGTTTAAGGCTACACCTGTACGTCACCCATACAACTTCACTCTCAGCCTGGGTGAGGGTTTGGTATGGGGGGCTGGGGCAGGCTTCAGTGCTCCTGAAACATGTTGACCCGTGATGCTAAATTCTCAGTTTTCTACCATTTCATCTTCGCACTAGAGTTATTATTTTTAGTCATCAAAAAATGAGAGGACCCCCCCTCCAATCATCCACCTCAGACTCTCTCCACCCCCTTGCCTCCTTTCTCACCAACTCCACCTCAATCGCCATGTGTCATTGCACCATGGGGCAGCACCACAAAATATTGACGCCCCCCCGAAAGTCCTCGTCACCTTTCTAATTACTGGCCGGCCGTGATCAATTACAGCCGTTTTCAGCCGCTGTCAGCCTTGTGTAAATATACCCTCCAAAGTCAGCTGCCATCATTCCCGACAATTAAATAGTTCTGTCACTACAGGACGTTCATTAATCTCAACTTGTCATCCGTGTTTATGTGGGCTGTGATGAGAGCGCTGGGGGGGGGGGGGGGGAGCCTTTCTGAAATGGAACTTTTGCAAGTTTTATTCAGAGATTGACACATGATCCAAAAAAACCTGAAATTCAAAAACATGCTAAACACTTCCCAAAGACTATTTCATGGAAAATACCATTATAAATGTCTTTATAAATATGAGATTGGGGGGAACATTAATGGCTATCCTTGTTATTTTTGTACTTTAAGGTTGTCTGTCTCACAACCAACCACAAGAACAGTGACAGTTACAATAAGACACTGAATTCCTATCCTTACAAGGGAGCGCACGTGATGACCGTCAGTCATCTTCGTGGTGAGTGACAGCCAGCTCCATCGCCCGCACCGCAGGGGCTGATGGGTAATTATGAGCGTTGCCCATCATCTGGCATCTGGCCTCGTTCTCAAGGCAGGTATTCCCCAAATTAATCACGCCTCCCCCCTCTCTGTCTCATTTTCCAAGCCATTGTTGGTTATTTTCTTTGGCGGACCCTTCCTCAAAGCGTAAATGGCACAGTCACGACGCATGGGGATGCACAAACCTTCCACCGCGAAACCCCCCCCCCCCCAGGCCTTCTCTCAGCAGGGGGCTGCATTTGCCACCACATGCTGGACTCACACCATAGGGCTAATAAATCCTAAATCCACCCATTGTTTCGGGGTGACTGACTTCCCAGCAGCCTGGAACAAAGGGCCACACTCTGCAGGTCGTGGTTCAGCTCGTTTTAAAATGTTCATCAAAGCATCTTCTCGTGCCCACAGCAGCCTAACTGGAGCTTCAGGAGAGACGGCGGCTCCTGTTTTATTTTCCCAAAATATATTCAAACACCGCTGCTCCCCCCCCCGCCCCCCCGCCCACCAGCCCCGTCTCAATATTTTCCCTGTGGAAAATGTAAA
>JAAGVU020000061.1:6754799-6791804 GCA_011763525.2 Mormyrus iriodes
AAAACAAAACAAACAAAAGAATCTCATAGCATCTTGTCATTGACGCTCGGCCATAAACCTGGATAGTCAAAAAAAAAAAAAAAAAAAAAAAACAGAAAAGACAAGAAAAAAAAACACCAGTCTCCGTTGCCATTGGGGGGCCATTAATGATGGCTTCCTTAATTTCTC
Organism: Mormyrus iriodes; assembly: GCA_011763525.2. Taxonomy (NCBI): domain Eukaryota; kingdom Metazoa; phylum Chordata; class Actinopteri; order Osteoglossiformes; family Mormyridae; genus Mormyrus; species Mormyrus iriodes. Next base: position 6,754,968 of record JAAGVU020000061.1, read on the forward strand.
AGGCCGGAGGAATTTACTGGGGAGACAGTAAACAGACGTACAAGTACGAACAGCTTCACTGATGCCTGGGGGACATAGTCACGGTGCAGGTTTTTAAAATATATATTCTCAGCTTAAACCGTAAAAAAAATTACAGTAATTAAATTTAATACAATGGCTTTGGTATTGCATACCTTTTGATTAACAGTTTTGGCTGGAAAGATTAAAAGTGTTTAGTTCAATTTAAATAACGAAATTATAGCAACTTACATATTGAGATGTTAATTTAATTTAAAAAATTCAACTTTATATGTAATACATGGGATTTGACCAATTATTAAAAAGATGTAGAACAGCATTTATAGCAATAAAGATATTTAAAAATCACTTTAAAGAAAGGCTTGGCTACCAGTGAGTTTGTGGCTGTGGGATGAATTTAGGAGAGGTTTTGAAATGGCTAAGCTGACACACATAATATCACAGTTTTACTTACCAACATGATCGTTTCATTCACACATGAAATGGAATGAAATGAAATGAAAGATACTGGAGTCTACTATTTCTCAGCCCTGCATACATGGAAAAGGGGTAGAGGAAGAGCAGGCCTCTCATCTTTAATTAAGAACCTCCCTCCTGCTCCCTCAACCCAGGAGAAGACATGCCACGCCCTCCCCATGTTGAATTTAGGGAAGGTCGCAGTGGGGGGTATATCTCTTCAGGGGCATATCTCGAGGAGACGGATTCATCGCAGAAAAGCATGCGGCGATGCCGATGGGCCGGGGGGCCAATAAAAATCCAGCGCCGTTGCCCTTGCACCCCTCACGGTTACAGGCCAGCCCTACGGGTGCCTAAGTTTGCCATCCCAACCCCCCTTCACCCCATGTCATGGCATGGCATGTCATCAGGCCAGGCGTGAGCTGAGAGAGACCAGGCCACGGCCGTAGCCTCAACCCCAGGGTGAGCGGAGGGGGGGTCAAAGGTCATGTACGGCGAGCCTCCCGGGGCGACAGGGTACACGGAGCACGTCAGCATGCTTCCTTTCTCCCCATGGCTCACCACGGGCCGGGCGTAGCCGCACGCTGAACTGGCGGGGCGTCACACAGCAATGAAGCAAAGAAACTGAAGCGATCCCATGTGATGTGCCGGGATTCATCATTTCGGGAGAAAACAGGGTATGTTGTGACATGACAGGATGCATTTTGCGTATAATTACGGCTTTATTTGCAAAATAGGGTGAAGGCGGCCCCAGGATCTCAGCATGGCCCTAACTAAAACAGACAGGTTTAGTCTGGGTCTTGTCTAGGTTTATCGCGCAGCAAATGTGACGTTTCACGTGCGGATCGCCACTAATTCACAGCGACAGATTAAGTCCTTAAATCTGCATTAGAGCTCCCTTTTTAAACATCCACATGTTGTTTTTATTGTTGCGTGTCTCTCTGCTTTAAACGTCAGCCGGCGGCCGCAGCCCGTCGCTCTGGCTGAGAAAGAGACAGTCATTCCCTGGAATCTGTGCTTAATGCTGGAGCAAAAAGATGGCTACAGATAACGGCGACTTTTACTGCTTCAGTGAGAGAGAAACTTTTAATTTATGGTTAAAGCGAATTTGAAGATATTATGGAAGATACTGATCCACTGTTCCAGAGTCTAAAGTTTTTTAATACTCTTGCTTTTATTATTACATCGAAATTCATGATTCATGCTATCTACATTATGAATTTTAATAATATGGAAAAACTCTTATGGAAGTCATATTATTATCGTCATGATTAGTATTATTTATAATATTAGCAGTTGTAGTAAGTTATGAATAAGTTACAACGTAGAGTGCAATAAAAAAACAGATTCATATCATATATATTATATACATACACATTAATGTACAGTGTATTAAAATATAACTGCGCATTGCAAAAGGTTGTGTGTTGGAAATATTAATTGCTTAACACCCAGACAGTAATCCTGACATGAGAGCGGATTAGCATGTGTTGAACAACCTAAACCCCCCCCCCACCCCACATACTTCTCCTGTCACCGGTATACCTTCTATTATCCATATGGTAACACACAGCCTCCGCCCTGGACGCCCCCACCCGCACCCCAGCTGACCTGTCACCTTTGGATTGCATTGATCTGTTGCCCCGCCAAAGGAATGAAGCAGGCTGAGAAAAAACAGACCAGAGAGAAGTAAATGGGGGGTGGTTGGGGGGATAAATGATGTTAATATTAGCTTCTTTCTCACGCCGACTTGCTGATGTTCTCACTCAGGCTGTTCAGCCTGGCTTCGGGGCTCAGGTAGGCTGGCCGCTTACTCTCTTCAGTCATACGGAGCATTTTGGTCGTGCTGGTCTACATTTCGGCTGTTATAAACATTAGCCACGCAGCCCCATGATAACCATTGAACAGTCATGTGCCAGGAACATAATGGGAAGTAATTGAAAATGTTTTTTTTTATGTATCTGTTTTTCAGAAACGTTTCAGACCAAGTAACACCCAGAGGAAAACATCAATGTTGACAGGCTCAATAAAACACATTTTATTTTTCACCTGTTTCGTATATTCGGATCTGTTAATAAAATCTGTTTTGTTTTTTTGTTTTCAGAGAATATACTAACGGTTCTTGTTTATTAATTAATGTGTGACTTATCCAGGCTGGGAGCAAGACTAGAGATTCCATAATAGTTTTAGAGTTCAGAGTGGCAATGTTTGGTTAAAACGGACAAATGTGACGTAAGGCAGGTCCGAGATGTTCACCCATGAGAGATTTATTGTCCTTAATGTAAACGCTGGTCCAAACATGGAAAGTCCGGAGTGAGAAATCGAGTTCCTTTAGGCTAAGGCAGAGCAACAACCTGAGCGATAATAATGGTACTTGAATTCTGTGAAGAAGTTGTCTGAGGACCCTTTCTTGGAAGTTATTAGTCGTCTGAACCGGTGCCTGCTGGAAGTCCACAGCCCTCTTGGACCAGCTCGTCTTGAGAGTCCTGGCTTTGGGTTAGGCCCTGCAGGTGTGAACTCTGCTCTTGTGGGCTGCCATACCACTGTGGCCGGCCAGTGATTTTAGGATTTTTTTATGGCGGTGGGCATAAAAGGGGCCATTCTCTTCATTAGCCAATGATATGTTTTGATTCAGTGAGTGACAGGTGAGGGGGTACTTCGAGGGCCAATCAGTTTTCAGCTCGGGCCAGTGCCCAGGGCTTGTGTGTTGCCGCACCGTACCTAAATAAAACTCCCACCCTTTCCTGAGGATCATTCCCATCTCCAGGCTGACAGGGTTTCCTACAATGCGGTACTGGTGGGACATAGTTTGTGACGACCACTGCCAAACCTTTCCTCAGCGGCCAGTGCCTACGAGAAGCCCACCAGGGGTTTTAAGGGACATCCTTCCTGCAAGGCCTGCAGAAAAGGGCCACACTGTAACTGTAACTTTTATCCCCCGAGGAAAAAGCCACAGACATACCGTACTGTGTAAAAGTCTTAGGCAGTCAAAGAACCAATGTTGAAATGATCTTTGGTGCTAGGTATTAAACTATGACATTATGTCTGTCAAAGTGTGTCAGCTTAGCCATTGAAAAACCTCACCTAAAGTGACCTCAGCACTTGCAGCAACCATCCAACACATGTCATTTTTGACTCAACAAATACCCCACCTCATATGGTTAGTCAGATCCTCATTGACTTCTTAAACTAATTTGAATAATTAATTAAGCACGCAGATTGTGAAATGCAACAAATACACGGAATGGCTGAGGTGTCCCTGAGGAGAGGTTTGGAAAATGGTGTTCATCTAGCTATACAACTAAATATTGCTAACTTTATGGGAAACACAAGAAATTCTTCTTCATTTTTAAATTGTGTTACTGTTAATTTGCACATATTCTACTTTAAAATTGTGGTTTTTTTTCCTGAGCAAATATACATTTACTACCCAGATAAATAGCCTTAAACATTTCTGACTGCCTAATTAGACTTTTTCACAGTACTGTAAATTCGGCTGAATATGGGAAGGTTGACTATTTTGCATCTTCTTGCAAAGCACTGACACGTATCCTCTGTGAAATGCCATCTAGAGGGAGCCGTCTCCTTCCCACTAGGGATCCTGGCCAGAAACTCATTGCCTTTGATTCTGTATTATAATTTATTTTAATAAATTTGAATCCAGTAATTATTCTATTCAATACATTTAAATCATTCAATTCAGTCATTTAAATATTTTCTGAAAGAAAAAAATGAATTCCTTTTAAATCTTTTAAAAAGAAAACATTAGCACATTAATTGACATTCCGTTAATAAATAACTGATACAATGTTTCGAGGCTGTAAGCCGTTAAATGGAATTGCCCATCCTCTACCTTTAACATCATGGAATCCAATTACATTATAATTACATTATGGAATTACAATTACAATTTCTAAGGAACAGTAAAGAACTAAGAATGTATATTACTTTGCTATTAACATTCTCGTTATTTATTATGAATAATCATGTCTAACAGCTCATAATTACAGAGTGAGACTTGGCAGAGGTTTCCGGAATGCTGAAACCGGGGTACGGATGTATCAGGCTGCAGGATGCGGACCCTGGTGCTGCCTCAGCGGATGGCCACCTCCAGGGCCTTGTTCTTGCCATTTCACACATGGAGAAACGCAGTTTGAAGCGGTTTCAGACTCATGCACTCGGTGTCTGAGGAGTCAGTCCCTCCGGGTGAGGGGGGGGCGGGGGCGTATCTGTATTGTGAATTTACCGTAAGCCACATCCACAGGTGATTGAGGAAGAATGTGGTCTATGGTCACTTAGGGCCCTTATGAGAGACAATCCAGGAGCAGAAATGTGAAAATGACAGGGATCCTGTCCACACACACCCCCTTTTCCTCACACACAGTGCAGGGCATCAACCCCCGCCCCCCCACCTATCGTCCAGGCACAGGCCTGTGAAACAGCCCCGAGGACAGCAGCGTGGGAAAGCTGACCCGCTCACGGCCAGTGTTGCTCCCCGGCCCCTCCAGACAGCAGTAACGTCGCGTCACCGGGTGCTGGGGGGCGGCAAACGTGAACTGTATGGAGGGGGGAATACCAAAGCTATGATTTCACTCAAACCAGGGGAACCCTTTTTATAGACACTGGGAAAAAAACAACCAAAAATGTGCGGACATGGAACACTGAACATTTTCAGGGGGAGTGGATTGGGGCGGGGGGCATCAGGATTCATATTGTCTGTATCTGGCATAATTTGGACGCTGTCATCAATGTACGGGCTGCCGAAAAGGAAAGCTGGAGGAATGAAAATAGTTCTGGATGAAGAGGCCAGATAGTGTCCCGCGGGTCACCGCTGACTGGCTGGGCACGGAGAAGGAAGGCAGCCGTGCAGTGAAAACCGCGGTACTCTGCTGTCTACCAAAACCTCCCACGTGGCCAGAGAGAGCCGGGGGGGGGCGGCTCACATAAATGTGAATGGAGATCACAGACTGGCAGGTACCGAATCGGAGGCCTAGCTTTTAATCACACGGCTTCTCGACTCACGTCCGTAGCCCACAATGCACCAGGGCACCTCAGAGAGGTTGGGCTTAGACGAGGGGTCAAGCAGCTGGAGTAAATCACATCTCCGCCGCCCCCCCCCTCCCCATCTTGCAATGTTTCTCACACTTAAACCACCCCCCCCACCACCCCAACTCACTCTTTTATACCCCTCCCTATAATAAGTAGTGTGCTGCTTGATCCATGCATTCATGTGGGAACATTTCCGGAAGAACACATCGGTATCTGTAGGTGCTGGACATGCCAGTCTGGCTCCTCTCGGGAAGGTGACACAAGCTGCCTAAAGCCCCCTACTGTTAAAGAAGACTGTGAACGCAGCACCCCGAGAGGCGAGAGGAACACTGTGATGTGGCTGATTGGAATCTGAGTTTTTTTGTCTTATTTACCTGAGTGGGATAGACTGGGGCACACAGGACTTTGGGCGAGGGACAGCGAGGGTCAGGCACAACACAGCCAACCCCGGTATGCCTAGTGGGCACCAAAAAGGAATGATTACCCCTGAACCAAGTCATCAGTGATGATGCTAAGACCTTTTGCAAGCTGTTAGCAAGCCATACAATTTAGCGTGGGCGGAAAAAAGGAACAAAATAATGTAAATAGTTGGAAAAACATGCCAGCTGCTCATTCTTTTGATCTTATACTGGAAGATGTGATGTCACAGGGTCACTGGAACCCAATCCAACCTTTCTGCTGATCGGGAGGGGGCAGTTTAACCACCTCCTACGTAGCAGACAGAAGTAATTGTACTAAGTACTTTGAAAGCTTTCACCAGAGAAGTGGATTCTGTCCCAGGACAATGGGGGGGTCATAATGAGAACCTTGGCTACTTAAGGCGACACTCGCAGGTCTGAAGGGCCTGTCTGTTCCCTCATGTTACACCTGACGGAACCCCCACCCCCCCTGTGTCCGACTCGGCAACATTAATTGCGAACGCAAGGAACCTCCAGTGGCCATTACCGAAGAGATCAAAGCCAGCCGGAATACATCGTTTATCTAATGTATCTGTGTTTGCAAATTACATCTGACGTTGCTAAACTCATTTACACTTAATCCTTTGGGGGGCTGCCCGTGATCCAAAGCAATTTACCAACTGATGCGTTTTATGCCTAAATACAATGATTGACCTTACATTCATATACAAGAAGAATGAAATCACCATATCCAGTTTCATCCAAACAAGCATGCTTATAGAAAATTATAAAATAACTGTTTAGTTCCCGTTGCATTTCATTTTCTCTGTTATCTTTCTGACCCTCAGTACTCTGGATGAGGCTCCCTAAAAACATGCACTGATTTTACCAATGATAATCTATCCATCCATCTTGTTAGTGGTTACGGGGGGACTTGGAGCTTATACTAGGTGGCATAAGGCACATGGCTGGGATACACCCTGGACGGGATGCCAGTCCAAATATAATGTATAATATGGATAAAACTTACCAGGGATAACTATGGGGATGGGCACAATCAGACACAACGAGAAGGCGCACACCCTTGAGAAAGGCATTCTGGGAAAAGAACCAGGTGTCATCCATTTCAAGACAAAACAAATCACACGGAAGAACAGAACAATCACAAAACCAATTAGAACAACATTGGCGACTTCACACAAAACACACAAACAAAGGAACAGAGCTTTGTGTTTCATAAAAGCAAAACAGAAAATTAAACTCAAAGAGCAAATATACAGGCAACTGTTATGGGAAACAATGCAATGATTTTCCTTATTCATTTTTTACATTAAACTCTAACGAAAGATGATTTCTGCTATGACAACAAAACAATATTTTCTGTCTCAGAAATAGCGTCTTGTCACTTAAATGTCCTGAAGATGCAATCTACTGTTGGACAGCCCCGTCAAAAATTTTTAATTTGCCAAATTATTATGATACAAACCCATTTTGTTTCCTCCCCTCTTCCCCTTGGGAAGGAAAAAAAACAAAAAAAGAAATAATTGAGGCCTTGAAGTTTTATTAGACAGACAAATGTCTAAAGAAAAGCTCATATCCTCCCTCCCAGCAGATCCCCAATTCCATGCAGATGAAACGATTTCCGTTAACAGATTTGTGAACGTTGGGCCATTTTTTGCATTAGTTTGAGAAAGTTACACAGATGCAAATGGGAAAAGGGTACAAATAAGGTTCAGATCAAAATCAGATCTTACAGGTTCAGTCCAACATCACACACATTCTGATTTATTCATTCACCCATGTGTACATTTAAATGTCCATATAAACATGGATTCCCTGGTTTGGTGCTGTGTGCATGTAAACAAACGCTTTTCTATGGTGAAGGACCCCTCGCCTCACACGGGCTGCCCAGAATCTGCCTGACTGGCCACCTCACTGTTTTTATTTAATTTTCTTGAGAAAACCACAAGCTATTCTGAGACTGCTCACATGTTTTTGTGTGGCAGCAGGAGCCTCGTTTGGAGTTGAATGCTGTTTCGGAAAGGGGGGGGTTAACATGGGGTGGGACCAAACCCAGAGGTTGCAGATTTATAGACCAGGGGCCTCTGCATGTATATTTACAGTCTCATGACCCGAGCACAGCACCCATGGTTCCAGGGCGAGGGGGAGGGGTTCAGAACATAAGCCCCCCACTCATCACCCCACACACAGACACACAAACACAGACACACACACACACACGCACCACGGATGAATACCTACGTTAAAATCCAACAATTCTGCTGGCGATTACAATGCCTGGATCTTCCTCTCCATAAACAACATCATAAAAGTATCACCCCCCCCAACATTTCAATCTGCATATTTATCTCTTAAAATGCATGAATTTCCCGAAACTGTTCCCTTAGACCTTATAAGGTGGTTTATGGGGGTTGAGTGAGTGTATCAACAGCAGCCTGAGAATCCAGGACTGTTCACTGAGCTGTCACTGATGACACCCCTGTGCCAGTGACCCTGAGTGACCCTAAGCGTCACCAGGACCAGCAGGGGATGCCACATGGCAGGTATCACCCCTGTCAACCCCCCGCCTCCCCCCAGGGTGGCTCGCCTGCATTTCGTTTTGTGATGCCCCTCACCAGGGCAGTGTCGGGACACCAATCCCCCCTCACACGCCCCCCCCCCCACCACTCCAGAAACACACCCCCAGAGCTCAGATAAGGGCTGGTGAGAGAAAGTGCCAGCATACTACTGCAGATAAAGGCACATGCGGGTTTACTTGTCTCGCCCCGGGGCCGACGCGACTGGTGAGGGAATGCACAGCCTGGTGGGGTGGGGGGGGGGAATCCCAATCGTCACGGGACCCTTTACACTGGAGCAAATTGTGCATGTCCTGGGTGGGACCTACATTAAAATGCCTGTTATTTTTTTCAATCAAGGCAGAAAGCCTGATCCCCCCCCCCCACCGTATTTTTTTTCATATGCCGGCTTTGCATCTGAAAGGCAGATGTAAAAGTGAGCCGTCTCCGAGTGAGCATCTTCCTTTCAGCTTGGACCCCCCAACAAACCCTCCGTTCTGTCTGCTCCTGGGTGAGCTCCAGCGACAAGGGCAAGGAGTGGCTTTTCAGTCTAGAAACAAAAAAAATGGAGGGGGGGGGAGCACGGGCTCTGGGCTGCCAGGGATGGTGCCGTGGAAAAGTGTGCTGAGAGGGATCTCTGTGCTTTATGAGCCATAAACGTTTTATTCATCCGTGCGCCAGGCCGGGTCTTGCCACGGGTCGACATGCCTTAGATAAACCGAAATAATTTCAGGGCTTCAAACAAAACAAGCATTTATCTTTGCCTTGAGACTTAATGGACTGTTTATTGTTTGATGTTCAGTTTCAAGTCCATAATGTCTTCCTTTAAATGCCCCCCCCCAAGAGCATCGCAAGATAGAAGTACGTTTATGGAGTCCTCTCCATCTCACGCAGTTCCAGCCTCCCTCTCTCTATCCTCCGACCTCCCCGCCTGCCCACCCACTGCCCACCGTCATGGACCCTTCCGGTGGCCCTGCTTTACCCCTGCCTGCCGCCAAAGCCCTCCGCTGCCAGATGACTATCCAGCTCGGAGTTTGGGTCACATGTTGTTTTATTGCTGACCTTCAGCTCAACCCTGACCCCTGACCTCGGGACATATCTGTCACTGCTTAACACAAAATGGTGCCCCGATCCGAGGGTGGTGCTGTTTTTGGGGGAAGGGGGGGAGCCAAAAGAAATGCACAGGGGGACTCCTTTGTGCATTTTGGTTTTCTCATGAAGAAATTGTTGCCTCTCCGCCCCAATCCTCCCCCCCCCACACTTCTCTTTCCCTTTTCCCTCTTCAGGCAGTGTCCTCGTTCACCGCAGGTACGCGTCTACCGCAGCTTGACTCCGGGAGCTTGTAAGAGGAAGCCTTAATGAGCTAAAGGCGTCCACAGCGAGGCAGAAATGTATGCAAATGAGATGCACAAGCAAGAGGATCCCGGGCAGAGGGAGAGGGAGAGAGAGAGAGAGAGAGAGAGAGAGAGAGAGCGAGAGAGAGCGCGAGAGACGGGCGAGACTCCCAGCCCTCTGCACGCGGTGCCTGTAGCTGGACGACGGGCAGCTTTGATAATGGAAATGGTAACAAAAGCACCTTTTCATCCTCGAGTTAAGTTAATGTGCTAACCAGCTATTGTTGCATTCTGTCCATTGAAAACTTCAAAGTGGCCCCACTAATCTGTGGGAATTCCGAGGAATGGCACTGACCTTCCCTTCGGATTATTCTTTTCATGTTAGTCCTTTCTGTATATATTTATTTCAATTTTTTTGTGCTTGCTGTTTCAGTTATATTCCATTTTCACTTTATTCAGGAAGCGTATCCTGTCATTTACATGCAAGAATGCACGTCTTTGTCAGAGGACGGAGGAATGATGTTTATTTCGGCGATGTAGGAAAAAATATATGTATTTCGTCCTACGTTATTTCTAAAGGTGCTGACTTGAATTAGAGTCATTTTTCAAAAGTACAGCTCTGTCCTATTTTTTTTTTTGTTCAAATTAATTTTTATACCATCGTAGTATATTAAATGAGAATTGCAAATTAAAATGAATGCATGGCCGTTTAAATAAAATTTGACTTGATTTGGCAGGAATAAATTATGTGCGTATATAGTTAAAAAACCGCTTTATTTATGCTGATATTAATGACCTACGTGAATGAATATTTCACAAGAATTATTTTAATTTTGATATGTTTATAGTGGGAATTCCTGTTTGCTGCTTCAGCAATTCAAAACATCTCTCCTTCATCCGCTAAACGTCCTCGCCTTGTGCAAAAACACAATGCAGTATATTAGGTTTCACACGCATAAAAATCGCCGTAACGTAAACGGTAGACCGAGATTTAAAAAAAGATTTTAAAAAACAATGTGGCCTTTGCTGTGTTGTTCACGCTCGCTTTCGGCGCCCGTTTGTTGTGTTATTCTCTGCGACCCCCGCGCGTCTTCATCTCCGTCCTGCACAAATACCGTGAAACTTTTTTGGGAATATATGTCTCCCTCATCATCTGTGCCAACTGAAGAAAAATACAGACTAATTTTAATTCAAATTAATTAATTAATTAATTTAAGGTGGGAAGAAACTCCAGAATGTTAAAAGACGGTCCGGTACCTAAAATACATACGTTGTTACGGTTAAGCAAAATAGGTTACTGAACCGGCGTCTGTTATTTCAGCTCGGCGGTTAAATAGTTTATTTGCTGTGAAAGATATTATATTATTAACGTACCCTTATATTTCCGATGCCTTTCCGGAGAATAGCTGGCAGTATTAAAATAAATGTGAACAAATTATATACGTATATAAATATACATATATTATTTTTGTATATAAATATTTTTTAATGTGTGGCGCGTGTACCTACGCCAAGATTCCATTATTAGGCTGACATCCATTGTTGATATCCGCAGTGTGCAACTTAAAATATTCAGAAAATAATTATACACACTTATAATTTCGCGATTTTATTTCAGTTTAAGTTTTAGCTTTAATTCAAAATACGTGCATCGTCTAATGTCTTATTTTTTGTTTCGAATGTTAGACATTGCAAACACTTTGTTTTTATATTACCTGTATTAATATATACATTTCAATAACATGGAACAGAAATCCTGTCATCCTTTAAATAAGCGAATGGGTGTCGACTCATTCCGTGTAACAGCCCGTCTAATGTACACGTGAACTGTTCTTTATTGGCATGTATCAGTTTATGCAAATATTTACAAATAATAGGCCTAATAATATAACCACGTTTAATTTCATTTAATGTTAAATATCTTTATATTCAGTCTGACTGCAATAACATTTTTGTCTGTGTTCCCCATAGACATCTCAAAAAGGTCAATGAACAGTCGTAAAAATACAAGAGAATCAGGGAAGAAAAATGCATTTTCGGAAAATAACTTTGATATGATGTACGCGCCCTTTGTTGTTACAATTGTTTTCGAACCCCGGAGTACCGCTGTTATCCTTTGTTGGGGGGAAGCCTCATTTGACTGTTGATTAACTGTATGTGGCGAGTGTTAAGGAAGGCAGCCGCGAATTCGCTGCCTAGTAATTACCAAGCTGCTGAGTCTTGCGACAATCCAGAGCGACGGTATCCGAATCCACGTTGCCTTAGGGGCCTCAAATAAGGACAACGAAGAAAGCGAGAGGGGAAAAAAGGCCATTAATTTTTAGTGAGAAAAATATATTGGCACTCGATGGTGTCGACTTTGACACGCGTTAATTGTTCCACAGCTCTCCTAATTAGGGATTTTCGAATTCTCGAAGTGCTGCGGGGCTTTACGGGATGTGGGATGTTTTGCTGGACGAAGACAGGACATTTCTGGCTCCTATTGAGCTGGGCGCCTAGGAACGTGACTCGCAAGACTGCTAGTGAAAGGTCGTGTAATAAATCCATCATTCTTTTATGTTTACTTTCAATTCAAAGAATACGAAGGAGATCCCGAGTGTTTTTTTTTCCATGCAACACCTGCGCCAGAATGATAATATATTTATTTTTTAAAAAGTCAAGGCCAATTATGACTACCTTGAAAGGATAAATTATACCGTAGATATTTTTCAAATGTTTAAAACCTCAGCCCTTTGAAAGCCACAGTAAGATTTATTTTCCGAAGCGATCCCTGTGTTTCTTGACGCCCAGTAATATTCGTATTCAGCTTCAGTAGGCGATATGTTCCAATCAACACCTGTAATTACTTGGCTATAAATTTGTACCAATGCATTATTTGCCATTTTTGAAACTGTATGTTTATGTGTATGTTTAATAAGCCAAAAATCGTTTTTCCCCTTTGTTCATTTTTAATTAGCCCACACCCGAATTATTTGCTGTAACTATATCGCGAATCCAATGCCTTCCGTTGGTAGGTTAGTGCTTCTAACATGTTTTTCCAGTCTATTTACAAAAACATATTTTAACTTTTCTTCTTTTCTCAAATTCCGGTCTTAACACAAATAATACAAGCGTTGGCTGTGGTGGCGGTGTTGGGGCGTGGACTGGGGGGGGTGGGGTAGTGCGCGCTCCACTGTTAAATTGCTTGTTACCTGCTGGCATTTATTTATATGGCTGGGAATTATAAAGCTTTGTTATTGCCCTGCCTGGGGCGAATTGTTTATGACACCAGTAATCGGAGTAATTGTTATTGTTGAAATTACCTGTCAGCCGGCCCTAGCGGTAGCCCTTGTCCCACTGACAAATAGTGACAGGAGAGGGGGCTCTTCCCGGGGTCGCTCTGATGAGTTCTCCGCTCATAATGAGCATCTCTGGGCCCCTGATAATTCGCTTGTCAATGCCGACTGTGGCTCCTGGATCCCCCGCCAAATTGTTGTCATTCATTTTGACAAAGACAGCAAAATGCTGGGTGCAGAGAGAGGATCAACAAAATAAATTCACTCATTTAACCCCCCCCCACCATAAACCTACCGCCGTCCCGATACGAACACACACATACGTACGTACGTTCATGCATTCTTCTCAGCTGGACGGCCTGTTACAACACAAAGCTCCACCTTCTTCCAAACCCATAAATAGTATCGTCGCGTAGGCCAACTGTATTATCAATGATATACTGTATAGCCTGAATGTACCTGTTCACAGCGGTAAGGTCGGTTCTATAATATGCACTGACATCTCGCATGTCATACTAAAACGGCTCAAAACATATATACCGCAATAATAATTTCTGAATGACCGATTACGTAATTAAGCAAGTCCCAAATGGCATTAATTACAACGTGGAAAGAAATTTCACAAACCTTCACGGTGCGTGCTTTGGCTCTCAAACCTAAAGACCAAGCTGTCGGAAAAATACAGGAAATTATCTTTTATGACTCACTGACACTTTGAAAAAGCCATCAGAGTCAGACTGTTGCCTTTCGCAGTGTGTCTGGAGTTCCGTTATTAACCATCAGGGAGTCCCTGCGCCCTGTCACGGCGGCTGGCGACGGCCAGCGTCAATGACCTGGTCGCATCTCTTGATCAAAACATTTCCCATTACAAACCCAGGGCAGTGTTTGTGCGATGTTACCAATATTCAGATGCTTGGCGGATCCCTCACCTTAAAAGCTCACCAACAAACATCAAAACACACGGATTTGAACGGAAAAGTACATAAGTTATATGAAAGTTCTACAAAATCTGCGCAAGTTATTATCTATACAACAAAGAAGGCAAAATTCTGTAGACTAAATATTTTAATATTTTAACACCATAAATATTAGCCAGAATTGTAAACCTGCATAAACCTTTTAAAATAACGCATCCAGATAAAAGGAGCTGAATTTGAGTAGCCAGAATATTTACACCATTAATTTTAAAAGAAGCGCATGTAACAATTAAAACACTAATTATTACGCAAATATTCTCATCACTAAATTCGCGATATTAGGATTTTTTTTAATTTAACGAGGTGGAGGCGACGAGTAGTCCTTTGTCAAAATACAGTTTAAAATATGAGCATTCTAATACTGAATAGTCACGAGTGAAATTTATAACGTTATGCATGATGGAGCTAAAAGCTTTTTTATATACAGACAAGTTCAAGCTGTGTTTTAGTTTCGTGGGTGCTATATTCCTTTACATTTCCGTTTTGCAATACATAAAAAGTCAGAGAATCACCTTTTAAAGTTAAATGGCATTAAAGTCACTGCAGCCTTTTTCTCGTTCAGCTATCAAAACACCGACTGTAAGTATCTTATATAGATAAGAGTGCAAGGCCTTCTAAGTTTATTAGTCACCCACCCCAACGCACCAACAACTGTCACATCTCCATTCAGGTTGCTTCGTGAGTGAGAGGCGTCTTGAAACGTCAGGATGGACGATCAGAGCAAGGAAAGGCAGTGACTTTTCGATTATAAAACAGCCCCGCAACACAAACACAAAATACTACTCATGTTACATGAAACACCACCGTGAACTCTCCACCAATCCCAGTCATTTCAGAAGGAAAACGCAGGACGAACTAGTAAATACAGATATTAAAATGACAATTAGATATTCCAGATGCCATGCAGCTATACACATATAACAATTTGATTATTTCAGGGCATTACTAATTTAGGATGTTTATTACGCTATTAGAACAATTAGGTTATTTTTTATCAACACTAATTATAGATGGTTTAAATATGAATGTCATTTTTATTGTTTGTTTATCCTGCTTGCTTTGTCACTGTAAATACCTATCCAATGCATTTTATTAACCTGGATCTTTTTACAGATAAATGTAAGCAAATAAAACTAAAAACAAATTTTACTAGATTACTAGACTAATAAAATTGGAACATCGACTACAACATTTTTGTTGTAATTGTAACGCAAATATATTTTCTAAGTTCATGAATTTGCGTATTTCCCAGTTTGGACTTTCTACTTATTCGGAGCCTGGTTTAGCACGAACTCAATCGCTCTCATTAAAGAGCATCTCCCAAGTAAACGAGAGCCTGTCCCACCCTTTCCCTTCATACATCATAATTTCAATTTCATGTTTTATTCAGATTGTGCCATTAACAGTGTATAAGTTTATCAAGAGTGCAGTAATTGCTTATAAACTCCACCATTAATTAGTTTTGAGACATAGCCTATATGAGTGAAGTCAAGTCAATTAATGCTTGGGGATTTAACAGAGGCATGGGTGGACAACGGCAAGGAAAAACTAATTTGAATAAGTCATAAGACATTAATGGCAATAATGATTTATACGCTACTCTTGGGGTTCTAAGGATATAAGCAGTTCTTATTACCTAGATACTAGAACATTAACCCTCCCGGAAACCAAGTGATTGGACGGCAATGAACTGCAAAATAATATTTTACTTCCGATAATTCATGCAGCAGAGTGTACGGCTGGAGAAATGGAGGCCAGCGAAATTTGATCTATTTCTAAAATGTAAAAATCCCATATAAAGGGAGACTATGTGACAAAAAAAAAACGAGTTAAAAGAGAGGAAACCTTTATAAACACATAAATATACAGTACATCTTTACAGCCTCTGTGTTATTGATGTACCTGATGTTCCCAATGCATTGTGGGAAAATAACATACATTAAAAGCAGGGAGTCATACATGTGTCTGAAAGTCTTTCAGATAGCAGGTGCAGATTCACTGTAGGCCAATGAAAGGGAAGTGGGCAGGGAATGCACCATGGAAAGACCCTTGTGCCACACGCAATGCCCACACACATCCACAAGTCTCTGGTGACCCTGTGATGCCTAATCATTACCCCACCACTAAAACACTAGGGACAAATAAGTCGTCCTCTGCCGGAATGTTCCTCTTAGCTTGGTGCACTTGCTAACGTCCCATCCAAAAGTGAATAATAATATCAGATGTTTTGGTATAATAAAAAAATATTAATTTATTAAATTAGAGTGGGGGAGAGCAAATTTAAGGAAGAGTTTCAAGTACTGTGCTGTCATGAGAGTCTTGGTCACAAATACGATGGTTACAAAGCAATCAGCAGTAGTACCAGGGACCTTTTTCACTTAGGCCAAGGTGGGGGGGGGCAGCTCATTAACACAGACTTACGAAACCAAAGTACTGCAGAAGGCTCCTCCCATATGGGCTTCCTGCATGGGTAAGATATGTCACACCCACTTTCCAGTTCACCCTCACTGAAACGTTCCACGTTTCACGTGGAAAAGGTACCATTCCCCCCGAAATCCATCCATTGTACCTAATTGCGCCTGGATTGCATGTGCGCCCACCATGTGCTTGCCTGTGCATCTCCCTGGGCTGCCGGTACCCAACGAGCCCCGCCCATGGCAGCCCGCTGAGCTCCAGCAGCCGCTGTTTGCCTACATTGGCCAATTATCCCCGCAGGCTGCCGCCCCTGCTACCACCAGCACACCCGGCTAGCCCCTTTAATTTAACCACAGGATAAAGGCTGGTGTGGTTATGCACCAGTAGGGGGCAGAGTGCTAAGTAAAGGTGCCCCTCCTGATAGATGACAGTGAAGTGGCAGACAAATGGCACAATGCGGACTGACTTTAGATGCCCACCTGCAGGGCCACCATCCCCGTCTGGCTTGTTCTGATCTTCCCTCTCCTCTCTCCCTTTCTCTCCAATCTGCCCCAGGTTTCTCCTTCTCTCCCTGGTCATCCTATTCCACCCATCACCCCGTCGCTCAACATTCTGTCATTGCCCCCTCCATCCCTCCCTCCCTCCTGTCTCCAGCAGGCTGGTGCCTTAATCAGAGCCAAATGGGTGAGAGATGGCCTGCATGGGTCTGAGAAAACGCTGGGATCCATCAGGCTAGGGGTGGGGGGGAGGGGCTGGAATTCTTCTGCAATAAAAAGCCGATTTATTACCCCTCTACAACAGTCCCAGCATCAGAAGGTCCACATTCAGTTTAGAGAACTCTAGATTCGGGTCGAGCCTGGACGAGGTCTCACAGAGCCTAGTCCCTACAAAAGGCCCCAGCTAGAAGTCTGATGGGCTGGGTGAAAGGGGCGGGGCCAGCCCATTGTCATGGCGACCACAGACCACCCCCCCCATCACTTTCTAACGGAATTTTGTCGGAGTTCCCGGAGACTGACAGGACGTCGAGGTCATAAATTCCAGCCATGATTTTTGTTTGCCCAGTGTGTACACGTCACACGTGTTTATTATATTTGAGTAACTAGCCATCGCTGCTGTGATCAGGCGTAGCCACGCTCACATCCATCCAGCGTGTGGACAGGCCCCACGGAGCAGTCACAGTGTGAGATCAGATCAACGATAAATCTCGGCGTGACTTCAGAGTCACCCCCCGCCCCAGCCGCCACCCCCTCCTCCGTCCAGGCCTCTTTACATCTGGAGGTTTCTTGCTGGAGGAGGCTCACTCCGAGAAGGTGGAGCCAGCTGACACCTTATACACGGGAAAACATAAATAACTACGCGCAGCGAGAGCCTTCAAATCTACAAATAACGTCGGCTGACGTGAACAAAATGCACGGGATGGGGCTGGGGGGGGGGAAAGACATTCACAAAATGTAACATTTGTGAATTTTGTGCTGCAAAATCACCTTCTTGGCACTTAAACCATGGATACTGTTTTAGTAACAGAATTATCAGCTAGTGAGGGCATGAAAATGAATTGCACAGGACTGCTCCCATCACCAAGGAGCGGTACGTGGTGGTGACGCCACCAGCCACACACGGGACATGGGGGGCAAGGGTCCCGATTATGGGGGGGGGGTGAGATGCTCATTCATGGAATACATGGAATTTGGAATACGTCCCTCCTCTAATGTCATTCTTTTGAATCCTGCTGCACATTCCATCAGGTTGTTTGTGATATTAAGTGCACGTCTGGGCTGAACTTCCTGCACTTGTAGATCTGAGCTTCCACTGCGATGCTGTCAGCACCTCCCCCCCGCCCCACTCATCTGTACCTGCGCCGATCCCCTCGCCTGGGGAGGAAAATGCATGCACTCCATCCTGCGGACACACATAAATATATCTCTGTTTCTCAAAACAGCTTTTAATTTTATAAGTTTTATGGCCCTGATATTAAGAGCATGTGTTTTACAAGGCGCCGTGTCCTTCCCGTCACCCCAGCCTGCTCTGCTTTCTACATCGGGCCAAAAAAAAGAAAATGAGGGTCTCCCTCCAACCCCTACAAACTCTCCCTGAACCCCTCAGCCGCCCCCCCCCTTTTTAGGACAGCTGGGGCAACAGCAGACAAGCAGGGATGCATGGCCCCTCCCCTTAAGACTGCGATGCAGCAATGCATCATGGGTACACAAACTCCATCCCATCCATGACCGGCCCTCCAAGCGTAGCCTTTTAATCACTTTATGTATGGGACATTTTTGCAGCAGTTAATTACCAGTCTAACGTTACCACGCCATTCCCCATATGCTTAATTAACCCTAAAACGCTACGTGACAACCTTCTAGAATTTTCCGAGCTGGGCCTGGGTTGCCGAAAGCGGCCGCGGGCAGCGACACGTGGCACAGAAGTCTCGACCATGGATTTATTACCATGGCATTGAACAGTGAAGGAAAAAAAAAGATGGGGTTGAAAAAAAAGGAGAGGGGAGGGGCCACAGGACTCAAGCGAGTCACCGGGAGCTTGCGGGCTCCCCCCCCCAAGGGACAAATTGATGTCAAGTTCTGCTGTCTGTCAGGATTAAGTGTCTGTTTGTGGTGTGAGGACAAAACAGCTTCAATCTACCCACTCCCTAACAAAGCAGCTCAAATTGCTGGCTTCGAGGAAAAAAAAAGTTTAATCTCCTCTCTTAATCTGAAAACACCAAGTCAGATGGTGAGCACCGAGGGCCCCTGCTTCCTCCTTTTTGTCCCTCTCGGGCTTCCATTT
Source organism: Mormyrus iriodes (assembly GCA_011763525.2). Lineage (NCBI taxonomy): Eukaryota > Metazoa > Chordata > Actinopteri > Osteoglossiformes > Mormyridae > Mormyrus > Mormyrus iriodes. The sequence continues at coordinate 6,774,247 of JAAGVU020000061.1, forward strand.
AAAGGCATGTTTGATTTGGGGGCTTCGGCGGTCATCTGTCAAGGGGATATTATCAAAGACACAAATCCAGGTGCTTTGTTCTCATGCCGGATGACTCCAAAGCCCCCCAATCTACTGTCTTGCCCCCCCCCTTAAGGGATCAGAATCAGAATAGCTTGCCCGCCTGCCTGCAGGAGTGATGCGATAACTGAACGTGATTTGCCGTTAAGCACCCCAGCAGGCAGTGCCAACCAGCGCCAAGGAGGGCGTGGGAGGGGCAGGAAGTGGGGGCGTTTCGGGAGGAAATGGGTAATTTTGGATGCCTGGTACCTTCCCTTCACCTTTGAGATACTGGGCACCACCTTCCTGTGCTTTTATTTTCTAACTTTGATTTATATATTAATAGTTTTGCAGAACATTACCTGTTTTATGAGTTTATGGCAATTAATACATTTTTTCATGCTTGGTTGTGTTCTCTGTAACTGGCCTCTGCGATATCACTAACGTCCTAGAGAGTAGCCAGGTTAAAGGCAGCTGCAGCTCACTGACCAATGGTCAGACACACCCAGGGCTGAGCTGAAAGCTCACACACCCACATTGTCACCGATTAAAGAAGGTAGTCTGGCTCATAACAGCCAGCTGATGTACCAAACTGGGAGGCAGGCTTGGGCTTTGGTTGCAGTTGGTGGAGATGGCTCTGCCTCCACCAATCAGATTCACTGTTTCATGCTTTGTTTTTTTCGATAATTTAGCTACAGTTTGAGTGGCCTCTCCAGCACAGCCCTGTTAAAGACATTACTGCTTACTTTGCAGTATAACTGGGGCTTACAGAGTCGTGCTCTGTAATGTGAAATAAAACCAGGCTGGAAGATATAACCAGGCTGCTATGTTACCTGCCCCACTGCCTAGCCCTGCCCATAGATCCCCCCCCCTTTGAAAACTTCACCCTACCCAAGTCACCCCCACTTAGCCCAAGACAGCTGCGCAAATCAAACTAGCTGGATTCCAGCCCCAAGTCCACCGTGATTTATGGGCGATCTGGTAACTGGGCTCAGCGCTGCAGGGTCCATCTCTCAGCCTCAGGGAGGGCACTGGTGGCTGCCCAGCTCAGCGAGGAGGGCAGCCTGGGAGGGATCCCCAGATTCAGGGCGGTGGCCGGAGACGAGCGGATGGCCAGAAGAAACACAAGAAGTACCCTCAGCCTCCCCATTACACGACCGCAAATCAGCACTGGTATTGGTCTGTTTCAGGAATAAACGACATGCTCCACAGATTGATATCCAGTACCGCTGAGAAAAGGCAAATGTGGTTCCATAAATCACAGCATGACTCGCCCCTCATTAATATCTATGCCACAGCTTGCCGGCGGGGAGTCAGGAGTGTTTATTTTGTGTACCGTTTGTTTGTGTACAATCACGTTTGGTCACACAGGTAATAGTTAACACTTTTTATAAATTGTGTCTGCCTTATTCCATCTTATACTTGGATCTAAATAATAAGGATTATCATAAACAAGTATACAGAACTGAATGCTGAAATTAGTATCGCTGGACGTTCTCCGCAGTTGTCGCAGGCATGGAGAACCTCAAGATCAAGGTGAATTAAGCCCAATTTCTTACAGGGAAATAGAGAAATTAGTCTGTAAATAAGCTTCGCTAACATGACACTGGTTGTAAATTCTGTTCTGTACAGGCTGTCCAGGGTCCCGGCCGGAACTCTCTCTCTCTCTCGCTCCCTCCACCCAGGCCCTTACCAGGTGCTGCTCGGGTTACTCAGTCGCTTTAGTGCTTATTATTTACCTTGAAATTGTGTTTCAGTCACTGACATCCCATTTAATGCCACTGACCCTGCTTACACAATCGCTAATAAATTTAAAAGTGGTTGCAGAGGATAACCCTAACATTCTTTACGTTAATCCATCGTGGGGGCTAACAACAGGCCCAGCTCAGCTGCTCCCCACAGAGCTAAAAAGGTTTTTGGATAAAATGTTTCGTTCTTCTATTCCGGGGGGTGGGGTAGCCGTCACAAGAGAAAAGTGTAATCAGATGGATTCAAGCTTTGAAGTATCTGTGTGGGATCACACTTATTTCTGCACAAATAACTAGGCACATCTGTGAAAATCACAGGAATATATATTTTTACGATGCCCTGAAAAATCAAACCTTCTGACACTTCTGTCCCGAAAGGCAAATCCACGCACACGCTCAGAAGGGACCACGGCAGCCCCGGGGAAACGAGAAACGTTAACGCCCAAATTGGGCCACCCCGTCCTCTTCATAAACGGGCCCGAGGTCTTTAGCAGAACTTCAAACATTACGGCGTGGGACAGAACAAGCTGCTCAACCAATTTAAGTAATTGTAAAATCAACTTGCTTTGCACCCCCCACCCAAAACACCTCCCCACAAACAAAAGGATCCCACCAATCTATTCAGGCAGGCTTAAATGGTACTGCATGCAACCTAACATCGCTAAAAGTGGGAGTGTTTACGCTGCATGAATAGTTCACAAGTCTGTGACAGAATGCAGTTATTTTTTAATCCAAAAGGGGGAAGCTTAGAGTCTGGGACAGAGAGACACTATGAGCCTCCGTTGCCACACTTGCATCATCACAAGGTAGGATTCAGGGGGAGGCAGCACTGCCTGACATCTTACGCAGTAATTCTATCCTCCACAACAAATTTAATTTGTTAGCCTGGAGTCCTTAAGGCAAATCACTTTAATTTCACAAGGAACAGTGTGCAAACAAATCTTTTTTCTTTTTTTGACACTATGGCAAAACAATGAGCACGTATTTTATTTCTGTGCTACTGGAGGTGACGGCTTTCGGGAATGACACCAGTCAACTGCTGAGACGAAGCATGGGTTCAACTTGGAATCGGCTCGGTTGCTGTGATGCTTTGTGGGCAAAACAACATCTTCATCAGAGTGAATATTTTTCCAAAAATCCTGGGGATTCTTCTGCATGCCGCTCCCACGTGCTCAGTCAGTTGGATAGGCGGACTGGCGTAGCCACTCTTCATAAACAGGCCACCGACCGTAAATGCCAGAACAAGGAGAAGATCGTCGCCCTGTCTCAGTCTACAGAGCCTGCAGACATTCCCAGCCTCGTTCCTACAGCAGTAGTCCAATGAGCAATATCCGTTATGCATTTTTTATATATACAAAAAAATACAATAATCAAGCCTCCTTCTTTATTGATAGCTGAGCCCCATACCACTGCATAAATATATTTGTATATTATCCCAGTGTAAACAGAGAATTAACATAAAGACCACTCCTCCAGTTTCCTTTAGCTCAGTACTTGCAGTTCATCCCACAGCCACGAGGCAGTTGTTGACCCGGCCTGCTGAGCGTCACCTGGGTCTTTACTTTTATTTGTGTTTTTTTTTTCCTCGCTAAATAAACAGCCCCCTTTTTGCGCAGTGGTGCTGCCCACCGAGATGGGACTAAAGGTAAAGGACCCATGGAACTCATCCCCAAGCCGGGGTCCCTCGCATGCATCAGTAGCGACATAAACCAGAGGGAAGGGGGGGTGGTGGAAGGAACCGGAAGAGAGGGGGGTAAAAAGAGGGGGATACTCCTTACGCACAGTTTTTAATGTCTGTGCAAATATCACGTGTGCCGTGACAATGGTCCTAGGCTGGGGAGACCTCTCTGTTATATGGTGTAATTTTTTTCAGGCAATAATTATTTCTTTATAAGTATGTATGGCACTTTTTAACTATTTAGAGGATGAAACATCATGGTTCAACTGTTGGCTGTCCTAAATGCCTTATTGGCTCCTTGAGCAAAGTTATTATTGTTGTTGTCAATAATAATAATAATAATAATAATAATAATATAATTATTATTGTTGTTGTTGTTATTGTTATTATTATTGTGTTCTGAGATTTCAAAATATACAACAATATACAACAGATGTGTACTTCTTGACCAGCTGAAGATTAATAATGTTTTCTTTTAATATTCAAAAACGTACTGGGCAAAATAACACGCACATGAACTTTGAGCCACCTTAATGAACAATGGTGACATTGTGAAGAGAAATTAACCAAGGTGATGTATTTCAAAATAATCGATTGACTAAATACGTGTAGGCAGTAAATTTCTGATAGCATATCTGCGATGTGCGTGTAAGGCTCGCTCGGCGCTGAGGAGGCGCTGCCCGACAATGGCAGAGAGATCGCGCCGTATGTCTAATGAGCTCCGAGGTGCGCTGTGAAGGTGAAAAGACAGCGTCGGAAATTGACAAGGTGAGACCGCATCATGCTGACTTAAAAAAAAAATTGTGTGTGCTATGCAACTGGGGAGCAAAAAAACACAACAATAAAAACTGATAAATATGCACAGCATGTGTGCGGTTTACGGACGTAACGCAGTTTAATAAATGCCGCGCGTCTTTGTGTGGCGCTCAACGTGTAAATAAACTTTTTTTTTACAGACCTTCCTGAAAATATCCAGGTTGCATGCACATTTACCAGACGGGATTTCGTACAAGAAAAAAAAATCTGGTTAATGCCCAAGAGGGCTCTGAGGCTCTTTCTGGAGTCTTGACAAATATGCAACTGAAGATCGTGCCTGCTTTGATATTTACTCGATCTGTCTGCTCTAGACTAGCGGCGCTCAGAGCGCTGGAAAAATGCGACACGCCTGAGAGTCCTGAGTCACCCAGACCAATAAGACAAACCACATACTGACCTTTTAAACGGGCCGTTTTTAATTAGGTACGTTCGCCTGCAAGACTCCTTTATTAAAATAAATGATGCGTATTTCAAATTTCATATTCTCTACAGTTGAAAATTAATTTAGAAGTGTTAAAAACATTATAGTAATTAGCGTGACCGTCTTCATTTCCTTATTGTGTCAAACTTTTACCCCTAATATTTTTATCTTATTTAAAATAAGACGCTATTTACAATCATTTGCAGGATTATTCTTAATTTCTTAGTTTCATTAAAGCACTTAAATTACGGCATAACATTTTTGCACAATTCAGATCCATGCATTTGATCAAAAACTGCATAATAAGAATTTTATTCAAACATGGGTTTTCCCGAGAACAAATTTGGTTGTATGAGAAATATTATATCCTTGTTCTTGAACCATGTTGCCAACGGCAATATATCGCCTTGTTGCGGTTTTGTTATCAGTGAGGACAAGTAAGACTGATGTACAGAAAGATCCCTTCGGAATTAGCAAAGTTCAGAACCGTTCCGCTTTGACATGAAGGGAATACAATTCTATCTATTTTTCCATAAACATACACCAAATATAAAATAGGTTATTAAGTCCGAATAATATATATGTGTAATCATGAATTATTTAAATAGTATTTATAGTTAATAGTTCTAATGGATAAAACGGTGAACTTTTAGTTTTGCACAGAGAATGATGATTCCATTTGCCGTTTCCCCTGTGTCTACCTTATTTCATGTCCGTGAAAAAGAGAGTTTTAAAAAAGTTTTAAGATCAGTGACTGCATATTCGGGCTGTGTATAACGAGTCTTCCTTTAATGCTGTGCTGCAAAGGGTTTGTGGAGAATGTTATCATGTACATGCACAGAGGTCAGCGGGCAGGGTGATACTCATATATTCGCTCCCCCTGAGCCGAAATTGAACCAAGCCGCTGCGAAGACGGTGCGCTTTTGCACGCGTGACTAATTGATAGTGGGCGGCATCCGTGCCACTTCACGAGCGACACAGTTTCCTCTATGCCTTAAAATAACTGATAATATTAAGATAACGTCATCTTGTTTGTCACACGCTGAGCCTTTATATAAAATAACTTTTATTTTCACTTGGAGAGAATTTCGGCGGAACTGTCCAAATATCTTCAACTGTTCTACGCATTTTGTCTCGCGTTCTTAAAAAAGTAACTTCAAAAATAAAGAAACAAATAAATAAATCGGCATTAAATGCGACAAATTTGCCAATTTTCGTGTATCGTTTCGTGTATTTGTGGAAAGAATTTATATTACTGCTTTTTAAGAAAATTACTAATGAATGATAAAATATCCTCTTTCTCTTAAATTTGGCTTTATCGCAAACAAAGCCATCAAACACGTAAAAATGGACAAAAGTCCTGCCCGCTACTTTACAAAAAGAGACTGTTGCGTATACAGCATCGGCAATAAATTGTACATATCCAGAGGTAAATCTTCTAGCAGTAATTTTTCTCCATCAGTTTTGGGCAGGTGATATTTTTGACGCATCAACTGAAACCAACAGTGAGAGTATTCTTATCAATTACGGCCCTTAAGTAATTCTGTGGTGACTGTATATCCACATGGCCTTCTTTGGAAGAGAGATCTTCCCTCCATATAGGGACGTACAGTACCGCGGTATTGTTACCTGACTCACTTCGGTTACATCACAGTTCACAGTCAGGTGCATTTCCAGGGCTCGGCAGGATCAAAGCTGTAGGCGAACATAAGTGGTTATTGTGCGACTGAAACGCAATACTTCATAACAAGAGAAAGACGCAGGGGAGAGGATGCCGACTGCGTACTGGCATTCGCGGGGACCGTCGGTATTACCGCGGCGAGCAGGTGGGGGTCTATGTGCTCCCACAGGGCGTCTCATTAAAGGCTAACACGGTGGCTATTATTGGATCGGATCTCATCAGGTGAAGAGAGGAGCCGAGCCGGCGTACCCTCTGCCGACACCTGAGGCTGCACGGTCGGCGCTGACCTTAGCAGCCCAGCACCAGGGTGACCTTCAATTCATCCATGTTTGCCCGGCCCGTAACTGTAGATAGACTACAAGGGAAGAAGAAAAGTACGGGTAGTGAGAAAATGAGGAGGGTGGAATGACAAGCGGTGGGGAGAAAAAGAACACACAAGCAGACAGGCACTGCGATCTGAATTTAATTTCACTGCACAAAAACTCAATATTACAGAGAAGAGGCGGTTAAAAAGAAATAGCTCAGTGTCCGTGCCCGCACTTAACGAGCCCCCGCGCAGTTCTCTCTGCCGGCATTGTTATCCGTTTCTTGGGCTATTTTCTTTCACGGGGTTGCTGGAAAAAACGGAGATACGTTCGGGTTTTTAAGATCTAACTATATTATAGTTAATAATATAGTCGAAAAGCTTTTATATACTTCCACGTCAATACTGAATGCATTAAATAATAAACACACATAAACGTCGAAATCTTTTCAGTATGGTTAAACTGGGATATCATAATTAGTACCACGTCGACTACACTATTCAAGCGTTCATGAAATTATTTGAAATAAACTGAAAATCAAGTCACAATATATTAACATATTTTACAGTTGCATATATAATTCATTATATTTATATATTCGTTTTACTAATACAAAACACGATTAGACAAGCATTTTAATATAAATATATAAAGCAGCTTCTTGCGTATTCATTTTTAGTATTTTATACGAGTGCGCCAACACTATATAAATCACCGATTACAAGGGCAGATGGGGGCTCACCCTCCAATCGCAATTTCTGTTACTCTGTGGTAGTTTAAATTACTCGACTGTGCTTTGCGAGCCAGGGGAAGCCGTAGCGAGGCGATGGGAGAAGCCAGCGAGTACTTACACACCCTCTACCTGGAATACGCGCATCTGCAACCGCTGACAAGAGCGGATCCTATCTCGCCCTGGCCGTTTCTGAAAATAACATCATACTTAAGCGACTTTCATCGATACTTTTCAGTCCGATCTCTCCAAACATTATTCAGACGACGAGAATCTTCTATACAAGCTAATTCTTTCATTAAATATATTAGTTAATGTAATAATATTAAGTAATATTCGGGGATTGTATTGTTCATGCGTTTTTAAATTTGGTATATACGCAGGTCTTTCCGAGTAAAGGGCAGTAAATACAAACAAAGCGTTAGAGTAAACTTCAGCAGATGAGATGATAAAAACAAGGGGGCCAGCAGCTATCCGTCATTATGTAATTTTACATATTTAAAAAAATGCAACACAAACATGGAATTTGCTTCCGCGCATTTTCTAATTTAAGTTCGGTGATTATTGTCATTTCTTACATTCCATGCATGTGCTACAATTCGGCTAAATACACGTAAATTTCATACGAAAATGAATACGCGTGTATCGCTCATAATCTTCTCCATAGCTGTTACACCAAAAATACAAACCGCCAAATTAAAATAAAATGCCTAAACAGTTATATGATCACACCTACATGCTTATCCTGAGAGGTGGTATCGGTACATTATATTCAATAGGCGACTATGTTCTTTCTTTTAAATTAATAACGTATGTATTGTAAGCGAAGGGAACTATAATGTATTAATATATTACAAATTTAAGTTTAGTGTGTTTTGCAATTGTTATAGGAAATGTTACAATCACAGAAAATGACACACAAAAGACGGATTTAAGGTCTTTTAAAACTACTGCAGATTTTAGGCAAACAAACCAATTCCAAATGTAATATAAATATACTTGTTTGCAAACAAATTGTTTTAAAAAGCAACGAATCTCACCTCATCAGTAACTTAAGTATTTCAAAAATAATTGTCTAATACTGATTCTATAATTCACGCAATTTTAAATACTCATTCTAATTGTACCTTCAAAATGTGTTACTATAATATTTATTTATATAATGTACGTATGTAGGCAAACTTATTGAGTACGTCACAGTCAGACATGCTACGTGTCGCTAATTGTTATTTTCGTCTGCGCAGTAACGCGTTTTGGGTGTCTTTATTTGATGCGAGTGCTTTACCAACACAAGGCCAACCGAAACGCGAAACTCGATATCATGACTTCATTTTCCTGGATGACATCTATCAACTGAAACGTCCGGTGCTATCGCCATCGTACAGACTACCTCAGAAATTTCACTGTTACTTTTGGCCTGATCCTGACATATTTGTGTGTGTGTGGAATGCTTTCAAGAATAACATACCTTTTCGGACCGTGTAATTCGCACTGAATGGTAAAGCAGACTGATGTCAGATCTTTATCGAGAAAGAAATGTATAAACAACTTTCCCCCCTTCTCCAAATTTTCCTCTCCTTCTGTTCATTATAATAAATGTTAGTTTGACGTCTTCCTTTTTCGACCTGAGTGTTTATTTAATCCCATCAGAATCAAAAATCATATCACACTGCAACAGGCATCTTAAGAACCAGATGTCACTGTGAGCTTTAGTTCCGCGTATCATTTTTCTCAGTTAAGGAAAATTATTTCATTCAGGCAAATTATCTCATTTTTCTTGCTTCTCCTCACGCTTGTATTTCCCCCCATCCTTTCATCCTTCATGGATCGAGGTTACACAAATGAAACAATACGTTATTCGGCTCTCTCTCAGTCAGGAGCAGATCAAATCTTTCTTTCGGCGTAGTAGTGGAGATAATGAGCGCTTGTTGTATTAAACGGACAAATAATACTGCGGCATCTCATGACCTCACAATGCTCGGCTCGGTTTCACTGATCAGCACCCCGCGCCCACCCCCCCCTTATGAGATAATGCAATTACAAACATCAATAAGGAGCTGCGAGGGGAATCATTATGTGCTGACAGTGATAAATGACGGTGCAGAAAATAGCTTGGTTTTCTCTAACAATCCCCCAGCCCAGGGGGTTTGAAGGCTGAGCTTAGTCACCAAGGAAACAGATGACAACCAAAATGGCTCTAACGCCGGACCCGAGAGCCCCCCTCTTTTTTTCTTTTAACGGAGACTTTTTCTCCCCGTTCTTTTTGTTTCAGTACCAGCTGCCACATGCACCTGACCTTTTTTTAATCGCCTGATCCTCTGTAAACGCGCCGTTACCGCGACTTTTGTAACGAAGTGTATCCTTAACACCTCTACAGATCTGCTATGTAAATAAAAACAACCAGAAAGTTCTTTAATTATTATTAAAACATATGGAACACTAGTTAGAAATTACTATGATTTGTGCATTTTTGGGTATTGTATTTTAGGCACGGCATTTATCTTGTATTTTTTAAAACTATTTGAGATGCGTGTGCATTGTAAATATCCCAGGACGTCGATCTTAAAGACATTTTGTAAACGTTAGCCGTATAATTTATATTCTTACGCCACTGCACACACAGAAGGGGAAGTTACTCTTTATACTAACAACAAATCACACGTCATCATTTATACTAAAAGATGACAGGAGAGCTGAATCCAGGCACCTGGTTCGCTCTCAAATATTATAAACAAAGCTGAAAGAAATTCCTACAGAAATTCCCAGAAAAAAAAAAGTTCTTAAAACTTAAGCTCAAATTTTATATTACTTTCACACACAAATAAAGTTTTTAAATGAGTAATAGTTTGAAAAATATCTGTGATGGGAATTAGCATGAAAATACATAGGGACAAATACATTGTGAATGCATTAAACATTCACAAAATTATCATTAAAGTCATATATTAAAAACGTGAAGCTCAAAACAGTTGCACTTCCGGGTCACAGCTGTACAGCACACTAATTAATGTCCAGATGCTATCATAGCCAGCCTTTCTCGTTTGGAAACAAACCACCCTGCAGCCTCACCATTGTTTCCATGCTTCTGCTTAAATACCCCTCTATTATTTTAATGCAGGATATGAGACGTTTTTGCGAAACTCTAGAAAAGGAGAAAATTCAGCAGCACCAATAGAGATCTGTGTGAGGCGGTCTAAGAAAACACAGGTGGAATAAAGATCCAGAGGTGTGAACTCATAAATCATTTTTTTTTACAATTCTGTGTGAAGAAAAAAAACAGTACAAAATTTATCCAAACTTTTAAATTAAAGCTTTTAAAGGGAAAAATTAACACTCCCTGTTAAGTTGGGATGTCAAAGCTGCCTGGCCTTATTGTTACACGCAGAGTTGGAGGGGGTGGGGCATATGTAGAGGGCTTGGGAGCTGGCAGACTGTCTCCTCTCCTAGTTGTGCGTTTCCATATGAACCCCACAGCGAAGTGATGACCTGGGAACCACATCCTAAGTAAGTCTAAGATTCATGACCGCTGTCCCCCTATAGCACCCAAGGGTCCGCGTCATGTACTGGATGGTCCACATGGCTTGCTGTATATGTACAGAACCTTATAGAACATTTTCTGCCCCTTACTTCTGGCACCACCTTTACCGACGTTTCACCTTATGGTACCTACACCAGTGTGTCTGTCTTCACCTTCTTCCACATACATCATTTTTAAACCTGCAAAACAGAAGCTTGTCAGGTTGCACCTGTAAGGACACTTTAACAAGGTACAATAATATCAATAGAATAAAGATTTACATCCAATAACTGAAGAAAATAAATATTAATTATCCTTATCCAATACAATTGTTGTTACAGTGGAATGAAATGCATCTCTTTTTTTTTAATAGTACAGCCTCTTTTGCGCAAGGTAATTCTACCGTAATAAAATAAAATAAAATAGACTGACTTATTAAAACACAGGTATAGTGCATTGAGTATCTATAGACGCATAGATTGCATGCTTAACACACACACACACACACACACACACACACACACAAACTACAAGTGAAATGATTGAATGGATTTAACAGTGGCTGGAAACTTCCACATGTTCAAACAGTCATACATTATGAGCCTTCAAGAAAATGGTCAGCAATCAAATTGTACGCTGACACAGGAAACACAAGCCTCCATCTATGGGCTGGATCACGACATCACGCCGCAGGAACGGAGGCTCGCCGTCTCCACAGGGCTAGGCCGCAGGTCGCGGCGCAATGGCCCCACGTGCACGCCGCAGATGCGAGACCCACCACGGGCTGAGTCAGGCCAACCTCCCCCCCTCCCCCCTCAGGTCACGCGGTCACTTGGAAGTGTGCGTCAGAGGCTCCCCAGGATGGGTTGCCCTGCCCCGCTGGTCGAAGTTGACCTAGGGATGTATACTTTAAAAACTCAGGGACAACTGCAGCTTGAGAGGAAAGTACAGCATGTGCGGGGGCGTTGGCCAACATTACGCTCACAGGGCTAATTTGTCTTCCTTCTTTTCTCCCGACAGCTCGCTATTGGGCCAGTTTGTTTGCTGAAATCGCTTTCTGGCTTGCCCGACAGGCCCACGATGTGTGACCGAATGTCTCGCCTGCCTTTTGTACGAGGAGCAGCGCCGGACGCCATCATTGGGCTCGTATTGTTTGCCTGATTCTGGAAAAGACAGGAGTCACATTCAAAAATAAAATAATATCTCGTAGATATAAAGGCAGCATTAACTAGAACAGCCTACTAATAAAGTGTTGGCAGATAATGAGGAGGAAAACATGGGGCAGTAGGGCCTTGTATTTCAGGGATTTTATTGAAACAAATGCCATGAAGATGGCGTTACCACCAGTTGACAAGAAGGGAGTGATGATTTTATAATCTACTTTAAATTTATTCAAAAAGGCCTATTTTATTAGGTAATTCCGTCAACGTCTCTGGCTATACACAACACAACCGTTAAAAAAACATTATGCAGCCTACTTCGACTTGTGATCCCACAAGTGCATTTTTAGGATGCGCTAATCCATAGCAAACGCACGAAATTCGGCTTCGTTAATGAAATAACCAATAGTTTTTCCCCATCTACGTCCCTGTAAAAACGACTCAATAAAACATTTTTATGCAACCAAAGTCTTTTACAAACATCTTGGCCCGAGCGCTTGCCTTTATCATGTGTAATGCTGGGCAACAGCGTGCTCGCACATTGACCTGTCGGCCGCTTCTCCATTTTAGTCAAAATAAAGCCATCCAGCTTAGGTTTATGGGGCTTTTTGGGAAGCGGGGGTCCAAATTGCATGCACTACCGTGAACTATAAAGTGTCTTTAAAGGTCTAAGGAAAGCATGGCTTTAGTGGACGTAATTAAGATGAAATGACAAAATACTCGTCTACTTATGCGTTAAATTACAAAAAAAAACATTGCTTTTCTGCAATTTCTAATCAAAGGTTCCATGACTTATATGATTGACCGTGGGCCGCAAATAGATAATTAGACTATTTTGACACTGTAATCCTTTGAAACTCAATATTGTATTAAAAAAACTATTTTCAAAACATTGCATATTTCACTTAAGCTCGAAACGGTTGCTTTATTAACGAATAAATATATTTAATGAATTAAGAATAGCATTTTTAAAAACGGTCGCTGAAATAAAAATGGCCGGTAACAGTTTTCCAGACCCCCTAAAGATGGCAGTCAAACATGGGATTTATCGGCGCCACGTCTCAAGAGCTCCGGAATTCAAACTCGAGGGGCTGCCAGCCTGGAGCCGGGGAACGGAGCTGTGTAATTAAAACACCGCCGCTTCTATAGTGTAAATAGCATTCAGATTGGGGAGGGCAGGAAAAAAATATATAAAAGCAAAATAAAGTCGTAAAAACGCCATAGGCTTAATCCTGAGTACGCGAAGGGACTTTTTACAAGTTTCTGTAAAATAATGGAACAAACATTCTATACATGTACATTTTGCAAGTGCGCCTGTGTGAAACTTGGACTACTGCAAGTTTTACTTTCCTGCCCCGCCTCCCGTAGCCGCCCACTTTTAATTGCGGTTCTAACGCAAAGTTTAGGAGTGAGGGGTAGTCAATATCTCAATAATATAAATTATGGTCATCGCAATTTTACGCAAGTTAATTTTTAAATGCTCGTTCGCGCCGACCCCAGACGTATCTCCAAGAAAATGTCATCATACTCGCATATTTGCCGCGCTTTCAGCCCACACAAAGCAAGCGGAATGGTGAAAAAATAGCACTTTAAAACATCTTCGGTTAAACGGACAAATTACAGCCGAGTAACTGACTGCAGTGCAATAGCTAGTGCAAACACTATGATTTTCACTAAAGTCTGGGATTGAAAATGCAGGAGCAATTTATATGCGAGATGTTCCCGAGTCGACGAGCGTCGTAGCCACATTTCGCAAGAAACAGGCTCGTATACAAGTGAGCAGGTGAACCGTTTAAATCCAAAACGCTGTTTAGATTTTCTCTAAAGTGGCATTAAATCCATAAATCCTTACGCAAGCCGACCCAAGCCATGGCTTCTTGCGTTTTTTTGTCCTGCTTTGGAAAAGCCCTGAGTTGGGGAAGCCTGGCTTTGGATACGCAATCACCTAAACCATCTTACCTTTCCTTCGCTACTTGCGATGAAATGCAGCTGCCCATACTTTACATACGACCATAGCACATACGGGACAAATTTATAGTCTCGGGCACAGTATTACTAACTACAATAAATCGACAAAAAGTAAGCTTCCGTGCAGTGTTCAGAAGTAGATCAGCGTTGTTTTGGCCCGTGTAACAGCTCTTAAAGGACAGGAGGGACAGCTGACCATGACTGGGCTGCCATTTCAAACCGAGCGTGCAAACAGGCTTGGGGGAATAACACGATTAGTGCACTCCGGAGTGCACCCTTAAGAGTGCACAGATGTATCATTTACACACTTACACTTCGTGCACTTAAGGCTATGCTTAAACAGTATCATTTATATATTACTTTGTCCTCAAACCTCAAAAAGGATAAAACCAAAAACAATAACACGATGACACTTCGCGTCTCATCCAGTGCAAACAGTAATAAACACCGCCGCTTGTTTCACTTAGACCGTATATCTGTCATACATTTGAGACAGTGCAGATGTACCTGCGCCCAGCGCTGGAGTAAGGATAAACACCGCGTAAACTTCGCCAAACATTTCATTTTCGCTGTTAAAACGTGAGCGCAGAACTCATCTGCGGTGCTAATGCGTAAACATGGTATCGGTGTAAAACAAGATTTATCTTTTTAGCGGTCTTTTGATAGCTTTCGCTTATTCTTACGTATCTTGATCTTTTTTTTTTAAAGGTAAAGCTTGAGAGCAATGGCCCTTCCAGCTTTAGTTACTGTATAAAAGTAGTAGATCTACTAGACAACAGCCAGCCCCAGGTTTCTGTAAGTGGCATAATTAAGTCTCCTGCAAAAACAGACCGCTCCAAAAACAAATTCACGCCTATCAGAGAAATCATACAGGTTTAAAAGCAATATTACACCCCATATTTATGCAGTCTTTTTTTTGCACAAAAATTTATTTATTTACAACGTTTACATAAAGTCTCCGATGAACCGTGGAAAAGTATCGCATGAATTTCTTTTATGTCTTCCTTTCAGACAAAAAAATGAGGGAATTTAATTTTCTTTTGTCTTAGGGCAACTTCACTCCACCCTCCCGTAATGAGGCATAGTTGAGACGCGAGAATGGACACAGGCGTGACACTTGGGCGCCCACGCACGCACACACACACACATTTTGGTTTCCAAACGGCCTCACGCCGGTGCGGGTGTCCGCCGCACATCTGTTTTCTGTAGAAAGATGGACAATCGACGGTAGTGGTGAAGTGGAGTGGCTCCCCGCAGAACAGAGCTGTTTTAATGCCCGGCCATTTCGCAAGTAAAGCTTTGTGTTTTTTTGTCACGGGGGGGCGCGATGTAAGGGAGTAAGGCTTGTCGATGTCATTGATCTGATCGAATCGTTTCTTTTTAATTCTCTTTCGTTTTTTAAACATCAAGTGATTCGGGGGGTGGGGGGAGGTCAGCGTCTATGCAGGCGGCACACACACAGTGTGGAAAGGAAAAAACTTCACATCCTTTAAAAAATCTATTAGAAACAACATGATATGCAGAACAATACGATAGCATTTACAATAATTATTTCTCAGATCTCCTGAGAGTCCAAGGTAATTTTACAACAGTATATAGTATGTCTCCCCCGCCCCCGCCCCTCAGAGCTGATATAGATTT
Organism: Mormyrus iriodes; assembly: GCA_011763525.2. Lineage (NCBI taxonomy): Eukaryota > Metazoa > Chordata > Actinopteri > Osteoglossiformes > Mormyridae > Mormyrus > Mormyrus iriodes. The sequence continues at coordinate 6,789,951 of JAAGVU020000061.1, forward strand.
AATCGCATTGCGTCTCTGTTGAGCTGTTCTTTTACTGAGCACTTTGTGTCCAGTTTCCTCAGATGATTCTCCTCACTTTCGCGGAGAAGGGTACGTCCTCTTTTGGGGCATCAGTTTTGCAGTTTGAAGATGAACACCGTCGCCCAAAGAAGGAAATAAAAATAGATTTTTTTTAATTCACTTAAATCGCTGAAATAAGGAACCAATCCTCAGGCCATTAGGTCCATGGTGTGCCACCCTCAGGGCAGAGTGTCCTGTGTTGAGCCTTGGTTAGGGATGGGGACAGATGCAGTGGTGGGCATGGCAGAGTGGGTCAGTCCTCCGTGCATCGACATCGGGGGGTGGGGTGGAGGTGGTGGTGGTGGGCATGTCCCGGGATGGCGTGTGCCATAGAAGGGCGGAGCGTGGGGGGGGGGCATCTCAGAGAGGGGATGTAGCTCAGCTGGCCCGTACAGATGCCCATCTGACAACCGTGGGGCAGGCAGTCCCCTTGCATGCCCTGCTGTCCTGCGTTGGTACGTGGGGGAGGGGGGAGAGAGATGGAGGGGATAGAATACAGTCAGGGGAAAAAGTTCCAGGGACGCCAAAGCCAGCAGCATTACCCGCCCTTCCCCCCAACCCGCTAATTACCTCACACGCTCCATAAAAATGTTAATGACGCAGTCGTAACCGTGTCAGCGATCATTGGTTGGCGCGTTCTACCGTTTATGTTGCGTGGTGGCATCGCTATCGAGGACGGCGCCCTCTCTCTCGCGTTCTCTCTCCATCAATTTTTTTCAGGAAATTTTCTGTCATGCAGTGCCATGCTCATGCGGATGAGAAAATATGTCCCGTGCTTTCCGAAAATAGCCTAGGAAGGAAACGCGTCTCCTGTGTAATAGAGGGATGATGGAAATTGCTACAGTACAAATCCAGGATATAGTCCCTCCCGGTGGGACGATATAGCTCCCCGTGAGTGAGCTCTTTCGCTCGGTCTGCCACGAGGGACTCCGGCTCAGAAAAGGCGCTCTCAGTCTTGGCGTCAACTATAACCAAGGAAACACAATCGACAATGGCACCTGTGGCTGAGGTCAAGCGAATCAGAAGGTCATGGATGTGCACCTTCCCCAACCAATCCCCAACCCCAGTTATTTCATCAGTCTGCAATTGGCAACCCATCTACTTGATGTCCAGCCCCGCCCACTCTACCCACACCCCTCCATAATCTAGACCTAGCCTGTGCCTGCATGTCACCATAACAGGAAGTACGTAAAAGTGTACTTATAAAAAACTTAACTCGCTTCTAAATGGTGTCATTAGGAGACGGGGGATGTCAGATAATCATGTTTCCTTCATTAGCGCTCTTCTCTCTAGTCTGGCTGCCTCTTCATGCACAGGTTTGGCCGAAAAGAGTGGCTGGGTGCTACAACAACGATGTAGAAGAGCTGTTTCTAGAGCAAACTGCCTTCCAGAAGGATCCGAGAATATCAGACGGCCGCCTAATGCAATCCAGCCAGCCTGCCTCCTGTCCTTACGCTACAAAATATGGATTAGAAACTCGCTTTGTGTAAGTCACACAACAAGCTGGTACTTTCAACTCTAGAAAAACAAAGATTTTGAGGCAAATTAGAAAAGGGTTATATACATGAATGTGCGTAAACAGGGAAAGTAAATCAAGATCAAGGATGAGCCAGGAGATTCACACACACAAAAGAACTTCAAATGTGTTCCTTTAACATGTGATTCAGAGAAATCAGTATCGTTAAATAAATGCATGATTTAAGAGCAGAGTGAAAGTTGTTCGAGAAGCTGAAATGAAAAGGTGAGGAAACACCAAGCTTGTTCCGAAATGTATCCTCTCTGTTGCCTTTGGGG
>JAAGVU020000061.1:6803936-6817957 GCA_011763525.2 Mormyrus iriodes
TCGGAGCACTTTGTACGCACGTAGACGTCCCGGGCAGTGGGCGCGGGGGGGGGGGGTTGGCCGCGCGGCAGGGGGGGGGGGGGGGGGGGTTCCCCCTAGGAGTGCAGTGACCACACTACGGCCTAGACTTCCGCGCTCACGGAATACATGACACGCGTGACACCTCCTGTGTCCTTCCCCGGCTGAGCACAATTGTTTTTTTGGCCTGAGCACCAAAAGGGAAGCTGTGATCTTGCGGTCGTGGACGTCCCAGCTGACTGGGCGGAGTTTGACTGCTGTGCGCACCACCCTGATCCAGCCGTAATTGGGGCCCCTCGCTGTCAAATCGACGCAGCACAGGGACATGGGGGCGGCGGTCATGGCCAGAGAGCGGGGAGTAGAGATGTCAAAGAAATGATGTCAGGAGGCGGGCCAAGGTTTCCCAGATGTCCCCCCCCACACACACACATAAAGCATTAGCAATGGCTAACAGTCCCCACTCCACCAGGTCTTACCAGCCCTGCCTCACCTATGTTACCATAACAACAGCTCCTAGTTGTTGTAGGGTCTGAATATGGTGGGGGGGGGGGGGCAAAGGATGGGAGTGGGATCTTCCTTAGCTGAGTCACTCACCCTGGGGTGGTCGAGGGAAGAAGGCACAAGCCAATAACCGACAGCAGCACAAACCGTGCTTATTCAGCACGCCGCCGTTACATTTCCCGTGCGAATCACAGCCCTTTGGTGCGGCACGCGTTTGATACGCTGCAGCCAGCCGCTATATTACAACTGAGACACTTCACGCCCCCTTTGCGACGTCCCCCCCCCTTCTCACCCCTGCGTTTAATGTCACCAGCGTATTACAAAAATACGGCTCGCCGTCTCGCCCGGGTCGTTTCTGTGGAGAGAGCTGTGTTTCAGCCCAGAGCAAACAAAGATACGATTATCATCCCTGCAAGGTTTTTTTTTTCCATTTGAGACGCGGCTGGCGGCGGTGGCGGCTGAGGACTGTTTTCTCAGGCCAGGATGACGCTTCGTAGGGAAGCGAAAACATCTCTAAAGAACAGCTGGAAAATTTGTCTGACAACTCCCTATTATCCCCCCCCACCCGCCCCTGCCCCCGCCAGCCCCACTGTCCTTCCTATCATAATGATATGCCTTGCCCAAATGTACTACTCCTCTCATCAAAGTTTCCACCCCATTCAGCGACACCCCCCCACCCCCGCCACTGCCCTATCTTATCTTCACGCACATCCTAGCCCCCTTGCTGCCCCTGCCCCCTCCCAAACCTGACAGGGGCCTGGGGCCCCTGGACGCAGTGATAAAAGGGCCAATGCTTTGGCACCGACACGTCCAACAGAGAGACAGACAGGATATCCAACTTCCTCAAAAAGAAAAGTCCCCCTGCCCTGAAAAGGGGGGGGGGGCAGCCCACCTTATCACCCAGCATGGCTCATAGAGGGACCCACTTTCAGGCTACTTCACCCCAGCCAAACGAGGGTGTTACTCAGCTGTTACTCAGCCCTCATCCCCCCAGCTCTATCGCCCACCCTTCCTCAGCTCCTAACCCTCAACTCCAGTGTTAATGTGACTCCTCTATTTAAAGTAACATTTTTTCCCATATCCTGTGTAATTCAGATAAAAAAAAACTGCCACACTAGATTAGAGTTATAAATGAGTGTATGTGTGTGTTCATGCCCCCCCCCACCTTCCAGGGAGACTCACAGAGAGGGGGTGACCAACATTCTGAGGCCCAGAAGGACATTCTTGGGAGGGTGACCACATGCTAGGAAGCGACCTGAGACGGGGATGACCGTGAGGACATCAAAGAAACCTACACTTCACGAGCCACTCTCCTTCTAAGATACCGCGCCCCCCCCCCCAAATAAATACCATGTTTTTGGGCTGGGCTCTAAGCAAACAGGATCTGAATGGAAGCTGACTTTCCCATCCCGTGTCTCCCAGCATTAAAAATGCGAAGGGGGGGCAGGAGTTGGCAGTAAGGTCCCAACCCAACCCCCCTGCTTACACGTTCATGCCTGCTCCGAGCTGGGGAAGAGGGAGGTCCTGTTAAATATTTGGACAAGGACATGACATACCGGAGTGACAAGCGGCTGTTGTCACCCCGAAGGATCAGTTACAGTGTCCCAGAGTAAAGGTGTGACGCAGCGGAGGAGAGATGGACATCTTTTCTGAGGGTGAAGGTGGGAGGAATCGCCATTGTGGGGGGGTGCCAGCACCACCCTTTTGAGGGGAGCAGCCATTAGAACAAGAGGAAGAGGAAGAAAGGGAGAAACTTTTTAGTGCCGGAAAAATCTTCTGTATCTTGGAAAATAGGGGAAACAAAAACAACTGGGGGCGATAATTTCAAGTCCCCCCCAGCCCCACTTGACCAAAACGCTGCCATGCCCCCACTTAGCTAAATGCAGCTGGAGACACCGCCTCATTCGGCCGGCCAGGAAGTTCGCAACATGCTAAATCAACACAAAAGCACATGAATTATTCACGTTGGCTGTTTTTAGAAAGCCTTGTTCTACGCTGAGAGAAGGAAAAAAATAGGGAACTTCACCCCCCCTTGGAAATATTTTATTTCATTTAATTTATCCCTCGGATGAATGAACAAAAAAACCCAAAAAACAGACAGTCAGTCTTGTATCACAAGCTCTAATTAGTCCTTTCTGTTTTTAAAAAAACATCTTTCATTGGTTTAGAGCCAGGCTGCAGATATCAGCCTATGAGTGATGAGTATATATATACAAATGAGTACAGTTTGGAAGCTGTCAGAGGAGTAAGCGTGTAATTAAAGCTCAGGCGTGGGGAGTTTCATGTGGCGGACGAGATCAACGAGTATCCCCGGCTTTGATAGGGTCGACGCACCGGAGCAGATAATTCTGCACCATGCCGGGAAGCGCCAAGTGTAGAAGTACAAGACAGAATTATAAACGTTGTGGTGGGAGGGTGGGGGCGGGGCGCCGACGGCTACAGGGTTTTTATTTAAACCGAGGATGAAGGCCTAAAGCATGACAGAGACGTCACGGGTACGGCCCTGCTCTCCACGAGGCTACATTTAGCCATGGCGTGGTGGGCGTTGAGGATGATCTTCCACAGGAAAGCCATCCGTATCGAATCGAGGACGATATCCCTTCCCTCACTTGGTAAATGGGGGGGGGGGGGGGGGGGGGGGCGGGCCCCGTGAAAGGGCTGCACCCTTGGCCGTTGCCCCGGGCAACCAGAAAAGTGTAGGCCAGGCAATCTCAGGATAGCAGAGACAAGGCAGGGCCCTGCCCTCTCGGGTGACCTGAATTACTCATTTATTTGCCTGCAGGGTACACACCGAAATAAGTCCGGTCCCGGTTCACGCTTAGCAACACACTGGAGCAACTGGGCAGCCATGTCAGGAAGGGGGGGCTTTTTGGGGGGGGGGCTGGGGGTTAGCCCAGGCAGCCCGCCGGGCCCCCTTCTCCCCCAGGCCTGCAGCTGCCTCGCGGGCATCGAGGAGGAGAGCTGACTGGCTGTGAGAGGCTGGGGGCCGTCTCGTTAGAGGAACCCCCCACCCCCCGCCATTCTCTCTCTCTCACACACACACACACACACACACACATAAACACAAATTGGGGGGGTTGTGTGTGCAGAGGGGGGCAGACGGGGACAGATTTGGGGAAGGTGGCGTTTTCTGGTGCACACCTGCCACTCACCGCCCCGTGCGGGGTGGGGAACGGCCCCAGCGGCTCGATGGACTGCGACTGATGAGGCCCGGCTAATTCAAGGGCGATTACGCAGGCCGCTGAACCTCTTTAAGCTCGTAATTACCGCCTATTTGAGAGGAGAACATTTAAAAGCCAGTCGCCGTGGCTGGGGCTGTCGCTGCTGGAGGTGGAGCGCTTGTCTGGGGCAGGGGGGAGGGCTAATACCTGCTGCAGCAGCAAGACGATTAGCCTAGCGCTTAGCCTAGCGCCTAGCCTAGCGCTTAGCCTAGCACATAGGCTGACGTGTCAACACAGAGCCTATGGCTGAACTCCCAACGTCAACCTTCCAATGTGTACAAAAAGCATTCAATAGGAGCAGGAACAATGGTGGATTTCGGAGTTTTACGTTTAAGCTAACGGCATGTTGACGTAGCACCTATTTCTCCCACTCAAGGAAAAAAACATTTCCCCCGAAACCCAATACCCTAAAGAAGCAATTTTCTAGACCAGAAGAACATCCGAAATGATCTCGCGACGTCATTATGTCATTACCACAATTGCCCTCTTGCCCCCGCTGTTTTAATTGTTGTCCATGTGAAGGGCTCATGGGATCCACAGGCTGGGGTCAGGGATCAGATGGCAGTTAAATGTGGATGAAGGTACCCCACAATCACTCCCTTATGCCTCTGTTCCTGAAGCACAGGATTATGGGTAGGTGGGGGGCACACCTCCCTGACCTGTCTTACTTGCTCCCTTTCCCTCTTCCCATCTTCATTGCTGCACTACTCCGACTGATCAATGGCTTAATCTGTCATCACAAACACCTTCATCCCCAGACTCCCCCTCCCTCTCCCAGTATAACCCAAGCCTGCTGTTACCGGTAAAACACTAAGTGGAGTGAGTGCCAGGAAGGGTGAGCCAGGAGGCTAAACCACAAGTCGGCCACCATCTTGACCAGAGCGGGTGTGAATCCAAAAGGTCCTGTCATTGCCCCCCCTTCCCAGTTCCCCAAACCAAGGCCACACCAGTCAACCACCAATGCTCACCACCCCCCCATACCCCCCACCTTACACAACCTCATCGGCAGCCAAAAGGGGGTGCCGTGGAGACCCTGTTGAGAATCAGGCAGCTGAGAATGGGGATCGCGGGAGTACTCGGCGGTTGCCGCAGTTCTCGTATCCCGGAGAGATCGATGGTGGTAAAGACAAAGGTGTTTTTAAAAGGGTCTAGGATTCAATCTGCCGCCCCAGGCCTGGTCCATTAACCAATTTATGCACTTACACATGATGGCATAAAATCATTTAATTTACCTCTTGTCGATGATAGTCGCGCACCAGAGCTAAATCCAAGCCCGTACCTCTGATGTCAAACTTTCTCTCTAAACAAACAGTTGCGGCCAAAAGAGAGTCACTCGTGCCCCGACTAGATTCAGGAATTCACCCCATATGGAGCTTCCAGCTAACGTGCTAGTCATTCACTGATTGGGGGAGGGGCAAGTCTCGCTCAAAATATTACGTCCTCTCGGCTCTGGGGATAAGAGGAGGTTCTTAATCTGGATTTGTGGGACCAGGTACAGAAATACTTTTGATGACCCAGAACTAGGTCAACAGCCCAACTGTGTGATACAAACTAGGGTTTACTAACCCGCCTTCTTAACAGGCTGGAGAATGGAGACACTGGGCACTATCAATCACCCCACAGATGGCCTTTCCAACCAGGGGGTGGCCGAGGTGTCCGTCTGCCACCCCCACAGCAACATGGTGCCTGTCCATCACTTCTATCTAATTTAGCCCCCCTGCCATTCCTCCCACCTCCTGTCCTGTGTCCACAAAGACAGACCCCACAGAGCTTCTGCCTGTCTTTCCCAGGGGCCCGTCAGATGGGTAATGGATGGTGTTTGTATCTAGGGTGAGGGGACCCGGGGCATGGGTGGATGGGGGCTGACCCACTGACTCTACTGCCACACATCTAACAACTGCCACATCACGCTGTCTGTCTAACAAACACTGAGCCTTGAGGAGACGAGATAGGTCAGAGGAGACGGCCAGTGGGACAACACACAACAAACAGACGTGATCAATCAAACACAGAGTCCAGAAGCAGGGCTGTGGGCCTCAGTAAGTCAACTGATCCTAAGGCAGAACCAATCACCGGGTTCAGATGGTCTGGTAGGAAGTTACTCTTATGTGCAGATTATACCTATAGAGGAGCATATGCGTGTACTGGATAAGCATTTATGGCAGATGGGTGGGTAACTATACTGTAAAACACAAAGTATGTCTTCATCAGGTATGGGATTTCTGTGTTGGGGGAGGAGTTTATAAGTAAATAAACCAAAGGACAGCCATGTAAGGAGAGGACATGCTGAGGTAGATATTTGTGTTTCCCTGTTCTGTCCATCTATGCAGGACTCTTGGACAATGTGCTCAGTCCAAATCGTTAAAAACACTTGACATGACAAATGCATAAAATCGTTTTGGATAAAAGCATCCATACGGAATAAAATTTACGATAAAAACCCCAAGCGACCGCACATAAAGAAAATAAAATTAGACACGCATGGAAAAAAGTAACGATAAAACATTGGTGCGAAAGCGCTAAATTGAGCGGCTAGGAGACAAACGAAAGACGTGGCCGCAGTGCGCGGTGTGACCGCGGGACAGGGACAGTGTGTGCTTTCACTACGTGCTGTCTGAAGGCCCCTTTATGTTCTTATAAAGCAGCGCCTCCAATTCTGACTTCTGCTCAGACAAAATTAAGGAATAACCAGAGACGGTCGGCCGCCAAATTGGATTTGCAAATATTAATATGAATGGAATTCTTCTCCTGGCGGGCATGAGCTTGGAACGTTGGGCGGAGCTTCTCGCTGCTCTCATTCACCAGGGGTGGGGCGGGGGGTGTGTGTGTCACGGGTCTTTGGTCAGGAGCTCCCTGTTTCAGTGTGGCTGGGGCGAAGCCCAGCTGGAAATTTGAACAGGGGGCCTTAGGGTTGGGCCCAGTGCCAGGACCCCAGCCATACGGCACGCCCCGGTTGCCGTGGACGACTGGCATGCTGACATGTCCGGTCCCAGCGGAGGACGACCAGTGAATATCAGCATCTGAGGCCCAAACAGACTTTGGACTCCCGATGGATGCAGAATATTGCACGCTTTGATACTGCGGGGGAACCCGCTACCTGGTGCTATGCCTTAGGTCTGTCCTCCCTGCCAGATCCAAGGGGAACTTCGGAAGTCTGTCATCTCCTCTGGCAGGCCCAATACCGTATCACCAAGCCCCACCCACATCCTCAACAGCTTTCTGAAGGAAGCATCCACAGCGCTAGGGGCGACAATCCTGCAGACCAGGAAACTTGCATCTTCAGGAGCTGTCGCTGTGGCGATGGGGACACATGGCTCACCGCTGCGCCAGAGCCGTCCGCCCCGTAACGATCTAAAGGGGGCACCCAGGAGGACTCTGTTCCCGCTGCTGACAAACCTGTTTATCTTTGTTATTAACCGCACATTAAGTGCACTCAACTCCGGCCAGGGCCCAGCTTTGCAAAAAAAACTGCTGTGGTGTAAAAACACAAACTCCATCAAAACAGACGCATTTAGGCTTTATGCACTGAGACAAATGGGGGCCTTTCCAGACTAGAAAGCTTTAAATTAAATAAAACTTAGCAAAACTGCTTCAGTACGGTAAAACAAAAAGAAATGAATGGAATGGAATACAATTAAACTGAAAGAAGCCTGCTCTTCAATACTGTGTGGTATTGTCATATGACCAGCCAAGATGTGCCATGGGTAGCTTTCCGGTCATGTGATTGGCCAGATTTGCCAAGAGCTAGTTTTACTGTCCTATGACCAGCCAAGATGAGGCGAGGGCTAGTTTTACTGCCATTTCACTGGCTAAGATCCATGAACGAAAGGCACAAAGATGAATTATGGCGTTTTTTTTTCACACCTGGTTCTGTTCAAAACCACCGCCCACACGGAGCCCCTACTAATTAAGCTGCCAGGGAAAGCGCCCGTAAAGAAAATGACTTTGCCCGTGATTGCATTAACAGGGATTAAGGCCCTCCGATTTGGGATTTTCGTGGCAGCCCAGTTCGCCTGCGCTCCTGCATTTACGAGCCATCGCCACGGCACGCCCCGCCGCGCATATGTGCGATGGATGCGGCCGGCAGGCAGGTCTTCTACAGCGGCAACACACCGACCCGCGCGAGGACCTCCCAGCACTCGCACCGGCAACAATCTCAAGCCGGGATTCCGTCTAATTACTCCATCACATAATTTCACAAATTGCCTTTTCATCAGGGATCGTAACTCGGAACGCAGGCACAGTGGGAATTTTCGGGCCGCGGCTTTCATTTAGCGCTTGTTTCTCGTTAAATTAAACAAGAAAATAGCGCTTGCGCATGGTGGGGGGGGGGGAGCAGAGGAACAGAAGAGGGTGGAAGGGGAAGGGGTGGCACTGGAGTTCAAAGCGAAGCGATTGCAGTGGTGGTGGTGGTAATGGGGGCGGGGGGCTGGTTTCAAAATTAGCTACCAGGTCTAAGCTGCACGATGGGGAGGGGGGGGGGTCCAAAGAGCCCACAGTTCATTCTAACCCCAATAAACAGAACTAAAAGGTCACAATGGATGAAGAAAAATGGCAGCACATTCTGGGGGGTGGGGGGGTGCTGTGCCATACTCCACAATACCCCCAAGAGGCAAGTGAGCAGCTTCAAATTTTTTTTCATATTCTTGTTCCTAAATGTGGTTTAACCAGCTACACCCAGGGGAATGACTGAAACTAAGGTGTAGGACTGACTCCCATCTACGAGGAGGCTGCAAACACACATGATGGAATCAGGCAATGACAAGTACGTCGAAACTTTGCTGTTTCCTATTGACCAGCATCCAGCCCTTCTCCATCCCTCCCTGTCTTTCTCATTCTCATCATGGCTTCATTCAAAGGCACAACAAATAATAAGCCCAATCCCATCCAAAAGCCCACGGTGCTTCACACGTATGTGACCCGGCACACGGGAAGAGGCAAACAGAAACAGGATAAGGGTTAGGGTGAGGGTTAGGGTTAGGGTTAGGATTAGACCAAGAGGATTACAGTGGCCTCGATCCATCAGGATGTGAACTAACCACCACTCATCCTTCCTGGCTCTCCAGATCTCTGTGCAGTCTCTTGTATAGTCAAATCCCGCAGTGATGGCTGCCAATCACGGACTCCAACACTGACCCCCCTTGCGCCACTGCAAAACACCTGAGGAAGCAACCAAGCCAACAGAGCCTGGGTGTCTGTAAGAGTAATCAGAAGTGAAGGTAAAGCTCCAGTGCTAACCTGTGCACACTGGGGTCTTGAGCAAACCAGGTGTGATGTAAGAATGGAGGTCTTTGGTAAGACTGCAGAGCTCAACCAGAACAGCAGTACGGGCACATGATCTGCATTCCCATTAAATATCTCCAGAAGGAAAATATCCTCCTGTTTGTGGCCCCCCAACTACGCTGGGGGGCCAGCCACCAGTGGGACTCCATTCGACGCCCCCCCCCCCCCCGGCACTTTTGGATTTAGCTGGGTTCGACTGTTCACAGTACATGTGGCACACCCCCCCACACTTTTATCACACCCCTAACCTTTGTCTTTGCTGCTGCAAGGCTGCACTGACTGACAAGCTCAGAAGATGAACAGAGCATATGTACAGCTAGCTCACACTTTGCCGTCTACCTCGTACCACGTGCCGATTCCTAATATTGGCCCCTTCGGGATTTGGCCCTGAACAACAAACACTCAGTTTGGAAGCCCAGACATGGGCAGTGAAGGCTTTAGCACAAATAGTATTAGCACTAATGTTAGTAGCAGTGTAAATGTTAGCGTTAGCATTAGCACTCATACTAGTTAGCGGCAGTCTCAGTTAGCAGTAGTAGTTGGCAGTAGTTTGCTAGCAGTAGCATGAAGCGAAAGTTAGCGTTAGCCTGGCCCCCATGAGGGCAGCTCATGCTGTGGCAGGTGCAGGGTGCCGCTTGCACGTTCGGCAGCCTCCAGTTGGGGGCATGAGTACGGAAACTCATAAAAAAAGACCCCCTTTTTGCTAAAGACTGGCTGGAAAAAGAGAAATCACCCCCCTACTTCCCTCCTCCCCCTGTCCGCTACAATGAAAGGCAGCCTTGATACCAGAGCTGCAACAGATCAGCCTCTTTGTGCTCCCAGAAGACACCGGGGGGGGGAGGTGGGGGGTACAGAAAAGCACTTTATCTGTTCTGCAGACGGAGCTTCAGCCCGAATCAAATGTTAACCACACGCTCAGAGAGCTCGTATCCAACGTGTACATCACAGGCCAGCCAGGAGCTGCTGTATCTCAGTTGGGCAGCGGTCATGGGCTCTTATGGGCCCCGCGGCCCGGCCGCCTCGGGCCCCTGCGTCTGGAAAATGAGGAGGTCGTCCATATCCATCAGAGTGAACACGTCGGACGTGAAGCGTGTCCGTGACCGAGAATGTGCTCTAAGAAACACTTTTTGGCTGTGTCCGTGTTGCCCTGCGGCGGTGTACACCGGGTGGGGAGGGGGGGGGGGTCAATGGCAAGGGGGCCAGGATTCATCACCACGCCCTAAATCCCCGCAAACACCACCCAGCGAGGGAAATCATCTTTCACGGCGCAGGTGCTCTCAACAACTGCCCTGAAAGCCCCACCGGCGATCACGTGATGTGATTCAGGGAGCTAGCTGCTCAGCGCCCACGCCCAGCCCCCGCCTCCTTACAACTCGTAATTTAGCTACATGATGCTAGTGCTAGCTGAAATACCATGCGGCACTCATTCATAGGGCTTAGCATCATTACGAAAGAAATTTAGGTTACAGTCCTCCCTCTGTGTGCGTATGGGGGGGGGGTATATTCTCAGGAGGGTTTCCACTGTGACCACTTGACCTGCCGAATGTTTGTGTGCCTTGGTTTTGCTGTCTTTGTATGTCAGGATAGGAATGAGGTCCCACAGCCATTAAAGTGACACTGGGTGGGAAACGGGTGTATCGTCAGCAGAAAGGTCACCGTAAGGGCAGGGATCTCGAACATGGCTCTGCGGACAGGAGGCGGCCACAGAGAGCAGCTTACCGTCAGGTGCTGGAAGAGCCAGGCCCTCATGATGTTCGTTGCCACTTTGGGGAAGATTCCCCGTTTTTTGTTGCGCTTCTTCTCCTTGTCGGGGTCGTCATCGTCTCCCGTGCTCGGCGACGCCACGTTGTCCAGTCCATCGCCTGGGAAAGCAGGGAAATTCAAAAGGTGAGGAATGGAGGTGGTATGATCCAGGCCCAGGGTAGATTCCGGGCCCTGACTCCTCACAAGACGGTACTGCTAACCAAGACATCCATTTTTCATCGCACTTAAAAATAACATCCTCTGTCCCCTCCCCAGCTAAGCCACACAAATATGACACCTCAGCCTCCCCCCCCACCCCCGCCCACCACCGACAGAACCCCAGTGCTGGCTATAAAACATTTGGTGTCATTATCAGCCCACAGAAATAATATTTAGTAAAATGTTGTGTTTGTATGTTCCTTTTCCCTGTACCTCCGGTGGGGGGGCAGGGGGTGCAGTATTGCCATTAAAGGTGAGATGCGGGGGGGAGAGTAGAATGAAGTTATAAGCAGAGCTTTGAGTTCCTGCGATTTTAATAACAATGGCGCTTCAGTGCTTACAGCGACCTGTCGACGCTTGATAAGGTTTTATTAAGGGCAGTTACACGAGAAGCGGGGGGGTGGGGCGGGGTGGGGGTGGGGGGGAGGTTGGAGAGAAAGCTTAACCCACCATTGAGCAGAAGAAGGCAAGTTATGTGGGCCTATTCTGCATTTAATGAATACACCTCCACATATCTGGCTTATTCATAATTCCAATTATTAACGGCATTCTATACAGTGCTGGCCCAATAAAAAGCCCCTCCGCTACCCCAGCCCTGAAAAGCCCACCCTCCCATTTTATTATTGTTATTATCATTATTCAGAGACCAAGCCATTTCTCCACATAAAATAATAAGTCATCAAAGAAACATGAGGCAGGTGAACAAGCCGGCAAGCGCTGGAAATATTTTACAGGATAACCTCCTTCGCCACGATGCTTCCAGCTGGGGGGAGGAGGCTAGGAGGGAGCACGACCGGACGCTGTTATCCATTGATTAAATATGGAATTTGGCTAAAGCAGCACGCCGCGGCGGATAACCATATTTTAACTCCTTCTACTGGAGTCATTGATAATTGATAATTAATGGGATAATTAATGGGAATATCGCGGGTAATCCGATGGAGGGTTCTTTCTTTCTTCCAGCTCCGTGCATCAATAGAATAATCAAGGCCCTAAAACAGCCCCTGCTCCCCCCATTACCTCGGGCAAAAGAATTCCTGAAAGCATGCCTTTAGGGCTCCTGAATTATATACGCCATTAGGAGGGGAAGCGCTTTCTACATTCCGTATAAAACAGCCAGTCCACCCTTTCCTGTCGGGAAAGAGAGACAAGGCCCAAGAAAGACCACGGGAAGCTTTTAGGGTAGGGACAGTCTCCTTGCTTCGTTGTGGAAAAATGTCAGATTTTTCCCTCCAAAACCCAAATGTCCCATATTGTCCGTGTCCCATATTTTCCATGTTCTACAACGTCCATGTCCCACGTTTTCCATGTCCCATATTGTCCATGTCCCACATTTTCCATGTCCCGTAATTTCCATGTCCCACATTGTCCCCATACGTGTTTATAGCTCAAGCTAAAAGGGCAGGGCAATGTTATCCCAGAGCTTGTCCTCCCTACTGTTTTTAGGCAAACAAGGGTGGGGGGGTGTTGGCCCCCATCTGGGATGAGGGAAATTGCCCCCGCTGCCCTGTAATCTAAGCCGGAGTTTTCATTGGAAGCAAATGCTCGCAATCCGCCGCATACACCCAGGCCCGTGTTCGGCAAAGCCTAGAACAATAAATCCATGCGGGGGGGACTGAGAGCAGCACCCCGGGAATGGCAAGGGGATGAGGGGGCCAGGGGTTCTTAGATTTGTGGGGGGCACTCAAACATTGAGAGCAGCCTCCAATTTCCACCCATGCTCAACGTCATTCTCCTTATTTTTGCTTGAACTCACCATCCCTCAACAACAAAATCTTAATGGGGGGTGAATAATAATCCAAAGCGTTGTTTTTATTGGCGTCTTCCCTTCGGAAAAGTGGCTGGCTCCTGTTCCAACAGTATCCCCCCCCCACTGTTTTGGGAGACCCTGCCGCTGACTTCCTGCGCCACTGGAGAAGGGGGCGGGCCAGCCAGGCGGGCTGAAGAGGTGGAAATAATCACGGGGATGCCGGCAGACCATAAACAAGCTGCCAGCCTCATTAGGCCAGCAGTAGGCACCGTGGGCGACCCCAGCTCGAACCGGCGGCCCGCGCCGCAAGGAAGTGCCAGAGGGTGCCTCCGGCCAGCTGCTAATGGGTTGTGACAGCTCCTTAGCGACTCCGGGGGCCAGTGGAAGCTAGTGCGGCTCGGCGCCGAAGCGGGGCCCCGGGAATGTCAGATAGCCTGGTCCGGCTGTGTGCTGTTACCCCCCCCCCCAACTCAAAATAATAAAAAAAATAAAATAAAACCTGCACGCCAATTACAGGGCAGCGCCGGGGGGTGCCAGGAGATGCCCACCGGCAAGCTGCGGAGAGGCGCGCGTCCGCCAGAATATTCCGTTGTCCCGCCCCAAAAGCGGGCCACAGCATTCCGGGCTCTTTGTCAGCAAGGCTTCCTGGCCCCTTATTCCCGGCCTGATCCCGCTCCGGCTGCCTCCATCTTCCCTGTCCTTCCCCATCTTTATCCTCCTCTCTCCCTCTTTCTTTCTCAAGGCGTATCGTGACATTATCAGAGGAATTTAGGGTAATCCGCGATGATCTGGCGGCTCAGGAAGGGCTGCGTTAATTGCCCTGACCTGATCCTTTGTTTTTGCAGACGGAGGTGCGGAAGGTGCCGGACATTTTTATGCTCCTCTGTAAATCAGCGGCGAGGAGCTCGTGGTCGCTCATGCAGATCCCGTCCTTCTTGGATGGGTGCAGGTCTGTTCGAGGTGCGTGTGTGTGGGGGGGGCTATTTGCTAGAGAAAAAAAGCCCATTTTACCCCCAGTTTCAGTTTCTCCTATGTTATTTCAGAATGTTTACTTGTGCCATAATTTAATTCATAATTCACTCTTATTTGTTCATCCGCCCACAAAGAAAGACCCGGAATAAGCCAGGATAATGGATGATCTCCCCATTCCTGAGATGCATGTCAGCACCCCCCCCCCCCATCCTCCCGCCTAACTATTTCCCCCCCCCCCCCACACCCCCCCGCCATTTTGCTCAGCACACCACCTTTGAACATCACCAAATCTTCTAGGCTGGGGGTTGGTGGGA
>JAAGVU020000061.1:6826837-6851957 GCA_011763525.2 Mormyrus iriodes
GCCCCACATAGTTCGTTTGAAGCCGTTCACTGCAGACATAGAACTGTGCAGCCGATTGTTTAAATGTGGCCCGGTGGGGGCGCTCTCAGCCCCGTGCCTCTCCCCCCCACCCCATCCCCTGCAGCCCATCAGCAAGGGCAGTGGCAGCAGTGCGTCAAAAAGTCCCACAGCAGGAAACGGAGGGGGGGGGGGGGGCGTGTCCATCTGAATCCGCCACAGGCGAAAGCGGACACACGAGACACCCCTCTAAGATTTCTAAGATTTCCCTTGCCGACACGCTCGCCCCCGTCATCAAAATATTCTCCAGATATCTACCGATGCACCGCCCGATCGATGTGTGGATAGACAGTGGCGTGGCGAATTCTCACACCCCGTTTGGTTATCACTGTCAGACTCGGGGGACAACGAATTCCAATGCTGTTCTCAGTCGTCATGGGAAAACACAACAAGGGGCCAACAAAAGCCCCGCTAATGGCCACGCCTCTCTCTTTCGATTCAATTCCTCGGCAGGCGCCAAAAAAGCGTCTGAAACGAGGGAATATTCCGGTAACAAACCATGAAGCACCCCTCTTCCGCTGATCTGCCGGATATTTGTCTTTCTAACTCAGATCAGCATAGGTTTCTAATTTATAGCACTGTGCCACAAAGTGAATCAGCATACCCCCACCAAAAAACGCTGCCCCTAGTGTTCGGTCCCCCTTACTGCAGTGTAGCCCATCAGCCCTGAGACTGTCCTTACCTTGCTCGCTGCTGTTGTCCCCGCTGTGTGACGTATGTCCCCCGCTAGAGGGCCCCGGCGTGCCATCAGAACGCGTGGATGCTGTGTCGTCGTGGTCTCTGGTCCATGTGGTCTGTGGGTGGGCGGGGCCAAGTGGGTGGAGACAGAAGAACAGCAGTCAATCCCAGGTTCACAACGCCAGAGCCCTGACCCACAACCAAGACTGGAGATCCATTACAGCCGCTACAAATCCAGAAATTCGTTGCCCAGTTTTGCATGCACAAAAAGGTAAACAACCCAAGCAAACATAGCGCCCCCTTCAGACAGGGGGTGATGGCAGCCCCACGTGCCAAGCCAAAGTGGAAGCCCAATACCTTATGTACATCAGCAATGGGGGGGGGACTTCCTGCCTCATAATGGAAATCAAACATGGGACTTTTACAATGGAGTGTGTGCTGAAGGGGGGTGGGGGGGAGTCCTGTTGACAATTAAGCTTAGGCCCCACAATGGCAGCAGAGAGTCAGCTGTTTGGCGGATGGTGTGGAGCAAATGGAGCAGACAAGATTGAAGGGGAGTGGGCAGAGCGGGGTGGCCAGCCGGCCGAGCCCTACACACTCAGCCACATGCCGGGCTCCCTCGCTCGCTCGCTAGCGGGCCCCAACACGAAACAGATGTTGCCCCTTATCACCGGGTGCCTCTCAAACTCAACGTTTGCGCAGGGAAAAGGGTGAGTGGGATTACCGAGAACTGAAAAATAACCTCTGCTGGTAGACATAGACACAGTTGCACACTAGCTCACGCTAGCTAGCGGCCACATTCATCGCCCTTCTGAGCGTGGCGCCGGCCTCCGTTTTGGCGAACGCAGCCAATCGTTACGGTGGCCAGTTAGTGACGGACCAGAAAACACCTCCGGGGGGGGCTTGATCGAAAGAGTCCCTGTTTTTACATTGTAGACATGTTTCACGAGGATTTTGGGCCTCGCCTGTTTTCCAACTTAAAGACGATGTAAACGGCAATGGGGTCAAGCAAAAACTAGAAATCTGAATCTCTCTCGTGCTATAAACATTACAATTTTGATTAATTTAGATTAGGATTCTATGTTATTCACACAAACAAAAAATGTGATCAGCTGTTATGATATTATTTTTATAATTATTTTTTTATAATTGTTTTTATATCACGAATGGTGAACAAGCCAGGTCGCAAAGAAAAAAAACACACAAATAGTGACTTACAACCACCCTACGAAGGTCCACCTTCCAGTGCCGGTCTCACCACCCCCCCCCCCCCACCAGTGAATTCACATGCTTGTGGCAGGGGCGAAAATGTATTAGCTAAGAAAAGGGGGGCCCTTACCAAAAAAAAAAAAGGAAAGAAAAATGGTGTATTATCCAGCATACCAAAGGAATGCCGTAAGGAGTAATGTGGAACACATGCTCAGAGCACAAACAGTTAAAACGACATCTCGCCCATTTCTATGACTCCTGCTTTTGGATGGGGGGGGGGGGGCTTGTTTATTCAGAGCTTTGTGAAAGAGAACAGTACAGCACCCGGGGGACCACACGGCCCGAGCGCTAAGCTCCGACGTCCCAACATGTTAGGGGCTGCTTTCTTTGCTCTCTCTCTCTCTCTCTCTCTCTCTCTCTCTCTCTCTCTCTCTCCAGCACAGCAAAGCCCACTTGAAAATATAATTAGGAAGAGAAAATGGCAAACTATTGCATTAACTGTAATTGAACAAAAGACCAAGCAGACATATGGGAGGGTTACGGAGTGGGGGGGGGTGCCCCCATGGGAGAGAGAGACGGAGGGGGCCTCAGATCCAGAGAGAAGCATCTCCGGTGGTGTGGGGGGGGTTGCAGGGTTTGGGTGTGTGTGTGTGGGGGGGGGGGGTCGCAGTCTATTTATAATGCGTCGGACACTCCTGTCAATCGTCGATCTGGCTTGATAATTAATAGAAAACACCCCAATAACACAGAGCCGGAGTGCCGCGGGGGTCCTGGGGGGGGGTGAGAGAGGGTGGGTCGCTGATACGCAAGCAGATAAGCAGGGAAACAAACACGCACACACGCACGCAAGATCTAGATAGCAACGGCAGACCAGTGGCAGCCCAGCGGCTGGTGTACGCAGTGAAGGTGCTCAATCCTGCCCAGCGTCGATTCGCCACGCAGGAACACTCTCGCTCCACTGTCCCACTAATGAGCTGACTTGGATTTATTCAGCTCTGTCTCTCTCTCTCTCTCTCTCTCTCTCTCTCTCCCCCCTCACTCTCCTAGCTTCCCCTCCCCCTTCATATGCTCTCTCTCTCTCCCTCCCTCCACCCCTCCACAGTGCAGGATGTAGATTAATTCAATGCTTAATTGTTTAGTAAATTCAATTTTCCACATTCTATTCTGCGCAGCCTTAGCTAAAGTTCTTAAATCCTCGGTCCTGAGCTGAGGGAGTAGCGTTTGAGACCCGCGCCTACCACTCTCTCTCCCCCTCTCTCTCTTTCTCTCTTCCCCCTCCTCTCTCTCTCTCTTCCTCTCTTTCATCACTGCTTTCTTCCTCCACCACTTAATTCGCCGTGAAAAGATTTTCCTTGCTGGAAATTCTGATTCCTCTATGATCGGTGAAGCATTCCAATTCATTGCCTTTTCATTGTGTCAGGTCTTAGACGCTTTTGGACCCCCCCTTCCCCTTTTTCTCAGCACCCTCCCCATATTCCACAAGCATTCATCCACAAAACGCCTGCTTGCCAACTCGATTATACTAATAATTTTTTTTATTTTAAATCGAAAGCGAAAAACAAGCAAAGCTGCCAGGCATTAACCTATCTTTTAAATACCTCTGGTGAGGATACAGATAGTCATTTATATACAAGGGCCCCTGCGAGAAAAAAAAATCGCACACAAACAAGTGGCCAAATACAAATAATGATATTAATATCAAACTCATGCTGTGTTTATGTGGAGCTCAGGCAAACCTCTTTCAAGACATTAAAAGTGACAGTTTTTCCAAATGCTCAGTTTCTAAGCTCGGATCAACGGGGATTAAATGTGTGGTCACATAGCAAGATGAATGAATCTGGGATCAAGTCACGGGAGTCGCCGATAAATAAAATGAGCGGCCCTCCCCCGCTGCGGGCACGCTGTTTATTTCTGCTTTCCGGGACGCCGATCGGCGACAGCGGCGACAGAACTGGTGACATCGGCGACCGAAAACCCAGAGGACGCACTTTGGATATTCACGGACAGGGAGGTAGACGCTGTTTAATGGTCTACCCCCGATCCCCACCACCAAGACCAGCACCTTCACCACCACCTTAAACTGCACACGACAGGTTACTGATCATTGAAACAAATAACTCGACAGTCAAACATCAAAAAAGTAAATGGTACATATTTTCTGGTTTTAAAACTGGTACAGTAGGAACGAAGAGATGTAATCACATGTATTACTTAATTATCTCCCATAAACACGCGCAATACGCAGGTGCGATTACTAAGATCGCAATGAAATTACTCACTGTTTATTTTTGGTCGCGTCCACAATACGCTTATGATTTAAAACCACTGAACTAAAAACTAAGAAACCACAACATTAAACACAAAACTGCTGACGACTCTCAAAGCACCAGTGTGTTGGAGGTTGAGCCAAACCAATTAATGCTTTGATGTAACATCTCAGCTTCCCAACACAAAGCAGAACAGAGACATTTCAGTCACTAATCTAACCAAAACCAAAACGCGTTACAACCTCGATCCCATCGGATACACTTCCGATTAACATTAACCCTCAACCTCCGAGTTACATATTCCAATTAATCTATGTGTTTTCTTCAGATCTTGAGCTCAAAATGCCACACGAGAGTCCTAACAACAGCTTTAATGTCCCGATTATAAGGTGAAACTGTGCCACGTTTCTTTTCAATATGAGATAAGAATTTTAAAACACTTGTAAGATTTCCACAAATTATTTCCAGTGTCCAGAAACTCAACAGGGCGTCTTATGATTAAGGGAAAAGTAATCAGCCTTTAACAGCAGCTGTTTATAGTAATGACCCTAATAATCATGTCCGTGTTCAACAAAATGTATCATTACTTCCAATTACTTGAAAACTACCCTGAATTCTTCCCTGCCTCCCGGCATTACATATGCAAATAATGAACTACACAACACATACATCACTCTCTATTGTTAAATATGTCAGAACTACTTCAACAATTGTATTAAATAATTACACAGAATTGAACAGAAAGTATAGGGTTTGGTTGCCTGGTCCATTGTATAGAACATGCTGTCATTCAGAGTGGTTTATAATGCTCTCATTAATAATCTCATTCTCCTGTATAGACTCCTCACCACTCACTCCATATTTTACCCCTGTAAACTCATCTTAGTCGTAAACGTAAAAGTCTGCTCGATGTCAAGGTGGCTCCACGAAATTTTACGTGTAGAACTGAACCTTGCAAGGCCAGTCACAGGATGAATCAAACATCTGTTTTTATTTGGCTGAACAGAGTCACACTCACCCCCCCCCTTTGTTATGGTTCAGTTAATATAAGGGGGGGGGTTGTCACATAGCGCAGTCTTTGTGTCACTTGTTGAGCCCCTCAACAGAAGGCTGCAACTGGCCTTAATGCAGGGGGACGCAATCTGACAGCCTTCCGGTACAAAAAAGTCCATCACTGCTGATCACACTACTGAGGGTATAACTTTGATGCTTTGAATGCAGAGCAGTCATCTAAATGGAACTGCATAAGATCTGGCAAAGCACAGAGAGATTACCCTATATCTCTATATCAAGCCAAACCGACACGCTCAGAGCGTGAAGGTAGACAATCACATCAGTGATCAGGAACTCCATCGTCTTAAGAGGTTCAGGTCCCTGCCCAGGCCATGGGACCTGCCCCCCCCCCCCCAAAAGGCAGTTGCAACATGCTGTACAAACAGCAGGGGGCCAGACGTCCGCAAATAAAGATTCAATTTCTGACCCCCGGCCGTGGAAATGTCATGGTGGGAATTGTTAGGAGGTGGTAGGGGTCAGTCACACAGAGGCAAGTCTCTGTGCGGAAACGTAATGAAATCAGAGCCCCCAACAACTTCTCTTCACCACCTGCCTCTTACTGTACAGCAACTCTTGACAACCCACCCCCCCAACCCCCGCCTCCGTTACATACTGACAGCAAGCTATGGTCCACTTCCGCTGGTGGTGGGGGGAGGGGGGGAACCAAGCGATCACTGACAGCCCCTTGCCCCGATTTAAAGTGTGAAAGCAATTATATTATACAGCCTCTGTGTTGAAAACCTTTTCTGTCATGAAGACACACACGCGCACACATATACACACACAAAAAAGCAAACGACGCAATCATTAGGCCTTTTAATTGTTTTAAAGCCCACTCCAGTAACCATGGTACAGTCAACAAGGCTCTTGAGGTATACAGCAGCTCTCTGCCCCAGTCCTGGGGGGTCTGTTGTGCAGATTTTAAGTCCTTTACCTAATGAGCAAATGGGTGAGCCACTCCCTGTCCACTTCAGGAATACAGGCGACTGTGCAAATCTTATTTATGTCTCAGGCGCCTTTTTCTCAATCCTGAAGTGCTGACCATGAGTACCAGGCAAACTCAGAGTTGGTAAGAACCAAAATGAGCCCACCCTTCAAAATAATTACGGTTTTTCCCTCACTGGAAAAATGTAACAATGCGTAAGCTTGACACCAGGCAGAAGGCTGTGATTATCATCATTAACATTCCGGATGACTCTTCACCAAACAAAAGGGGTCGAAAACATCACACTGCACTTCGGGATATTTTATCTATTAGGCCTACTGAAGTCCTCGTGTATATACGCAGTTACAGGCCGTTTCCAGAAAACAAGTCTGTTTTTAAACCGCGATCGCGCCGATTTAAATGCGGAATTATTTCATGCGTCGAGAGAGCAGTGGAACTTAATCCGGAGCGAAGGGGTTAAAGCAGCAACCAGTCACTCCGGCTCAAGCGGCACCTGGGGGCTTTCGCGTTTATCGTCGCTGCCCGAAGTACACAACGTGATTTTAAGCTGGCTTGGCCGCTTTTCGCTAGCAAGCAGAGAGCCTGTGACTTTTTCACCTCTCAGCTATGCGGTGGTCTTTGCATCGGGGGGTGCCCCCCTCTTCTCCCTCACCACCCCAGCAAAAGGAAGGTTACTCACGATATTAAAAAAAATAATTAAACAAAACTGAGGAGGGGATATCAGGGTATAGCATGCGGAGGAAACATGCAAGAACGCTTGGCATCAGTTTAATAAATTCAAAGTATTTTTCTGAGTTTTATTTTTGCCTTTATAAAAAAATATTTTTTGGTGCAGTACTCTTGCTTGAATAAATTGGTTTATGAATAAATGAGCCTTCCTTCTCCCTCTTGTTAACATTGCTGAGAATTTGCACAAAGAAATTTTTCCAGTCCAATTCAACTTTATGCCCGAGGGCATGTATTAAAAATACATATGGAACGAGATAATGCACACACGACACAAATTCGTTAGCGATGTCACCTTAACAACCGCACACATAAGCCATACAGGAGAAAAGAAAAGCAAAGGGCATATATATATATATCGCTGATACCGGTAATAAAGTTCAAGTAGGATAATCAATTAATTCCAAAGGCCACCGAATGCATATCTGGATATATATATATATATATACACACTCTCACCACTCACCCAAAACGATCATTAGAGGGCATAGTACACCAGCACGACTTTACCATGCCGCTCAGTGAAACGCTACATTCCCGTTGACCGCGAGAATACGTATATCCATGATCTCTCCCTTATACCAATGAAATGAGATTTAGTTTTTTTTATTTCATAAATTCGACCTGGTAAACATAAATTATATTGGCCTCCCATTTTAAGCTACGTGTAGGCCTATCATTAGGTAAAATTAGGGCATGGCTCCATCTTAAAGTCAATTAAAGATCCGATTCCGTGCCCCTAAGCACAACATAATTTGTTCAAATAGCTCTATATACCTTGGAACCCAAGGGTGTTAAAAAAGTCTATTTCTATCTCTCGAGATTCCATTTTTGCCTTCTTAGATTTGACATATAAAAATGGTAAACTTCTAAAAAAAACGCCTCGCTACAAAAATATTAAGATAACATATAAGCGCATGCAATTTGTGTTGATTGAATGTTTAAGTTAAATCAACAATTAAATGTTTCAGAATCCTTTATTTCCTGGTAATCATAACGCTTGAGAAAACTTAAGTGGCTGTTGGTCTGTCATGCCATCACAATCCCAGCAGGAACTAAGATTTTCGCTTTGCCCGACTATTTAAAAATAAACGCCGGTAACAGATAAGACAGAGGACTGCTTCCCTCCTGCCGATCAATCAGTCGTATGGAAGTTGGTAAATTTATATTATTTTTGTCTAATCGGTCCATTAATTGTACGCAGGTACAGTCACTAGTCCTCTTTGCTAACCGGTGATGCTCTTATCCATTCAACCGCCACAACACGCTTATAATTTTCCTAAACGGTCAGCGAGTCGGTCTGTACAGCGAAAGGCAGTGGACTTACACGCATCGCACATGTGCACAGGGAACAGATAAAGAGAGCAGTGCAGCACCGAGCTTCCAGAAAGCACGAGACCAGTCATTTCCTCAGCGCGCAATAAACAATTCACCAGCCGCGAGCAGCATAAGGGGAGGGGGGGGGCAACGACGATACAGAAAAAAACCCTAGATATTCTTTAACTATTATGAATTCACCCAGCCTAAAACTAATCAAGGTAAACAGATCAGTAAACTGTTTTTAGAATATACAATATGCATTCATATCCACCGGCGCACACAGATCAGAAACCCCAGGCTTAAGCAACGTGGGCTCGTGTCTTAAGGAAAAATACTGACAAGGCAACTAATGAACCGTGAACAGCAGGAGACAGTCCCAGGCACCTAACCTCCCTCTTTTCCCCCACTAAATCTCTCGGCTCATCAGTGCGATTTTCAATAAAACACTAAGTACTTTACTCCATTTGCTTATTTGAAAATTACACCGATGGAATTTCGTTCTGATTAAAAAAGAAGACGAGGAAAAAGAAAAGACTAAATTAAAATAGACACGAAACAGGTCAAGTTTATGGCGATGCTTTTCACAAGCTAATCTCCCAGGGTCGGTTCCAGGATCAAACCTTAATGAAGCAATAATGGCCACATTATTCAAATTTTTTTTTCCATTCCGATGGAATTTAAAAGAGCCTTAATCGTATGCAAATAGCGGAGAGGCAGTGCGCTGACCCAGAAGACAATCTGAATATCCTAGTTTTTACACAGTAAATGAAGGAAAAGACCGCATACCTGATCTAGGGTTCCGGATGATCGTGTGATTTCTTCACTGTCTGATTTTGATCCACCTTCTCTGTCGTCTATAACCAAATCGATGGGCATCTTCCCTTTCAAGCAGCTGATATAGCGATGGCAGAAATTGTCGCAAAGCTCGTGCACCTAATATATACAAAATGAAACCATATAAATTAAAAAAATAACACGCAGAGGAACAAAACGCGGGGATTGGACACGTGCGACTTTTTCACACGCGGGGCGAGCCAAGGAATGGGAGCGATGTCGCAATCCCCCTCCATTGCCTAGACGCATCCAGAATTTGGGATAACTTTTTTCTTCCAAAATTGAGATATCGCAGAAAATTGACAGTGACAAGACGACTCACGGGCTACAACATATTCAACACCCGTGCTAAATTCATCTGCTCCCGAGGCTGTGGCTATTAGAGCGGTGACCTTCTTGAGTGACATTTAAGGTAAACTGTTTAATTTCGTCTGGTTATTTCATTACCGCCGCTTTCCACGCAATCTCGCCATTCAGGACATCAGGCGGGGCGTTAAACAACCGTGTTTCTAACACTTCTGCCACATGCTTCAGGTCTTTACGATCCACCATTACTCCATCACAGATACCCAACAGTAGCGTTATCGTATCCCTTAATGTTTCGGTAATGTGTGGAAAGTTTCCAGAGAGTTCTCGGAGCAAAATTAACATATACATTTAGAGTATTCAGTCTCCCTCTTTGAAACAGCGCACCAGTCAACGCCCCGACGTAGAAATCACGGAATTGCCAGCCGTAATTAAACTTGCAACCTTAAGTAATACTTTTGGGAGTTAATCAAATCCTTCTGCGGACCTTTCGGCAATGCAGCGACCGCCGATGAGCAGGGTCAACCCGTCGTGTGATTTTTAGTACGGCCCAAATACTGCACAATAGGTGACAGTGCGGATTTAAAACGGAGATTTCCACTAAGGGGTGCTTGCTCCCGTTTAAGTGGCTTGAATTGTAATTAAACACGAAAGAGAAATAGGAGCCAAGATTGATTTTGACACTAATTACAACAGACCAGAAAAAAAGACATTTATGCAAATGTACCCTGTAGGCCTGCACTGTAACACCGGCCATAGAGAGTAAAACAAAATTACCTTCTCGAGCTCCAGGAGATGAAATCGTAATACTTGAATTGCTTGGATCATCTGGAAAAAAAATAAAATATGCTTTTTAATGTACCATGATAAAACAGAGTGATCTATGAATCTCTTGCCATTCTCCCGCTATTATCCAAACGCATCCCTACGTAAAGATTTACGGCAATACAACTGTTTCTTATATTACCAGTTTATTTTTTGTACTAATCTGTTATTATTATGTCCTGATGCTGAAATATTGTAACATTCACATTTGAGTCACGCAATCAAGACGTCAAAAATTAATCGCTTTAAAAAAATTAATTAACCGCCTTGGTGATGAGAAGAGGGTACTTGCAAATGAATTAAATGAGTTTCACAGAATACTTTTGACTGAGAAAAAAAGTTCAAGACTAGGGCCAGCTTTCCAATACCAGCAGGAAGGACGGATATCTGTCATGACAACTGGTGGCAACACAAAATCATGCAACCAAATTTGAAGTCTACTGCACCACAAATATACCTAGAATTCTGCAGAGGGTTACATCTATCGTTCAGACATTGCCTGTCCACATCAAGCATTGATACATCAGGGAGAATTTTCAAAAATATAATTTAGAAAATGTAATGTTTTCTGCTGCGAAAAAAATATCTACAAGTATATTTACCAGATTGTCCAGTTCAGGGTTTGATGAAAATAAAGGCTTTTCTGCGCGAACCTAAATCAAGGAAGAAAAATCTCCGTTATTATAAAAGTTACAGAAGTCACGAGGTAAAAGTCTCGCGGAGTAATCACACATTATCATAATATCACGCATATCCTTCAAGTTATAATTAAAATCTACATCATTTTAATTGACTACGTGTACGTTTGTGTCTTAAACATGCATTAATACAAGCAATATTATAATGTTCTCACAACTTGAAACAATGGCATAACATTAGACATGTAAGATGTGACATACATTGTAAGTTATAAATAGCAATGCGCCAGGCGAGCAACTTGATTGAACGCAAAACGTGGGAGCATAACGTGCCGCACTCTGACCTGTTTTGCAAACACGGCTATATCTTCATTGAAGGATTCAGAAGAGCAAACGTCGCCTCCAGCAACGCCGGGTTCTCTCGGTGTGCAAGTCGCTAATTCACATTTCTCAAAAATCAGTGCTAGAAGAGGGAAGAGGGGGTGCCTGCAATAAAGTAAAATCGTAAGCGTCTCCAGACGACACTGAAGTCAACTTTATATATTTTTTAATCTCTGTCTACTACTCCGCAATGCTTCATAAAATGCAGTAAACAGCAGTCATGATAGCACGGCGGCAATATCACTAAACGACTGTCCCCCTTTTCGGTGCAAAAACAATCTAAAGCCAAATAGTTTCACACCAAATAAGGCCGTGCACAGCATCAACTACTTCACCGTACCCCCTAGCCCCCGTCTACTCATCTTTCTTCCTTTCACGTTTTAGATAATGAGATACTCGGTTTTACACAGAGGGCCACTTATAAATCACAGTTATAAAAGTCCTAAATATGTTATTTTAAGAACTAGCAACAAAAGCCAGATACATTTAAGCGCGGCTGTCACAATCAGTGCACGCTTTTAGCTTTTCTGGAATAACTTGCATTGTGTATTACGTATTCTTAGGATATTTGCAATCCGGATACACAAATCTGGTTTATCTAGACACTTTCTATATACATCACTTCCATTAAATAATCTAATTCATATATTGCCTAATAATGTTGTCGACGAGTTGTTGTATTACTAGAATGTGGATTGGGTAAGTTATTACCACCCTGTTTTCAAAGCAGAAACAGGCTTATTTCTGTATGTGCCCGAAGATATTAATTATAATAATTATTATAGCCATTCACTCTTTGTTACTACAGTGCTTATTTTTAGAAGAGCGATTCATATACTTACAACCACATTACACGTGTTACTCTAAACGTCACGTTGTCAATTCGAATGTTCTTTGCATTATACCGCAAAGTATCCCGCATGTGTCTGACCTTCTTAGAATTAACGAAATGTCATTTCCAAATAATTTCTCTAGATATTTCTCAGTCGGTCACAAACATTGTTATCGTTTGATGCAATAAATTGGTGTTTGGTATAATTTGGTATATACGTTTGGTTTAATGTAACAAATATTATTTTCAATAAAAGAGCTATACAACAACAAAAAATAATAATTTAATTATTTTCTGAAAAAAGTCGTAATACATAAAGTTGGGTTTAAAGAACGACTTCCCCTGCCTCGGTTAAACTTTTCCGATTCTACGGCGCACCGAAACAAATAATTTCTTGAGTTTTAGGTCCACCCCTCCAATAATAAAATATGAACACGGTAGCCATCTAAACCTACCCGTAAATGGCATCTTTATCTCTTTTTAGCGCGTCGTTCACGGAGGAGCCCATATTGGGCGGCATGGCGTTGGTGTGGGCCGTGTGCGGGTACTGGTGCGAGTGCAGCTGGGGACCGTGATTCAGATGGACAGCCTGCATGGATCTGGCGGCGTGAGGGTCCGCGTACATCGTGGTCGGGATTCCTACGCCTTCCATGCCGTAATGAGGCAGATCTTCGTACTGCACAGCAACAAAAACAGGACAGGCTCGGTTCAGAAAGACAACCTACAATAATTTAAAAAATTATACCACGAAAGTGAAATATAAGACAAGCTTGAATGTACAAGCCCAGCAAAAGCTACTTCGCCTACGATTTTTAATGCGTTGCGCCCGCTTAAATGTTTCATATTATTGCGATGCAATGTAGTTCATATATGCTTGTAACTTAACTTGTTTGCCGTATATGCAGGTAAAAAAAGAACAAAATAAACTCTGTTTTTTAAAAGGAATTTTGTATACAAACAAGTCCTCCTTTTTATGTTACGTTTAATGTGTGGGGTTAATTATTCATGATGATATACTAAGAGCCAAAGCAATTACAGTGAAAGTGTGATTAAAGGAATTAACGCATTTATGCCCTAAAACCGTAAAGGTGTCAATAGCCATCAGGGTGTTGTTGTGGCCACACCTGAGCAGCAAAAGGTTTTGGTAAGTTTTCGGTAACTCCTTTTTAATGGTCATACTTTTATTTTAAATTAAGATCCCGGGCATAATTTGCAAAACTGCAAAAAGGCAAAGCTGTCCAACAAGCAGTGATTAAAATAATGATTACTGAAGGATGAAACACTGAAAAGAACCTACTTTAATTATTTAGATGCATGATGAATTATTAGGATTGTTTAATATTGGAACATGGACCAATTTAGTATGAAATGGGTTTAACGCGAGAAATGTAATTTTAATATAATTAAATGAAAATATGAATATGAAGTACATGTTGGGGAAAGGATTTTCATAGGTAATATCTGATTTAAATCCCTAAAAAATACTATGTTCGGGAACAGTACACACACCGGTCTCTTGCTTCCCGGAGTTACTGTGAATCTTTTTCTGCTAAAAAATATGTAATGACTGAAAATATCCGAAAAAACGCACTTTTTGTGTTCACGGGAAAGGTGTAACAGATTATTACGTATCTGGTTATATACGCAAACCAGACTGTGAAAACGAACTTTGAAAAACTGGCTAACATGCTATAGGTACGAAAAAAAGTTTTTTTTTTTCCTTGTGACCGTCTGTCACCAGCCACGTTTAATCGTTATAGCCGCTGCTTCTTAGTTGCTGAAACTTTTCATCGTACGTACCCTTTGCGCCATCGGCCTGCCTCGCTCCCTCTTCTTCCTCGAACTTCAGATATCTCCCCTATGAGGCCAGGGTGGAGAGGAATAAACACGCAAATTCCAAAAGCAGGGAAAGAAAATCCTTATTTTTCCTTTATGTTGGCGATGAGACTCAGCTCGGGCTCGCCGAAAAGCGATGCAATTAGTTCCTTCGTTTTTCACAGGACAACGGCAGGGAAAGAACAAATCTTCTTTGCCAAACAAGTATGAAAATGCCCCTCAAACAAAACTAGTGACTCATGGCTTTTTGCCACTCCAGCTGTCAATCAAACGCGAGGTTGTCAAAGTACTGAATGAATGATGATCCGCCGTGCGCTTCCACTGTTTGGGACACCTTAAATGTTAATACTCAACTGGTCACAAAAAAATCAAGCTCTCTCCTTTCTTTGATCACTCTCAGCCTCCTGAGCTGATTTTTTTATGCAATAGCCTCTAAATGAGATCAAGAGGAGGTGGAGTGATATTTCTGGCTTAGTTTTTCTTAAAGGAGCCACGATCGATGCTGCGAGCCGCCCGTCCGTGCGTGTACAATGCGCACGTCTTGAACGGAGCGAAGAAGTGGATCTGGACCAGACTGCTGAAACCCGGAAGTAGTGGTGGCCATAACAGGTCGCGTTTTGCACAATGTAATGGGCTGCATGAACTTGCTCACATAGGAGGGGGGGAGCAAAATGTCTGGAAAAAACCTTGGAAAGCGGAGTCAATGTGCATGCTGAAATGCAGGGTACACATGCTTTAGATAATGCCACTTTGGTATTCTTCTGTCACGTTCCCCTTGTTTTACTACAGTTCCCGCATTTTGTACGTCACTGATGTGACAGTAGTTCATTTGTATGTATTCGCAGGACATGTTAGATCAGCTAGATTCATTATTACGATAACTTTGCGCACACAAGGACAAGAACACAAAAACAAGAATGGTTCAGTGCGTCGTGTATTGATAGTACGTACTATCGTATTGGCTGACTGTAATACTATAAGAACTCTATAGCAAAATGTTCCAAAATATCCCTGACGCACGCCGATGCGTAATTTGTGCCGAATGCCTTGTTAAATGAACACAATAAACGCAGTTGTCATCAATATAGACTGCGTTCTTCAAATATTTAAAAAGAAACTATTAGTTCCAGTTTAACAAATATGACATATTATACTGACTGGCACTGGAAATAATGCCATCTACGGAAAATTGTATGTTTACAGTTAATTTCACCATAATTTAGTTTTGAATAAGGGAGCAGAAGTGTTTAATTCACTTAACAAGACGTGAAAACAGCTCAATTTACCACATTGCCATGAAAAGATTTTGAACCCAAGGCGCAATATCAGGCGAAGCTCTTTAAGAGGTATCAATTTTCTGTTTCTGCACGAATTTCACACCCCCCCTCATGCCTGTGAAATGGGCCGCTCCAAGTCACTGTAGTCTTCGGGGTGTTTAGAGGCGGCGTCCAATGAGAGCGCGCCGAGGCGACTCAGACCTTTCATTGGTTGCAAAGATTATCAATTATCAAGTGATTTATCAACTTGAGCCCTGATGTTTAGGCAGAAATACTGCATATGAAAAACAAAAACGAAACAGAGCATATTGCCAGCGAAATGCAAGCGCGATTCTGCAGGCTTTTAATGCTAATTACAAATGTTATTGTACTAAATCATAGGCCTATATGATGTGTGAACGGGAAACAAAATCAGTTAAGTTCATTTGTTCAGAAATGTACCAATCATGTATTATATTTATTGAAGTAATAAATTATTTGGTCTACACTTCCATAGATTTCTGGTTGATTTGTGTGACCCAGGAAGTATGTATCCCTTTAGAAGTTCCTCCAACTTTGTTGATTGTTGAAAGCAAATTACGGCGTTACGTTGTTAGAATGCTGCACCAAGTTCTCATTGTAACATTGTCAACGTCTTGCAAAATGGGAAGATCGTGGAAACACCGTAGTACAACGTGCTTTAGAACAAATTTGCAGGATTTTAAAATGTTTGCAAACAGCCATATTTTAAAACATTAATTACATAAGTACCCAGCTACAGTAAATTTATAAATAGGCCTAACACAATTGTGAATTTTGAAGCGCATTAACAATCCTTCAATGAAAGTAGACTATAATTAATTTTAAAATGTATTGAATTGAACAACAATTATGTAATTCTGAAATATTCCAAGGAGTTGTGGTCTGCTGGACGTTTTGTTCTGAATTGTCTTCATTAATTTATCATGTTATTTTATTCCCACAACTCGCGGTAATATTTTTGGCGAACGTCGAGCCTCACACCAAGGTGCAAACCGCGTTATTTGTATTCAAATACTCTAGTGAAAGGTGCATGGAGTTCGTCTCTGCAGTATCTGTCATCGATCAGAACAGTTTGGTGCCAGTAAGAGTGTCATATCAGATAATGCAAGCTTCACACATTCAACGATCCCCGTGGCAGAACTGTGTTGGGATCTTTCGTCTAAATTTACAAGCATGAAATTACTATCAAGCCCCCAAACCGCCAAGCGGAGCGTTGGATGCGCAGCGCAGCTCCGTCGCGGAATTTGCAGAGCGACCCAGCGCGCTTAAAGGAGCACAAGCGATGATTATATCACCGCGGAGGCTTCAGTAAAAGCTCAAACGGCCCAAAATACCATCATATGTGAGTATTTAAAATGCTTTCAAATAGAAGATTTAAGCGGTAAGTAACCATCTTCACGTTAACAACCTTGCATGCTGTTCTATGTCTGTAATCGCATTACTGTTTATTTATTCTAAGTGCGCTTTTACACTAGTGCCAAACACGCCCTAAAAGTTTAGTTTTTTTTTGTTTTTAAATAGATTATACTCACTTTATAGTGCGCAAATAAGCAACTTTTTACATTATTCTAAATTCAAAAATATGCGTTGTTTTTATTTTCGTGTTGCCCCCTTTGAGTTGATCACGGGCAGAGTTTAAATTGCACACTGTAAAACAGACCCAGTTAAAGCGGACTTGAAAGGCGAATTACTGCTCGGCTTTACAGCAACGCGGCACTATAATGGCATTATAAAGTAATTAAGTCGCCCCTATTGACATCTATAAAGGGGTATGATAAAGCCTAACATACTACAGAAAAAAACCAATCACTCTGTTAAGGCTCGCAGTGCCGTTTTCGTGAGTGCTGGTGGCCGGACTGCATGCAAATAGAGTCAATTCGGTTATTCTAGCGAACACGATCTATATCCCATTTACCCGTCCTCATTAATATTATACATTATGGGTCATATAGGTTATTTAATCAGTCTGTAGTACGTTGTGACAATTCAATTTTATATGACGGAGCTCGTGTTAACGCCGCAATTACATCTATTATGGAAAATGGAAATATATGTTGCGCCTGTTTAATTAGAATTCAGGCACCGCGTCTAAAAGCGAAATGAGCTTTACATTTTTAACAGAATATGTAATGATAAATTAATAATTAATTTGCAGTACGCCATTCTGCTCCCGTTTGTTCCCGACGTTTCCATGGGCCACGCTAATTTTATGCCTTTACTTTCTTAAACCTGTCGTTTTTGTTTAGGCCCATTTGACTGAAATACTTTTCCTGCATGTATATGTCTGTGCTTGTGGGTGTATTTGTGTTTAAAGCTAATTTTCAGTTTTCACGTTTTCGCATATATAAACATGTGGCGAACTAATAATTTGCAAAATCATTTTCCTTTCCTTACGTTCATTTTAAATAATATTTCTTCAGCGTGACTGGTTCACCGCCACTCGTGCGCTCCTATTGAGGGCAGCTGACATTGCGGTTCAGAAGTCAAGCGGAGGTCACTTTTTCACAGCCCTGGCAGAAATTTCCGACAGAACCTGTTGAAATGCGCACGTCCGAAGCTGCAGCGGAGTCGGGTGATGAATCGCACGGCGACCCGATTTCACATAGAGATGAATAATTTCTGGTCGATGAGAGATGCTCCGCGGTAACTTCGCATTAATAACTGTACACAATCAATATAATATATCGAATATCTAACACAGCCTACTCTCCGAGGCTTTTACACACCTGTAGTTTTATTTGCTAAATGTCAGGTTCACGTGCACACTGATTGCTGTGGCAAGAAGATGTATTTATTTTAACAATTGTAGAAGTTAAAATGATTGTTTAATAATAAACAGAAGTCGTTTGTTTACTGTTTTCCATTTGTAATCTAATAATAAAAAGCTATCTTGGAATAAAATCCCGGCTAAGTTAAAATTGTAATTTGAGTGACTTTCTAATCTGCTGTGTTGAAATATACCTATATATACAATATTGATATTTTAAATCGTACTTTAGCATAATATGTTCCTGTAATGTAGCTAAACAGTAACTTATATTTAAGCACTATGATTGTTATCAAAAGTTTGTTTTTTCTTTGGTCATATTTCATTACTTCACAATTAAAATGTAAAATATAATAATAAACAAATTGATCTGGAAATTATAATGAATGAGATAAATGTGTTTTTTTCTTTCTTTCTTTTTTCTTTTTAATTGTTCAGTATAGGCCATAAGCTCCGATATCTGAAGAATTGTAACACTGTATAGTGTATTTAGTTGTTGGTCCAGACGTATCAATGTAAAGAGCAAACGTTGGTTTGAGAGCCGAGCCGTGGACGTGTAAATGCTTAATCGTTTGCGCCGTCTACTGGAGATTTGAGGAATTATTTTAGACCATTATTTGTAAGACAAAAGTACGAGCAACGGGAAAAACAACTTATTAGTTATCCAAACAGTATTACAGAAGCGCCATTTGGTTTTTGAGAACACGTTAAACTTGTAGTATCAATAGTAAATCTTTTAGGAAACACGTGTATTTTCATGTACATATATATTTAATTTTCTATAGTGTATTACTGAACTTCTTGAAAATGCTCTACGCGGTATCGGTACACAAACATGCATAGTAATTAAAATATGGCTAGATGTTGATTCTATGATTTAACGTCATAAGCAGTGGTATTACATCATAATTAATTCCAATTTTAGAAGAGTCAATCAATGTCCAACTAATACATACAAATAAATATATACAAGTACTTTTGTGGGTACAAATGCACAGTACAATTATTTTATAACAGTCTTCTGTAAATTTATTGTTTTCACGTGGCAAATTTTCTATTTTATAACAATCGTTGTTAATAATGTTCGCAGGACAGCTTAGTGGGCAACAATACTCCCTTACACCTCCAGCAGTGCGGAATGCTATCTTTTCCATGTGTGTGGAGTTTGCATGATATTCCTGTTTCGCATGGGTTTCCGCTGGGAATTCTGTCTCTCTTCCCCTGCCCAAAGACATGCAGTTAGGCTGGTTGGTGCATCTAAATCGCCTGTAGCATCTGTCCACCACGGGACTGGCATCCCATCCAGGGTGTACCCCTGCCTTGTCCCCTGTGCTAGACTCCAGGCCCCCTTTAACCCTAACTAGGTTAAGGGGTTGGAAGAAGAATGAGTGGAATGTTATTACTACCATTGCTAACCCAAACCAGTGATAGTCAGAGGCTGTTCAATGCAAAAGTATCTGAATTTATTAAGGTGCGCCTTTGGATAAGATAGATCACAGTATTGGGAAGAATCTATAATAGGGTTTATAATGAGAAAATGCGTGATTAAATTAAAGCTCTTTTTGTACTTAATGTGAACTCAGCAGAATGTTGTTTCTTTATCATGTGGAGTCTGCTGATAAAAAAACACCCGTTACCTGGGCTGTTAGGCCAGGTGTGCTAATGGCATGGCAGGTGCGAGCGGAGACCGGGGGATTCAATCTGTGGGGCGGGGGGAGGGGCAAAGCGCAGCCTGGGGTCTCGGAGGTGAAAAGCGGCAGCGACTGAGGAGGAAGGGTGTGGACGGGAGGCGTCGACAAAGTCTCGTCAGGCGTGGGCCAATCACGAAGTGCGGGGACGAGTCTCGCACCTCTTTCTGGACACTGAGAATTGATTAGCACTTGGGAGAGGGGCCGTAGGGCAAGGAGGGACGGGGGTGGGGGGGTGGCGGTGGCTGGACCCGAAGTGTGAAGATGCGTTCTCGTCTCCACTAATGAGCTCCTCACCCTGGCCCCTCGCAGATGCCCGCCTGTTACATGTGCAGTCTGGCACAGGGTGGGCGTGAGGGGGAATGTGGCCGGGAATTCCGCAATAACGGTCCGGTTCTAGGATGAGCGTGTGAGTTTTTCCTGACACTTGTGTGCATAATAAATGTCTAACGCTTGTGGGGGGGTGGGGTGGGCAGATACAGTGGTATCTGTAACCCTCTGGGGGTTTTTGTCACGCTGGGCCGTCTCAACGCAAACAAGGCCCGGGGCTCAACCGCTAAATAGCCGCTGAAAAAAGACACGTATGTGTCACAAATGCATCAAGAATCCCTAGTGGATGGGAGTGTCTGTGGATCCTGTGGCAGGGATTTCCTCCACAGACTCGTAACGCGTTTATTGGGGTCCTCATCACTGTGGAATGAAGGCATAGCAGCTGATTCAGTCCAGATTCAGCATCTTTCAGTCGCAGGCATCCGGACTGTCCCTGCCATGGCGGTTTCGAGCCGGGGGGGGAGTATTAGCATGGATCGGTGCATTCCTGTCCCAAACGCCCAGCATTTCTGATTACGGGCTTCCAATCAACTATTCCTAAACAGGATCTGACGCTGGCAGTCCTGCTGGGCCCCTGGAGTAAACTTATACCTACGAGTCTGTCCTCACGTGCTGGAAAGGGGCCTTTCAGGAGATCCAGTTGGGGTCTTTAAAGATAGCTGGACACCTAAGCTTCAGCACAGCCACTAACCCCATTAACATAAATCACAATTTTTAAATGATTAACTTTTCATGTTCATGCTTCAGAATGTTCCTCTGCTTCATTAAAGGAATTATTATTGTGTTTTTCCACTTTCATTTCTTTTCTTCTCCACCCAGAAAGCGAAATTCGATACATCTTTGGTTTAGATAAACTGAGCCCTGATTGTGTTGGTTTGCAGATGTTGTCCAGGCCTGCTGATTGCCCTGAAAGCCTCTCGGACTCGACGGCGCGCCGAGGGGTTTGCAAGGGGCCTTCGGCATCCTTCGAGAGGCGAGACAGGGGTAGGACCGTCCCCGACATGGGGACGTGCCCTGAGTGTGACTGACAGGCCCGGTGAGATGACAGACGCCGATGAAAAACTTCCCGCCACAACAAATTCCCAGGAGCACCACCGTGTCGGAAAGCAGCCCCACTTGGCCACATCATTAATTTAAAATATTAGTATGGGAACTAGCACGATAATTTGAAACGACGCTACATGGTTAACTAAACCGTGCAGGGAGCCTGGTGGGTCGTGACCAACAGATTTAATCCTCTTTTTTTTGCTGGGACAAATGTCACAATGCCAACTCTGCTTCTATGCTTGGGACCTTAGGGAATACATGGGACTATTTTTCTATGTTGATCATGATCGTGTTTCCCTGTTGAATGTAACCATGTTTCCGTGTCGAGATTGATGATGTATTTGTGTCAAATGTAACCGTGTTTCCATGTCGAGCATGACCGTATTTCCAGTTCGAATGTGACCATGTTTCCATGTTGAATGTAACCATGTTTCCATGTAAAGCGTGACTGTGTTTCTATGTTGAGCATGGCCATGTTTCCGTGTCGAACGTGACTGTCTTTCAACGTCACACATGACTGTGTTTTGGTATTGAACTGGTTTGGCTGGTACTGCTTCTGTGTTGAACTGCTTTCACCATGATGGGCAGTGTGAGTGACAGACCCCCGCGTACCCCAACCCACTCATATGGTGCAGACCTCAGCCTCCTTGGGTTGGAATCAGTTGCCTGTTGGGTCCCTAACAGTCTCCCTGTGACTCAGGACCTGCTAAAATGGACCTTTCCCTGTGTTTGCTGTGTAGCTAATGCGCAACCTGCTCATTCTGCCTGGTCCTCATTTGGAGCCCATTACAGATAACAGCTTCCACGGTGGCAGTTAGGTGGAGAGTGGGGGTGGAGGTGAACTGGACTTCAATACTCCCTTACACCTCCAGCAGTGGGGAATACTATCTTTTCCATGTGTGTGGAGTTTGCATGATATTCCTGTTTTGCATGGGTTTCCGCTGGGAATTCTGTCTCTCTTCCCCTGCCCAAAGACATGCAGTTAGGCTGGTTGGTGCATCTAAATCGCCTGTAGCAGTCAAAGTCAAAGTCAGTAGGCAGCCTGTACAGGACCAGGCTAACCAGGGGACACGATGGCAGGGAGCCCACCAGCTGTAAGTGACTCCCACCCCCTCCCACGCAGTAGCATTAAGAGGTTTTCCCCAGATTGTTCGTCCACTCTCCAAAATCCACAAGTTGACCTTTGAATGCAGGTAGCTTATGGTCTCCCTGCCACCTGCTGGATTTCTGCAGCTCTGCTGAGATGCATTCTGTCTCCCCTCCAACCCTCCTACATGGATTTCCCTTCAGTGTGATATCATTTTCAGTTGCAATTATCATATATAAAAGCCATAACTTTAGGCATGTTCATGCCGCAGGAACTTTTTTCAGGAGCCAGAACCGACTTTTGTCACGTTCACACCACAGGAACTCAGCCTGATTGTAGTTCCTCTGCAGCAGTTCCAGAACTCTTTTTTAGTACCTACTCCAGACTATGTACTTTTTCTTCTAACAAGAACTACTGGAGAGGCGCTTAGAGCCATAGCTTGCCGAATGGTTGACCACAAGCACCAGCGGTAACTTGGAATTTACGTTGAAGTGCGGGGAAAAGAGATAATTAGCGGAGGAAAAATTGAGCAGATGGAAATACTTTTGTACTTCAGTTACATTTAATGAATACATTTTTTGCTTGTATCTCCGTATTTCTGCATCGGAAAAGTGGATCGAAATAATTTTGTCTAATGTTGCTAGTGCCAGTGGTGAAACTTGCCACCTTCGGTTTTATTCCCTGAAACCAAAAGCTCAAACTGCTGGCCAGATTTAATACAGTACATTGTACACTGAAGGACCCAGTATGAACACAAAGCACTTTCCTCAGGCACGGTCAAGAGGAACACCCCCCTAAAGGCCCCCAGATGGGGCTGCCACCTCAGGACAGGCCACAGTCCCCAAAACAGTCCTGAGAGGGGTGAAACTGCGGGCCGGCACGGTGCCAAGCAGTACTTAGAGGTACTTCATTATAACGTCATGTGGCGTCTGTAGAGGAGGTGGGGCGGTGCAACTGGGGGGGCAGGGGGGCCTAGCAGAGGTCGAGTGGGGAAGGAGAGAGGGCGCAGGCCGGCCGTGACTCTTGACCAAAACTTAGCAGCATCTATTTGGAGAGCAACAAAGGCGGTTTTAGGAAGGTAGGCTAGTGGCTCCCAGAGTTCAGATTAGCTGGAGTGATAGGATTAGTCTTAAATGACTTGAGGTCTGAAGACAAAGGGAGTTTCTGCAAAGAGGCTTAGATATGGAAGAATTAACACAACCATGCGGTTTTCTCTCTCTCCCTCTCTCTTTTTTGTTCTTTTTCCTGTCTCCATCCCTCCCTCTCCCTCTCTTCCACCACGCTTCCCTGTGTCTCTCTCCTTCCTTTCTTCAGGTCTGATGGACCAGCATCACTCCTCAGCATAGGTACAAAGATAGAGCAGCATTAAACAGTCACGCCTTGTAGTAGAAACCAAGGGCTAGCATGATGCTAAATCTGACCCAGAAGTACTCAGGACTCCTCGCCAACACCCAATACATCCACAGTAAGGGGCTCAGAGACACAGGGCAAGCCTCGCCCCCCCACCGCCCTTTTCATTTGCTGTAATGGCCCTTTAAGATCAGAGACCCCGTACGTAGCAACGAGTGGTTAACACACTGTTTCGTCTCTGCTAGCCGTATCCCTGGGGGCGGGCTTGGGTGGTGGCGTGGGGGGAGTTGTCTGGCCGGCTTTTCTCTTTGTTATCCCCATCATTTCACACTTTATTTCATCCCCAACTCCGCTGAAGATTAGCTATCGATTAGCAGGTAAATAAACAAGGCCAAAGTGGAAGCCAGTCTGCGGAATTGTTACAGCCTCACTGCTGACTGGGACGCACTTCAGCTCCAAGAGGGACACTTAATGCCGAGATTAGCAAGATGCTTTTTCATCTGTTTGGCTACTCAGGAGTACTCTGGGTCCACCACACGAGGATGCAGAGGCTTTGGGGAAGCGAGGCCACATCGTATATCTGCCCTTTTTCACTAAGGGTGCCTATACCTAATATTTTTGTAGGCTTTTTGGGCAGGGAGGATGCAGGGGGGTGTAATTCCTCATACTAGACCTAGTTCATGAAATAAACATCACAGTGTGATTGATGCAGAGAAATATATTCAAAAAACATCCAATCAAGGTCCAAGGTTTGCTGTGAAGCTGTCTGGGGGCTGTCCCCTACTCTAAACCCACCTCACCCATGTCAGTACCTTCAAGCCACTGTATGTTAGCACAGGCGCTAACAGCAAACTACGCCCTAACCTATCAGCATCATTGTTTGTTTATAGTTAATCATGATATCAAGCATGATCCATCAGTGCTCGTGGGAGTTTTATTTACGCAAAAATGTTTTGGTCCCGCCTCCTCTAGTTGCTTCAGCTGACCTCCTCTACAATGTGACGAATGAAAGAACGACTTTATCACCGTGAATCTTAATACTCCAACACAGGTTTTAAAAAAAAAATGACCAAATAAAATTTATCCCCATGACTTTGCGTGGTCAAGTGTGGTCATCTTCCACATCTGCCTGACCCCCAACAGCCAGGCAGAACATTGCACCAGGACAACTGCGGAAAGTGAGGTCAAACTCCCAAAAAAAAACACCTGCCATT
The DNA here is from genome assembly GCA_011763525.2 of Mormyrus iriodes. Lineage (NCBI taxonomy): Eukaryota > Metazoa > Chordata > Actinopteri > Osteoglossiformes > Mormyridae > Mormyrus > Mormyrus iriodes. The sequence goes on from JAAGVU020000061.1 coordinate 6,851,527, forward strand.
TATTCTTTGGCTCGTTTAATGGACAAATTGGACATGGAGCTGGGGGGGGGGTGAGGATCAAAGGTTTTTGTTTTTTATTTGTTCAAAGAAGAAGACACAGTCAGAAAGAGATGGATCGGATCCAGAGTCCGACCTGGTTCTAAGACTCTGGGTCTTGAGGTTTCTAACCTGTACCAGCTTAGACGTTGGAGGCACAAGTAGCAGAGTATTACTGAAACACAGGTTTGTTTGTTTATTGACCTTGAGACTAAACCAATTCACTGGATTACTGGGAGTCCGAAGGTCAGCTGGGGCACCTGATGGGAGTAGTGGAGAGGATGCAGGCACACCGGGATTCCCTACATCCGAAGCTCCTGTTTCCACCCACTGGGGGAGAAATCCTGACCCCCTTTCCATATGTCGCTGCAGAGTTCCGATGGTGTGGGGGGGTG
>JAAGVU020000061.1:6858113-6906488 GCA_011763525.2 Mormyrus iriodes
GGGCCGACCGACGCCCCACCGCCGCGCCCCCCCCCCCCTCACCCCCCGCCCCCCCCCCCCCAAGCCCCAGGGGTCACGGACAGGAAGAGCATCCAGACATCAAGGGCATGGCGTGCGTGTGCATGATGTGCGTGTGTATGGGGCGGGGGGTTCTGCAACTCCATGAACCCATCAGGGTGCGTCTACATATGTGCCTGTCTGTGTCTATGCACACTTATCGCTGAAATGCTATACGTTTGGCTCCAGGTATCCCTCTGTCCTGAGAGGCCGACGCCCCCTCCTACCTGGCAGCGCTGCATCCCATGACCAGGTTGAAGCGTCGCAGGTGTCCTGTGCCCCACAGTTGGCTTCCATGGAAGGTGGTGGGGGGTATTCTTGCGCACAAGCCACAGGCCGCCACTGGCGAGAGCAGCACAAGGTGTCTCTGTTCCCTGGGACGGCAGCTCTTGGCAGGCGCCCTGGCCCCCCCACGCTCCCCGAACCATGGCAGGAAGCCCGCCAGGCTGAGCTGCCTCATGCCCCCTGACACTCTCACACACCCACACACCAACTCACAGGCACACATTTATATAGGACTAGTCAAAACACACACATGCAGTCATAGCACACGGCTGGTGCGACGATGCACCCATTTCCCTTCTCACATCTTCTCATGTTCTGATTCTTCTGCACATCCCGATCCTTACCTCTCCTCTTATATGAAAAACGTGCAATTCGTTTTGTCCAGAAAGTAGAAAACTTACACCAAGAGATGCAGCCATCTTTCAACCACTTACCCCAGTCAGGGCCAGCTGGAGCCTGTCCCAGGCAGCAGCAGAGCTAGGCACCAGCGCAGACAAGATGCCAGTCCATTAGAAGGCACACATACAACAGGCAGCGTAGCGATGCCAATTAGCCTAAGTGCATATCCTTGGAAAACCAACGCAACACAGGGAGAACATGCAAATTCCACACACACAGCAGGATCTGAACCCTCGGCCTTGGAGGTATGAGACAGCGCTCCTAGCCAAAGAGCCACCATGCTGATAATAACCCATTATACCCCATCACAATGCAGGGTAATATATCTGAGTAATTATATTATTAATGCAATGCACACACCAGCAACTCTGTGAAAGCTGTGGTCATGAGCTCTGGGCAATGGAGAGAGACTGACCAATCACAATTGGCACAACCAGATTCCAGCCAATAGAAGGTCTCTCCTCAGGATTCTACCTGCCCATTCATGCAGCCCCAGCTTCTCTCCAATTGACTGGTGGTAGTAGCCCCGAGAACCCTTAAAGTGCACACCCTGTGCCCCTAGAGACCACACCCCCCCCCCATCCAAAACTGCCAAGAAGGGAGGGAGAATGGGAAAAAAGAAACTAAAATCTGGATCACAAGGGGAGAACAATTAGTCGTCACGTTGTTGCCCGGCGCTGTAAAATAAATGGGTTTCAGTCCATTATCCTCTAATTAATGCCAATTGAGGGAAATGAAACTTATCATCAGCAGATGTGGAGGCTAAGGGTGATGACGAGGGGGGTGGAGCTTCAGGTAGTTGGGGCAGCCTAGAATCCATAGGGGGAGCAGCTGGCCTGGTTACGATCCAGAACTGTTGTGGTGGTGATTAATGTAAAAACTAGGAGTTGGATGGGGGGGCAAACTGGCGCTCCGGGCCACCTGCAGCACAGCCCTCTGGCAGAACCGACCCAGATTCCTCAGCCCTTACACAGCAGCCAAGGGGCTGCTCAGTGATGTCAGTCCACCCAGAGCAGCTCAAAATGAAAATCACATGGAACACTCAGATAAGGGAGGGGTGGGGGGCAGATTTGGAAAAAAAGACCCTCCTTTTCTTGCACTGAAGTACAGTTTGCAGAAATGAAATGTGACGTCTGATAGTTTTCCTGAAGAAATCTCTATCGGTTATTTAACTTGGCAGTAATGCCCTCAGCCCTGGGCTTATTGTTGGCCACGGGCAGGAAAAGAAAAAGTACTTTATAGTCTGATAAAAGACAGGAAAATGCTGTGTAATTCATGTATGAATAACTTTGAGATGAGGCCAGCTTGAGAGATTATACAGGCTTACTTATCCTGGCTTCCTAGTGCATTATGGGTGCATCCTAACCTGGCCACCACAAATGGCTGCCACCCAAAGGAATCACAAGTCCTGAATGTCCACAGTGATGTTTAGATGATTTTGATTGGATGACATCTGCTACATGTTTGTCCTGAACGGGCCACAAACTACAGCTGTTCAGCGGATGCTGCACTAAACCGCGAGGTTGTTTGTTCAGTTTTACTGCAATTCTTCGCTTGGCGGAAAGACGTGAATATTTTCTCTTCACATTTCCACAGCAACACGCAAACACTTCCCCATACGTTCCATGGCTGGACGTGGTCTTGTTTTTCAATACCATTTTCTTTTTGCTTTGAGATGAATGACAGATGAGTAGCTGGCTCTTCCAGCGAAACATTAATGCCATTTGTGGATTAATTGCCTGGGGAAATCCCACTTGATGTGTTTGAATGCGTTCAAAAAGAGGTAAAAGGTAAGAGACTTCAAGCAATTTGTCTCATTGCATGGACATGTGGAGCCTGCAGTTACCTTCCAAGCAAGTAGCTCTCAGTGTCTCGGTTCAATGGGGGGAATTCACCCCAATCGGACACCACTGGCTACCTTCTTAGCCCCCTCTGGTGGCAACACAACAAATATATTACTTGCAGAAACAATACCCACATTGAAAGTTTTCCACACACACGTATATTTAAATATTCACTGGAAAGTCAGAAGAAGGTGATGCATCAAATGTAATCAGACCAAGAGTAATCTGACGGACCTTCTTGGCAAACGTGCGTTGTGCTAATGGCCACGCTAATGTCTCGGAGATAGTAATCCCACACCTGGAATATTTCCTCTCCCTTCACATGTACTGTCTTGCCTTGAGGATTTGTGCTTGGATTTCTGTCTGTAAATTAAGAGGAAGCAATATTCTCATTCTAGTCTCAGCCCTGCCCAGTCCCAAAGCACACGCGCACTCACACACATTTCTGAGTCGTCATAAAGCCGGAGGTGGAAAGTTCAGGTCCAGAAAGTAAAAATCCAGACCAAGATTTTGTTTCAACCAACCAGTTGACTATAAAGAGTCACAGTCACAGAGTACTCAACTGGTTGGTTGAAATAAAATCTTGGTCTGGATTTATACTTTCTGGACCTGAACTTTCCACCTCTGTGTAAAGCCCACTTTGACTCTTCTTTTGTTATCCCAGTCACATCTGATTCCAGCTTGCTGTGTAGGAAACAATTTCATGTGCCCTGTGGTGGGTAGGTGGGTCCATGATGTCATGGAGTTTCCCTTAAGGTCCTCATAGCCATCCCACCAGCTGAGGTGTGACCAAGACGACGAGGCTGAGGAGGCAGTGACAATGAAGTCGACCAGAGGGAATACACCCCTCCAATACCCCCCTCCCACCCCACCTCACACACACCCCAAAATGTAGCCAATGATGATCTGAGTACTTTCCAAACCATTTGGAAGACACTCAGATCCTGATGCCGTCTGGCAAGATGTGTGGAGAAGAAGCCGCCTACTAGCCACAGGAAGCACATGTTCACCCTCAGGCTCCGCCCCCTCCAGGAAGGTCCTCCTCCCGCTCCTGGTGGACCTGGGGGGTCTTCATGACAACAAACCCAGTTGTGGTCTCCACTTCCCTGGCCAAGAACCTGGGACTGTCCTTTGTCTGTAAACAAACACAGGAACAGAGCTCTTCAAGAAAACCACCACAAGGCAGATATCTAACAACTGGGTGTGTTAAAGGAATGTAAACACACTGTAAAAGTGCCTAAATGTACAACATTGCCCTGGGGGAGGTCCTATGTCTTACAGAAGCAGATGTAGTGAACCAGCTAAGAAAAGGCTTCAAACTCCAAATAGACCAAACACAGTCATAGCAGTGGGAGGATCTGTCTGCTGCTCCCTTCCTGTCTGTCACTTTGATTGACACTTGGTGTCGACCCCTGCAGAGCGTAGCCCCGGCTGGCATCATCAAAGAGCCGCGTGCCGAGTCCTCCCTGAAGCTGAGGTGCCTCAGGGTTTCCAAATTGAACAATGGTAAGCGTCTCGTCACCTGTTTTTGATTTACTAACGAGAGGCCGTATCTAATAAGAGAGCCCCTAACCCCACCCACTCGTACCAGAATACGTGGGAGCGCGGTGACCTTGCCTGTGTCTCTGTTGAACATGTAATACTCCAGTCTCCGTTTCCAGTCCATCCACTTCAATGTATTTTATGTTTCCAGTCAAAGTGACGGACATCAAATCCCAGGTACTCTGCAGAATTTAGACCCAAGATTCAGTATGGCCCAATTCGACACAGATTCCTTTGTCAATCCTTATATTTACAGCACCCCCAAACCACATCTACAACAAACAAACTTTTCATGTCAAACCTTAGTGAATACAGCACGGCCGATGGACTACCTTAAAAAAACCATTCAATTAAGTGGTTTAATGTAACATTGAACTTAATTTGATTTAAGTTTAATTGAATTCAAAAGTTTGTGTAATAAATTATATATTAGCAAAATATCATTATTCGTCATGCAAGAGTTTGAGCTTTTATTTATTTAAATATCGGACTGTTTTGGCAGCAAGTAGAAACAGCGGCCCGTTAGGTTGAGTCCTTCAGAAACAGGAGAAACATGAGATCAGTCACGTCTGATAAAAAACAATGACTGGATGCCAAGGCCCTAATTAGCTACATCTCATGTTCTCTTTGCCTACTGGCTGTCTGCACGCAGCAATTGAATTTGCAAAGCAAACATTTGTATTCGTTTTCTAATTTTTGAGCTAAATTGGACCGGCTAGGTTAATTGGAGGATGGGTCAATCTGGCCCCTTATGGGTCTTTGGCTGTAATCGGATGCCATGCAGGTCACGTGCCATTATGCCTTGGGTGTGTGCTTCTGACTTCTCTGATTATTCCTGATTGCATTGCCTCATGAGGAACCCCAGATAAGTTCAGTACATTCATAAGAGAGGTAATCACTTTTGGGCTGGTAGATGTGTGCTGATTGAACAGAAAAGCCAGGTAGCGTATAGCATCCAGAAAATATGACTTGTTTGTCCGCGAAGGGCATTAAGATTTCAAGGGGACAGAACCAAACCTGCTCATCAAGGCCCAGAGGTAAATACTCAATGTTTGCACCTCCTGGAAGAACAAATGTCAGCGGTAGAGGAAGCCTCTGAACCGCGTGCTCCGGACGCTAATTCGCTAAATGAGTATCGGCCGTAATAGGTAGCAATCTTAATACGATGAGATCATTGGGAGAAAGCTGCAGAAGTGTGATCAAAAGCAGGGCATTATCCGAGCTAACGTCAACCCAGGGAACACGCGGATAGAGCTGTGGTGTCACATGACACAACAGGGGGGAACAGGTGCCAGCTGGCATTCGCACAAAGGACGAAGGGCAGGCCCACAGTTACTGTTCGTCATTATGGTGCAAACAAGCAGCCACAAGGACCAGGGTTCAGGGAGTAGCGCTGTGCTCAGGCGTGCCAGGGCTGTCAAAAATGCGCTTAATCACCCATCAGTGCACGGCTGTGGTAAATATCCTCAAGGCTGCTTAAACGTCACACACCCTTCCCACAATGCACTCTGATGTCACCAGACAAACATCTGTTCAGAGCCTGGGAAGCCATTTCACCTTTTAAAAATTCCTGCGACCCCCCCCCCGAGAATAATTTCTGCCACGACTGTCTTTAATAACCACCCCCTCCACAATAGCATCCTCGTGCCTCCGAATCACACTCTCCTTGCAGCGATCGTCGTCAAAACAGCGACAGAAACACACCCTGTCCTCACCCGGGCACAGACCTCACTAAGTGTCCCTTGTCACGTAGGGGTGTTCCACCACAGGTCACTCATCTGTCTTTCGTGCCAAAGTACCATGATGGGGACTGACGGACAGTTGGAAAAAAAAGACATCACTAAACATAAAACTACAGCCTTTGGTTTCTTCCATTTTGCCGAGAGGATGGGGGCATCGTGTCAGTTGCTGGGAGTGTGAGGAAGTCCCCTTCCGAAGAAAACAGAAGAGAAATAATATCTACCAGGAACCCCGGTGAACTCACTCCCCCCCCCATAACACGGCCTGCGAACAGGCATTGGGACAGGGGTATCAGGTCGCTTTTTGGCAAGAGGTGGGACTGGAGACCGTAACACACTGGCTGGTCCTCTTCATTTAGTTCTCTCTTCAGTCATTCTGGCTTCATACTCGGAAACAGGACTGCTGGCGAGGGGAGGGGGTGGGGGGCGTAGCCTAGCTGGGACGCGTGGCTGACACACTGACACCCTCTGGCCCCCATATGCCTCCAATTTCAGAGGCCTCGCGACAAACTTTCATGTCGGCTGGGATTGGAATCCGATGCCCACCCCCCCCCACAACAAAGGGCAGATAATGGAAGGCAGCTTTAGGGGCGGGGGGGGAGGATTCTCCATCGTCGAAAATAACAGCTCTCAGACGGAGCGCAGAGACGATTCCCTCTGCCACACTTTACGGGAGTGAAGTGTTGATGGTGGCAGACTGTGAGGATGGGGTGGGGTGGGGGGCTGGAGATATGTGTCAAATTACCCATCATATAAGGGCTTCATGCCATTATCTCAGCCCCTACCCGCCTGCCAACCCCTCACCGGTCCTGCCTCGCTAGTATGCCCCCCCTCCCTTAAATCCTCAGAGCGGGGGGCTTTATTTTCATCGTCTTACATGCCTAACTGAAAAATGCGTCTTAGCCACTGCGGGGGCCTGCAGGAATGTGAGAGACACGCCGATACAGCCTGAAAATACGATTGCGTAAGTATAGCTAAAAAAAAATCACAGGGGTTCGGGGCCTTGGTTATCTCCCTCTTGGAAACGTCCCGAAGCCCAACTGGACACCTGACCGAGGGCTTCCGTGTCCCCCAGGGCCTGTTAGGACACCGGCTAGTCGGCGGCAGGACTGGACCCAGACAGGCAGAGCAGCGAGGGCTCATTGGAGGTTAGAGACACTACAGGACACCAGGGGGTGGTTAAGGTTGGAGCCCAGGGTTACCCATGCTGCCTGACCTGTTTCCCTCCCCCAGAGAAAGCTTCTAAAATGTAGAACAACATCAAATCGGCATCGGTAAAATTGACCTGCATTATTTCTCCTATTTGGCTGAAAAATTTATGAGACATGGTTGCATCTGGGCAAAGTGTAAGATGGGGTTTGTGCTTCCGTGGGGGGGGGCTCCTTTTCCCAAGAAGCAAGACGCCACAGCGAGGGCGACACCGAACAAGCCGCATCCCTTTAATGACTTATGTGAGGAAGGCAAGCCTTTCATTTTCCAGGCAATCCATGAAACGTTCCACATTCTGGATCAAACTCCAATTCTCCAAACCTACTAAATACAGCCATTAGGGGCCCTTCGCTCTGTTAGCAATCTAATAGCGCAGCCCACTAAGACCACATAATCCAAATCCTACAGGGAGCAGATTAGTTTGAATTAACACTCATTTAGATTCACTGTAATGTGTTTAGAACCCCTCACCACCCTCCCCCCCAGCCAAAAAGAGTGTCCCGTTCTCCTCCTGCAAAACCCAACTAGTGCAGTAACCTCCGGAACCATCCACCAGAAAGCCCCGGATTCGCCGCTGAAAGCTGCACCAAAGTGTCAAGCCGCACGGGCAGCACCAACTCACCGCACGGGCAGCACCAACTTACCGCACAGCCTTCTTTCTTCCTCTCGGCCCCCCCCACGACCTGCATCCCCCCACCCACCCGAGTCCAGGCCGTAAAAATGCTGCTGGGAGGAATCACAAATTAAGCAGATTTCCCAAATTAGCCACCCATAAAGCCTGTCGTCGGTTTCACACCTTATTAACGTCTAATGCTCCGCCAGGAGGGGTAGGTGTACGGGGTGGCGTGGGGTCGGGTGAAGGGGGGTCCAACCTGGGAGCATTATGAGGACACAGAAAGTCAAATGGGCACAGAAGTGGCTAAAATAGGTTTGAGGAGCTGTTTTGTACAAGAGGCGCAGTAGGGGCATGGATAGCCTGGCAGATTCAGGGGCCCAGGTACTTTACAAGGGGCCTTGATTACATAAAATTATTGTACAACGGAGGCAGTCGGGGGACCCAAGGTGACATTTTGTCAGGGGTCCCAGAATGTCTAGCTATGCCCCTGGGGGGGTGTCTGATGGGTCTGATGATGTGCCACCCACTGCAGTTCTTGTATATTGCTCAACCAGTTCAGGTTAGGTGGTCTTTTCGAGGGAATGAAAGTGTAACTCAAACAGGTAGTCATTTGGCCGAAGACGTTATTGGCTAATCAACTATTGTTGGGTAAGGAACCCTCGACAGCTAAACAGACCAGGAACAGTCAAAGAAACTCACGTCCATGATGGACCCCCCCTTGCCTTGGAGAACTTCGGTACTCATTAAACTTCCGATGTGCCTTCTAAACAGGCACGTCCCTCCCCCGGCATCAGGGGGGCCTTAGTCTGCCTTGATGAGCCTTTGTGGAGACTTCGGTCTTGGCGGTGCTGGAGCAAGGTGTTCGCCAGACAAAGGCTCTTTGTTTAACCCGTATGTGCCAAAGGTAGAAGCTCAGCAGAGGAACAATGGCCGATTCAGTGCTCGTCTTTATGGAGACTTACAGCTGTCCTTCTACACAATCAAAACGCTTCCCACAAACGTGTCTTTTGTTCGAGGCGACACAAAGGGACTGAGTCGTGCTGTTGTTTCAGTTCCATAACGATTTCCTTTTTTTACCCCCCCCCTTTTCTATTTTATGCTTTGTTTCTAAGCAGTTTTCCTGTTTGGAACAATGGGCTCTTTTTGTCGCTTGGCACGCGTCTTCCTGGGTTCTGAAGTAGGCTCAGTTCATTCTGGAAGCCAGCGACTCTGCCCTGTGCCAAGTCCACTGTCCACAACTTATCTATGGCTGTGATTTAACCTAGAGCTGGCCAGGGCAGTCGGACAGGTACCCCGGTCATGTCAACCCACTGAGGCTGTGGCCTTGGATCTGTTCCCATATGTGATGGGTCTCGTCCAGGGCCCTCAACCTCCCACACCTGAGTTAATGCCAAGGTTATACTATGATTAAAAATCAACTTTTGCCCACACAGGCCCACCACGAGATGCCCCCGCCACGACAGACACGTCTTGGTAAATGCAAATGCCTAGTATGCCTGATGGCCGATTCAGGCCTGGTTGTTGCTGAGGTTAGGGTGGCCTTTCTTGAAACCACCCAGGACTGTTCGTCCTCTGCTCCTGGGACTCCCTCAAACTGAGTCAGTCATCCGCATAGAGGACCAGCACTAGAACTCCTAGTAACCCCCGCCCAATTTGAAAGCGGGTCACAGAGTTAAGCCCTGCCCTTGTATTGTATCAGTGGTTGGGAACTGGGGAGGGGGGTGCAAATGAATCAAACAAATTTATCATCACCGAGCCTCCTGAAAGGTGTCACGAGGGGGGTGGGGGATACTTGCAGGCACTGGAATCGCAGCGTGAACCCCCTAGTCTTTGCCTTCCCTCCTTGATTTGGTGGTGGATCCTCCACCCCCACTACATTCTACCAATAAAAACCACTTAGCTGCCAGGACCATAATTCTGATGCTAGATATTGAGCCCCGATTAGGATTTCATCAAATTAAGATTGATTAAGATAAAAAAAACAGCGCTCTCTTTGATGAGCCGGAATGAAATCAAAAGGACCTGATACATAGTCCCCCGAAAGTTAAATTCCCCCCATGGCCAAATGCAGAGTTCTGATCTCAGAAAGTTTTCCCAGAAAGCTTAGAATGGCATCTGAGGGAGAGCGGCCCGGCCTTCCGGAGCCGTCGCTTCTCCTCGAAAGTCTCGGTCCCTTCTTCCTCTTCGGGGACATCGGGTTTGCCAATCCGCGTGGAGTTATGTCACAGCCCTAACTCCAGGATTTGTACGCGGAGCCCTGGAATGTGGAGCCAACTTGAGGAATCATCGTTTTTTGTTTTTTTCCCCATCTACACTGACTAAAAATATCCCACAATGCCCAGAGCAGAATCTACACACACATACACACACACACACACATAAATATTGTTTTCAGACTTAAGGACGAATGTCTTGGGTAACCCCAATGCTATGAAGCATTTTTCGTTTCTCCCTCTAAACATTTGAAACTGCACCTGATTCGACAGGAACTGGGGAAAAAACCTGAGCAATTTAAGAAAATTATAAGAATATTACCGTTAAAGCACGAGACGGGAGATATATAAGCGGAACAGCAGGGACTCCTAACAATCCAGACGGGAGGATGGGGGGAGGACAAAGACAAATTCAGGACAGATCAATAAAAACAATGAAGGAGTGTGAGCTGAAGGTCCGAGGAGGGCCCCCCCCGATCTGAACCTCCGGGGCGCCTCTCCTGCCTGGCACCAGCTGCCCGGGGGAGACGGGTTCCAAACAAGACTCAGTAAGACAAATAGGACCTGCCAACTTTGGCCCTGTAATGTATTTTGCGATGCTGTAAACATTTCATATGCTGCATATGTTGACTGCTCTGTTTATTCTTAGTTTTTTTCCCATTTTTATCCCTCCATCCATCTTCCGAAACCAGTGTGAGGTCACAGTGAGTCTGTATCTTGGGACACCAGTCCATCGCAGGGTACATGCCGGCCCACACAAACACACACCACAGGTAGTTCAAAGACTCATATTCTCCCAATGTTTTTGGGACTGAGGGAGAAAACTCACACAAAATGCAGAGAACGTCCCAAAGCCACACACAGAGAGGGGACAGGATTCAAACCCCACCCCTGGAGGTGTGAGGAAATACAGCTAACCTGCTGGCCATCACAGTCCCCAGCCAGATATACTGTGGTGGAAAATTCTGGCACAGAATTGTGAATCCATCTCATGGGGTCTCCATCCATTCTGCTTTCCTACATTTTCATTGTAAGCCACACAAAACATCCAACATTTATTAGCATGTTTCTTCAGCCAAAACCTCAGTCTTATAGGGTTTTTACGCAGTAAGTATAATTTGCGGCAGCCACCTCAAAAGGATCGCGTTGGGTTTCCAATTATAATTTGTATATTCTCAGACAAAAGATTTACTGGCACACTCATGAAATTTGGACAAAAAAGGCTTCTTTCTTATTTAAGACTAATGGAGCCTTCACCCTCCAGAATACAATTCCAATAGCCGCAATAAAATTGTACTTCTTTTTCGACATGAATCGACGATATTTTGTCTGTTGCCCTTCTGCCAAATCCCTGGAAATTTAAACAAGATCAAACTGAGTTCCAGTCTGGAGGATCGTCCCTGGTTTTGAGGTCACTCTCAGGAGCCGTAGTGTGGTAACAGGGGGTGCCTCCTTCCTCAGAGACGCACGAAAACATGCAACGAAATGAAATCTCTTGAAACCACGGATGAATAAATGATGACGTGACTTCAACAGTATCCTGAAGCATTAAGCAGAAAAACAATACAAAACAATCTGTGTTTTCCTCTGGACAGAATCTATCTAACCCCCGCACATAAAAATACCATTATGGGGGCTAATTGAGCTGGGGGGGATAAATAATGAATACTGGCGAGGCTCAGCTTTCTGGGAGCACTGTGCCCCCCCCCCCACCCCCTGCCAAACCCATACTGCCTTCAGGTAAAACGTTTGCCAGTTGCTCCGCTTGGCTCCACACTAACGCTGCTATGCTACGAGACCGAGGGAGGTCCTCAGAACCGTAAGAACTGAGTCCAGCTCAGTTGGGATGTCTCCAGAACACCATGTCCTCAGACCCTGGTGACCCCCCCACCCACTACCCACATTTTCAGGATAGAGAGGAACCCGGTGCCAACGTCTCCAGGGATGATAACATGGCTCCTTTGTTACAAGACCACGGTACGCCGTCACAGTGCATCAAGGTATCTTCCTGAGTGTGTGAGCTGGAGGCACAGGAATGACGATCTGCACCTCCTGCTTTTCTCTGTACTTTAATATTTATGTGCCCCTTCTACGCCTGTTCCTCCTCCATCTGTCCTCAGACACACTCAAAGGAATCAGGCCTCAACATGGTGCACCTCTTTGGAGTCTGAGCAGATACTGGTGCTCCGTAATAACGGCCAACAGATGCCATCATGGCGTGTGTTTAAACACCTCCCCCAGTTAAGATGGATCTAAGTACAGCATCTGATTAGGATCCCGGCAACCAGTATGGAACCATGGAAGCAAGCTGGCTGGGGGGGTGGGGTGTTTCCCTGCTCTGCAAGGTCTCCAAACATCCTCTTCACAACCCTGCGAGATTTTCAATGCTACGGTATTTTAACTGATATGACAATGTTATATTATGCTATGAGTAATGACATTATTGAAAGAAATGGGCATCAATTCAGTAGGTGATCAAGCACCAGTGTTAATGTGTGTAAACAGAACAGAATCAACCATTTGGGGAAGTTTTCGCACCCCACTTTGCTCTCCAGGAAAGACATAGACTTATATGTACAGATGAGATCAAGTTTTTGGGTGAAAGCATAGGCTCAGCACCCCTGGAACAGTTGGTGTTAAGTGTTATGCTCAAGGGCCCAACGTGATATGATCATTCTTCTAGCTATGGGATTCAAACCCACAACCTTCTGAACCCAAGCACAGTTTCCAATCATGGTGAGCTACACCCAAGCGGGATTCTTTTAGAATTATATAGGTTACCTTCAGAGTTTCAGTAGTAAAAAAGATGGCGAACAAGATGCATTTGGAAGGAGGGTGGGGCTTCATCTCGATTCAAGTCTTTAACCCAATAATGTGTCAATGGTGTTTGGAAGGTTCGTCTCATGTTGAACTCAGGGATCACTTTAACAGCTGACATCATCTCCATGAACGACCGTTAAGCGTTCCTCGAGTTCCTCCCTACTTTCTCCAGGGTCTCGTTTCGATGGGCCCCCTCACCGACATGGAAAACTCACCAACGACAATTAAAACTGTGAGCCCTCAGCCCTGTCAATCCCCGGGCACAAATTCTGGATAATCCTCTTACCCCCGCCTCCCAGCCCCTTCCCAAGGCCCGGGATGGGGACCCTTGCTTGTTTTATTTCGCAGGTTTCGTCTGTCGAGCTCTTACGTTTTAATGAACTCGCCAAGCATGTCGCAGAGGCGCTCTGGGAGGGTGGGAGGGTGGGTGTTTGTTCGTCAGGGGGTGCGCGTTGGAGCGTGATCGCCGGGAACGGCCTGACGTCCCTCCAGCACACGATCTCTGCCTTCGCTGTTAATTATAAAAGGGTTATACACATGCATCATGGTTGTTTTCTCAGGAAGGGGACAAAATTTTCATGGGTGGCTGGGGCTGCCGACAGTTGTTGCACAGGAGTGGAGAGGGGCATCTTTGGGTGATTATTTCTGCCCACCCAACCCCCCTAATGCCCCCCTATAGCATCAAAACTGGACAAAACCTTGTTGCTCCCCTGTATGAGGTAGACTTTTCCCCTGTACCATGAAGAACAGCTCCGTGACAAGCTACTGGCAATTTCAGGACAGTTCCTTGTTCCCACGCCCGTATCCCGTCCCAATTCCACCACCCAGCATGCCCGCTCTGACTATCAGGATTAAAATCTCGCTAATTTGCTGTCGATGATTGGATGCCCTGGCATGCGGGCTCCACACAGATGACCCCAGACATGCCGAGCAATGTTGGAGGGCCAGGAGTGATTAATCTGATGTTTGATTTATTCCGATTCGGTGTGGTCCGGGCTTTAAATTTATTACAGAGAGAGGTCCCTCCTCTGCTTTAATAAGCTGAAACTGAGGTGCACTTCGCCACCATCACTCGAACCGCCACCGTCAGAGTGATTAACGCCACGAGCGAGTCATTAACAGGACGCACTCCCGCTGAGGGCCGCGCCAAAGTGGCAAGTATACAGATAATTGGCCGAAACTCAAAGAACTTCCCATAATTAGCTACTGGAAGTTTGCACGGCTTTTCCCTGCAGGATGTGCGTGTCTAACTGCAGAAAAGTGTGGCTTAAGGCAGTTTCTTTAGCATGAAAATACATTCGTTTTATTTGCATTGAAATATTTATTTTTGCCATGAATATATGTCATTTATTATTATTGTGGATCCCTACAATGGACTACAAGATATTCCCTGTCTGGGATAAGCTCCCCCATGACCCGTTATGGAATTAGTGGATGGATGGATGGATGGTGGTCTTATTACATTTTGTTTCCTTTCTGAGGCCTTTCGAAACAAAGGTTAAAGGGTTATGTCACCCTGGAAAACTGTCGGAGTTGCGCGATTAAAACGCCTAATAATGTGTTACAACGTGTTGCCATAGCAGCCATTGTGACATCATTGCACAATGTATTTTGTTAGAAAACAGTCAGAGCTGGAAGCCTTTGGGGACACCTATGGCTGCGTGAAGCCAAATAATGACACACTTTCAGGACATAGAAGAATGTAAAATTCCACATCTATAAATGTGCAAAAATGCATACACAGCACGTACTCACCCTAAACAAGTTCACATAGACCACGCAGGTAACCTTATAAAATGATCACAGCAGCATCTGAAGTTAATCATCTTCAGTTTACGAATCTTTTTTTTTTTTTACCTAAAGAGTTGCACTATGTTGGGGTAGAAATCAAAAAACCTTAACGTTTTCTGACATTCCCTAATTTAATATTTACATATTATATTTTCCGCAGCCTATAATTCAGGAGGTATGAATAATTTTTCGCTCATTGCTGTTGGGTGGGACTAAAAAAAAAACAAAAAAAAAACAAGTTGTGTTTTATGCCTGGAAGAAGGTGGCCACTCCGAAAACCCCATTAACCAAGAGGGGGAGCATGAATTAAATATGAAGGAACAAGACTCTCCAGTCAGGCCATGCCCCCCCCAACAGGGTTTTATCACAGAAGGCTTTTTTATGAACTGAGCACCCCCCCACCCCACCCGTACAGGAAACAGCAAGCTCAGGTGACATCACATCGTCCAGAGTAAGCAGAGTCCATATTTCCCCTGATTCCGTCGCTCAGACGAGTCAAGCCAGGTCCCAGGTTCCCCTGCCGCCCACGATTTCTGGCGATATTTATATATTCTACTCTGAAAAAAAATTACAGCAATTGAAGTATTGTGTCTGTAGCAAATGCAGTGATAATAGAATTAAACCTGTATATCCTATTTAATATATATCGAACGGTAATGATCAAAGTATGATAGATTCGGTCAAAATTTTTGCGAAAATATTTAAGGCTGGTCTTACCAAAACAAAAAACCCTAAGCACTAATTTTTATTATGTTGGCCAAAGGTACAGCAAGAATGGCTAAACTAAGAAGATTCCATCCTGCATTTGGTTCCGCACTTTGGATGCTTGGCAACAGAAGAGCACCAAGACGTGGGTGCCTCCCCCCCCACAATGCCTAACGGAAAGTACTTTATTTTTCCTTACACGCCCCCCACCCCCCCCCCGACGGGATCACCCAGTCACGGCCAGGGGAATCTGGCAATTTGGTTTTTGCTGGCGTCCACGGCTGCAGGTACGCGGCACTCCAGCTCCAGCTTGCGTCGGCAATTCCAAAATTGCCGGAACATTCTGAAGGCAGCCAGAGAATATGGAGAGAATTTAAAATAAAAAAAAGAGACAGAAAGAAGGAGAAAAATTAGAATAATCTCACAGGGAAGACTGGCGAGCGGACACGCTGGGATAACCCCCCTCCCACTGGGGACAGATCAGAAACACACCATGACGGGGGCTTTATCCCGATCCTCACCCGTGCTGAGATACTTAGGGGTTAATTCTTTGTGACGCAAGTCCGGAGCGTTGCGACGCGAGACCGTGGAAGATGGGATGGCGGCCTCATCCCCAAAGATGTTTCCTATTGTCTGCCGGTTTCCGCAAATCAAAAGTGACGCCGACCGTGCGGGCGTCACAAACTGCCCTCCCTGCGCCAAAGATGTTTCTACTTACTTTAAGTTCCCCAGTTCAACATTTATAGCCAATTTCGGACCAGCAAATACGTTTGTTTGTTGAAGACACACTGTATACAGTACCATAAATGTTTTTAATACAATATTTCAGATGGGGTTAAAACAGTTTTTTGTTTTTTCCTATTTTGGCCAAATCGCGTCATCAGCCCTTTTCTGAACACGCGTGCGTGTGGTGTTATTCCAAATTACTATTCCACGATTCCCACAGGGGGGAAAAAACTTACAAAACCTCTTCTAAAATGTTTATGACATCCCACACTCCCCATGGGGACCGAGCATGGTCCAGCTGTTGGTCAGATGTTGTAAAATGTGCCCAGATCCTGCAGAGAATGAGGGGCACAAATAATACATGCCAGCATCAGAGATATATGAAGAATTTCAGCATATCGAGGTTAATGACAAATAAATCAGGATGCAAATCTAACCAGTTGTGGCTGGGACTTTTCCATTGAAGGCCAGCTGAATAATTTAACGAGACAAGCAAACATCTTATCAAGTGCAGAGGAGGGAAAAGTGTTCTTTTATTTTAAATTTTTTTGCTGTCTTTATGGGGGCGGGTCTTTTCAGACAGCTAAAGTCTTTGGTTTTGTCTCCATCAGTTTCTTTCTCTCTCTCTCTTTCTCTCTCTCTCTATCTCCCTCCCTCCCTCTCTCCCCGCATGCTCTTTGGAGACACTCGGCTTTGCAGTGTAATGAATTTTCCAAGAATTTCAGTTTTAAGAACAAAAACAATCCAATAACCCTGAAATTTGCAGAGAACTCGTAAATCAAGAATTTACAGTGCATTTGTGTACCCCCACCCCACCCCACCCCACCCTATGCTGTTCCTGAGCCCCCGGAGTCGGGCCATTGGAAACCACTTCACGCTTTCACAAACGAAAGCACGCTCACTTAGACATCTTCTTTCTATTGTTATTGCTTAGTCCGGAGGGCAGCAGCCAGAGGTCAGTCTTTTAAAAATATTAACGGGGCGGGGGAAGGAACTTCAGCACTGTCCGAATGAGTGATGATCGCCCCAAAATCTAATTTTCTAATGTGACCGCCAAGCCGATGAGGTCTATTAGGCCCTGTGTATCACTTGACAGACTCAGGGTGTCACAGGTTTTAAGTGACCCACATTATGCTCCCTGGAGCTAGATCATAGCCATGTTCAGACGTACAGTTCAGGGATGCTCCCAGAGTCCATCATTATATATTTTACATATATAAGCAGAACTCTACTGTGATTCCATGCATCACCTGTCTGTCAAACTGTGGCAGCCAATTAAGGTGTCTGAGGCCGAGCCTTGTTGATATTTGACCCCTGGACACATCAGTACAAACAAACCTATTGGCTCTGACTGTTCAGTTTTGCTTGTAAGGTCCGTGTTATTATATATTTCTCTTATTGTGAATATTTACTCTATAGACACCGCATTTATGTTGCTACTACTAGCTGAAGATTGATTTATAAATAAGACAATAATGTATCCATCCTCCAGTTTCTTATCCTGCTTGGGGTGATGGGATAAAATAGTCTATAATAGTATAATAATGCTGGAGCTGGCACTTAGACAGAAGACAAAGTCCTTTCTAACTAACTAGAATTTTTATGTGTTGTCTTTAGTTCAGAGAGAATTGTCTTTTATCAGATATCGGATTTCCTGCATCCTTGCCTGAATCTGGACTTAATCCAGATAAAGTATCTGTAAAAAGGATAATTACCACCCTTTACCAGTTTTCTTAATCCTCCACTGAAAGAATGAACCGCTGAAATGTCGCTGACAGACCACAGACGTGCATCGACCACCAGAGATATTACTCACATCCCACCGGGACCGTGCAAGGCAGCGGCCATTCCATGAAATATCCGAAAACCAGCCTGACGACGTTTTTGAGGTGAAACTCCGGATTTAAGACCCGTTATGCAGAGGGGGAAGTGTGTGTGTGGAAGCCAAGGCGTTCACGAATCTCCATCTGCAAGTCCTGGCCCACCTACTCTTGCATTCTACAAGCAGATGTAGCTCAACACCTCTTCTGTGAAGGACTCTGGAGGACTTGGTCAGAGGCATAGCGAGGAATTGACACGTCTGAAAAGCTTGGAGGTACGAGCACTGTGGGCACATCAGCAACCCCAACACCAGGTGACTTCACATGAACAAAGATATGAACCTGTCCTCAGATTCTGGGAGCTAAGTGGGAAGCCTCCAAGCCAGCACCCCAGGTGCTGCTGGGAGATTTGTCAGTAGGGAAAACATTCTTGACATCAGGCTAAGATACAGTTCGCCTAGTGACACTGAGACTGAAGAAGATGTGGCATAGTGACCAATGTCTGGGACACAATTGCAGTAAAACCACAAGTATGCTGCACACTATACTATAATAAAAGAGTATATCAACAACTAAAATATCAATATATATGCAGAAACGTAAAATTTTATAAAAGTTTTACAAAGAACAGAATTCTTTATCCAAACAATATATTGACACAGTGCTCGTGCCATGAATCTTGTTCACTTTCAACAATCCAGAACAGTGATAAAAAGCCAGTTGGTCTCCTTGTGGACCAAATGGCTTTATTAAACAGATGTAGCAATGATTCATTAATCTGCCTCAGAGACCCTCCGGGGGACGCGGCCGGCACGCGTTTGTTTTACATCTGTATTTTTCGAAGAGACCGTCCAGTGCAGACATCGTTCTTGACGGTCCCTCCCCAAGGGCCAGGGGAGCCCCAGGGGGAAGATGAAAAAAAGAAACTGGGAATGCTGGGATTGGGCGGGAGGTGAAGCGGTCACACGGGGGCCGGCTCGCGAGATTGCCAGTCCTCGTGAAATTTACAAAAATACAGTAACCACTCAGACTGTAAAAGACATCTCCATTTCCTGAACATTTCCCTCCCCCCCTCACTTATTTTAGTACTTTAGCAGACACGATTAAAGGACCAGGGACTTCTCTCCAGCAATCTCGATGTTTTTAAATTTTTTATTTTTTTTTGTAACTGAATGGGGTCTTGGCTGAAAAAGGCAGACATTCTAAAAAGGAGATTTATATAACATGTACATTGCAGGGCCAGCCATTCAGGCCTGGGAAAAGCAGGCTTTCTTACGAGACTCCTCTCCATGGTTATCTGTGGTGGCTGTGCTGGACCGCGTGAACAATGCCTTCCGATCTGGCTCCCTGTTGATACACTTCATTGATTAAAGTTGGAGCGCGATGGAGTTCTTGGAATCATTAAACAGTTTTTTTTTTTCCCAAAATGGGACACCGGTGCTAAAATGGGGATTGTGGGGGGGGAGGTTAAGCTGTAGAGTTCATTAAATCTTTTTAAGCTCTGTGTTCCCAGTTCATATTTCGCCTTTTATCCACCTAATTACATGGTGAGATAATCATTTGTGCTGCACATTTGCTGGAGTCCCTTGCTTGGCATTTCTTTTCTCATGTTTTGCTGGTTTCCGCAGTTTGAGGTTTTTGATTGGCAGACTACCCGCAGTGAAGTTAAGTACCGTCCTCAAAGGTAAAACAGCAGTGGCCCTCCCAGGATTCTCCAGAATATGACTGAACTATTCCCGGGTTTAGACATTTTAAAACAGAAGAATATTTGGTGATGGGTACGAATAGGGGGCTAACCTGAGCTTCCACAGTCCTCAGGACAAGATGGGGATTCCTGCATGTTATCGCCTAGGCCAAAAGTGACTTCCTCTGTGGGAAAGCTATGGGGTGGGGGGGGAACAGGGCCTCTGGTGGGAGCTAAGGGGTAGACGTACCTCGTAAAGGCACACAAAATGCTAAATCCTGCTCTCAGAGATGCAGACAAAAGGGTGTCCAGACGTTGTGAGGGGAGAGGCACACAAGCTGGGAATGCGGTGCTGGGGGGGGGGGGGTCTTATGCTTTGACTCATGTCCTGTAGCTGTTAGCCTTCAGCCTTTAGCCTTTAGCATTTGCCCCAGCCTCCTTCTGCCCTGGAAAGAAAATATGCTGCAAAGAAAGTCATCCTTCATAGTAAAATGAGGGCAATGCCATAGGAGAGACTTTCATAAGGGAGGGGCAGAATTTAATATGCCTTGCACCCATAGCTTCTGAAATAGGACCCCCATGACCCTGAATAAGACAAGTGGGTAGAAAATAGTTAGCTGGATGGATGGATGGATAGATGGACAAACTCTGTATGACACCAAATTAAATACTGGGGGGAACATGTTCCCCTGTGCCCCCTGGTTCCAATGCCCCCAGAAGCAGTTTTTTAATAGATTTTTTTTGAGAAACTAGGTGCTGACAGCGTGTGCCTACCTGAAGTCTGAAGCCTGCCGCCCTCTGGGCTATGTTCCACCCTGGGTGTCACTGTGGGCAGCGATCCCATGCCCCTCATCACCCCCCTGCCGGAATGTGCCAGGCATCTGTCAGCCGCAATGGCTGCCATGGCACGGTCAGACCCAGCCGCCCCGCCAGGAATGCTTTGATCGGGGGGGCGTGGCACCGCACGGGAGGCGATCTCGGCCCGCAGGCCCTGCAATTATGCGCCGTTTCATTATCTGCGGCCTAATTGCAACAACCTCCTCAGAAGCTTTGCAGGTAATGCGATGTAAGGAAGAAGACATCCCCCCTCCCCATTGCCGCACCCCTGGTTTTCGCCTCCCTTACCCACCGACATCCCCCACCACCAACACGGCTCCCCTAACCCCACCCCCCCGTCACGATCGTAAAAAGCAGCGGGGCCTGGACGGCCCTTCCTCTTCGCGGGGGGACAATAGGGCTTTTGAGCGGCCAGGTTCCAAGGCGAGACGGCCATGTTGGAAGAAATCTCCTGTGAAGAAGCAGAAACCGGTCCGGACAGGCGGTGCCGGCCGCCATAAATGCAGAGACGGGCCTCGCTGTCTTGCTTTTCCGATTGAATTATCCCCGGGACAAAGGAGAGTCCTGCCGCACCCGGCTCCTCCATTGACCCCAGGGCCGCTGGCTTTGTCAGGGAGCCCCCAGATCTCCGTCTCCACAAAAATGGATTTTTCCTTCAGGCTGCAACAAAGGAGATGCAATCCCTCCCCTGGACTTTAGAATAAAAAAAAAATAAAAAAAAAATAGACGGATCCACGCTGTCCATTTGACACACAAATGTGCTCCGCCGAGTGAAGGAATTTCACCTCGGACACAAAAGGAATCCGTTTAATTTGGAACGCCGGGCCTTGCAAGGTGCCCGTTTTTTCGGTGGCTAAATGACGAGGGATACAGGCCACTACCCAAGCAATTCAAGACTCGAGAGAGTGGCTTGTTTAAAGAAAAGCATTTCATTATGTAAAAACTCCTATTGGCCTTTCGTTTTTTTTCACTTTCTCTTACATTTTTCCATCCACTGTTTTTTATTTTTTACACAGGCATAAATGCACCCACCCCCTTCCATCCTCCTCAGGGCCTAGCGTGTAGCCCCATTAGCCCCTAGCGAGCGATTAGGAAATTTGAAATGCTTCCTCAGAGGGTCACATTGCCAGCCACCCTGGTTTACCCCCTTGCAGGGAAATGGCGCATTCCTTAAGAAACGGTTCATTTTTGTTGTCCCCCGCCCCTCCCAAGAAATGAGGGGTCCCGGGATGCCCAACCTTGCTTAGGCCCCCTCCATGAAAGCAAGAAGTGTGGAGAGCGAGACTGCATCAAGGGCCGATAGGTGGATATGAAGTTAAAGGACTGATTTTAAAACAAGCAAAACTCATCTGAAAAATAAACACGTTAAATTTACCCACAATTCCCTACTGGTATGGAAAATCAGATCAACAGCAGAGTGGCTCACTAGTGTTATTTGGAGACATTATGGGATACATGAACATGCAGAGAGAATTGCTTGGCTAAAGATACCAAACCACCCTCCATACAAGTTCCACTCAGGATCACAGGGGGCAAAGGGCAGCTCTGGAAGTCCAGTTAACCCTCCTAGGTGTGGACTGTCGGTCTCCCCACCAAGAACGGGCCATTCTGGACACCGATAGATGACTGGGCCATCCAAATCAACCCCAGGGCCTGGAGGGGTACAGGCCTCGAGGATGAGAGTCAGGCAGGATCACTCTCTCCAGAGCTTCTGGGTCGCGCTGTAATTGATTTCCTGGATGGAGGGGGGACTCCACCATGAGGTATTTCAGTGGGGGGGTAGGGCAAGATAGACCCGGCAACAGGTATAAATGAAGGAGCCCTGGGGGGATTTACCAGCTGCGCCGTGGCCACTGGGTCCAGCAACTCCTCTGGGCAGCTTGAAGACCCCCACGCAAACTGGCATTGTGAATGACTGGGCCTCCTCCAACACTGGCCATTCCAGCCCAAAAAAATCACAAGAGGCTGCTTGGATCGGGGGCAGTGCCTAACATCGGAAGCCTTGATAGGCTTTGCCATCCTGGGAGTCCCCAGAGAACCAGGGCATGTCAGGTTGGCCAGCGGGGGGGGGGTTCCCTGCCAACGTGGAAGAGGCCCTGATCCACGGATGTATGCTGCCATAGCAACGCTTCCTGTTTCTGCACAGACTGCATTTTAATGTACGATAAAGACTGCGGCGGTTAGGGTTATAACTTCATAGCCCATTCCAGCTGAACCGATGGACGGAAAAAATCAAGGCTTCTTTCCATGGAAGTGCCAGATAAGAAGAAAGATTATAGCAATCTGATTGTTTTATACAAGCATACATTGGTATTAATCTCTCACATAGCCCAACTGCACATTTTAATAAACCTTCCACATCTTTTAAAAAAAAATTTAGGAGGTTCTGGGAGTCAGAGACAGAGGCTCGGTGATGCTCCCAGAATATGTAGATATTACACATATCATCCCAGTAATGCAGGCAATAATTTAGCATGAGGGATTTTTAAAAATTGTCTGCAATAAAGGCATGACGTGTAAATGTGATTGGCAAGCCACAGTTTAAGCATAAGTTTTCAAGGTTTGTTTATTTAGAGTGATTTTGTCTTTATCCAGCGAAGACCCTAGGAATGAATGGCATGCACATACTGGGTCCAATTCTAGGGTTTTTTAAAAGGTATAAGAGGATCCATAATTCATACAGAGGGGCCCACTAATGATATATTTTGAATTGGTGAGAGACAGGGGAGGAGGCCAATCAAATTTCAGCCGGGGTCACTGACCCTGTGGCCCCGCCCCTGGCACTTATGGATTTGTGAAGCAGAACACAATAACAAACACTCAGAACAATATTAAAACGTGCCAAAGAAGAGTCAGCCCCAGTGAAGCAGACGGCATGATCGCTTTGGCACTAGGCATGTTGATGTGGGAGAATAGCGTGTTTTGCTTGGCAAACGCAAGGCACTCATCTCTCACCCCGCCACTGACTCTCATGTTGCCACAGGCGGCAGCCAATGTCCATGCTGATGGTCCGCCGAGCCAGATGTCAAGCTCCCAACAAGAAACAAATCACGGCCCTGCCCCTTTACCGCTCTGTGGTTTCACCACGAGGATGGGCCCCCTCCTGCGTCATCAAAATGGTCACCTCCTCATGGTTTAGGGAAAGCTTTTTACCAGAATCAGCCAACCAGATTTCACCAAAATGAATTCACTTCACGCACTTACATATACTCCGGTTCAGTTCCTTGACCACTGCGCCACCTGCAGTCCAACCCGCTACATTGAAACACTCCCTTCTTTTTTAAGAGCTGCTAGCCTTCTGGGTCATGGCAAGGGGAAGAAAAAAATGTTTCTAGAGAATTCAGTGCGTTTATAGGGGGGGAAAAAAGAGCTTCAGGGGGCCGAGATGATTTCAGCAAATGGCTGGTTAATTGTAACCCTCTTTGGGATCTGAGGAAGAAAAATATAGGCTGGCAGTTTGGCACCGATGTCTCATTCCTCGCCGGCAATGTTTTCGTTAAATGAGACGGAAGGGCTGTCATGAGAAGACACCAGCGGTGCACCCCTCTCCCCCCATTTTCTTTCAGCTCCAGTGTACCATTATATACTTAAATGAATCCTAATTATACCTTTTGTACCGCGCTACGAAGAAGGTAAACACGGGCTGCACGTACCTCATCTTGCAGCGTGAAAACAAGTGCAAGAATTATAAAGGCATTAAGAGCGCGGGGTGGGGGGGCAGGTCTGCAGGGGTGTTTGATTTCACCCTGCACATCATCCTGTGTTTATACTCACTGGAGAGTTAAATGGGGGGGGGGGTGGGGGGGCAATATGGTGACAATTTAGGGGGCTTTCACTCCCGACTGAAAAAACATCGTCTTCTGTTTGGTCTAGATCCAGGTCAACGCTTTCGGCCAATTTGCCAGTCATTAAGGAGATATTTTTGTACCCAGCCTGGAACGTGACACCGTTCGGTGATTACCGACACTCCCAGTAGAGAAACCAGTGCTGAGACGGGTCCTGGGAAGCAGAGCTACAATTATGATACTTTAAATAATTCTACAAAAGTGGAGCCATCATTAAATAATTTATAGGTATTTGTCTTGTCAGAGTTCACTCAGATTGTCACCCTGGCATGGCTAAACCTTTCAGAGAGGGGGCTCTGGACATCAGAGGCCGAACCCTAATAGCGAGAAGTTATCAAGCACTAAAGTGACAATGAGTCCAAACAAAAGAATCTGTCATTATGCAGTCATAAGCATCACAACTACAGTCGTCTAGGCGCCCTGGAACACCCAGACTCATTCTGCATCTTCCTGATCTCACGCATCAACGATGCTGTAGGCTCGAGGCCCATCTCACTGAACCCGCTGACAAAGAGTGTCCGGTTCATCCACCCACCCCCACACCCATGTGAAACGTGCAGATGACCAACGGTCAAAGATCGACAAAATAAATATCACACCTCGAAAGGACATTGATAAAAGCATTCATTGTTCATTAAACATCACATTAACGTTCTGAATGTTTATGTTTTTTTCCAGAGTTAATCCAGTAAGCACAAAGAGAAACTCATCCCAGACAATGAATACAGTATTCCCAAAACCTGAAGGGGACCCAGGGTCCAGACTGGTTTCAGTGTCGTTCGGTCTAACACTGATCGGCTCCAGTGGAATCTGTCATCAAAAACCCATTATGGTGCATTTGGTAGCTAGGCATCCGGCCAGTAGCGCAGCGTGCAGGTCCTGCAGCCTAGCGATAGCTGCAGCACCCAACACTAACAGCGTCAGCGCGTCACCGAAAGCCGAAGGGCAGGGAAGCACATTCGCAGAGCCCATCCGTGCTTCTTGTGGCCTGAAACAGCACTGTGCTCCCCGAAAAGAAACAAGCCACACTCAGAAATGCTGAGCGCGTCCGAAATGCGACGCTAAGTTCAGTCCGTGTCACATTATTTCTCTCTGACCACCCGCTTTGGTCTTTCTTTCTTCTTTTCCGCTCTGAGACACACATCAAAAGACATAAAATGAGCTCATGATTAGTCAGTTTAGAGAAGCAGTGCATGAATTTCTGGGAGAAAATGACAAAAGAAAAGCTTTTGATGTGACTTCGCAAAGGATTTTTATTAACTGCAATAGAAAATCAGTTCAATATGTAGCTTGGAAATTTTGGTTCAGCCAAGAAAGAGGAGCAGAGGGAGCGGCGAGGGTAAGCCGCCTGGAAATGGCGCTAGCAGTGGCCTGGGGATGGCGCTAGCAGCCACTTGAGGATGGCACTAGCAGAGGCCTGGGGATGGTGCTAGCAGTGGCCTGGGGATGGTGCTAGCAGCCACTTGAGGATGGCACTAGCAGAGGCCTGGGGATGGCGCTAGCAGCCACTTGGGGATAGCCCTAGCAGCGGCCTGGGGATGGCGCCAGCAGCCGCTTGGGGATTGTGCTATCAGTGGACTGGGGATGGCACTAGCAGAGGACTGGGGATGGCGCCAGCGGTGGACTGGGGATGGCGCTAGCAGCTGCCTAGGGATGGCGCCGGCAGCGGACTGGGGATGGCGCCGGCAGTGGATTGGGGATGGCGCTAGCAGCTGCCTAGGGATGGCGCCGGCAGCGGACTGGGGATGGTGCCGGCAGTGGACTGGGGATGGCGCTATCAGCGGCCTCGGGATGGCACTGGCAGCCGCCTGGGGATGGCGCCAGCAGCGGACTGGGGATGGTGCTAGCAGCCGCCTGGGGATGGCGCTAGCAGTGGACTGGGGATGGGCCCAGACTTATAACTGATACTGTAGGCAAAGTAGGTAGAGAGCAGGCAGAATAAAGACAACTCTAGGCTTAGATATAAGCTCACAAACGCTTGGTGACAAGCCAGGGGGTGGGGGGGCACCCCTAAGATGACAATATCAGCCTGAGCTGGATGAGTGAATGGCCCTCCCCGCATGTACAGTACTGTGCTAAAGTCTTACGCCGCCAAAGCAAATTATGCTTATGGTTTATTTTTATATTGCTGTAAAAATATGATTTTATGTTTGTCCAAGTTTGTCAGCTCAGCCATCTGAAAACCTCTCCTCAGGTCACCCCAGTATTTATGGTTACCGTCCATATTCTTCTGGTGTTTGAGGAACTAAAGCAAGCGCTGCTTGTTTGGCTAATCAATACCTCGTGAAGTTAATTGACTAATTAAGCTGACTAATTAAATGAGTTGGTGGTGAAATTTAACAAATGCTTACAGTGGCTGGGGTGCCCCTGAGGAGAAGTTTGGGAACTGAATCTAAGTTCTTCTAGCCGACATGATATCAGTAACTTTTGGAGAAAGAATTAACTTCTTGTTACTTTTCATTGTATTACCCTTTATTTGCGTATGTTCTAATGATAAAATCATGCTTCTGCCAAGTAAGTATCCACTTATTGCCCTATATATTGCCATATAGCTTTAAACATAATGTTCTGTGATGCCTTTTGCACAGCACTGTGGCCTGTTCAGCAGGGTGGTTGTCATGCAGGGCGGCCAAAGGGGAGCCTTTCCACAGACATATCGAACATAAAACAATTCATTTCCTTGTTATTGCATGTTATGTATCGGTCAGACTTCTTACCTGCTTGGCAGTGCTTCCCAGTCCAGTACCTGGGGAATCGCAGACAGTCTATGATTTAGGGAGCTGGAAGAGAATAAAAATATGTCTGCAGGTCCCTGAGGACTGGATTGAGAAGCACTGTGTTAGTCTGTCATACTTTCATGCATTTCTCAGAAGACTATCAGAATAAAATTTGACTGAAAAATCTCCATCTACTCCATCCATTCCATTTTTACTGATGTATATACATTATATAGACAAAAGTATTAGGACACCTGGCCATTACACCTACAGGAACTTTTATGACATCCTATACTAAATCAATAGGTATAAATATGAAGTTGGTCCCCCATTTGCAGCTATAACAGCTGCCACTCTTCTGGGACTGTGCTTTCCACAAGATTTGTAGAATGTATATGGGAATTTTTACCCACTTACAGCTGACCATGGAATATCTAGCAAGGAAGAAATTTCATGAACTGACTTGTTGCAAAGGTGGCATCCTATGACAGTACCACACTTGGATTCATTGAAATCTTCTGAACGACCAATTCTTTCACAAATGTTTGTAAACCTGACTGCATGGCTAGGTGCTTAATTTTATACACCAGTGGCATTGGGTCTGAATGAAGCACCTGAATTCAATGATTGAGAGGTGTGTCCCAAAACATTTTGACTGTATAGTGTATGATAACCAGGGAGATTTGAGAGGGAGCTTCTAAAATGTCAATCAGTAGCACCCTTATCTCACAGATAGATCATGTGACAGCTGTACACAGGAACCTTTCACCATCAAGGTGAGATCACACTCAGCCCCAATGGGAACACCACTACTGCAAGGGCTGCAGGCCGGAAGGGACACCAGCCAGCTTCCGACTATGAAAATGTATTAATGTCTCTGTCTAAGTGTAGGCCTGTACCAACATCCGGCTGTTGGGGGAAGGGGGTGGGCAGGGGAGCATTTTATAGAGAGTTTGGGGGGTTGCGGACGTGTCCTATAAATGTTCACTTTGTCACCCAAACAAGGCAGGAAGGATGATCAATACCCTTTCATAGCTCCTATTAGGATTTTAACAAGCTTTTCCTCTCACTGCTGTACTTCCCCAGAGCAGCTGGAGGGCCAGGTCTCTCCCCCCATCCCCCCCTTTTACCCCCCCCCCCAAACTCATGGTGCCATTTTTTTTTTATGACAACTCATTCCACCCATGTGTAGACGGAGTGCGCAGCCATTACTTATATCGACGCGTCCGCGTTATGGCCTCGAAAGGCAGAAATCAAACCGCAGCTGGGCCAATGGAGTTTCCCCCCACCTTTTCCCCTGGAACCAGGAGCATAATTTGCACTCGCCATCCTGCCCGGAAGATAACTTACTACGTGTGACAGAGTCTGGAAGCAATTCCGGCTCCTGGCTCTCATTCATTTAGCGCAAGCTGGGCCCAGCACTCATTGGCTGTTGGGCTGGGGGGTGGGGCTACGAACGGCTAGGCAAAAGTCAATATGCAAATTCCCGATAGCCAATCGTGACATGTCCACACATTCTGACTGCCCGACGACACCCACACCAGCACGACATGTGAGTAGGCTTGAAATCCCTCCCCACCATTAAAAAAGCAACGGAATTGCTTAAAGAAAGCAGCTATGAAGTTTTTCATGAGCCCCACCCTGGCTAGGAAAGTTTTTGGGGTGCACACAGGCTTTGTAGATGTAGGAGATGCTGAGTCGTGTGTCGGCGCAGAGAGATGACAGCAAGAGCGTTCACCATTTCTGGTGGGGGAACTGTACACTAAATCTAATTTGTGGCATCTGTGTCATCTGAGTCGGATCATTAAAATAATTGTTCCCTTTTTGGCTGTTTTCCTGCTGTTTTCTGTCAATTTCCAAAAACCGAACGACCTGCTCGTCTATAAAGCTCATCTGTGCCTTTTTTTCCTTCTACTTCTCCCCACCCCCCCACCCCTCTCTAAATTATGTGCTCACTTCGAACACATAACAGTAATGACAATAATTAACCCAAAATGAGGCCTCAATAATTACAGCCTGAATGGGACTGCTTGTTCGTCGCGTGATAAATTCATTGTTCGCTCGCGGCTGATCAAGGTGTATTGTGCTGTAATCCCACAACACACCTCCGTTTACCAGCGTATCTCCAGAGGTTAGGCCTGATAACGGCAAGGGCGACGTGGGAAGAAGTAAACATGTCACTGGCGAAATCAATTTATTTCCACTTAGATACCTCTCTTACTGTCTCTACCTCATTACGCTAGTTGCTGCAGCGACCTTGACACCAATGAGGATGAGACGTCGGCATCCACATTTACATATTCCGGGTGGAAGCAGTCGCCGTGGGGACGGTGGAATTCAGTCGAAGGCAGACTGTGATTGGCAAAAAATATGGGGTTAATCTGTGGCCGTCAGCGTTAACAACAGCACGTGTGGGAAGAACAGGGGAGGCAGACACTCTGGGCATCCATACAGGATTAGTCATCACCTGAAATTTATACCGCTGTGGCCATCCAGCACAGCAAGGGCTGGTTTCATGTCAGGGTTTAGTGCACTCTCTGCTGATTGCTGGTACATTGGAGCTAACCTCATGTTGAGAGGAAGCTCAGCAGGACTCCCGGCTAACCTGCCATCTGCAGCGACACAGGCAGGGCCTAAGCTGTCCATGTCGGTGGGTGTTTGGGGGGGGGGGGGGTGGTGCTTCTGAAGAACCGCTGGGCTACTGACTCAACAAACACCTCTCTATCCAAAGCGATTGTTTCTCTTGAAGGGCTGGGATTTAGACTCAGGATCTCATCGTGAGAGCCAGGGGGAAAGGCAGGTATGATGACAGGGAGCCAGCCGGGGTCCAGTTAAGGACTCAACCACCACCATTCCGGAAGCCTGCAGCAGCCTGTTGGTAAAATTACTGCTGGACGAAAGGGTCTGTAGGTCTTCCGTTATCCATATCGCAGTTCCTACATGACTTTCTGGCTTGTCTGATTACTGGATGATGAAATCCTGTTGAGCAAGGTCTAATGGGCATCATGACGAGAAGTAGGAGTGGTGACCAGGCAATGGAGCACCACAGAAACTGCGAGGCATTACACAGCAACACAAGTGGCCAGCAGTGGAGAAACTGTGCAGACCGGCTGGTCCCGAAGTGCTTCCAGGCTCACGGCTCGCATCCTCTGGTTCTTACAAATGTCTCAGACAGGGAGGGAGAGGTTGGGTCGGGTGGAGGAGGGGGACGTGGTTCACCTACAAGCACTGAGCAGGTGTTTTTATCCTCCACCCGATTAGCAACACTGTGCTTGCGGCAAAAGCACAGGGGGTTGGGGTTTGACCGGGATAGAGCCAACATAGGAAAACAATGGCTACTTAGTCATTAAATCCAACCTGTCCCCTAGAGACTTTATGTAACTGTCCCCTAATGCTTCCCACCACCTGCTTCATGGCTTGGGGCTTGGTCCACTGCAGCAGGGATGCCCACAGTGAGGGCATTTTATAGCCGGGGGGGCTGGGGTGGTATACCTTGCTCCCTCACTGTCAGGGTAAATGCCACCACTGTAACCACTGAATGACACTGTGCCGACGATTATCCTGGACAGAAGGGAGCCCAGGGTGAGTTGGGGGGGGGGTGTATAATGTTTCCTCCCCTCCGCTTTAATCGGCTCGAGCACAGGGGAGTCAAGCAGAGGGCTGAGGGCTGTAATGAGAGACAGCTGCCAGGGCCGGGCCGACTCCAACGTGGGTCCCTGGAACAGCATCAGCTACCTTTCTCATCTTCCAGCAGAGGGCAGTGTGCCAGGGGAGGCCTTGGGAGGGGGCAGGGAGGGAGACAGACAGAGATGGTGGGGGAAAAGAAAGACAGGGAGAGAATGAACACATTAGAAGGGGAATAGAGGGGGAGTAGGATCTCTGGAGGAGGTGTGGGGGGCGGCCTTGAGGAGGGGGGCGGGGCAGTGGGGTGCATGGGCGCAGGTGGGCAGGGTCTCGACAGTTCGTGGCCTCTGCGGACGACCCCCGGTGCACACAGGAAAAGTCGGCAGAGACTATATGCAATATGGCACGCGTCCCACCCCCCAGTCACGAGCGGCACGCGGCCTAATTAAGGGAACAATTAAGACTGAAGCGATCGCTGGAGTAGCCCACGGCTCCTAGGGGGTTCTGGGAGGGGGGCGTGTCAGAATCAATGAGCCAATCACGGCTCAGGAGCCAAGGGCACAGGCGCATAAAAATCTATTTCTTTATGGAGCCGAACATGATCAATTAGTGTAAAAAGATGCAGAATATGAAGTGAGGCTACGTGAAACGAGGATGGAGCGAGGTGTGAGTAATAGCCGTCAGTGATGCTGTGCACAGAACCACCCAGAACCGGCACAAGCCGCAGAAAAACTTCTGCTCTCATTTATCTTCTCCTCCACGCGTCGCCTTCGTTAACGAACCTTGCCACAGCGTGACATCCCCTTCATTATTTTATGGCGGGGGGCGGGGGAGGCCGAAGTACCTGACGAAACGGCTTACCCACCAGCCCAGACGAGCCTGCCCATCTGGCCAACCCGACACCCCCCCCCCCACACACACACCTCGCTGAGCCAAGACGAGCAGAAGTGGCCCCGGGCCCCACAATTCCACCTGCGGACCGCAGGCAGACGGCGAAGCGGCTAGGGGGTTGGGGGGGGTCTCAGAAGGCGAAGCCTGATTTGTGCGCATGGATGGAGCCGGAGGACAGGAGGTGACGTCCCAGGTAACTGGACCGGGGTCGGGCGGATCCGACACAGCTGGCTCGGTGCTGGGAACCCCGCTGCAAACATCTGGCCCAGCTGGCAGAGCTCGCCAGGTCCGCTATAATGGTTCCGGTGTGACGGCGGTGCTGGAGGCCCACTTGGGTCCCCCCAGGGACTGGGGATGGAGGTGGCGTCCCGTTTATAACGACCATGTTGCTAACGAGCCTAATCGAGTTTCTGTGGCTCGCTCCGCTACCCCGATTCCACCCTGCGGTATTTTCATGCCCCCCTCTCTACCCCCCAAAAAAGGATAAAAAACAGGCTTACATAAATAAATTATTACGTTCTACATGAGTGGAGCGCTAGACATATGCGCGAGTGAATGAAAAAGTCACAATTTCAAAATTTATCTTCGTTTGGCTTTTAAAAATACCCTGTAACATCGGATGCCATGGAATTACAGCTGAATTAGGTCAGCGCAATCTGTGCTTCATACATCATAATACAATTCACATGGTTATGCATATTTGCATTATTTTAAGGCCGATGTAGTGAAACGTAAGATTAACGATTGTCGGCTCACATTATTTGCCCTGTTCCGGTTGTTACAGAGCGGGTCGCGGTAAATATCTTTTCTTCCTCTCCATTCTTTTGTGATTTCCTCCACTTCCAGGGGACAGAAAGGGTCTTGCTCGGACACCTGCCCCCAGAAGGCCAAACAGGAGCCTTCCACACCTGGGCATTTTCACACAGGGGCCGAGTGTGGCTCAGCAGGTTAGGATGCTGTGTCTATGATCAGAAAGTTACTGGGTCAAATCCCAAAGGGGGGGCATTGGTTCCCTGAGCAAGGCCCTTAACACCCAGGTGCTGCAGGGACTGTCTGACCCTGCTTTTTCAGAATAATGTGTGATGTTTTGGATAAAAGCATCTACTACGTAAATCATGACAAGAAATAGTTCTATATACTCATTTAACGGCCGATATTATGCTGATCGTTTGATGATGCTGTTTGAAAGCATTCCGAACCCCTATTCACACAAGGTTTTGCCAGAATCGGAAGCTGCCACTCTGCTGGTTTTGGGAGCGGCAGAAAGCTTCGCCGGGGGCCCCGCCACACTGTCACGCTTCTCGTCTCAATGACAAGCAGCGCCACGGTTCCGGAAAGATCTCCAGGAGGGGTCCCGCTGTTATGCCGCTAAGAGAATGAAGGGCTTCAGTTAACATCTATCATCCAGTTTCCATGGCAGTACACGGTGTCAGGGAGCTGGGGGGGATATCCCAGAATGCACAGGGCC
Organism: Mormyrus iriodes; assembly: GCA_011763525.2. Lineage (NCBI taxonomy): Eukaryota > Metazoa > Chordata > Actinopteri > Osteoglossiformes > Mormyridae > Mormyrus > Mormyrus iriodes. The sequence continues at coordinate 6,890,946 of JAAGVU020000061.1, forward strand.
ACGGGGCTTAGGAAGTGTGTGGGTTGCGGTGCCAATTCGAATTCGAACCCCGGACCCTGGAGGTGTGAGGACACAGCACTCAGAACCCACCTCCCCTCCCCCCCACCTGCCTCATCGCACCCCTCCCCACAGGGAGATCGAAGCACAGCAAACCTCAAGGTAAGAGGTGGTGAAATTGATTTCCACCGGCTTCCCCTGGGTCTAGCAGGACCCATCCGGCGTGAGAGAGCCATTCTCGCGGTGCCGACCTCCATCCGGATCGGCGGGAAGTGCCGTACGGTGCGCTCGGGGTGGGAGGCGTGTGGGTTTTACCGGACAGTTAATAATCTCGGTGGCGCTGCACGTGGGCGGCTCGCAAAGTGCGCTGGGCCTTGGATCTGATCCAATTGCAAACCCGCGGCATCTTAAATCCAACACAGCCTGTGTGAGATGCATAACATTGACCTAGGAGAACATAGTTAAGTACTTCCTCCTTTTACTGGCCCTGGGCCTTGGCTGAGATAATAGGACTCCATAATCTCAGAATTACACAGGAGGGGGAAAATAATTATCATTTTTATCCTGTGGAATCTGCGATCTTTCATACAAAGGAAGATATGTGAAGGCCCTGGAAGAGCTTTCCTCGGAGCTTTTGTGGAGAAGCTCAGGGCTGGCTTCCTCTAGCAAACCCCCCGTGTCGGACGGGCGCAGATCCGATGGGGGGAACCCCCCCCTACGGAGGTTCCCATGGCCGCTGTGGATCATCTGCCGATTGCGCATTCAGCCCTCGTTGGACGCCCCTCTGCCGTTCTCATACTCCACTGAAAAGAGAGGAGGAAGAGACCCTGTGAGGCCAGAAATAACGCTGGGTCACCCCCCAGTTGACCGGGGGGAATCCCTTCTCTGCCAGACCCCCCCCAACCCCCCACCCCCCCAAAAAAAACAATAACTAACCAGGAAGACACTGACAGGGAGCTTTGAGATGTGGAGCAGAATAGGCCCACATGTGACAAGGATTCTGTTGAGGTCATGTGACTGCAGAAAGCGGACCATGTGACCAGCATGTGGCTGACAGGTCCCTAGGGCCTAATCTGGTAAAGAGGAATCTGCATGACCACTAGGAGGCGTGGTGGAGAAGTGGAGGCAGGGGCAAACCTAGAAATTCTGGGCCCCTTGACAAAATGTCACCAATTCAACATATTCAAGGGCCCCTGAGAAGTGTTGGGTCCTCTGACTCTCCCAGGGAAGTGGCCAGGAAGTACCAGGCTGGATTCTGTATCTGGAAAGTGCAAGGATGGAGCCCACAGCCGCGGTCATGGGGCTTGAGACCGCACCAGCCAATTAGGCAAAATGCTCGCATACCACACATGCAAAACACAAGTCCTGTTCCCACTTAGCCACCTCCCCAGGATGTCATCCCACCCTGACGTCCCCTTTCCCGGTCACCATTGGCGAGGGCGCCCTATCACATCACAGGCTCACTAATAAAGTCGTCCAGTTAGCCCTGACTCAGCTGTTGCCATGGGGACATGGGACACAGGGATAGGGTGGGGTGGGGTGGGGGGGCAGTCACACCCTCCAGCTCTCTCCCATCCTCATCATCCCCCACATCGATTATGACACCAATTCCCCACGTTGCTCCTCGCTTACCTCCCCTCTCCAGCCGCCCCCCCCCCGAGCAGTTCATTTTTGTGCCCCCGTGCGGTCTGGCTCTCTCAGCCGCCCCATCCTCCCAGTCAGTCCCAAGGCCTCCTCACTGGGGATCATAATTTATGGACAATTGAAGCTGTAGAAACATCTCCTGGAATGGAGCAGGGAGATCCATAGCAACAATCCTTATGGGGCACATTAATCCCCTGCTTTATGTAGTGCTAAGTGTACAATAGTAATCAGGACTCGCACTGTGCCTGCTGATCATTAAGGCTATATAAAGATCCCATAATGGGATGAGCCCGCGGCGAGTGGAGAGCGGCACCAAATTAAATCACCCATCAAATTGCACCGAGGAATTTTAATTTACAGGTTAATGTTAGATTGTGTAACTAATCACAGCTAACATTTTCGATGAACCAATTAAAAAAAAATTTCTAAAGCGGCTCAAGTTTTTTTATCAGGCCCGGAGAGTCCCGCCCGCTCCCAGGAAGTCTTTTTAAGCTTTCGGAAAAAAAAGACGTCCCTGCTCGTCACGGGTAAATCTCGCCACCCCGGGCTCTCTTCAGAATTCCCCTTTGTTGTTCTTTTTTCAAGATCGCGCTCATCAGTTTCAGCCAGCTTAGCTGAGTGGCCGACGCGACGAGATCTTTTTAAAAAAAGAGGTATGTGGGTTAATTAAGGCCCGGCTGCAATTAACCATTTAGGCAATTAATACTTAGAGGCGAAGCCCCCCCCCCCCTGTTTTTATCCTGCGGATCATGTCCTTGATAGGGGCCCTACACAAAATTGCTGTTAATCTCAGTGTGTCTCTAAGGATTCAGGTTCCAATGACACAAAAGGATGATATGTGGCTCAGCAGGTAAAAGCACTGTATCTGTGATTGGAAGGTTGTTGGTTCAAATCCCGTGGTTGGCACTGTGATGCCACCATTGGGTCCTTAAGCAAGGCCCATAACACCAGGTACTGTCTGACCCTGCTTCTATAACTGTATGTCACTTTGGATGAAAGAACTTGCTTGGCACACTCTCTGTGATTTACATATTAAGGCTTAGCTTGACTTAAAAACCGGGAGGACAACCAGCACCCCAAAGCACATGGGAATGCAATAGATAGAGGTTCCATGTGATTGGATTAACACAATTTGTTTGTGGTTTCATGTACGCAGCCTTCTTAAGCAGTTATTCTCAAACCAGTCCTCAGGGACCCTGAGGAGCCCTTTTTGCTGTCTCCCAATTGCCTGGGAGTTGGGAGAGAGAAAAAATGTGGACCATCTGGGGGTCCCTGAGGACTGGTTCGAGAAACACGGCTCTTAGGAACCCAAAGTTCCTCACATGCACCACAGGTGTAGGTCCCCAGATCGCCAGGTTTTGTGGAGCCTTCTCGCACAGCTTCCTTACCATGGTGGATCTGACCCAAACACACAGCACTCCACTTCATTATCACATTACAGGGCCATCCAGTACTTTACATCTCTGTTTTCATATCACTCCACTGCCGGGAGAGAAGGATTAGCTCCAGACTCCAAAAAATAATAATCCTACACCCATCAATAGCCCCGTAATAACTTCAGTCGACCGTTTCCAATTATAATTATAATTTCAATCTCCTTGCCCCCTTGAGCCGCAGGAGTTCTCCATCATCACGGCGGATGAAGTCGTTTTGTTACCAGCACACTTCGTTAGCCAGAGTGCCGCTAATGAAGCGGGCCTCCGATCAGACAGGAGTCATGCTGACCGACGACTGCGTCATTAGCTTGCGCTTTAACTACTAAGATGTACGGCGGTCCGGCGGCACAACGGTGGTCTCGACCCCCACACCTTTCCCCCCACCAGCAAAAGACCCATGGAGTAGGTCCACCATTACTTCCCAATTGGCCTCCCCTTCATAAACAAATGTGTGGACCACATGTGCAATGAAGGTGTTAGGTCCCAGAATCCATGAGAAATCGGGGATAATTTTCCAGAACTTTCCGTATTTTATTTTTTTACTGGTAGGTATTGCTCAGCCCGGAATATAATACAGATAGTGATGTCCATCTACATTCTAGAAGGTGTCCATACCACCCATGAGGTATTCCACACTAATAATGATCAAAAATGTCCTTATATGTGCATTAAATATTTAAACGTTCCGTTATGAAGCAAAGTAGAGTTGTGGCTGGAGTTATTTTTATTATATCCACCAAAATCTCCCCAATGTACAGGTCCAGGACCCAGCTAGTTATCCTGGTCACATTTAGACATTACTTGATCTGCCCCTTTTACACGGTTGGCTGGAAATGCAGAGGGCATTCTGGGTAACCAATCAAATCCATCTGCCCCCCCCCCCATTGGATTTTCATTACTACAGCGCAGTGGAGAAGATCTCCATAAACAATACAAGCAGCACATCTCTGGAAGCACATTAGATTAGGCGAGCGACTGCAGTGTTTAATTACAACCTCATGTTTCCTCCCCCATCGATTTATATGCCAGGGAGGTTCATCCATTACGAGTAGGGGGGCGTGGCTTTTGGATGGAGGGCTGTAATTGGGCCATGTCAACTCCAGGATTTGACATTCAGTTGGGCACAAGGAGGAAATTAAACACCACCTTTGGGGGGGGCAGACTTTATGTCCTTCTTACAGACATATACTCAAACTCATACACACAAGCCTGCCTACATTCACGGTAGAAACACAGAAATACACTCACCACCCCTTGAACTGAGTATCCAGATATTCTGCACTTCAGGAACTTCAATTTACAAGGATCTCAATACAGACTCTGAAGCATTCTCTATTAACTCTTGATTCTTAGGTACAGGCTGCTGATGCTGTCCAGGAAATGAAAAAAGAAGTTGAGAACCAGGCTCAGGCGAGGCTAACAAGCCTGATGCACCCTTCTTGGATGAAGATCCTCAGTATCTCCAGAAGGTAATGAGAGTGCAGATGTTTTCAGGTGATACTATTAATATGCTAAACCATCACGTATCCTTCAGAATCTTCACATTTTCTAGCTTGGAGTGAGAAGTTCCTAGCTGAGTGCTGGGTAGGAGAAGGAATTGGAAGCAGGGAATGTGGACTTCTGTCTCTTTGGACTTCTCTGACCTCTGACCTTCTCGTTGACATCACTTCCTTTTTAAACAAAAAAATAGCTAGGCTGATGGGGGATAAGGACAGACCAGATAGTTCAGGCATGATAACGAGAATAGGTGCCACTAGCCAACCTTCACTGGTCCCCAGACTCTCATCCTTCTGTGTTAATACAGTATCAGTGGTGATGGACTACTAAGGGTGCCTGTTCCACTTAGAGACATGGTTCAGACTGGACTGGAGAACCAGTTAGGCCTGATAGCTGTACATCTCTCACTTCTGGCACATTCCAACCAAGAAACATCACCAACAGCTTCATATATTCTCTAAACGACATTTTCTGCATGAGGCCCAAGGTGACGGTCTGCTTTAATTGTTGCTGGGAGTGCTATGTGTTTATCTATATCAAAAAGACAGATGAGGTGACGTTGTGACCGAGTCTGAAATACATTTACAAGACACTTCTGACAGCGATAATGAGTTTTAGGGTTAGAAGGCCATTGTGTTTTTTTCAGGCCCATTAGCTTACATGTGCCTGCATTAGCAATTAGCGTTCATGGAGAAAAGTCACTCACTCGTCATTTAGCTTCATTTAACAAGGCATCTTTCTTTGCTAATTAAAGTCCCTTTAGCCAACATCCAGGATGCACAAAGGAAGGCACTAGCCGGGTGACTCTCTGTTGAGTAATGTCGCCTCTTAGTGGTATGGAGGACCAAAGTTACAGTGGAATATGCTAAAAAAGGAAAAAAGGTTTTCATGTTATGCGGCAGCACTCTGAGTACCTGAATTAAATATGAAAAGTCAAACCTGCAGAGGCTGGTGGTGGGGCTGTATTTTAAGTTTTTTGAAAGCCAGGGGGTGTAATTGTTTAATGCAACAGAAGTTGGGATTTTCAGCACAGATGGTGTGGACCACCCCCCACTTCACCACGCAGCCACTTTGAGAGCACCTCGATGGAGCATTAAAAAGCCCCCGCCCCCCCCACCACTACTACCACTCTAGCAGCCAAGAATTCACATTAGAGGCAGAGACATTAATTACTTTTTAATTTGCAATGGTTTTACTTCAACTTTAATTTTTAAAAGCGGAACTTTTTACCTGAGAGTTCAATTAATATTAAGGGGTGGCTGTTTAGCAAATAATTGTTCTTTCTAGATATAAAAGGAATGCTTCGCCATTTCGAATTCGCCCAGAACAAACCCGTGAGGACAGCATGCAAGTGCACAGCATGGAATTTCATGTGGATGGAGACGGGACCAGCTATGACATACTGGTGAGCCCCATGTACCGTCCAAACAATGGAGAATTTGTTAAAAAAAAAAAAAAAACAGGATGGTCTGCATAGAAAGTAAGATATATATATATTGTTTTTTTAAATGCACTGTATCACTCTTGCCAGTTTTTACATTCCCTTTCCTTAATTGACCCTGGAGTGCAAGGATGATATGTTTATGATCTGCTGCTGTGTAAAAATTTGCAATAAACTGGTGATCACAAACAAAACAGGAAATTAGCTCAATGTTAAGGAGTGCCATGAGGGGGGGGACATTAAAGGATAAAAGTTCAGTTTTATTTCCTGATATTAAGGGAATAAAAAACTGATTTATGCCATAAAAACGAGAGTCGTGGGTGAACACCCAGAGCGAGGACCCTCTCCACGTCGGGCATGGCACACTGGGTCAAAGCCTGCGCCCCCCCCCCACTCACCCACACACACACACACACACACACCCCATCCCTCCGCCCATCCCCGGGCCCCAGGGGCGAGGCCTGCGCAGCTCATTTGCATGTCGATGGCGAGCGGCTCCAAGCAGCGGCCGCCAGATTAGGGACATTCCGCTGCACACAAAAAGAAGGCCAGAACAAAAAACGAACGGGGGGGGGGGGTGACGGGAGTTGGGGGGGGCGGATTTCAATCTTGCCCTTCTCTTCCAGTCTATGCATCCCCAGGACTGGGCCTATTGATGAGGCGGCTGGAACAAAACCAGGCAGCGAGCGGAGGATCGACCCGTAGCGTCCAATCCCTCTCCCCCCGGCCAACAAAGGGGCGAAAGAGAAAGGCCGTAAAACCCCCAGCACAGAAAAGCCACAGAGTCACGGTTTGGGGGGGGGGTCAAAGTTAGAGGCTGGGGGGGGGGCAGCCGTGAGGGAAAATGTGCCTGATGGACAGCTGGAAAAGCGTAAGCCGATTCAGAAAACTGACACCCCCAGCTGAGATAAAACCGATGATGATTTGTACTGTATCTCCAGGGGATAAAGGCCCTTCTGTCGGATTTCGGAGGGGCCCCGGCGTGAGGAAGTCGGGTGGGCGGGGGTGTGGGGGGGGTCACTGGGAGACCTGGCTCCTTATGAGGATTGGGGGTGTTTAGTGCCAGGCTGTGTAAGCCCGTCCCATCACTCTGCACCCGGCTCCCAGTCACACACCTTGCTTAGTCAGTCTCTCCTCTGGACGTGAGCTCTCCCTCTGCCATGCCTGAATTTGAGGGGGGTGGATAAAACTTTTTTCTTTCCTGAGGGTTAAAATAAAGATGAGAAAAGTCTCTTGTCAATTCACGCTCCGTCTGTCAAACAAAAACAAAGGGAACAGCCAATCGGACACATCCATAGACACATCGGCCATGTCAGCAATCCTGGACATGATGCTAACAGGATGAGAGAAGAACGCGGAAGGTGCTGTCGCTCCGCCTCGCGGCGTCGGACCAAATCTACATGCCTGTTTCTCTCTCTTTTGCTCTTTAATCATCCCGCCACCGGTGTTTATCGATCAGGGAGTCCATACAGGGTGTTCCTTAATGCCCTACTCTCGCGTTTCCGCTTTTATGGATAGAGTATTGCGAATGGATCAGCCTGCCCCACCGTCTTATCCCATTACAATCATTTTCACCTCCCCAAACTAGTCTGTCCCTCTCTCTCTGTTCCCCTCTTCTTCCTGCTGGGTGTAACCAGCCTGGCTAAATGCACCCCCCCACCCCACAAAACCCTGTCTCCTCACGCACCCCCTCGAGATGATTAATGTCAACCACGCTCCATCGAATCAACTGATGGGTTCGCTGTTTGATGATCTATGCATCGAACGGACACCTCACCTGTGACCGCTCGACCTGTGACCCCCTCCCCCCCGCCGCGGCCCTTGCTGCTCCCCGCCCCTGAGATGTCTCATTAAGTGCCCCCACTTGCGCTTGCGTGCACAGAATTGCCGCAGCGGGCAGGGTGACGCCACGCCCCACGTGTTCTGCAAATGTCTCCGACTCTGTGATTCTCCGAAAGCCACCGGGGCAGGGGGAGAATTGGCAGGGGGGTGGGGGGAGGGTCCAGTACCAGTGAGCTGTCTTTTTAGTTAGAACGACTGCTGTCATTGAAGTAAGAGTTTCCATGCTCTCCAGTCGGGAAGCTGCTCTGGATACAGCTTAAATTGGGTGATGACAAGGCCTCTGGAGGGGGGTTGGGGTTGAGGTATTATATGGGTACGAATGGGCGGGGCTGCTGGGGCAGGCGTCACAATCCCGCCTTCCTGTTTTAGGAACATGCCAGGTTGAGTGTTAGCTGTGGGATCATTATTAAATATTTTAGTCACCTCAACAGCATTACAGGCTAGTGCAATAATTAATCTGTGCCAAAAAAAGTATTTTTTCAGCAAAGTTACCGTCCCTTGATAACTCATAGTTATGGAGTTATGGTTGACAGAAAGGGAAAGTCCTGCTAGACGCTGGTTGATGTATCCCTAATATTCCATGGGTTCCACAGTGGGCTCACTGCCAGGTTGTAAAATGCTGCCCCAGCTTGGCGGGACAAGACACTGACCCCCATCCAGAAGTGCATGGGTCTATAGAGGGGCGGGGCGACAGGGGCACTGGCTCCAGCTGAAAGCTGATTGGTCCCCAGAGTGTCCCCTCCCCTGTCACTCACCGATTCAAAACATATCATTGGCTACTGATAAAGTTGGCCCCTCTGTATGAATTACAGCTCTTCTCATGCCCTCCCACCTTAAAAGCCCTAGAATCAGCCCTGCCTGAGTCCCATCATCACACGGACACCCAGATCTGCTGCTCTGACAAGCTTACCAAGTTTGCAGATCCACATGCAGCGCATGTCCGGGCCGCCGCCTGCCAGCTTGTCACTTAGCTGTATCCTGGATCACAAAAAACGCACTTATCATGAGCCGGTCCGTGAGGATGATAATGGGACAATAGGACGTCGGATTTAGACAATTCAAACAATGCTCATTTTTGCAAAAATAACTATTAAAACAGCAGCAGGGTCACGCCGGGGTAAGGCCACCTCATGTACAGCCGCAGATGACGTCCCGTGTGGTGCAATGCTCCCTCGCTGACAGAAATAATTCATTAGCCCTACACTTTGCATAAATATGCTCCCGCTGTCAGCACCATGCTCGGGATGGGCTGTACCGGGACTGTGCGGCCGAAAGTGAATTCCTGGAGATGATGGGCCATGTTGGGTGTGTGTGGGGGGGCATGAAGGGAGAGCACTACAGCACCATAGCTCGTCACATACACCAGTAAGGGCCGATCCAAGGAGGTGGGGGGCATAGGAGGGGCCATAATTCATACAACAGGACCAACCTTATCCTTAGCAGCCAATGATATGTTTTGAATCGGTGAGTGACTTAAGTGGCCAATCAGTTTTCAGCTGGGGCCAGTGGTCCTGACCCCTGTATATACCCCTGATGGACTGACCCAATAACATGGCTGCATTATGGTCGCAGATCAACTTTTAATTTAGGGTAGAATCATGGAGGGAGCTGGTAAAGAGGCCACTGAGAAAAGCCGTTAGTTCACCACCAGACACTGCCTTCGCTCTGAGCCAATCAAATTAGTAGATATCATTGCCTGACTAATGTTGTGCACTGTTACGAGGTACTGAAGGGGTCAAAGGTCAGGGGACGGCGGCCTCACAGGGACATTTTATGGCGACGATGAGGAGATTAGTCATTAGCCATAGCTCTGTTCCCCGGTGGAGGGGCAGGATTGCCTTTGGGCCGTTATACCCTGCAATCGGGGGTGTCCCCCACTATTCAACGACCGGGCATAATCTGAAACTATTCCCCCTCATAATAAAATGGCATACTGGAGCCAAAGCCAGAACCTTGAAAGATTAGGAATGGTTACATACATGTACCAGGAAAACATCCATGGAACCAATGAGCATTAAAGTTAATCGCGATACAGCTCCTCATGGACTCCTGGATTTCTGGGAATCTTGGCTTGTTTAAAATGATCCTGGGACTTGGGGGGCTGGGGGGTGGGGGGTAATGGGGAAGGGGTAACTGGCTTCTTCCAGCTGAATATGCATTTCTGTACCACAGTATGCAAACACACACACTCACCATCTCGCAAAGACACACTTGCACAATAAGCATACGGCTGCCCACCCCTTTTAATCATTAAAATCCAACTGTGAAAAGTGGCTAAATTTATTGCCCTAATTTGCACCCCCCCAGCCTTCAATGGACACCATGAAAAGCAGGAACCTGAAAGTGGTCAGCAGATTTGTGTGGTGGGAGCCTGGTCGCTCGGGGGAGTGCTACCAAACCAGAGTTATTAAAAATTAACATCTTCAAAGCCGGCAAAGCTCCTGTTTTTGTCACACTGGCTCATTAATCAGGTGGGGTGGGGGGTGCAGTTTGCAAATGAAATTGTAAGTCAGCGCCCCGAGGCCCCTCCCCTCCTGCAGTGGTATTATGTGAAGAATGGGAGATATTACTGATATTCCTTAATGCTCAGACACTGTGAGGGCTGAACTCCACACAGGGTCTCGCCCAGGGTCTCGCACAGGGCCGGCTCTGCCTTTTTGGGGTCCCTACGCTTTACTTGGGAGGCCCCCCGTGACCAAGAAAACTGACGATGGTGGAATGAGCTACCAGACCACGTCCGCTCATCATTCTCCCGATCCCCCTTCAAGAAACGCCTCAAGGCCCTTCTGTCCCATGAATTCCTTTACTAACCTGATGCCTCTGTATGTTCCCTGAATGTTCTTACGTTGCTCTTCTGGTCACCGAATAGTCTTATTCAGGTTCTTGCCGTGTTAGAAATCATGGTCTGGAAGCTCAGCCTAGCTGCACTTACGCATTGCTAACTCCTTGACAGCAGGTACGTTTGTAAAGTTCTGCACTAGTATGTTGCTTTGGACAAAAGCCTCTGCTAAAAATGTACTATGTAAATTTTCCATCTGCCGCAGTGCAGGTTATTCAGGGGCCCTAGGCAGCAGTCTATCCAGCCTGTAGCTGGAGTCGGCCCTGATTACAGGGAATTCACCTCATCCACCCGTCCATCCACCCGTCCATCCATTTGCTAACTGCGATTGAAGGAGTGCTTAAACGGCAAGGGGAGGGCAGCTATTTTATTCAGCTTCATGCACAACTAAATGCATAGTAAAACTTACACAAAAAATAAGCTTTTGATCGGCTTGATAAACCAGACTGTGGGAAGAGCTTCACTGGGGCGTCGTCAAGCTTCAGTGGGACTGCAGGAAATACGCAGAACACCTGCAGACGTACCCTGCGGCCCGTCGCCGCGGCGACAAACGGAGGGGGGGATCTGGCGAGATTATCGATGAGAGACTCCACTAAGCATCTGGGAAGCCTGGAGAGCCTTTGTCCCCCCCCCACCACCCACCCGCGCCACCCCCACGCGGGACGGAGCTGTTTGCTTCCGTGCTCACCATGGTTAGAGGGAACTCCCGTCTCCACCCGGAGCTGCCTGTTTATCCGGCGTGCATCTTCCAGGAGGCTTAGGAGCGGAAATTAGAATACCTCGCCACGGCGTTTGGGGGCAGGTAAGTGCGGCACAGCGTCCCTGAGATATTTAATTAACTAAAGCAATTCCCCGCTTTTTCAGCCCACCCACCCCCGCCGATGCTCCTGAGCGACGGCAGAGGACCTGGGGATGCCTGAGACAGACACCACACTTGGCAAAAGGGGGGGGGGGATCGTTGAGCAGGGGGCACGTGCCGGAGGGGGAAGGATGTCCCCTGGTTACCACATCCCCCCCCCCGCCCCCCAAACTACCACCTGCCTATGGCTTCACCCACCCCCCCCAGAGTTTTCTTCCCCGCAAACCAACTTTGCATGTACCTGATGCTCTGTCTGTGGTTTTCTTCACATATAAATGGGGGAATTGGACACTTTGAAAAAAGCCCAGACTCATTTTGGGACCCATTATTTCCCAGCCTCTCTTTTTAAGATGGCTTTTTCCAAGATGACACCCCCTCTCCCCAAAATGGGTTCAAACCTTCCCTGATGTGTTTTTTGTGTTCACGCTTCACCCTGCCTCCAGTGCGTCTCTGACTTCCCACCCCCTCGATGCATTCAAAATAGTCTCACGGCATGACATCAGTTTTGTTTCCCAATTAAAATTTCATCATTTTCTGTTACTTTATTTGTTACTTTATTCTCAGTGTGACTTTATTCTTATAGTAACCTGTCAGGAAAGGGATGGGGGGGTTACGGGTGCTCAATGGCAGCCATGTATGTAGACCTCTGCACCTACATCTCACCCCCCCTCCCAAAGACTCAGTCCACACTATTCATTCCAAGTCCTGGCCTCTGATTGGCTGCATGTGACTGGGTGTGACTGGGTTTGTGCACTACCAGAGCAGATGCCGTCTCGAAGCTGGGGTGAGAGAGGGAGCGAGAGAGAGAGAGAGAACCAGCAATCCCGCCAGCACAGGAGTGAGGGTCCAGCGAGGAGGTGAATAACAAGTAAGGAAGGGCTAACGTCAAAACTGGGCCCGGCCTTGTGCCACACCTTTCCTGCTCCTTACAGTTCCCAAGCAATAATATTTATAGATTTTCTCTTCATTTAAATGAAAACTGTAAGCGTTTCTTACCACACCAGCACTGCTTCTTGAATCGACGGACAGTGCCTCTTCTAGGAGAAACAGGGAATGGCCACATCTCCGTTTATCCACCAGGGAATGGGCAGCTTCTGGGCTGGGGACAGTGCCCAGAAGGCGAGGACGCAGGGGCTTGGCCTCCATGGAGAAGGGTCACGCCACCCCTGCCCTCCCCGGCTGTGAATCCGGACTGTTACAGCCAGACAGGTGGGAGGGAGTATTTTTACTGGGGAGGGCAGGAGGGTCAGACCTTCAGGAGGTAAACTAGCCCCCCCGCATCATGACCCCAGCCTCCCTGTTTTTCAGCCAAATGGGATCATTGCCTGTGTCTTGATACTGGTGTCAAACACTGCTCAGCTGTCCAGCACACACTCATGGCCACAGTCACACACACACAAATCCACACACACTCATGGCCGCAGTCACACACACACAAACCCACACACACTCATGGCCACAGTCATACACACAAATATACAGTCATATACACACAGATTTTGTTTTAGAAACACGGGTCGTCCCTGAGTAGTAAGCAACTGCAGCTCTATCAAACACAGCTCATGGATCCTCGCGGAACTTGCTTCCCACAGATGCCCAGGCTTGCAGATCTTTGGCAGAGCTGTGCTCAGGTTCAAACCAGAATAGGTGACTTTCAAATGACCTTCACCTGCTGCACCATTGGCAGTAGCTACAAGCCTTTCTAATGAAACGCATGGCAGAGAATCATTTTCTCAAGATCAGATATTTACACGACAAACGTTACAAAGTATATCCTTTCCCGATATTCCCATCCAGTGTCCCTCCCCATCTTGAAGGCAGAGGTTTTTGTCTTCTGTGAATTTCTGAACTTTGACCTCAGAGGAGAGGAAAAAATACCAAGCAGATAATCTTGCATGACAGACGATACTGAACCCAGCCCACTTCTGAAGTCCAATCAGAGTATATGGACAGGGGCCGGTTAGTGAAGTGCTTGATCTGCTTTTTGAGCAGCCCCCCCTCCAACCCCCACCACATCACCATTTCATCATCGTTCAGCGCACCCCGTGGGGTGCTTCACGGGGGCCGTTTCACAAAGCGGGCTAACCACGTTAGCAGGCTAACTGTCCTTTGGGATGGATCGCACTTTTGGCAGTTTGACAACCCATCTCGTCTCTCCAGAAAATTAAAGGGTAACCAAAAAGCAGGCAGAGAGGTCTCCTTTTGACCCCGAGTGACCAGAAAGGGTCAAAAGCTGCTCGTTTTGGTCGTCTTGGGGCAGGAGAGAAGCTAAGAATCGAACCGTTTTCTTTTGTACCATTTCATCTGGTGGTTTGGGGTTAGGGAGGGTCGTTAATGACATCATAATGGTATCCAAGGTGACATCCCCACAAAGACAGTATATGATGCACGAGGTCAGGGTACGAGAACTTCTGCCCACCTGTAACTAATATTCCAAGAGTACAAAGCAGGTTTTCTGTGTTAGAGAGAGAGAGTCCAGAAACAATACTCAAGCTGTTGTGGGTTATCAGATTTTACTCATTTCATTTCTTGGCGAATCACTACCATTTTCTGTTAGAATGGCACATTTTCTCTTATTGGTAGAATTGCTCTTTACATTTTTGTGTTTGATTATGGGCAGAAGTGCATGGTTACCTTTTGTATTTTGGGAAAATAGAATGATGAGAATGTAGACTTTAAACTGCTCACACAATGTGGAAAAATATTTTTCATTTTCATATTTTTGAAGATGTTAAAAGTGATGCATATAAGTGTAAAATAAGACGTGTCCTGGGTTACGTTAGAGAGTAAAATATTATGTAAGATGCTCAGTACGGCTACCCATCTCATCCCAGGGACATTAACAAAATTGCACCACTTTATGCATCACCACTGTGTCCTGTGGATCTGTTCGCTGTCCAGAAGGTTGAGGTTCTGCCCACAGGGATATGGAAACGGTCGGTCTCCACAAAGATAGTGGTCACGGGCTCACTGTGACACAGTTAAACATCAGAGGGTTTTCTATGGAACGGAATGCGGTTTATCGCTGTGGCAATGCGACCCCACGCAGGGCAGGATGAGACACCCTCGGGGCGTGTGACTCTGTGTCCTCTCCTGCCCTGTCCCCCAGAGTTTCAGTGAAAGACAAAGTCAAAATGGCCCTGAGATTGCTCACGTGGTACTCATGGGGGTGGGGGGGAGGGTGACATTTTCGAAAATAGTGAGTCACTGTTTCTGCCTGCTGATGAACCATCTGATGTGAAAATGTATTTAAGAGGACAGACATAAAAACACCCTTGTTTTGTCTCAGTAAGTTACTCTGTTTTAATTCAGCTTCAGCAGGATCAGTTTTGGGGGGCGGGGGGGTGGATGTCCCAGGGCGGGGCAAAATTGGGTGACAGGCTTTTTCAATCATTCAGCAGCACCTTATTACTGCTAAAGTAAAAGTGACTTTTTGCCTCTGGGCTTCCAGAACACACCCCCACAGCCCAATGCCCATTCCTACACCCTTCCCGAGTCCCGTGGCCTCCATTTCCATTACCCCGAAGCCATAATGGCCGTCTTTTGTCTTCATCCACTCCCCGCCCTTACGTTAAACTGTCCCCATTCTGTCCTCCCATTCCCGAGTATTATGGTCTTGCTTGCCGCCCCGCCCATAGCACGTCTGACAACCAGGCATATGACAATCACACGAATCAGCCAAGAGTAAAAAAAAAAATTAACGTATATCTTAAATTGCCTTAAATCTCTGCAGACATATGGCCATTTCAGGGAATATTTAAACCAAGAAAGTAAACATCTGGACCACACACCACTATGCAATACAATGATGTCAGTGTATCTCCAGTATTCCCAGTGAGCTGCCACTCATTTTTCATTCATTCCATTCCCCGGTATGGCTGGCCATCACCCCCCCCCCCCCCCCCCCCCCCCCTTCCCCCGCGGGGGGGAACAGGGGCGCGGGCCCCAACACCCCCCCCCCTGCCCCCCCCCCCCCCCCACACCCTTC
>JAAGVU020000061.1:6906588-6928533 GCA_011763525.2 Mormyrus iriodes
CCTTCATTGCCCAGGTGGGGGTAATCTGGGCTGCGGCACATCACGACGCTGCACTGGCTTCCACCTCACCCAAAATCTTATCCAACCTTCCTCACACCCCCCTCCAAAATCCCCACATCTTCTGCACCAGCCACCCCCACACCCTTCAGAAGAAAGGATTTTTTTTGCCTTTCTAAGATAATTGGTAAAAATGGTTTGGCAAAGATGATGAGACTGTAATGTCTCGTTCATCTTCGACAAACAGTCACTTCCATGTTTTCAATGTTTTCACATTTTATAACACAGTGACCGATCCGATTACCTGTATATTACAGTACAAATCATTGTTTATATCTATTTTAGGCAGTCATGAATAATATATGTAATATCACCCCATATAATTTCCCCTTATATGTAATATTCCCAGAGAAACAAAGGAAATTTCATGAGGAAATGCATAATTAAACAGATGAATAGATATTTAAAAACATAAAGTTAAAAAATGACAACTCAAATTATTCAGACTTTAAAAGTATCTCTTAAATATGAGCCAAAAAAATTCGGAAACTTTATTCCCGGACGCCGCCACAGGGCTGCCACCCGCCTGCCGCCGCGGCATTAGCTCCGTGCCCGCGTTGTGGACTTCCAGCCCCGGACACCTGTCCGGATGGGTACCTGACACCGACACGCGCCATCTGCCCGGTGGAACGCAAACAGCGAGATCCTCAACCCGGAGCAACTTTCGGACGCCCTCGTGGATCGAGGGGTCGGGTCTCCATCCGCTTCACTTTCAGTGAGACACTGCCCTCCAGTGGCCGCCTGGAATATTACAACCCAGAGGAAGCGCGCTTGAATTTGCCCGCAGATGTCTTTACGGCTGTTTTTGAGAATAGAGGGTCAAGGCTACCAAGAAAAACTGTCAACAAAACAATGACACGTTATTATTGTAGCGTTTAGCCAACGCTTGCAAATAGTAAACAGGCCAAACATTTGCAAAAACATAAGTTGCTTTCTCAAAAAATCTACAGAAGGTCTCTGAAGGTCACAAGTGCATATCCTTAACCATGGTGCCATTTCCAAATGTCGGTGGTGTTGTCTTCGTATTGACTCCTACAACAGGTACCTAATTTAGTTAGATGAAATTAAACATTTCACACTGACATATAACCATTAAATGCTGACAGCAATTTATTCAGCACAAAAGTATTTATTAGGTAACCATCAGTCAGGATATTCCTTCCACATCTCTATCCATCTGTGTCCAAAACGCATTTTAGAAACTGTATGTATCCATGCCAACACCAGTGTGAGAGGCTCAACTTGGGGTTTTGAAACAGTTTAGCTTTTAAAAATAATTTTTGAACTGTGTTTTTGATTTTTATGGTGTCTTATACCCATATCTCAGTATTTGTGTTTAAACTGTGAAATTAAATTGTGTTAGTGTTTAAATGTATTTCATATTCATTTTCAAATTGTCTTCCTCACTGTCTTTTTGCACTGTGACCACTGAGATTATAACTTCACCTCAGTGCATGACCCATGGATCATATAACTAACGCTGACAATAAGAAACACTTTTACTTTGTTTGGGAGACGAGAGACACACACAAACAAGTGTCTTCAGAGCCAGGCACAAAGGAAAAGAGCCCATCATGCCCCGCCTGATATGGTCACTGATATTCCAGACGAGACCTGAGCTCTCCCAGACCCCCCCCCCAAAGGCGATAGTATACACATTCCCCCAGTATGTCTGACCCGATTCTACCTTTCTTCCATACACACCCTGTCTTACAGGTATCTTTGACTCTAGCTCGTAGCGTAACGGAATCCTGAGGACGTGAGCCTCGTTCTAGGCCTGTCTGGCACCTATCTGTCTACCAGCCTCACTGAGGGCTGTGGAGCAGAAAAGGAGGCTTTGGCAAGTAGTCCACCACCTCCATAACCAACCAGCAGGATGCCTTCATGAACACACGCACCTATCCCCCTCTCACCTCTATATTATTATAACTGAAAAGTCAAGAGAATAAAAGGTAAAAAATAAATATCTGAACATGTTCTGTTATGACTTCAGTAGCAAGGACTGCTGGGGGGGGGGGGGTCAGGATCCTAGCAGTTGCCCTTCAGCATGGTAACTCCCCATGTTGCTTAGCATGGATGTTAGACACTCCGGTCATGAATTCTGAGCAATCACAAAGACAAGCGTCATGACAGAGCCACATCGCACTGAAATACACATTGTTTAGGGATGAACGAGAGAACATGAGATGACCACAGCCATGGGCCCTTACCATTTCCGGGTCTGAAATGTCTATGTTCTTCATCCTCACATAATAACATCTTCGGTAAGATCTACCCCCTTGCAAAAAGATTTAAAAATGGCATCCCAATAGCCGTTTATATTCTCTTTCAACACCAATGCGACTGGAAGAAGCAGTGGTATTAATCTGTATGTGTCCACCAAAAGTTGCAAATCAACACAAGTGTGTATATAAAAATATTGGGGCCATTTTCTTTTCTTTCTCAGCATCCTGTGTATCTGCTTTATTTATGTTTTACTGTTCTATCCGAAGCAACATACATTTTTTGAAAAAGCAGCGTCAGCCAATCCTTGTAGCAGTTGGAGATTAAGGGCCTTAATCAAGGACACAATAGCAAATTTACACTTCCAAACCTGGGATTTGATCCAGCAACCCAGCGATCATGGACACAGTGTCCCAACCACCAGAGCCACACACCTCCCCACCTACACCCAGGTACAGCGACGTCTAGACTGCAGCTCCCCAGGCTGCCTTGGCCTCCATAGTGAAGCACTATTAGAAGATGCAGGTGGAGTAACAGGCAGCTTTGCCACTGGGGGGAGTCCTCGTTAGCAAGCGGCAACTTCTTTAGTAAGCAGGATATTGCTTGATCCCCGTCCATGATGGAGATATCTGCACAACACAGATTCAGACACGTGTTACAGAGAGAGAGAGAGAGAGAGAGAGAAGAAGCCATAGGTGGGGTGGTATTAAATGCAGTGCATTAAAGATTCATCTGTAAAAACGAGAAATAAAAACAACTCAAAACAGCTTTCTCAGATGACTTCATTTAAGGACAACAAATGGTTTATGAAAGGGTGATTTTTGTATATTAATATAAATGTTGATTCCAAAGAGGCAACAGGAGAGACCTGAATGCATTAGTGTCAAAATACAAAAGCGACTCCCTGTCCCCCCACCGCCCCCCGCTGTCAAGGGGGGCAGCAGACACCCAGCACCTGGAGATTACAGGTACTGCCTCCTTGATGTCAGAGCCGTCTCCGGTACATGACGACCTCTTTATGCATTTCACCTTCGGCAAAATTTCCAAAGGGGTGTCACATGACCAAAAACGGGGGAGGGTGTTCTCTGCAAACCTGTGCCCAGTCATTCCTCACCCTGCCCCCCCCCCACCACCACATTTCTCAGGATGGGGGTGGGGGGATCTCGTTCACTAATATTTTAACTTAGCTGTTTATTTTGCTTAAATGGGACACCAATTCACCTAGTTTATCTAATTGGGGCGGAGAAAGCGATGGCGATCTTGCATTTTATATAGCAGATAATTTGTGCTTACACGGGGGAATGGGACTTTTTTTTATTAAGGACCCCCCCCAACACTTAGGAGTGTTGAAGTAATCATGGTATCCGTTCCCATTTTACATATCAGCTCAGCCCCCTATTCATCACCTTAGGAATCTGTAGCCATGGTCCCATCCATGCAGGGGCCCTATGCCACATTCCATTTGAATTGCAAAGTCGGAATTTCCGAGTTCCTAGTCAGAAATTTCAACTGGAACGCCCCCTGAAGTCGAAATTCTGACTTGAAAACTCAGAGGAACCTCTGCAACCTCCACCTCAGAATTCAAGGTAGCGAGAAAGTTCTACTTTTATTTCTGACTTCTTGTTCTGGAATGTGGTTAAATCAGGTGTGACATCATTCCCAGCTCCAACTTCCAACCTCCGAGGTAAATGGAATACAGCGATATTTACAAAAACGCTCTGGATGGGCACAAGCTCTACTGACTCAGTGGTGAGCTATCAAACGAGCTAAAAAAACAATGATATCAGAGTTGGTTGTAGCCCCGGTTACTGGTCAACAGGAGGGCAGCAGGCGTGATGGCGGGAGCACAGGCGTGTCTGGAAGAGTCACAGTGTCCAACATGCGCCACAGTTCAAAGCAATTATCGCCGTAGACGGAAGGGGAGGGGGCATCCCGCCATAAAGGATGACACTCCCTGTGAGACTCCAAAAGGGGGGTGGGGGGGTGGCACATGATAAGTGGGCCATGCCGTCAGCACCCACCCCTTGCATTCACACCCAAAACCCCAGGGTTTCCCGTGGGATCAGCCGGCTAATTAACAGCAAGTTCCCTCCCCATGTAAGACGACAGCCACCCAAGCAGGATTTCTGTGATGTCTCTTCCTGCCTTACAAAGCAGGCCGGTTCCACTTCCCCCATTCCATCAGGCACGGGGGGGGGGGGGATCCTGTAATTGCCAATTAATGGTGAAAAGAGTAATTTAAAGCTGGTCGGAGTGGCACTGTCAGCAGGCCAGACCACAGAATCGCACTCTGTGGCCACACGAGTTCTCTTAGCACCAACACCTACCCCCTACCCCCCCAAGCCCTGAATAGCAAGTCATATTGCAGCAATAACTTCGCCCAACACCCATCCTCCACCATGACAATGTTCCTCAGGTGGCAGATTTAACTTTCACAAGAGGCCTGGTCTCAAACATGGACAGATATCACAGTCAATATCATTAGCCACCTGGAAGTGACTTTACGTGCCTTGAACTTCCTGCAGAACCTCGCCACAGTGCATCATGGGATGGCAAACCCATACAGAAGTACACCTGCCCCAGCTGGGGGCGAATATGGCTTCGTAAATGGCTTCCGGCTGGGTGGAGTTTACAAGGCTCCTCAGTGGTGTATTTAATGATGTAATACTGTTTTTTCTGGAAACAAAACACATTCGTGTCCCCACCCCAGCCCCCCGCTGCAAAATGTATAAAATCTTGCAAACAAACTGGTATTACGTCTGAAATATGGTAGGTATATATATTTAAAAAAAGGAGACAGAGACAGTAGATTGGTCCTACGTCTAGTTTCACAGATATCCATGATTTTGTATTATTTACATTTACTGATCCAAAAAAATAACACTTAAAAAACTGGGGTCGTCTTATATTTGAGGACTAGAATTTAAATGTCATTATGCACATACAACAGTACATGGTGTAAATTATCTGCCTTCTGGTCGTACTGGTGAAACAAAATCGAAAGAATCAATGTCATTTAAGCAGTACGACATCGTTTGAGCCGTGATCATCGTTTCGGCGCACCGCCAGTGCAGGGTCCCCATGGCAAAGTTTTTCATCTTCTGATCCCACCCACTGTCTGTGATTGGCTGACATAAATGGGACCCTGGAGGAGGGGGGGGGTTGGTCAGCAGGACTAATTATGCAGTTACCGCATTTTTATTAACATAGTATAGTAGTAAAGATAGCATTGATTGTATTTTTGCTAACAGTAATGGGGCAGCATGGTGGTGCAGTGGTTGACACTGCTGTCTCATACTTCTGAGGCCAGGGATGGAGTCTCTGCCATGGCTCCATGTGTGTGGAGTTTGCATGTGCTCCCTGTGTCATTTTGGGGTTTCCTCCAGGTACTCCAGTTTCACCCCTCGCCCAAGTTCTAACTCGAATTGCCCGTGTGTGTCTTGTGATGGGTTGGTGCCCCATCCTGGGTTATTCCCTGCCTAGTTCCTATAGGCTCTGGACCCCCTGTAACCCTGAGAAGGACAAGTGGTTACAGAAAATGGATGGCTGTTAATGGTACATGTGTAATGTTTACTGTGGGGTATGTGTGTGTTTCATTAGAGTGTAACTGAGTGGCATGTAAATTGTTGGCTCCCCTGTCTGTGCCGCTGCTAGTATTAAACCAATAGTGGCTGTTAATAAAGAGAGCAACTTACATTTTAAAAGAGCTGTCATCTCCTTTATTAAAAGGACTCAACCACTCACTACGATACATTTTTTACGCTCTTTGTGTTGTTCTGCCTCTTCGAAAACATTCTGCACCCTCAAGGGTTGTGACGTTTGTAATATTAACTGTCCTCCCCCTGCCAAATAATAAATTTGTTCATCCTTGTTAACCCTTTATGAGCTCATTCCACTTCTGCTTCCATAAACTCCAAGTCTGAGCCTCAGGGTAACAAAGCTGACCCATGTCTTCATGCCCCCGACCCATTGTGGGTCATCTACAGGTGAGTTGATAAAACTACGAATAAACCAGACCACATATGCCTCACATTCACAATCACATTCCACCCCTCCCAAAAAAACGCACTTCTTTTAAAGTGATGACAGGCGACGCCCCGACCCTCGTTGCATCACTTCCTCTCAGGCAGATGTGCTTTTTAACTTGGCTGCTCGGAGACAGACGTCTGGCTGTGACCTGGTCAAAGGAACACAGCAGCCGAGAATCCGACCGCAGTCCTTAAACTTGGCCCCACAGGCTTCGAGGCGATGACTGCGATGGGGAGGCTAGAAGAGGCCAGTCCACCCTGGAATAACAAGCAATAGCAAGAGTTTTTTATAGTCCTTTCTATAGTGCATTCGTTTATTGCAGTGTTTCCCAACCTGGTCCTTGGACACCCACAGATGGTCCATGTTTTGTTCCCTCCCAGCTCCCTGCCAGAGAGTCCACATTTTTGCTACCTCCCAGCTCCCTGCCAGACAGTCCCAGAGAGCTGCGAGGGAGCAAAAATGTGGACTGTCTGCAGGTCTTTGAGGACTGGATTGGGAAACAATGATTTATTGGATATGCAGTTTACGGTTCTGGTTCTGTGTGGTGTGCATGTGTGTGTGTGAGTGTGTGTGTGTGTGTGTGGGGGGGGGTGCATACATATGCTCCTTGATTTCGGTTCTGCCTTGCAGCTAGCCTGGCCCCCCTCCTCCACAGACTCCTCCCTGGAGACCCCATTACAAATTAAGCCAAAAGCAGATTTAAGTTCCGCGTTTTCTGCATGATTAACAATTGGCATGACAACAACTAGATTGTTTTTCCCCTCAGGTCTTTCTTTCCCCTTTCCACACAGTCCAAGAATGTCCTGGCATATTGAGTATTAAATAATACAGATACATGCATGGCTGTGGCTTTTTAAAGGAAAAAAAAACACAGTCCTCACAATCCTTTGTTATGTTATTATATTAAGTCTCTCTGTCTTCATTTTCCAGAGTTAAACGATGCGAAGTGAACATATTGCTTTGCCGGCAGCTAAATTTAGTGAGCCAGTGAGTTAAGTAGCACAAATTCTTATTTCTCTGAAAAAAATCGTATTTCTCCACCGTCCCTCCCGTGAATCCTGAGGATGCTGGAAAGTTCCTGTAATGGATGTTATTACAGGCAAAAATTTGCTCCTAAACTTAAAAGTATTTATTATGGTGAAATGCATGCGGAAACAAAAAGTAGTGTAGATACTGTAGGGGAAGGTCGCAGATAGTTTTAAAGCATAAATTTGTGTGTGTGTGTGTGTGTGTGTGTGTGTGTGTGTGCCCATGTATTCATATCTTTGTGGGGACCATCCGTTCATTTCTACGGGCATAACCCTTATCCTCAATACAACAACCTTAACCCCTACCCAGCCCTAACCTTAACCATAAGTAACCAAACAAAATACAAGACTTTTGTCATTTTTAGTTTTTTGATTGTAGTCACAGATTTTTTGCAATATTTGAGTGTCCCCCTGTGAGAATAAAAAAAACACACAACGTCAAAATAATAAGTTTTTCTCACACTGTGGGGACATTTGGCCCCCATAATGTAATTATATATATAACACACACACACAGGTGTGCATGGTAGTGGTGCCCAGTATATACTACTATATACTAATAGTAATATATATTACTATCTATATTTAGTATATACTACATAAACTGAACATGGTATGCTGGGTTTGCTGTATATTTGAGAATGGAGGGCTGGTTGTTTCTCCCCACGGTTACGTCTCGATTTGAAGGCTTGCCCATAAATCAAAATGGTCCGACCCGCAGACTAAACAAAACACGACCTCCCCTGGTGTCTCTGACCTGAGGCGATGTTGCCAGAGTTCCTGCCCCACATCCTACCAGCGGCTCCCTACCTCCTGACCCCATGTACCCACAGCAGTTTCCCAGCATGCCGTGAAGATCCACGGGGCTAGACCTCAGTATACACTGTGATGCCAGGAGCTGCTCTTTGTATACTGAGGCAATTCCCTCGGGAATTCTGGAAAAGGGCTATATTCCTCTGCTACTGATGCCCTCGCCGAAACAGAATAGTGAACCATCTTTGCCAGAAATCAGAGCAAAACACATCTACGAAACTTGGTTTTCCCTCCTCAAACACCTGAAACCTGAAAATTCTTTTATTTAACACCTGTAGATGCACGAGAAGAAAAACATTTGGTAGCTGCGTAGACTACCATGCAGTATCAAAGCACGAAACATATGACCACGTAATCCAACACCAGTAAAAGAATTATATACTAACCAACTAACTAGAAGTTTCTTGTTCCCAAAGTGCCTCAACACTAACCTGTGCTAAGTACTCATTGACACTCTTTACTGCCTTCCTGAGCATTGCTCCCATATGAACAAACAGGCTGCTTAGTTAATGAAGTATAAAATATAACAGCAGATTTTACAGTCCTGCTCTTGAACCTTATATCCTGATTTTCATTACTGTTCATCCAGTACAGAGTAACTATAAGCCTGCATGATACCCAAGGCAGCACAGGGCATGAGGCAGGGTGTAGCCTATACACTGATGCCAGTCAGTCATAGGGCACACATTCACATGCACAGTCAGACATACCTGGGGATGGGACTCGAACCCAACACCCTTCACAGCAGCAGGGCTTGTCTGATCAGGAAACGTCGGTGGACCTCTTACCAAGATCTGGCCCACCCACCCCCACCTCCCCGCAACCATGAAGGAAAGGGAACAACATTTGACCCTGAGATGAATCACAACATGTAGCTACTACACAGGGTGAGCTCTGTTACGTGAGACAGATTCACCCTCGTCTGCCATCCCAATCCGGCAAAGGAAAATCACACCCTTGAGGTTCGGGACACTCTCCGTAGGAGATTAGGATAAAGAGGTCCTCGGTCTTCCTATTGATCCAATCGATCCCTGCGGGGTGAGAATCCAGCAGGGGTTATCTGACGGGGCTGTGATGAAGGACTCGTTCACTGTGAGGCCAATTCACAGTTAATGGACACGAGTCTGCTGAAATAATCCAAACCGCTGATACCCAGCGGACTATGGAGGGCCCTTCCAGGGTCTCCTCAATTTGCCTCACACACACTGTATTTCTGCTGAACAGATTCTAGGCCTACAATCTTGTTTTCTAAGAAAATAAGAGAATAAAACTAGGAGGGGGGGGCATTTCTGGCTGGCGTTTCCGCTCACAAAGAACGTAGATGATGAAGATTGAAAACGTAAGTGAAAGAAGAGAATGTGAATTATTATTTTCCGCTCGAGGGGAATTATGAGGAAGGGTAGCTGCGAAGCACCTAATTTTTCTCGTCGGGATTGTCTTACGAGCGCATGATGGAAGATGAGAAGAGCATAGTGGCGAGCCCAACAAGCAGAAGAGAGTCAGATGTGGAAACAGAAGGATCTCCTGATCTTGGCTGATGAGGCAGCCAGCGGTGGAGCGTGTTCTTCTGAGGCACGCTCAGATGAAAGGGCGGAGGCTCTGAGGCGAGCGGGCGCGGTTCTCCGATTTTGCTGGCATATCTCGGGGGCGTCTGTTAGCGTGTTCAGAACAGTTCCACCTCCGCGTCCTGCCTGAGTGCACGTGTACATGCATGCGTGTGTATGCGGGCGGCAGAAACACAGAGACAGGCACGGAAAGGGAGACAAAGAGGTTACTATTTCTGTCACGTGTGAGGAAATCTTTCACATGTAAGACTGGTATGACAAGAAGGGCAGAGAGGGCAGTGTGGGGTGTGGCTTTAGGTGTGGGTTAGGGTGCTGTGCCAATGATCAGAAGATCGCTGGTTGAAGTCCTAAAATCAGCAAGATAATATCACCAAAAGGAGCAAGACTCTTAACCCTAATTTCTCTTCAAAGAGGACCACCTCAGGAGAGTAAACTGGACCCTTTAAGGTACGTGTAAACATCCATACCCAGTCCAAAAACCCAGCCTATCAGAGGCGGAGGAACTGGTGTTACAGAGAAAGAACATCGTTAAGGGTCTCTTACAGATATCACACACATCCGAGTCCAGGCTCTGATTTACCTTCTTGCCAGATTCACAAATCACTTTGTGTTATCTGCATGGCATATCAATACTATTTAACCCTGATAAAATTGCTGATGCCTGCTCAAAAATTTTGTTAAAAGACAAGAATCATCTGATACAACATCACTAACTTTGCAGGCTAATGTGGTACAGATGACACAGTGGGTGGGCTTTCCGTGCCCTACCGATCACTGCCCGGTGTAACCCAATGGGAAAGAGGTTAGTTCAGTCAGTGAGTGACAGAACCTAAGAATCCTACCAATCGCAGGTTTGGAAACCTGGATGTGAACCTATGAGGAAAGAAACACCACGTGGATCAGGAAGACTTGGACCTCCACGGCTGTGCATCTGTACCGTTCGGACTCGTCGTCCAAGGTGGCCTCGCCAACCGATCAATTACGTAGAATAAAAACAACCCACCACTCCGGAAAAAATGAAGACGTGAAGCTGAGCAGAGTTCAAGAATTCATCATTTTCATGGAGAACCCAAGAGTAAGCATGGTTCCCTGACTACGGCAGTCTTGCTGGCTTCCCAACTTGGATGGGTGCAGGCCTTATATGTCTGTAATAACGATACACAGCCCCAGGGCATATTATCCAGTTAACTGGCTTGTTTCAGTTTTTCTAGTAATGGGACCTTCATTACACCTTCCATAACTATTAACCGAGTACTGGGTCACAGTGAGACTGGAACCTATCCCAGGAAGATCCAAGTTCCACACGCAGAAAGCCAGAGGTTGGACAGAAACCCCCAATGCTGGAGATCTGAGGCTACAGCGCTATCCAAACTAGACCATCCAATCATAAAAGCAAATTGCATGAGCTTGCATTGTTACGGCTCTTTAATC
This sequence comes from Mormyrus iriodes, assembly GCA_011763525.2. Taxonomy (NCBI): domain Eukaryota; kingdom Metazoa; phylum Chordata; class Actinopteri; order Osteoglossiformes; family Mormyridae; genus Mormyrus; species Mormyrus iriodes. The sequence goes on from JAAGVU020000061.1 coordinate 6,917,735, forward strand.
TTGCTTTCCAGGGCTCTCAAGAGCTAAACCTTGACAGAATACCATTTCCTAAAAAAGATTAATTATATGGTATGTCTGCAACATACTGGGACTGTTGCAAATGTACTTGATTATTGGTTTGCTGTCTAGGAACCAAGTGCAAGTAAATGCTCGGAATGCTAATTAAAACCAGAATGAGAAATTGATTCAAGCTTTTCTGAGAGAGAAACATCCAGACATCACCATGTTTATACCTGGTTGGTGGGGAAAATTGCTTTCCACTAGCAATTAAATACAATTACAAGTCAAAACAGTAGAAAATGCCTGTCTAAGGTGAGGAATTATGGGTAGAAAACTGATACTGAGTGTCTTCTGTAGTTGTTAACCTTGGTTTGCCCTTTGTTCGCTATTCTGAGGGCTCAGGTATGCCCCCTTATCCATAGCGTGCCCGTTCATCCAGCCAATGCCCCTCTAAACACAAAAGGGACACGCTGCCACCTAGGGCCATGGGGGAGATTGTTTCCCTGTAAATTACAAGCCGGTCTCAATTAAGAGTCAAAGTAAGCAGACCCTTTTCCTTCTAGTACCACTTTTATGACAAAGAAAAGGATCTTGGACTCCCCCTATTGACAAAATTGGAGTGCTGCACTTTTTAAAAGTCCAAATTATACTGTAGTTGAAAGAACTTGCAAACAGCAAAAACTGAAGGATGCAGGTTTTGTTTCAGAGTTGGTAGGGACCAGACCAGAACCCCCATCACCCTAAACACAAGGTAACCCCACAAATCTTCGGACTTCTGAAGTCCGTCAACTTTGCTAATTGTTCGGCTAAACATCTTCGATAAACAATATCATATTTAACTTTCTGGTGTCATTGCGTAGCTTTGCCAGTAACCTGCTGATTAGCATGTCAAATCCCAATTAGCTGTAACCCCACTGTGCATGTCAATGCAATGGGCAGGGCCTTCAGAAAGGAGGGGGGGGGTCCTGCTGATATGCCTCATTAATCAGCTGGTCTAGGCGGCAGGGGCATGCCATGGAGGAGATTACAGTGCCATTAGGGCTCGCTTGATGCCCCATGCGAGTGCTGCCCTCACGTGGCACAAGCGGAATGGAAAAGGAGAGGATTAACATGGTGATTCAGGAGGAGTTACATTTATCGTAATTTACACTTCAAATAATGTTTCAAAAATTAAAAAAATAAATAAATACCAACGATAGAACTTGTAATGTTTTTGTTATCACTACTGAAAACACCTAAACATCAAAACAAAGAGACTCACAAACTGCCACACACAGCCCCACCGTCATAATGAAAATAAGCATGGCAAGGCAAGTTTATTTACATAACACAATGCAAGCACAAAGCAATTCAAAGTGCTTTACAAAGGCAGAAGGGAACATTGAAATAAAAGGCATTAAAATCAAAGGCAATAATAATAATAATCAATTTTAAAATGCCTAAAAGCCAAACAAACAGTTAACTGAAAAGAAGTTACACTGTAACGACAGTATATGATTGAACTGATTTAATTTATTGAAAAGCTGCAGCAAACAGTAACGTTTTAAGCCCTGATTTAAATGAGCTTACAGTGTTAGCAGACCTCAGGTCTTCAGGAAGCCTGTTCCACAGACGGGGAGCGCAGAGACTAAACGCTGCTTCACCATGCTTGGTCTTGATTCTGGGAACACTGAGGAAACTTTTTCCAGATGACCTCAGGGATCTGGAGATAATGACAATGTTCAAGTAAATCAGAAATGAAAATGAAAATCAGAATAGGAAGATATGCCCAGTATTCCCAGCACGCTTTGAAAACTTCGCATTGACCATTGGCAAAGACAGACCAAAGTCCATGCGTCTGTGAGGTAAAAAACAAGATCAAAACTATTTTCTCATCTTTCAATCAGTCTACATCTGCCAGAAAGTGACCAGTAAATCCATGTGACACACTGATACTGAATGGCTTAAAGAAGTCATTTGGGCTGGTCATGTGTTCAATAAAGGCACCAAAAGATGGTTGCGGACCTCCTAACACCATGCTAACCGCCAACTTTCCATCAGTGGCATGTAGAACCATGACCTTTGCTATTGTACCACAGCTTCTCAAACGCCATTTAAGTTAGGTGAAGAATGTTATTTAATTGTGACCATTAACTGTCACTTTCATTGTATATGGCTGCCATCTTGTTCATCTTGGCAGTACCAGTTGGGTGTGGCCAGATTTATGTTTTTTTAAAACATAATGGTAATCGATGGAACTGATTTTTCCCCCAAAAAAGCAGAATTTAAGTTATTTGTGATCTCTCTGTCAGTGCCCCATTTGCAAAGGTCACAAGCTAAAAAGAGGAAAAAAAAAAAAAAAAAAAAAAATCACAGCATCCTGAAAGACCGATTGCCTCGCCCGCTGCTCAGATCCCACTGGCCTCAATCTGGAGTTCAGGGGTCACCGTGATTTATCTTTCTTCAAATCAAGTCCAGTTTATTTTGTGTGCTTTTCCATTTTGGCTAAAAGCAAATTAGATGGTAGTCTGTATGGTTTACATATTTACCCTTCCCCCCCTGTCATTTGCTGATTTTTCACAATGACCTTTGAACTTGGGGCTCCCCAAGGAAAATATCTAGATCCATGGGAACTCTTTAAACAGGCCCGGCGCCACAGGGGAGCGCATAAGGGGGCGTCGCCCCTTCAAGTGGATTCAGTGAAGATTAAGTTCTAATTTTATTTACTTATTTTCATTTGAAATCAATACATAATTCAGCCCGGCATCGTTCGCTAAAACCACAGTCTAAAACTTCTAGCCTGCGTTTTCAAAACCTCACAAATACACTCGATTGGTTGTTGTCTGGATGAGCGCAAGCTAATTCACATAGCGTAAGCTTGTTGGGTTGTGGTGTGTGGCAGACTCCAAATTAATAAGTTCCCCCAAGGTATTTCAAGAAGGTAGCTAGCTTTTTTATGTCAGTAAACGTTGCTGGCTCTGTTGAAATCAACCTGAGAGAGTTGCTGTGATGCAATTGTGTGTGGATGGTACGCGTTTCCTGGGATTTGTTAATCTGTTAGTGTGTGTGGCGTAATGATGTACTTGTTAGACATTCGAGAAGCTGTGTGCAGCGTGCCTAATTTTTTGGGTCAAGTCACCACCCCCACTCTGCATTTCAATTGCCCACCCCCCCTCACCATTCATTATCCGCGGGTGCCAGCTCTGTTTTTAAAACAGTTCTGTGCGTGTACAGGCAACATCTTAGATAACAGGGCAGGCCTGTGGGCTCCCAAAAGGTTAAAGGACAGAATTACTCTTTAGCTTCCGTCTTACGTAAAGATGATTTGTTCCCCATGCTCCCTGGCGTACCCTCATCCCTGTCAGCAACATGCCACAGATTTCACTCAAACATCGAGGTCATAACATAGACAGTACAGCCATAGTTGTGATGCCACTGAGACACTGGCCTATTTGCATATTTTCCCACCCACTCATACATGGGGTGTACAGTAGCTTAGTGAGTTAGAGTCTTAGCCCATATTCAGATGGTTATTGGTTCAAGTCCCATAACCAGCAGTTTAACCATATCGCTATTGGAGAAAGCCCTTAACCCCAGTTGCTCCAGAGACATTGCCTGGCCCTGCATCTGATGCTCACTTGTTTGTTGCAATAAAGTATATGCTGAATAAATAATTTTAAAAACTAGAACAAAAAAAATTATATTCTGCAGCCTTAAAAATTAGTTTTTCTTTTATAGTGTTTTACATTAATTCCGCAAAAATATTCCTATTACGAGAGAAAGTTTTACTGTGATTTATATTCATGTTCTTGACCACTTCATCACTGCAGCTCTTGGACTCTTTGGTCAAAAAGTTAGACTCCCAGAGCACTGAAAGATTTAGATGTCAGAATGAATTAGCTGATAGTAAATCTTCAAAAACCAGTTTAACTTCACTTTGACCCTTGGAAAGAGACAGCACTGTGCATACCTAAGAACAAACAATTTCAGCTTCAAGGAGGTCTAATTCTTGTGGGTACATTAAAAAAAAAAAAAAAAAAAATACTTTCTTCTAAAAATGAAACACCAAACTTTAGGTACACAAACAAAACCTTGCTGTTCATTTCGCTTCACTTCAGCAGTTTTTTTTACAGACAACACAAAACTGACTCATCACAAGATGTAGCCATGTGTGCCTGAAGTCACCGTCACGAAGAAATCTGGAGAAAGAAAGAGAAAATCAAAGTTTACTGATACTGGACTGAGACTTAAAATTGGATGGGAATGTCTGGATCTGAAACTTACCTAGGAAAATTAAAACAAAAAACATTTACGTCATTTATGTATATTACGGTGAAAGTTCCGTCACAATTAATAGTTGCGCAATAAAAAAATCCATGAGCTTATAAGTAGTCGCTCACCAGTTTAGGAAAGCCTTAAAGTCTTATTGCGCTTGGCCATATTTCACCACCAGATGACGCTACAAACCATAAAACAACATTCAAACGTCATCAGCCACGTATCTAGTCATATTCCCAATGACATGTACAACTATAAGGTTATTATCATTATGAGCCTGGTTCTCAGACAGGATTTTTAAACAGTTCTCTACATCAGCTTAAACCTTGTCACCAGGCATCCCTTCTCCCTTCGTCAGCACTATAATCAGCTACTATTTCGTTAACATTTTAAGACACATGGGGTTACAACAGTCACCAAAATATGTATTTTTGTATGCGCGATATAATAATGTGCTTGTTTATTAACGGAATAAATAAGGCAATACTGTTAAAATACAGGCAAACTAAAATTGTATGTTTTAATTCATGTCAATGTTAAGTCTTTTGATGTCTGAAGCCAGTGCCAAGCTGCATAAGGCACGAGGCTGGGGGACACCCTGGACGGGATGCCAATCCATTCTTAAGAATATTTTTTTAAATACATTTGGAAGGGGACGAAACATTAACTAATTAATTAAATTAACTAACAGGCCTAACATAATACTTGGTTATCTACATTTAAAATAATAAAATAGCATAGTACTGTGTATCCCATCCGTGTCATATTACCTGCAACCATTTTGCGAATGACAATTAACTGTTTTTAAGAAGGTAATCCTTATTTAGGTTTCTCACATGACGACTAATCAACCTGGGTTTTCCTTATGTTCCAGGAAAAATAATCAATAAAATGCAGATGCCTTGGCTCAGTAAAGTTTTCCTGATATCACTGAATGCTGTAGGCCTATTTATAAGAAATGCCAACATAACAGCACTATCCTTCAACTTCTATGTGTGTAGTGTTTTGTTGGATTTGATTTAGTGATATATTTAGTTATATTTCTGTAATAAAATAATTGCGCGAAATAAGCACGATCATTAACATGATCATGTGGTCACAATTAGGTGTGAAGGTTAAAGCTGAGTGGTAAAACGTTGTACAGTACAGTACAGTATATCAATTCGCTAACTCCTTTCCAAAGTCAATTGACCAATAATAACAACGGCTGTGCATCATGCACAATTCCCATAGCACGCGCACAAGTCTTGTTAATGCCTTCAGGAGCGGAAGTGCTAATTGCACTGGAAAAGCAATAAATAAGCTTGAATCGTTTATGTTAGTTATGATGACTATGGGTGCAAATGAGTGTTGGTTATAGAAAATGCCGAGGTAATTCCCTGTCACGGAAGGCAGACACACTCCTGGGGAGCCTCGGTAGCCCCCTCAGGCAGCACGGGCCGCCGTTAGGAACCTCAGAGCGTGGGGCCGCCGCGCTGACGTCATGGCTTCCGCCCTGCGCTCTCTCTCATACACACACACACACACACTCTCTCTCTCTCTCCCTCCTCCTCAGCGCTGGCCGCTGCCTACAGAATCCAACATGGAGTAACTGGAGATGGGGCTCGTACGGGGCCACCTTCCGCGACATCAGCGCAAAGCCAAAGCCGGCGGATCTCGGTTATAATAACAACAACAACAAGAATAATAACCGTAATAACACTTACGGGCTGAGAAGCGAAGAAAGGAGGGGGGAGGTCGGAAGACGTTAACCTGGAAGGAAGGGAGGGAGGGGGGGGGTGGATATGCGCATTCGGTGGTGTTGCACGTCCGTGATCAATTACCCGCAAGCGAGAAGTAAAGGTATCGGGGCGAAAAGAGCAAAGAGCAGGGGAAGCGCGGATAAAGGCTCCAAGGGAGGGTGTCAGACGGATACACTGAGATATGAAGGCGGTGTGCAGGGAAGACAGCAAGGAAAATGAAGAGCACAGAGCGTATGCTCACTGTGGGAAATCGCTCTAGGTGAAACGAAAAAAAAAATGACCGAAGAAACACACCCAGACGAGTAAGTACATTAAAAGACGATTCTTCCTTCCATGCTTTAAATTGCACTCGCTTATCCGCTCGTGCTGTTGTATCTGACTGCATGTGTATGTGCTTTTTTTCTGCAAGCGGTGGGGATTCGTGTTATGTGAAGTTTGACCAAGTTGCCGCACTGTTTTCCGAGTTGTAAAGCAATGGGCAATATGTGTTGACAGCGCACGGAGAAAAGGGGGGGGAGGCTAGGCCCCCTCCTTCGCTACGCGGATTCAGTCTTGAGAAAGGAAGGGAAGGAGGGACGGGGGTGGGGTGGATCGGAAACATTTTGTAAAAGGGATTTACAACTGAATAGGCCATTCAAAAACACAGAAAAATGTCTCAAGTGACACGGCGTTTAAAGGTAAAAATGCGCACGAATCTTCCCTTCCGGCGCTTAACGCAAAGGACGGCTTACGGCATGGAAGGGTGATGAGTTTTCCGCGGACTGCGGGCTCCGGTGCGCCGAGAAAGTCGCCGTACGGCCGGACTGACTGATATGTAACATCCGCCATTTCTTTTCTTGAATCGCTCTAATTTGCATACCGCACTTCATTCATAAAAAAAAAAACACCAATCGGGTGAGACCCGGGCCTTGCATCTTAGGGAGCTGCATACCCGACATGATTTATTTGGCAATCGGATTATATTATTTTCCTATTATAAATGGATTTGTGGAAACTGATACGCAGTTTTAAATGCGCGCGGCCGAAACACCGCCGATCGGCCGAGAGACGGGGCGGTTTTGTCTAATTTTGCAACGTAAACACATGATCTTGAATAAATATCTGGCTATATCTGGGGAGGCAATCCAGCGGCGATCTCTTAAATTATGTCTTTAAATAACGTCAGTCGGCCTTACCGGTATAAATAGGGCATTGCACACGGGCGAAAAGAATATGATATTGGCGTTGCAATAATCGTATGACTTGTGTGAGTGGCAGGCCGAATGCAGAAGGGGTGATGGGGGGAACGCGTGCGATGTGGGGACACAAAATGCTGGATTGTGAAGGTGGGAATGGTCCCATGGCGCCGGTCCATTCATAAACTTAAAGCAGACTGCCTGGACTTAAAGCGGACCCGGTGTAACCCTCAAATGGGTCAGCGACACAAAGATGCAAAGGCGTATATGGCCACTTTCAATCGGCGGCTCCGAGTCCGATGTCTATTTCTATGCGATTACGACACCCGATATCATGTGTTTAGATTAACATTATGCGATACGCACACCGACGTCGTTATCTAAATCGCAGTGTGGTTTGACTGGGCGTCAAAGGGAACAGAAATTGCCAGGTTTTTTTTTTTTTGCAAGCTTAGAATAATCGTTCTCATTTTCATCTCTCATTTTCGTTTTTACGTGCCATCCACGCGTTTTTGCAGTTGAGAGATTTCCGTATCCCAAAGCGCAGTTGATGGGAGCAGGAAACCGCGACAGTCTCGTCTCACACCGGTGTGTGACTTTCTCTCATGCCCTGCTGAATACACATATTACTCAAGCAGCGATGCGAAATTCAATAGGATATTACGGGCTGGTTTGAAGTGTTTATATCTGCCTTTAAAAGTTTCAATCTAAACTCATTAATTAAAACGGCCGTGTATGCGCTACAGTGCATTCAGAAGGAATTATAGCCTTATGCTAAAAAAGTTTGAATACATTTCCTTCCCGACATCAATTTACGCTCCATACCCCATGATGACGAAGTGAAAACAGGATTTTAGAAATGTTGGCAAATTTGTTAAAAATATAAATTATGCTATGACGCTTAAAATTTAGCTCATGTGCGTCCCGATACTGTTGATCATCTTTGAGATGTTTCTACACCTTGTTTGGAGTCAGGTTGTGGTTAATTCAATCGATTTGGACATGATTTGGAAAAGTACACACTTGTTGATACAAAATCCCACAGCTGGCAATGTATATCAGAGCAAAAACCAAGCCATGAGGTTGAAGAACTCAGAGGTAGCATCATGTTGAGGTGCAGATCTGAGGAAGCCTGCAAAACCTTCTGCTACATTGACGGCTCCATAATTCTTAAATGGAAGAAGTTTGAAACAGTCAAGACCAGGGGCACCACTATAGATTCTGGGCCCCATGTCCACATATCATATTGGACCCCCAACCCAGACCAATCTAGTAATGTTCAAATTTTTTAGGGCCCCTATCTCTCAGGGGCTCTTGGAATCATCCACTTTCTCTCCCCCTTTTACCGTGCCCCTGATGAAGCCCCTTCCAAGAGGTGGCCGTCTGCCCAAACTGAACAGTCCATGGAGAATGAATGGCCTTGGTAAGAGAGTTGACCCAGAACCTGATGGTGACTCTGGCTGAGCTCCACAGATCCTGTGTGGAGATGAGAGAATCTTCTGTAAGGACAACCATCACTGAGGCCTGTCCTCAGTAAAAGATCAGTGAAAGCCCACTTGGAGTTTGCAAAAAGGCACCTGAAGGACTATCAGACTGAGAAAGACGATTCAATTGTTTGTCCTCAATTCTAAGCAAATGTCTGGAGGTGAAACTCATCACCTACACAATACCATCCCAACGGTGAAGAAGTATGGTGGTAAGGGCATGTTTTTTAGAAGTAGGAACTGAGAGACTAATCAGGGTCAAGGAAACGCTGCACAGAACACAGGACAGGAGTATATACTTAATGAAAACCTACTCTATAGTGTTCCGGAACCCTGACTGTGCTGAAGGTTCAACTTATAACAGGACAGTGACCCAAAGCACAAAGCAAAGATAATGCAGATGTGACTTAGGGACAACTCTGAATGTCCTTGTGTGGCTCAGCTAGAGCCCGGACTTGAACCCAGTCAAACTTCTCTGGAGAGACCTGAAAATAGCTGTCCACCGACGGTCCCCGTCCAAAACGATAGAGCTTTAGAGGATCTGAAGAGCAGAACGGAGGAAAACCCACAGATCCAGGTGTGCAAAGCTTGTCGCGTCATACCCGAGAAGATTCAAGGCTGTAGTCGTGGCTAAAAGTACTTCAACTAAGTACTGAGTAGAGGGTCGGAATACTTATATCAATGTGATGTTTCAGTTTTTTGTTTCTAATAAATTTGCCAAAAATTTCTAAAAGCTAGTTTTTGCTTCATCATTGTGGGATATTGAGTATAGATATATAGAGGGAAAAAATGAATTTAAATGTTTTTAGCATAAGGCTACAACGTAACAAAATGTGACAAAGTGAAGGGGTCCGAATAATTTCTAAACGCAGTGTATATAAATAAAGGCATGGCAAAAAATAAAAGCATGTGACGGGTAATTTCACAATCCTTATTTCCTCACTCCGACAGTAAAATGACAATGTATCATTTTCTCACCTGCAGTAATGTGTACGCAATGCACTCCAAAGATACTAAACGGCATGACTTCAATCAATGTGCACTCTGCTCTCCTTCAAAGGCCATTTCCGTACTTTAAAAAGGTGTCATCTCCATATATTTATATGCCAAAAACGGAACAGACTTTGTTCTTTAAAGTTCAGACTAGACTATATTGGTAATTTACGTAAATATGTGTTGCAGAAAATGTGTTTTATATATTGCAGGAATAAAAACAGGTACTTGATCAGCTTATGTACTCATCTTACTCACTTCAAATATAAATGCACTTTAATGAAGAAATTCTGCGATGGTCCTGAGGGGTTAAATTCAGTTTAATATCCATTGACATTGCCAAATGAGTAAAATAGAGTTCTTTTCTTAGCAGGAGACTTTGTTGGTCTTGAAACACTGCTAATTGTGCTATTGAGGCCTCAGGACAGCTGATAGAAACAAATTTAACGGTGCTGATAGCAATGCCTAATTTATCATTTTTTATATAACCAGTCAGATTGTAGCAGAATATACTGTGGTAACACTACCGAAGAGGCCTTAAACAACAGTAATCCTGTGAAGAAACTGATAGTGGTTATTACCAGTAATCCTCTTTTTATGTTGCCCCCACAACACTTACTAGCCCTAACCTACTGCAGCTAAATTGGCATGCTTAAATTGTTTGAATATTACATTTAATTTTGTGAAACATGCTTGCTATTTTTATTTATTTTTTTTAGCTGTCTATTTTTAGTTTGACAACCTAGTTTAACTCAGTTTCAATCCATAGGGTTAAATTTGTTTATATATTTAAAAAACATGGCCATTTGGGGAGGGGGGAGTTTAATGTCTGCTGCACACCTACTCAGTTGCCATCATGATGATATTACGCTGGGTCTCACCGGCGTTTCACTGCAAAATGATAAAAGTGTCTCAACCCTTTAGATTTGGCAAACGTTTTGGATTTAGTGACTGGACTGATGCTTTTGCCCAAAGTGACTTTTCCTTATTTTTACAGCTGCAACAATTCAGTGGTTCTGCTGAGGGATCTGGGATCTGAGCTTTATTTCACGTCTGCTGTCTTACATAGATGCGTTTTGACGTCTCTTATTTAGTTGGACTTTTTACACACACACACAGGCACACACACACACACACACACACACATA
>JAAGVU020000061.1:6955026-7013202 GCA_011763525.2 Mormyrus iriodes
TTGAATACAGACAAATGGGTGCACCATTGATGATGTGTGTGTGTGTCTGTGTGAGTATGTGTGAGTGTGTGTGTGTGTGTGTGTGAGTATGTGTCTGTGTGAGTATGTGTGTGTGTGTGTGTGTCTGTGTGTGTGTGTCTGTGTGAGTATGTGTGTGTGTGAAGGGGCAGGCCAGGGCTTATCTAACCGTGACCCCCAGCTTCTCCAGCACCCGGACCCCCTTCTCCTGGTACTCCTCACGAGTGAGCCAAAAGTTGTCCTTGTCCTTCATGATGTCAGCCAGCACTGCCCCGCCCAGGAACACCATGTGCTTGCGGCGAGGGGGGTCCTCGATTCGGATCTTGAATTTCTGTAAGGGGAGGGGTGGGCACGCGAACACACAAGCGTACATGTGCAGAGTGTGGGGAGGGGGGTGAGCATGGACACAAAGGAAAAAGGTTTATGCATGTCTCACGATGATACAAAATGCCAGAGGAAAACGGCATTAAGACACACCATTTTATTCTGTCAACAAAGGGGGAAATTCTGCAGTTTTACGGTGTCTGATCTCAGAGGAGCTTTTAATACCCTATAAGTCTGCCCAAATGAAAAGCCTCAGTCTGAAACAACTGGCCAAAAGGCTGGATTATCCAATGCAAATAAAACAGGGACAGCCATTTCTCAAAAGGCCTTCCAGCTCAATGTCTACAAGGCTTCCACGAGGCTCTGATTAGCCATTTAGCATTTGCATTCCCGAATATTAATATGCATTAATTTCCCATTTATACAGAAGCCGCTAACAGTTCACAGGACTCAAAGACCAAGGCTAAACCAAGTGAGGCCCCCCAGCCAGATATGGGACTGTCCTCCCCACACTCTTATAACACATGTGTCTCAGCCCGCTATAAATTCATGCAGGATCCAGATCCTTCTATGCCTGTGGGGCACATGTGTGTAAAGCAACAGACATTGTTTTCTATTTACCAGGCCACTGTTGAGTAAAGGGGACAAAACAGGGATTTGTCTCCACCTGCTGGTCAGAGGCCCACACTACAGCTTGCAGACACACTAAACTCCACAATATGTTATTCTGTTTTAGTTTTTACCCCCAGTTAGTTCATCAACATTAACCCTCCTCATGCCCCTCAGAAGAGAGCCCATACTTACCGACAGCTTTTCCACATCACCCTTCAGCACACGCTCCAGGTAAAGCTGCTTTAGCTCACGCTCCAGCCGTGAAGGAAGTCCGGGGTACATGGTGGACCCACCTGACAGCACGATGTGTTTGTAGAATTCCGCCCTGCAGATGGAAGAGGAGGTGGGAGTCTAGGTCACCCTCTTACATTGGGCAATCATACACACACAGGCTGCCAAGGCACAAGCACACCTTCACGGGCACCCACACCCATACACAGCTACCATGGGTAACGGGCAACATCCTGGTAACCCACGAGAAGCCATCTACAGAGTGGAATGTGGTGTTGACGATTACATGACCAGAACTACCTTATGGCAAGCGCATGGAGGAGGGAGGTACCTGGTGTCGATGTCTGCTGCCTGGATGGTGTTGAAGAGCAACTCAGCCACGCCCACACCCTCCACATTGATCAGGTGGGGCTGGAAGAGGGCCTCAGGTGCCTCAAACCTCTCGCCGCCGACCTTGATGACCCTACCGTCAGGAAGCTAAGGGGTAGCAGAGCAAACAGAGGGGCTTACATGAAGAATAGTTCAGTGAGATTGGTGTGGAGGTGCTGGTTATGCAACATGAATTCGATAAACAAGCTCACATGGTCGGGCCTCAGGGAACAAGAGTCATGGGTTCATTCCTCAATGAGACAGGCTAAAACAAGATGGATCCGCTGCACTGTCCTTATGCGCGCAGTTGGTGGCATAGTAATTAAAGGCTCAAATTCAGGTCCAAGATAAAAAGATCAAATCAGAACCTGAACTGTTGAATTCCGTAGAGAGTTTAGTAATCTGTATTCTTTCACCAATTACTCCCTGTATTAATAGTTAAAAAGATTATATATTGCGCAATGTCAATAACTGTTTAGGAGTTATAATCCCCACTTTGTAGCTCTATAATGTGAAACCACTGGGCCTTCTGGCCAGCAACGACGATAATGACTGAACGCACGCCAAAGAAGGTGCCGGAAACATGGCGTGGGAGGGCATAAAGAGCCCATTGACGGCAGGACGTCTGAGGTCCGGGGTCGGAGACTGAAATCGGGTCAGGGCGTGCAGGGCTGCGGCCGCGCAGGAAATGATGCGACATGCCGCTTAGCCTGTCTGCCTGCTACACTGCTGCCCTTGTTAGACCTTTTTTTCCACCTTGGAAAGAAAAGCACACCGCTGGCTGTCAAAGGTCAAGCCACACCCAATCGGAGGTGGGGACTGAGAGGGTGGGCCTATGAGAACTATTCTCATTGGTCAGCCAACTCAATGACAGCCATCCCTACAAACTGCACACCAATGTGTCCCCAGGAGGCCCTGGAAAACCCCTCCTGAATCCACCCCACTCCCCATAGCATGTCAGATACAGGCTGTAAACAAGAGGTTCCAAGTTAGAAGAACCAGGGTCCCCTCCCCTCTCAGCTTGCCACTCAATGTCAACTTTAAAATATGGCCATTTTCAGAAGACAGAAGCCATACCTGAGCTCATGGACACACACAGGGCATAAGTCACTGCAAATCAGTTTAGAACTTTTGGGGCCATTCATCAAAACTGTAGACCACACATGAGTTCAAGATAGTTATGCAACTGAACCTCCATAGTAACTTATTTCAAAGATTTTCTGCATGCTGTTATTGATGAAGGTTGCTCCAGACCAACCGTGTAGGACTCCACCAGCACTGTGGTCTCCAGCGCCAGCTTCTGCTCCTGCTCGATGTTGTAGCCAACGTAGCAGAGCTTCTCCTTCATCATGCGCACCGTCTCGAAGTCTGCCGAGTGGTTGAAGGCATAGCCCCTCAGCAACAGCAGCTACGGAGGAGAGAGGGGCTGCCATCAGTGACTGCTTTGGAGAGACCCCACGCCAGACAAGATGGGTGGACAGACAGGACGGATGCATACGGGGGGGGGAGGAGGAGAAGGAGGGAGGAGGAGAGAACAAGCACCTTGATCAAGTAGCGGGTGATGTCCCTCCCAGCGATGTCCAGCCGCCGGGTCAGGTGAGGCAGGGAGAAGCCCTCGTAAACAGGGCAGATGTGAGTTACACCATCGCCAGAGTCCACAACCACACCGGTCAGCAGACCTGGAAGTGGGACGATGGCACACTGAAGCACCACAGGGCAGCCCCTGCTAGCCAGGCCTCCCCCCCGGCGCCCCCTGCTCCTGGACGATTACTGACCACATGGCAGGACAGCGTGTTCCCAAAGACAACTCACTTAGCCATCTGCACCAAATTATCAGCATTTTGTGCTCGACCGTGGAGCCAAATCCACGACACCAGCACGGGGCATGTCAACCACCGCGTGCATCCATATCAGGGTAACGCTTTGGCTCTGACACATTGCAGTGATGAAGAGTGAGCTGAACCAAACCTGCCATATTTGTTAGCTACAATGACCCTGTAAGAATTTTTCGAATGCAACCATCCACACAAAATGTCCATTTGGCTGCAAAATATATATGTGTCGGATAGATTTTTATGTCAGGTGACCTTCACCTGCAAATGCACTATTGTGTAAATATGTAAATATTGCAGTGAGGTAAAAAATTATTGAAATGTGAAATAATTTGAGCGTTAGCCTAATAGCCCCTTTAACCTTACATAAAACATGAAATGCTGTAAGTGAAATAAAATTTAACCAAATTACCGCAAGGAAAAACTATTATTGGTAGGATATACAAGCCTAATCAACACGTTTGGTGAGAGTGAGGTATGAGGGGTTAGTCATATTACTTACCTTGAGCATAGAGTGTCAGCACTGCCTGGATTGCAATGTAAACGCCTGAAAATTGATAGGTCTCAAACATGACCTGGAGAAAATTGGGGGAGAGGGGGTACAGAGCTAAGAAAATGGCACAGGAAAGCGTGGGAAAAAATGCAAATGCAGGGTACCCACTGTCCGGTCTGTGATGCAACGTGTTACTGTCAGACAGGGCCAGGAAAGGCTAAGAAATGGGTTACTTCCATTTCCCATGATGCAATTTGGTCTCTGAGATGCCCCAGATAAAGATGGCAGGGAGGAGCATCCCTGGAGTTCAAAGAGGGCTGTGCCCTTCTAGCTTCTCCCACCCTCCCAAAACCATGATTGATTTCATGAATCATTCATATGTCTGTGGGGCATAAGTGACAGAGCGGCTTGTCACCATGGGTGGGTAGCCCCGGTGCGCATGACTGACGGGTCTAGTTTAGATGCAGAAACCCAACCAGGAAATAAACGAAAGGAGATTATGTTGTTTTCTCATCAGACATGGCTGGAGGCCCTATCAGCACCAGATGGGTAGGCAGTCCCTAGTAGATACCTTGTAGCCAACAAGAAGTCAAGATTTAAGGGAACACAAAGATGAGGAGCACCAGATAGCTGCAAATATTAGTATCCCCAGGCATTGTATTTCAACACTATTTACATACATTAACAACCCAACCATTATTTAAAACTGACAACACATGGAAACACTGTAGCTCTCATTGCATTTAACCATGTCAACCTCTATGGTGTTCAGCTGAACTCTGCTGTCAAAAAGCTACAAGACGAATCCTCATTTTTCTTACAAGAAGGACTTACCTCGATGATCTTCTCCCGGTTCTTGGTGGGGTTCATGGGCGGCTCTGTGAGGAGGATCTTGCAGTTGCGTGAGTCGATGTTGAGCTTCTCAGGCCCGAAGGTGTAGTCCCACAGGTGCTTCATGTCGTCCCAGTTTCGCACGATGCCGTTCTCCATGGGGTAGTTCACCTCCAGCATGGAGCGCAGCTCGCTTGCCTCATCCCCCACCATCAAGTCCTGGGACATCAGAGGTCAGATGTCACCCTGAGCAAGGCCCTTAACCCCAACTGCTCCAAGAGCACCAGAAAAATTGTCTGAATATGCCATAGAAGAGCAAGATGATTATGCGAAGACTGAAATTTCATTGGACTTGCTCCTTGTCCAATGAAAAAAAAAGGCATTCTTAATCTCTATTAAATGGCCAGTTCACATGTTCAGCCATCAGCATTAAAGAGCCAACACCACTCACTATTTACAGGTAACAGCTACAGCTCTACTGCTCTGGGCAAGCTGTGAGGACTGTTAGAGGATGGCAATGGAGGGGTGGAGTCATGCTCTCAATCATAGGAGCAGTTATCTTGCTGCCATGTTGTAGGCAACACTGGTGAGAAGTAAACTGTCCAACCAGAAATGTTTCAATATAATAAATGGGGGCACGAACAGTACGGCTACCATAGAACCCAGAAATGCTTGTTTTTCTCCTCTCTCGGAGGCCACGGCAGACACGTATAGTGGACCCGTGTCAAATCTGGCAAAGCTTTTGCTCAACTGAGATATAAACAGGGTACACACTGCCAGTGGGCATTACCATGCCAAATTCCCTGATAACAGGACTGGCTGGCAGGACAGGTACTTCCCTGTGCCCAGTTACCCCCTTTTCCCACTCTCGGCCGAGGTGACAGCAGGGCTATCCCAGGCCCCTGATGAGTGGACAATACGACCAAAACACATTACCCAGCATGCACACAGGCAGAAGGCGCCCATGCACTCTTAGCAGTAATCATCACCAAAAAGTCAAGCCACTCCTTTGCAGTTTTGGGATGCAGTTAATTCCCACATACCCACCGAAACCCCCCACTGTACACAAATGGCACAAATATGGGTGAATCTGGCTGCAGTTGCACCCAGCACTTACACCTTTCACATCCCAGTGTCCTCCACTTGTACCTCAAAAGCACTCCACAGCGCCCTCTTGTGTCTGAAATGTGTCATGAGTGTGTACACCACATCAAGTGGTTCAGTGGTTCTCAAAGCCCTCAGGGGCCCCCCAAGCTAGTCCACATTTTTGTTCTGTCCAAACATTTACACACTTGATTTGACTTGCTGACTAATTGCCAAGCTCTTGACTTCCCCGCTTAGGAATGTAGGGAATGGATTAGAACAAAAATGCAGACTGGCTGAGTATGGTGGCTGAGGACTGGGTTTAAAACCACTCATCTAATGAACTTCTGATGGTTACTCTCCAAGCTGAAGCTGTGCACTCTGAGCAGCCTCTCTGCATAGTGACTATGATACAAGAACTCCACACCTGGATGCCTGCCTGAGCAATCTCTGCTCACTTCCAAGTTAAAAATCTATAACATCAGTGACCACTAAGTCAGAGTTAAAACAATCATCTTTTCGCGATGAACATACTTCAAAATTCAGCCTTTCCTGTTTCAAAGTGATAAAGATGAAAGATAAAAATATTTGTGTACTTATTCAAATTTAGCCTGGACGTCTATTCCTATCGAGGCAAGGACAGATTATATTAACCAGATTGACTCAACCTGCTTAGAACGCAGTTGATCGTTGATACAGTAATAAAGAATCCAGAGGACATTAATCCAGCCTCACGCTGTTTTCTGAACAATTAACATTTCAGATTATTGCATTATTGGTTTTTACTGCCCAGAGCACTAGTTCAGTCACTGAAGACACTTAATCAGAAGGGGACTGCAGAATAATCTTACATACAAAAATTTCAATCAATTAACATTTACTTATAGCTGGCTTTTGAGGCAATGGAGTTAAGTGCATCACTCATTCACATCCATACAATATCTTTGTGTTTTTATTCAATGGTGTGCCACCATTGTGGTTTGTTTTTTTAAACCTTTATGTATACACATGCAAATACGTTGTATCTATAATGCTTCTGTAGTATCTGAAACTTTGCAATCTCGTAAGACGCTGTACAATTAACATTACTCTTCATAATTCCATGTTCAACATCCCCGTCTGCGGCAGCACTGGATGCATGGCACATTTGCGGCTGCTATTATTATTTGCATACCTTCCCTCAATCATCAACTTCCACACTCATCTCAGCTTCCACAAAGCCAAATTAAGGCACAGAATAAGGGACCGTGTAAGCCTGACATGTCTCTTCTCCCCAGATACAAGGCCTGTGTCGCTACAGGCTGTGTCAATCCTCCCACAAGCCTGGGGTTAAGTAAAGTTCAGCCAGGCCCAAAAAAAACAAAGATGTGACACCCAAAATACAGTTTGACAGTTAGGGACAGATGGCATTCTCTAGTCAAGACAAATTTTGCACACAGTAAAATAAAGGCAACATTATAATAAAAGAAAGACAGAAGAAGATTCTTATTAAAGCCAGGCATGTTCCTGTCCCCAGGCAGACAGGGGAGAGGGTGGAGACCACACACACACACACACACGCACGCACACACACACACACACACACAGAACGATTCACACTTACCATCTTTTTGCTATTCTACCTCAAACGGTGGACAGAGACAGAGAAAGAGAGGGTAAACAGAGATATCATGGAAGAAGTAGGGAGAGTGGGTGGGGCCTGGTAACCAAGCAACACAACACATTGGAAGCACATTAATTAAATGAATTAAAATTGGGGGTGCAACACCCAAAAAAAAGGGATGTTTAATAATCCAGAACATACCGGAAAAGCCAACCTGAGTCAGAGAATCCATTACGATAAAAAGAGCAAAATACAAGAATGATCTGAAATCACTACGCAGTGTATTCCCATTTCCAGGAGCCTGACTGCTCGGTAACTGTTGTGGTGATGCAATGTTGCTACTGACAGGAAGGCTGAAGGGAAGGTCTGCTTCTTGGCTTATTGAGCAGCCCGGTACTGTCTGAAGTAGACGCCTGGCAGTTACCTGCTAATGTTGCTACACTACACACTTTTTGCTGTTTGTTAACCCATTTCCGTCTCATTCTTCTTCCCACACGCACGTCAGCTTTGACATAATGAAGCTGAATGTGAAAACCTGCTATCCAGATCCAGTCACTTACCCATTTCTATGCTATGGAGTTGTGGAGGTACCTAAAAACCCATCTTCTGAATGACCTGCTTAGACTAAAAGCTTTCTTATAGGCTGCAATCTTGTTTAAGGAAGAGCAGATACTCTGCTTTGATTTTTTTAAACCCTACACCCAAATTTGAGTTCTGGTGGAACATTCTGGAAGTAATGGTTTTGCCACATGAGAGGAAAAAAAGAAAGAAGAATGCCAAAGAAAAGGATGAAGTGAGCAGCCAAGGCAAGCAGCAGGCCACTGCCTGCAGAGGGCGCTGTACCTTGATCTCGATGTTGCCCACTTTGGCTGTGGAGCGGATGATCGGCCTACCCACTAGGGCGGGGAATATGTGCTCAGGGAAGTTGGAGCCAGCATAGCCACACTTCACAAACTGAGGAGAGGGAGAGACGGGGGGGTGGGGCATTGGTGTTAACAGGAAATGTAGCATATACAATTGGACATGCATCTAGGGGCCTTCATGTTGAGGATAACCTCCGTGACGCAACCACAGGAGAATGAACATAATCTTCATTAAAGGCCATAAACACATCACTTCTGTGGACAGCCCCTGTAATCTGCTTTAGCCTAAACAGAAATATTTAAACTATGATAATGACCAGAAAGGTCTTACCCAACTGTTGAGAGTAAAGTTAAGGTTAATGGGAGGGTTTCAGCTCAGGCATGAGAAACGAACTCTGTGCACTATTGACATAATACCAGGTTGGATCAGTATAAAGTCGGCCAACACAGCACTACCTCCATCCATTTATGCCGAAGGTTCAGTATAATCTAACAAGGAAGCTAAAAAAACAAGTTCAACTCACATGCCAAAGGAAGAAACCAGATACCCAATGCAGGACTAACCCTGACATCATGGAAAACTATAAATATGGTGTTTTAATACACTTCTTGTTCGGAGTCAAAGACATAGAGCAAGAAGATCTCAGTACACCTGATAATCAGTGGTAATTAGGTAATTAATTATGAGTTTGTCTGGATTAAGAATTATCATGCCTGGTGTCTGGGGTTTGTGGATAGTCCTCAGCATCCCATTTCAACAAAGTAAATCTCTAACCAAAGTGCTCAGGTTCAGAAAGGCAAACTTTCATATCCAAACCAGTACATGCACTGCTGGGGTCTGCGGGGGGAAGTTGCGGTTATGTTTAGCTGATGGGGTAAAAAATAAAATAAAAATGTAAAGTAAAGTCTCTATAATGTAAAATAAATAAAACAATCAGAATATAAACATCATTTTTGATTGTTTTCCAGCAATGTTTTAACGCGTGCACCTAGTTAAAGGTAAGTCTCGGGTCTAACCGTACGACATTCTTACTTGTTCCAATGCCGGAAACAGCAGGTAAAATAGCATGCACTTTAATAAAATACGGTCCACCGGTACAACCCCTATATCTTTAAATATTAAAAACATTTCTTACATCGGAAGATAATAATAGACTGTGGCAGCAAATAGAAAATAACCCACACGCCAGCCGCTGTGACGCAGCAGGACTTTAAACTGAGCGCCTGCACAGATGTTGACGGCGGCGGAGGGACGTCCTGTCGAGTTCAGGCAGGAGGCAGCAAGTACAGTAGCTGGGCGGATCGAAAATACTGTCCGATGCACTGTCCTGATCGGACTCTTTAGGACGATCGCCAAGCTCGTTGGTAGGTATTACTTTCCCCCCCGATTCAACCGAGTAAAGGTTTTTAGTCGTAGAAAATATCTAGTAATGAAAGATGCATGCTAGGTGTTGCCTCGGGATGATGGTAACCTTGCACCAAATTGCTGTTTCCTTTTACCTGACAACGTGGAGCTCTCTGAAAAGCTGTTGGCTGACCAGAGCTTTGCAAGCAATGACTACACTAAAGGAGAATGCAGAGTGCGAGCGCGAACTGGCGATGCAAGAAGGCAGCGGATTCACCGCACTGCCGCGCGATGAAGACTTTAGAAATTATGGGTTTCTTAAATATGCATTGTATGCTCCCATCTAGAGCCACGTAATACATTTAATGCCTTTGGAGAATATGACAAGCTGACAGACACACATTCCTTTGCCTACCCACCCATTTAGGCACTCTTTACTTCCTGTTTCAGGCTAATCTATCCTCGCAATATAAATTACCTTGGAGGCTTAAAACTGCGATGAACAAAAAATCTACAACAGAATGCAATTCGGCCTTAGACATACCCCGGTTCCATTGTCACAAACCACCACTTTCCTTCCCTTATTGTCCATTTTTCAGAACCCAAAACCAGCAGACCACTCCTGTTTAACTTTCTTCTGCAAGCCGGAAATCGCCGCTCCAGCTCCCGCAAAGGGTTTCTTCCGGTATGTATGACACGTGACCTCACCTACGTCTTTATTTCTCACCTATCCAGCGGCGCACGGAAGTAAAGCACCCGCCAATCAGGCGCGACGCACTCAGGACACGCTTATGGCGACCCTATTCATTTGACAAGCGATTTGAATGACAGCTAGAATAATCCAATCATAACGTGGGTCTCACGTTTTCCTACGTCCTACGTGCTTTCTTTGAATGAGCAAAAAAAAAAAAACGGTATAGGTAGGTGTCTGACCGGGGAGATTTGGGGTACGTTGTCCGATCTTGCCCCACTATTTCTTAAAACAGTGCTGCTTATAGTAATCTGGCGTGATTTACGGTAGTCGTTGTCAGTCTTGGTGTAAATTCTGATTTTTGTTCCAGTGCAGCTCAGCCCTTAATTATGCTTCATCGAATACCTGCTTAAAATGTGACTCTATCCATAACGGCTTAAAATCTATTTGTTTTAAGAGCATTGGTTAAGGTGTTAAGATCCCAAGATTATTCACAAAGCATTATACATATTCATTGACAGACTTGTTTGCGTTAATTCACACGTCATACATAGGCCCTGAAGATAAGGCTGTTTCAGTCAACTGGCAAAATGCAATTTGTCATAGTTAACAAACGTGACGCCCCCAAGTTTAGCTATGTAAATATATAATTATTTGGAAATTTGCTTTGAAATTAGATTTTATAAATATGAACTGTACACAAGTCCAAATGATTTACATATACGTATTTAAATTAAGTAATAATTTGGCTTGCCATACTCAGCTGTGATTCTGCACATACCGTTGCATAAATATTTCTGGTTAATGGGCTTTTTTCAATGGCTTATAATATTATAGGTGTTAAACACGCACAGAAGGCATGGCAGCGATAGGTACGTGGGCTTTCTCTCAGTCTGCGGTTGAGAAGATGCACCGTATGATATCGGCCGGAGGGCATGCCACCGACGCTGTAGAAGAGGCTATGGCAGGTGGGTCGAAGACCTCCCTTCATGGGGTGGCCATACTGGTTAAACTACTTTTCTAGGGTTTCGTATAGCAAACTTTTAAGCATGGGAGCGGGTGGAACACTGATCACGCCAACTCCGACGAAATCGGGTAAAATTAATCAAAATCCAAGTATCGATTTAGACGTCTTCATATAGCAAAAACGCTTTCCGTCAGAGGTGGAAGATAACCGGGAGACTGGGCGCTTCATCGTGGGACGGGGCGGTTTTCCGAACAGCGCCGGTGTGTTGGAGTGTGACGCGGCAATCATGGAGGGCGTGCCGGGGCGCTTTGGTGCCGTCGCGGCTTTACGGGGGTAAAACACTATGCATAAACATTATGTCTCGGGTCATTAACATTCTCGTATTGCTTGTTTATTGCCTTACACGAGTAGAAACGATTTTGTCAGATAATTATTATGAAAAATGATTGAGCTATTATGTGTAATATTCATGTGTATCAATTAATTAAACAGTTCACGGGTTAACACCTGGCCTATTTATGCAGCTAGAAGTTTCATAAAAGCAAATTATGTTAAATGCTTTGCTCAGGGGTTCATTAGCAGAAATCTCCAGGGATGTGAAGGAGCGTCTGCAAGTGGTGACGATCGACTTGTGTGTGTGCGCGCGCCAGAGTGGGGACCCCCATCCGCGTGGCACGCCGGGTGTTGGATGGCAGCCCGCACAGCATGCTGGTCGGGGAGGGAGCCTCAGCATTCGCCCAGGAACAAGGATTTCCCCTGGAGCCCGATAGTCACATGCTGAGCGTGCACACGGCCGCCGCCTACCAGGTGCGGCGGGAATATTGCTATTGGCATTGTTTGCACGTAAGTGCAGACCAAGGGTTCGACATCATCGTGATATAATAATGACACAAACGCATCACCATGACGACTCCTGATGTTACCATGCATGAACCCACTTCCATTGATGTGCACTGGCCGTTTTCGTAGAACCCATTCAATGGGGTGACGCCAATTGGTACAAAAATTTTCAGGTTGAACGACGCCATGTATCTGTTACAGTGATATTCCCTAAGCGCTTTTATTATCAGTCACGCTGATGGTTTTACCTGGTGTCTCACTCGTCTCCACATGAGGAAATGATAGAGGATGAAAATAGCTTATGAGATGGAATGTTTTAGAACCTCATTAAATGTGTTTTAATAGATACTAATTAAGAAATTATGTTTTTACACAGCAACATTTAAAAGTGTGTTTTCTAACTTCTGAATACTGTTTATGTGGAGAGAGAAACGTATGAAGCCTTCTGACTGAAGGCTGTCATAGTTTGTAGAAATTCTTGTTTAGTTGTATGAAACAGAATCTCTGATCCATTATTTTTTATTATATATAGGAATTTCTTCGAAAGCGAAAAAGTGTCCCTGGACATGACACTCTGGGTAAGAACGTAATCCGTATAATTGCATCTGTTCTTTCTTGTCATGAACATGCTTGTCAGAGGGTAGTATCAAGTTTTCTAGAGCTCATATGCAGTAAGGTCCGTTTTCCATACGAGGTCGCTGCATGCATTACTTACACGGAAAAGCCGAATTCTGCTTACTCGCCATCATTGTAGCGATGTGTGAATCACAGGCACATTAAGATCCTGATTCTTATTGAGATGATCAGCTGCTTTGGTTTCCTAATGCTAAATAAGACTTTTATAAGTGGAATTGTATTTTTTGGGGAAGTAAAATGACTTGGCAGCTTTTTTGCAAGAGTTTCATATTTGATCCTTATCACATGTTTTTTTTTTTTCTGATCCACAGGAAAGCAGAATTTTAGAATATACCGTGGTTTAGCTAGTTCCTTTTGGAGTTTCGGTCAGTGCATTTGTTGTCCTGAACCTCACCACAGTTCAGCTGTCGGGTTCTCTTCCAGTCAGTAAATGTGCCATCATGTTCAACACGGTTCAGTCAGATGGTGTTCACTTTACTGCACAGGACCCTTGATTTGTTTCATTTGATGAAAATGCTTTTTTTTTTATTGCATTCTCGCTAGGGCTAATTGCACTAGATATGAAGGGAAACATCACAGTGGGTGAGTTGACCAGCCTAACCTGCCCTTCATTTCCTTGCAAAGAGCCCCCTGGATCTCACATCTCTCATCCTACTCTGCAGGTGTATCAAGTTCAGGGGTCCCCTTCAAAGCCCCTGGGAGGGTGGGTGACTCTCCACTGCCAGGCTGTGGTCTATATGCTGACAAAAGGGCAAGTCAACCCCCACCCTCAATTTATTTTCACATTCCATTTTTTCTAAAAAAAAAAAAACATTGCAGAACGTTTCATAAACTGTGAAGATAACTTTCTGGGATGACAATGTATGATTAAAATACATACATGTGTGATAGAAATAATAAATAATTTATGTTGTTGTGTATTTACCATGATACTTGCATGCATGCAGGGGGTAAAAATAGCATCTATGGGGTAATTGGTTTCTACTGTTAAATAAGTAATGAGTGATAAGAGGTGGTTAGTGTGAAAAGCTGCAGACAGACAGAACAAATTCACATAAAAACTAAATAACCTGAATTAGCAGCATATCCCCAAAACAAAGACCCATTTCAGCTCTTCACATCCATTCACATTTGACTGCTTGCAAAATAAAAAAAAAAATGCAGTCTTAGTGGAGCTCTTGCAGTAACCTAGAAACAACCCACAGCTGATTTGAATTCACAGCCTTGTAACTTAGAAGGAAATTGAAAATACATGGGGAATAAAGGAGAGCTGAATTGAGCTGTTCATGTGCATCTCAGGACAGCATAAGGTGTCATGTATGTATATATAACTGGTAGTACACATGATCACCTGACCCTTTAAACCTTGCACATTGTTCGTTTTAGGTGGGAGCTGCAGCAGGTTGGTGGATATGGCTGTCGTTTCACTTTCTTGCTATCCAGTGACATCATTCCTTAAGGGCATGTCCCAATCAGGTAGCAGCCAATCAGAGGTATTTCTAGCTTGTATAGCATCCTGGTTGAACTGCCCGTTTAGTGCGCCCCCCCCCCCCGAACAAAAATTGTGTTTATCTCTCACCCCCATCCCCCTGCCAACAAAGAAATGCACCGTTCGGCATTAACTGTCATTTTTATTAAGACATTTGGAACTATACAAATAAATAATTAGAAAATTTAAAATTAATTTGACTAATTGCATTAGTACTGTGCAAAGTTAGATTTGCACTATTTAATAGTTTCCCCCCACTCCCCCACCTCGGGATTCCAGTGGGACATCCTGAGGTCGCCCCACCCCCACTTCCTCCTTGCTCAGAAACTAGAATCAGGGCACTCCCTCCCACAAAGTTAATCATTTCATTGATGTGACGTGCAAATGAGTGATAGAAGACCAATTGCACAAAATTCACCATTCTGATTTTATTTTTTTTTGTGCGGGTGCCTCGTGCAACCCCTGGCAAGATACCACCCTGGGCGCCTGCCCACGTCGCTAATACCTAAATCAGCTGGTGCTGCCAATGTGCAGTGGGCAGGTTTCTCACAGTCCCTGTTCTGGATTTCTTGACTCGTTGGCCCCACCAATTGACCCTGTGGAACAGTCAGCACTTACGCCTCACATTATGGTGTGACAGTTAGCTCTTTAAAACTCTACCTACTTTTGTTAATTGGTAGCTCACTTATTGGCTTATGTTCATTAGGTAAAAGACCAGAATGAGCAGGCCTTTGTTTGTTTAAATACCCTAATATTACTCCTTTGCAATTAGCCACAGGTGACGGGGATAAAATCATGTGCTACTGCCCAAGTTACCATGCTGTGCAGCTGATGGAGCAGGTAACACCCCTGCTGGTGCGTGACAGACTCGCTAAGCGCACCACGGCCTTGCTAAGATAGCCTTGCTAGGAGATAAGAAGGTACCGTTGACCAACTGGTAGGATAAGATGATAATCTAAATGAAGAGAGGGACAAAGGGCCACAAGAGTCTTAACTTTTCTGCTGAAGCACTTTTTAAAAATTTCAGTAGCTGGAAGGATATAGGTTTCCGACTGGTAGAGATGCACAAACGTGAGGTTTTGTTTGATCTCCCAAGCAGAAATTTCCACTGTAATAAATCTGCAGGTGCGGGGATGCTGGTAAATTTACAAATTTACAGAAGATGGCAGACTCTGAAAGGCACCGTTAATTGTGGCCAGGCACTTGCATGCTCTCTGGGTCCACAGGGGCGGGCACCGGCAGAGGCCTGTGAGGCTGTCCTGAAGAACATCGCTCAGAGACTCGTCACTGACGAGGGTTTCGAGATCGGCCTTGTAGCCATGAACATTAAGGTATTCACTCTGCTCCTTCATCACTTGTACTTGCATTGAAGTGAGTTCAGGATTGGACCCTCTTTAGGTCTGTAGCCCTCAGTATATAGTTTCGTGATACCACCTGGTTAGGTTTTAGCTGGTGTTAGGCCTGAATTTTTCTGCCTTTGTCACTCAGTGACAGGTACACCATGAGGCTATTAAGCAGTTGAGATCAGAATCACCCAGTCCATGGCCATCTGTGGCTACTTGGCTCAGGGAAGGCCGTGCAGATGGTGGGCGACGGCAAGCCTGCTGGGGGTCCTCTGGGGCTACCAGCCAGGTGGGGGCCTGGATTGACCCAGAGGAGAGTTGGGGACGGGGGAATCCTGAACAGGAATGGACTAACAGATGGTATATATGTAGGGTAGGACTCATTGCCAAGGTCCTTGGACAGACCCGCTCCATTCTCAAACTAACTTAGTTTTTAGATTGTTTTGTATACTTGAACACTGAGACCAATTTCCAAAGATGACTTTTTCTATTTGAAACAATACATGATTCATGCCATGTTTGACATTCATCACATGGGGATTCACAAACACTGGCCACATTCAGATGTTTCCTTATTTCTTTGTTGGGTGTCCTCCGGATGGAGCTTGGGGGAGGGGGGAGTGTCTCCACCCTTGACACCAGGGTGCATGTTTTGCCTTTTTGCAGGGGGAAGTCGGAGCAGCTTCTTCTTTGGACTTTCCGTACACATTCTGGAACTTTGGGATGGTATCTGTGGAGAAATGCGTTCAGAATCCAGTGACCTGGGTCAGTCTTTCTGCAAATCAACAACAATGACTTGTCTAGCTTTTCTTATTTGTACATTTAACATTGTGTGATTACATGTCAATGATATTTCAAAAGGAAACTAACCCATATCCCTGTTTAGTTTCACTTTCCTTTGTGCTGAAGGGGCCCCATTCTCAGAACTGTGACGATAAGCCTTAAGTGAAACTTAAAAATCGATGCTATGTCACGGTTTAGGTAATTATTCTTATTGTACATGCAAGTCTCCTGCTAGACATTAATCAGGTGGTCCAGAACACTGACTGAAACAATCGTGTCTTGATTGAAGCCGGGGGTGTGACTGTCCTGGTTCAGGACAGTCAGCCACCCTGTGCTGTTCATTCATGGCGCCTTTGCCTAATTACTAGTCATATGAGTTTGAGCTGTGCTTTCTCTCATAAAGAAGAACTGATGCCCAAGACAACGCCTCACTTGAAGTATTGATTCTCCTCTTATTAATTCTGAATCAGCTGTCTGTTGTTTTTCTCCCCCCACCACCATTTTTCTTGAGGCTCCAATAAAGTCTCTGATTCTTCTTCCCATCCCCTTGCCATGTGTTTCTGTTCTTGGAATTCTTGGAGTGCTGGAAATATGATCCCATTACCCAAAGAAATGACACACAGACTCTATTGCAGGCCTGCTCTTTGTGCATTTAAATATGCTCAATGTACAACCCTGTTTACAAAAAAGTTAGGATGCTGCGTACAATGTAAATAAAGAATGCAATGATTTACAAATCGTATAAACCCATATGTAACTGAAAACATAATATAGACAACATAGCAGATGTTGAAACCAGAAATTTTATTGTTTTATGACAAATATATGCTCAATTTTAATTCGATGCCAGTGACACGTTTCAAAAAAGTTGAAACTGGCATGTTTTTTTTCACAGCTACCCAACTTTTTTGGAAATTGTATTTGATCCACATAGTATTCATAATGCCCACTGTCTAGTATTGTTGCACAATATACTGTTTACACTGTCATATAACTGACTTTTTTTGCATTACAAACAACATTGCAAAATATTGTAATTGTATATGTCTGCCTTAAACTGTTTATATTATTTTTATAGTACACGTTTTGTTTCATACATTTTTATATACCTTGCCCCTTGCCTTAACCTTTTTTTAATTTCATTTTTTTTTAATCCTCTTTATATCTGTATAACTGCTGCTTATAACTAAACAAATTAGCCCTCCAAGGGGATCAATTAAGTCAAGTCGAAGTCTAATAGCCCATCTCTCCTTGGTCTCCACTCAGGATGGGATGTACCAGGTGATAAGTTGCATCACTGCTTTGGTGTGCTGACTCACTAATACCCTGTAGGAGTGATGTCACCACCTTTTGGTGACACTGCTGGGAGTTACATTTCGTCTTGACTCTTTGGTTATTTACATTATACCTCAGCACAATGTCCTTTTAAGTCAGCAGATATTTGGCAACAAAGCTGAATGGTGCCTTTTAATGCCTCCAATTTTAGACCACATCCATTGCATGGTCTGACTTGAGTTCCATATGCATGAATGGCTATCAATACTTTGGCCTCATATCATAAGCAAAATTCTTTTATGTATCTACAGCTGTTATGAACAAAGCTCGCCTCTTAAATATGGATACTAGGAAGAGGTTGGACCTTGAGACCAATTAGGGAGTTTGCAGATATGAGAAATATGTGAATTGCCGATATTTCTTTGGGCTCAGTACTTTTTTTCGGCCTCAGCATTTCGTGGAGAACGGGGGATTCCTCTAACGGCAGCAGTTCTAACTTAATTTTGATTAGACTATTAATTATGATTCCACATCATATCATGGTGTAAGCGAGAAATAATCCACGTTTCATTACGAGAAACTTACTATTGCAGTTCTCAATTCCTCTACATGTGTCCTCCACAAGTAATAAAGAACTCTGACTCCTGCAGTCAGTCATATGCTTTAGATAGCTATATTTATGCACCATTAAAATAATAATAGACCTATCATGAATAACTATACGAAAGCTGCGAGAACAAGAGCACCATAACCGTCCTCAGAAAGCAAAGTTTTGCAGGTGAACATTTTTATCAAATGAATTCCTTCCACTTCTCTATCACATAAACGTCGTAACGGTGCTTCGTTCCAGTCGTGCCCGACGCTATGCCACGTTTCATTGATGACGTAATCCACAGTTTTTTTTTA
The DNA here is from genome assembly GCA_011763525.2 of Mormyrus iriodes. Classification (NCBI taxonomy): domain Eukaryota; kingdom Metazoa; phylum Chordata; class Actinopteri; order Osteoglossiformes; family Mormyridae; genus Mormyrus; species Mormyrus iriodes. The sequence continues at coordinate 6,973,561 of JAAGVU020000061.1, forward strand.
CGTTAAGCAAAAAGGTTGCGCTAGTGATCACCGACTATTATATCGAAATGTGTTCTTTTACGCATGCGTCAAGCGCGCAGTGCTGTTTGGGTGTCGTAGTTAATTGTGCTCTTTGGAACCGACAGAGCCATACCGGTGACTTTTGAGTCACACTACAACTTCCGAGAAGCCGGTGAAGCGATATCTACGCGCGTGTAAACCCCATCTGTTTGAGGAGTAGCTATTTCCTGGTTAGACTGGCAGCCATTTTGGGTTCAAGTCGAAAAGGCTCTGGGTCTGTGGGGGAAGTAGCTAGCCTGCTAGTTACTTTTTATTTGACAAAACGGTGACTGTGTCCATTTCTCGAACGCGAAGGGGAACGCATTTTTACACGAAGAAGGGGTTTGCTGTGAAATGTCAACAATGAATCCCGAGTAGTAAGTAAAAAAACACACTGTCTCTTTGACACAATGGCGAGTGTTCGGATCTTTGCTGTTGATAGTTTAGCTAGCTAGCAAATAAGAAGTTGTTAGCGAAATGGCTAAACAAAAGAACACCGGGTACAAAGTGGCAGCCTAGCCGGGTGCCTTTTAGCGGTAAAGGTAACTGCTTGCTGTCCCCGAATGCTTTTCTACCGTGACAGTTGGTAGCCCACTGAGACGGTTAATTCACAGTCTGAAAACGAAAATCCTTGACTCATATTAGTTTGGTACGTGAATCACAGGGTGTGAAAGTAACCAGTGTCCCGACTGGTCGCCTTTATCCATCTATCCATCTATCCATCCGTCGGTATCAGTCGCCCACCGCTGCGAACTTGCTCCCCTGTTGTGTCCGCTAACGCCGTGCTCTATATAATTCCTCAGATCGTCTGGCCGTTTAATACGTTTAGTATAAAGTTAATGCGGACGACACTGACAGAATAACCATGTGTGCTGTTTTGGTGATCAGCGTTATGAGGTTTGAAGATCCGGATAAAGATGAAAATGAGGTGTCTTGCCTGTCTTGACATGCAGATGATGGACCCAGGCTGCCTTAATTCGAGGTCTGGTATTATATCGGACATCTGGGTTTTCAGCTGGCCTGTCTGGGAACTTTGTTTCGGGGGCAGTGTTTCTGATACATCTTACATCTGTCCTTGAGATGGAAACATTAGTCAAAAGTACTAGGTTTATTTTGCCATTGTAAAAATAGAAAACTAGATTGAGCCTAGGATAAAGGTGGCAGTAGGGTTAAGGAAGTATGAATTATTCAGGACGCGTGTCTGTGAAATCGAATAGGCAAACATGGAGTACTAGGACTCGTTATATTGGAAATTCAATTCCGATTTTATAAGCTGTTCACGTTTGACATGAGAAAGTGTCTAGTGTGAATGTGGTCAAAAGGACCGAAACTGTCTACATACGGCCGGAGTGTAAGTCTTCGACCGGTGTTGATCTTGTCAGCTGTTGAGCTGCATTTCTATGAATCAACAAGTGAGAGCTCGCTGAAGGAGACACCCATCCTGTCCATACATTAGTCATGTGCTCGTCACATGTCCTCCCGCGCCGGTGCCTGCCCGGCTGTTGGGCAACCGGCGTCCCCTTTCCAAGCGTGCCGCATTTCCTGCAAGCCAGCCCGGCATCGCCGGAGCCGGGGGGTGGGGCGCGTTTTGCAGGCGTGCCGAGAAGGTTGGCGCTCTCGTCGGCCGTGTTCATATCGCACAGGGGGCGGATTCGGGTATTTTTCTCCAGGCCACCGTAATTTGTAGGGATACTAAAGACGACGTTGCTTCGTCGGCAGTATTGATCTCCAAAGTACTTCAGAGGCTTAGCGTGGCTCCTTGCTTATTGGGATATTAGGACTGGTGGTGGGCGTGAAACTTGTGTATTTGTTGACAGGCATACCACCAACCTGCGGGCTGAATGTTAGATTGAATTTTGTTTAATCATCTGGTACCCTCTTACAAACTTGTCAGCATTACTTTTAATTTCTTGTGGTTTCTGCCTATATCAATAAAAAGTGACATTTCAGTGTTTGCAAACTTTTCTGTTATTGCACAGTTTTATCGAAGCACATTTGCGTCACTTAGCTTCACGCTGTCTGTGCTTGCAACTTTTATTTTTAATCTCTGTCAAAGTACAGAAAAATGATTCATTTTAAAGCATTGAGTTTTGTTCAGTCACAAATCTGGATTCTTGGTGACTTTCCCTGCTACTACTCCTATCTGGGAAGCTAGATGTGTTGTCTCATGCTTGTAAGTTGATGCTTGAATAGTACGAACAGACACCCTGTTCTTTTCTCATCTTATTTGCCTATGGTACCAGGCTGAGAGACACTGCAATTGATGTTCTAATTCTGTTAGCCTGTGACACCCACCTCCTACGTAGTGTGTCGCTAGCTCCTGTGCCCCCCCCCCCCAGCATCTTGGGCTATGACTTTAAGTCATTTCACCTGACTGTTATATACCTTTGTTTTACTTCAGTTTTGCAGTACTGCAGTCTCATGGTATTGATGGCTCATGTTGCCAAGGACTCAGCCATGCTTATATCCTGAAGGAGTAAATATCCTGCTTTTTTGAGCGAGAACATTGGTATGTAGGTAGCCAAGCTCATCTCCCAGCTGACCACCACAGCAGCGTGAGGTCTGAGGTGAACTTTGGGGAGAAGTAGAAATCGCAATACTTCTCAGTCTGTCTGTGCCCGTAAGGGCTTAGCGTTAGGTGTGTATAGCTGTGTTTGATTCTCAGGTTTAGAACTTGGAATTTGGAGGAGGACTTTGGAATATACTTTCAGGATAGTTTATTGCAGAATTATACCTTGTGAGTGAGAATGGTGAATGGACAGGCATTGAAACCTGTATATCAGGCTAAAATGCTTTTATAGAATTATAGAATTGCTAGAGTTTATAGCAACACATGGTGAAGTCAGTGTTTCCATCTGAATGTAGATGTACCTCCTTCTACCTTCCTGTGGAAGCACTGGAGGAAGGTTAGGAGGCTGCTGGGAATCAGGCAGTTTCCTTCCTAGAAGGATGGTTCAGTCAACCAAGTTGTGTGTTCCAGGTTCTGGCGGTGCATAATGCACGTCTCCCCTCATGCCTGGACGTTTGTGCCTGGTGTCAGTTGATGCTTCACATGCAGTCCATCACAACAAGATGTCACAGCACACTGCATTATTTCCAGCATTATTTGGATAGTGGCAAATTCACATTTACCAGGATGTTAAAAGTGCTGTTTAGAGATTCACTGTTTTCACCTGGCCTCAATCATTGCTCTGTTGGTTAGACTAATGATTATTAAAAATTAATGCTTTGCCATTTTCCCCTAAATTCAAGCTAAAAACTCAAAAATGTTTATAGTTTACTGTTGATAAATATATCCAGCTCATGCACTGGGACACATCAGTGATGTTTACTGAATGTATGTTGAATTTTTTCTGGACTACTGGTATATCCTCACTCTCTTTTTCTGGTAATAATACTGTTAGGTAGCTAAATCCTTTTTATGGTTCTCTATGTGAAATGGGTTTTGTGCTGCTGGGTCTTAGGCTACCTGAGGCCCTTTCATTAAGGCAGAACGGGCTAGTGTGTACACACACACACACGCAAGGAACCAGGGGACTTTTGGAGTACAAAAAGCTTGATCTGCAAGGCTGATTTGTGTATCTGCGTTTTCTCTCTCTCTCACACACACACACACGCACACACACACTTTGAAGCATTATTTGAACCTTGCAGTAAAATGACAAAATTCTGTGAATGGAAACCAAAATGTCAAAAGGCTTATGATTCTTGTTACCTGACTGCTTTGTAGTGTTATTTTAAACACTCTTGAAAATAATAATATATAAATCCACGCCTTATTTAACTTAAAAGTGGGCTTTCCAGACCTTAATATGACGGATAATAAAAACTTTAAGAAGTTTCAGATTTGCGGAGTTGCAGTTGAGATTTCTTGCTGCTGTTCCTGTCCCCACCCCCCAGCTGTCTGTTTGGCTTGCGGTGCGTGTTTGGGCCTCAGAAAGCTCATTTGCTGCTTCCTTGCCAGCTCACATATTTACTCCTGTTTGGTAGTTTTTTATTAAATTTTTTAATACAGTGAGTTAATAGGCTGCCTACCCCCTACAGCAAGTGAGTTGACTGGAGCTATTTTAATATTACTCAGCCTACACATGCCGTAATGTAACAAGCACTGACATTTCAGTGGTTAGCCCTTTTCTTACGGCATGCTTTGAGTTCTTTTTCTTCTCTTGGTTGGCAACCGTTACGACTGTGGTGGAGCTAAGCTAGTGTGATAGGCAGCTGGAAATGTTTACCGTTGCTTTGTTTGGAAGGATGATGAACGTCTTCGATGTGTGAAGCATAAGTGAAGGCTCAGTGTCGTCGGCGGCGGCGTAATTTGTACAGCCGCACATCTTTCTCAGATGCTGCGTGCTTTATGGCACCGCTGAGTCCGTGCCTGTGAGCCCCGGCATTGACCTTACCAGCATTCCCATTACAACCTGTGGCACGAATCGGCCCCTTTTGGGACGCTCCCCTAGGTGATCCTGAATAGCCCTCTGACTGTTATGTGGGGGGTACAAGAGTGAAAACACAACCCCCCTTGTTCTGAGTCAGTGTTGTCTTTACTTAAATATAATAATAGGAATATGATTTGCATTTCAATTACCTGCAATTCACTGCGAGTATATATACACGGATAACAGCATCTGGTGTGTGTAGTTACCAGCTGTGGGTTCAGTAATCTCATGGTCAAGTTTCCCTAGCTTGAACTTTTGACTCTGAGTGCACTCTGTAAGCTTGTTGCAACTTATAAATCAGCGTCTTGCTGCCTTGTCTGGTGTGAGTTTCTGTTTGTCTATAAGGCCCCAGCCTCCATTAAGGCTGTGTCCCTGGGTCAGCTCTGTTTAGACCATTCTCAGCCAAAATTCTGGGAAAAAGAATTACTGAATGACCTTGTCTATTTGTTTTTGTCATTCACTAGTCACTGAGGTGGCGTATTTGTCCATATTTTTTGTTTTATTTATATATTTTTTTTTTACCAGCCTGTTAAATTTCTATAAATCTTTCTAAGCTGTCCAGGGGCAAAGTATCTGATTGTTGTTACCAAATGTCTGAATGATCAGCTACCTTAAAATGTTATTAACCATGATCTCAGTGTCTAAAATGGCCCGTCTTACAGTAGTCCACAAGCTGTGAATTGTCATACTTGAAGAGATTTCTTTGTAAATATACATAGTTTCTAGAATAAATCATAAAGGTAACAGATTAGTCTGCTTAGGGAACACAGCTATGAAATGCACCTTGCCCCAACCTCAGTGCTCAGCGCTTCCTTTGGCAGTATGGACATTCATCCTCGAATCCGGGGAGGAGTTACTGATTCATCGCTAGTGAAGGGTCTTGTGATCTGCATTTTCTGGAGGTGTGTCGTCAGCCCCGAAGCGTGCGTTGTGTGTCAAAATGGGACGTCATGTTTTTCTGTGGAGAAGCTGTAGGTCGTTTTCTGTCATGGGTGGGGCCACGTCTGGAGGAGAAACGTCTCTGTATTGCTGGTGCTTGGTGTGTCATGCATCCCAGAAGAGGAGAAAGAGAGGCCCTTCGCTAGGGTGACATTCATTAGTATAGCATAGGTGTTCGTTACTGCATATCTCATTCATTGTGAAAAATGTTTGGTTACAATGCCTTAGATATGTTTAAAAAAAAAAAAAAAGATTGCCTAACTCTCTCATATGGAAGTGTAAAAGCAGTATTCCTTTTTTCTTGTAAATAGGATTATTTTAACATCTATATACTTATATAGAACATGCATTGAAAGCGCGTCTAAGCTGAAGTTTAATTGCATGATGAACTACTTATTTGCTTAATTAAATGTTTTAAAATAAAAACTCATGCAGATGTGAAGAGGCTTGCTCTGCATTTAGTCAATTCACAGATTTGCACCTGGAAATACCCGGTTTCTCAGGTGACTCATTCTGCTTTGGAAACTCATGTGTGGCAGTGAACATTACAAGTTAGCAGTGAAGCTACAGGCTGTCACTGGTATCTCTTTTCATAAATAGTCTACTGTTTCTCCTAACCATCTGTACATTACACATGCGGGTGAGATCGATTATCCCCTCTGGTAATTTTATGAAGTAGTCTCAATAGCCTGTCCTATCGGAATAGAGTAGGTGTGTGAATTTTCATCCGTTTGGCCACATTCTCAATCGTTTGGCCTGTTCACTGTTGCTGGCAGGGTACCATTGCCTTTCAGTTGAGTCGCATAGATCAGCATCTTTTGGGACAATAAAACCTACTGAGAAGCTTTTGTTCGAGTCTCATAATCTCATACTCTAAATTCAACATGGATGAAATATTGGGAGCCAGTATTATTAAGCCTTACTGACAGAGTAAATGCTGATTCCCAAAAATCAACGGTTATGGAACAGTCTGAGTTATTGGTTGGTTCTTGAACCAATGGCATGTCAGCTAGTTTATTTGGTGTAGTTTATTAAGGGGATACCAATGACTACTTTATTAACTAATGTTTAAAATATAAAATAGTTAACATTTTAAAAGTTACTACCTTTAGACCAAGCATTATTTAGAAAATTGTCTGTCAGTTGTGAAACACTTATATGAATTTAGCTTAATAACTAAAACTTGATGACCATGTAACCTTGATCTGCCTGCTTATCACATGATATTTGCACAGGCAGGCCACAGTGAATGAGGCTGACTGCAATAATAAGTTTCAGTTTATATACTTTAATGTTATCTGCCTAACTTTTGATTGGGTGGGGGGCACAAGTCATTCAAACTGAGTAATTTGTTGATAAATATATATCACTTCTTCAGGCTGCTAGCTTGGTCTTATAATATTCATTAGAGTGTACGAATGTTTGCTAATATGGATTTGTGTTACATAGGAAGCCCCCCCTCCAATGTAGCTGAAGATGATTACAAGGAAGCAGATTGTCAATTTTTAAAACCTTTTTATTTTTTGTGACAATTTTCTCCTCTCTCTCCTTGTCAGTGATTATTTATTCAAGCTCCTTCTGATCGGTGATTCCGGGGTTGGAAAGTCTTGCCTTCTCCTCCGATTTGCAGTGAGTACCTTCTCCTGCCTCCCAGTATGTTGTGGGGCCTCATTAATGGCAGCCCCCTTGAAAGAAGACGGCTCATTTTCTGTCTCCTCTGGCAGAAGAGCTATAGCCTGCCAGCTCCCCTGTCACTGAAAGTAAAGTAAAACTCTGGCCTGTGTTATCCTGGGACTTTTTCATTTGTGTATTAGTGGTCTTTTTTTATGTCTGATGTATATAGATTTATGAATGAATTTTAATAAGTTCATATTACATGCATTATTGAATGATGCTTCTTTAATATAAGACTAATGTCAAGAGGATGTAGCACGGCTGCTTAGGTGTGTGTGCGTGTGTGCGTGTGTGCGTGTGTGCGTGTGTGCGTGTGTGCGTGTGTGCGTGTGTGCGTGTGTGCGCGTGTGCGCGTGTGCGCGTGTGTGCGTGTGCGCGTGCGTGCGTGCATCCTGTTCTTTCGTTAGTGTTGCACTTTGAACAGGATGTGACCTCAAGCTCCAGGATGTCTGTAAAAATGTGCTCGCGTTGTTCTCCCTCTTTAGGACGACACATACACAGAAAGCTACATTAGCACTATCGGCGTGGACTTCAAAATAAGAACTATTGAATTAGATGGGAAAACGATCAAACTTCAGATTGTGAGTATTTCACCATCTCACTTTGAAATGTGATTTTTAATGGTCACTGTACTGTTGCTTTACTTGTGTGTGTGTGTGTGTGTGTGTGTTTGCGCAAACTTTAACCATGGCACTGTTCTTTTGTGACAATGGCAGAAGTAAATTCATACACTTCACACTGGGTTTCCCACCCCCTCGCCCTGGTAGTCAAGGGGTTGCTGACGCTTAAAGGCATTTCAGACAATATTGGAGGGTTTTAGTCTAATCTCTCCCCTGTAGTTACAGGTTTTTTTTTTTTTTTAATGTTCCAAGTCTGTCTGCTGCTTATTGGACATGGGTGCCTGACCTAGCCTGATGTCCGATGGGAAATGTTCTTTTTTTCACAGTGGGATACAGCGGGCCAGGAGAGGTTTCGCACAATCACGTCCAGTTACTACAGGGGAGCCCATGGCATTATCGTAGTTTATGATGTTACAGACCAAGTGAGTAGTTTGCCTCGCTGTTCTCACAAATTTAAAGTTATTTGCATGTTAAAGCTTAACTGCCCTGTTGTTTTCCCCCACTGTTTGTATATTTCATTGGTCCTTTTCTCCTACAGGAGTCCTTCAACAACGTCAAACAGTGGCTACAGGAGATCGACCGCTACGCCAGTGAAAATGTGAATAAGTTGTTGGTAGGGAACAAGTGTGATCTGACAACGAAGAAGGTTGTGGACTACACAACAGCAAAGGTAAGGAGAGCATAGTCTGCACAGAGTTTTGGGCTTTGCAGTGTTGGGGTCGCGCCATGCAGGGGGAGGGGTTTGAGTAGCACATGCCCCTGTGTAGCCCCTTTAGGTGTTCTGGCAGCTGGAATGTGCAAAGCAAGCAATCCACCTGGCAGAGCGTGCATCAAAAGCGCACATATCCTGCCTTAGGCATTCAGGAAGATTATGGGACATCAGAGCCCCATGCAGGGTACAAAAGTAATCTGAGCTTAGCATCAGAACTCTGAAAGATTCCTGACAGACGTTGTAAGGGCCTCAGTCGAGTATTTCCTCTTGCCGGTGTTTACCGTGGCATTCCAAGCATCAGAAAAGTCCCCACACGGCTCTGACACGTCACTTGCTTTTCAGGAATTCGCAGACTCCCTGGGCATTCCCTTCCTGGAGACAAGCGCCAAGAATGCCACCAACGTGGAGCAGGCCTTCATGACCATGGCGGCCGAGATCAAGAAGAGAATGGGCCCCGGGGCCACCGCCGGCGGAGCCGAGAAGTCCAACGTCAAGATCCAGAGCACTCCGGTCAAGCCCTCCTCTGGGGGCTGCTGCTGAGGCCTTCTCACTGACCCCCACCACCCCAAACACACACCGAACCTTCCCCCAGAGTCTGTAATGTAACATGCCTGACAGTCAGGGAGGGCCACACCGAGAGCCAGAGAAATTATTATTATTATTATTATAAGAAGTTGCCCGAGATGTACTGTATATCGCTGCACTTTCCAGAAAAAAAGTTGAAAATCCACGCAAACGGAAAACGGCACAAAACCAACGGTGAACAAACAGTCCACCCCCCCCCCCCCACCCCCCCCAGATTCCAACCCCAAAGGCAGATATCATCCTCCCACTCGCCGTTCCCACCCTCTCTGTGTGCAGGTTTATACATAAGAATAATGTGTGCAAATCTCACTGCATTCCTACTGCAGGGCTGGTCTGTGGTCAGAGTAACTTTCTCTCCCCCCCCCCTTCCCCCTTTTCTAGAATTTTCTTTGCTACTTACATGAGCATGTGTAGGAGTTCTGTTTGTCTCTGATGCTGAGGTATTGGCAGCACATATCAGCTTAGAGCACAACAGTCCCACTGTCCTGTGTCAAATGTCTAGTTCAAGCAAGGTATATATGTAATATATATGTAACATTATATATATATTATGTATATATAAGACCTGATTGGCAAGTCCTGTAGAGTAAAAGAATTACATTATCTGATGAATAGTTACTTGGTCATCTCTGGATATAATTTGTGGCTGCAGACTATTGTAATTTTGTTGCATAATATGTAACAAACCATAGAAAATGTTCAATAAATATTGTACCACCAGACTGTATGATATAAAAACTGTCTGAAATTCTTAGTGGCATATGTAGAATCATTTTGTGCGTGTTTTAATTATTTATTCTACATTTATATGGCAGATGCATTGTACCAGTACTTTAGAATCTGTTTGGAACTTGGCCATTACGAGTGGAATACCTGATTTGCAAGTGGCAGTGTTAGAATTGCATAAATAAAACACTATGTTCTTTTTCATAATAAAGGCAACTGGATTCAGTTTTAAAATTAGCTGGGTAAGTCTGTTTTTCAAGAGACACCACTCTAGATTATCAGGCAGTAGATTACTGTTCAGCTCGAGCTCCTTGGCTTGGGTAAGAATGTTAGCGGGGTTTTGTGAATCAGGAAGGACATTTTATGCTTCTTCACAAACTGAGAGCAAAGCATCTATATAATGTGGTTAATCTACTCTGCAAAGATGGTGTTTTCAAGGACATCTCAGCAGTCTAGGAACTGGGTCATCATTGAACCTCGTCCCAAATGGAAAGGGCCCCCTTGTAGACTCGGCTATGTAACACGCCTGTGGAATTGGCAGTCACATGTTGAAAGCATATAATTTTTGCTGCCTCTGCTTTGTGACTCAGCTACAGATTTCCAAATGCATCATTATTCCACGTTTTGCACAAGTTGCTTGCCGAAGGTGATCGCGCGCCGTAAGTGACCCAATACAAACCAGCTGTTTTTTCATACAGTTTATTCACACTGTGGGACAATCACAATCGCAATGCTGTGATAAGCATTTTCTGTGGGTTGGCCATTATGCATTTCCTGGTTCACACAGGCTGGTGGCTGTGGGTTAACCAAACATGACACATGCCTGGGTTTGTTAATGCTACAGCACCACAGTGGAAAAATGAGCAATGACATCACCTTCAGTGATTGGCTGAAGGTCTGAACGTTAAAGGCTCCGGGTACGTAACTGCTTTTCCCTTGGCAGTGTGCTTAGAGCTCATCACTGCTCTTTACAAGCTCTGCTGTTACTGCACTGCTTCCTAAAAATACCTGCTAAATTTCTCTTTGCTCTTCACAGCCAGTAAACTACTGGGGACATAAAGCTGTACCTCCTGGACGCCCGTGGACTCTTTCTAACCCTGCTCTGTTTATAGGGAGCTGTCTTTACCAACGTGTTGGTGCTTTAGGTGCTTACACATCGCCCGTGTGATGAGCAGGAATCTGATATGTGGCGGCAGTGTGGCTTTTGAAATGCCTGCTTTGAAAACGTTAATAAAAATGTGCTTATCCTATTTGGACAGCTGAGCCAAAATTGTGCCATTAGTCATGTACTTGTGTTTATACAGCAGGGTAACAACAGTGAGGTTATATGGTACAGAGTATAGTTTTATGGTACAAGGGAAGATTTGTGCTGGTCCAATGAACAAGGATTTCTATACAGACATGTCTATGGGGGCCTTCATCCCCAAGGTTTGTGAATGTTTTTTTTGTTTTCGCTTCAGGCTATGGAATATGAGTAAGAAGCTGGAGGATCACTTGGGATAGGAATGAAATACACAGTAATGTTGCCATCTTTCCCAAATGAGGGCCTGTGAGCTTAGTCATGCTGCATTTATGAAAATAGACTGTGTCACTGTGTTCATACATCCAGCAGTGAAGGCAGGTGACCCTGTACAGGAAGGTCGTCAGGCTGTTTTGGAGTTCGGGTGATGAAATCACATGTTTTCGACGATGTTACAGGAAACCAAAAAAAAAAGAAAACCAAAGATCTGCAGCACACGCACAGGTTAAAAGGTGTCAGTATCAAAATAGACACGGAGCGTGTCATCGGTGCCGGGCCTCTGGTGGCACCGGGAATAAAAGCGGCTTCGCTCTGAGCGCCAAGGCGAAAGTCGACCTGCTCACTGGAGACGTGAGGCGCAATCCCGCAAAACACACACGGGCGATTCCTCTCTGCCGGTCAGGTTAGGGTTCTGAAAGAGAAGTTATTTTGTGCTTCTCAGCACAAATCCACATTCAGTGATTCAATAAAAACTAGAGCAGTTCTGATACAGATCATCTACATGCCTTCCAAATAGGCCAGGAAAACGTCCTCTGACATTCCCATCACCTCCGGGGAGAACTGAATCCACAGTTCTGGTGCAAGGCAGATTTAGGCCACTAGAGGGAGCACTTTGAAATCCAAAAATCACAGATCTCCCCTTGCAACCTGGATAATTAAATGCCCTGAAGAAACACTGAACCTTAATAGGACCTGTTTACCCAAGCTCCTTTCTAATAAAAGTACTAACCGTATGTCTAAAAAAGGACTAATGACTGTCTTTTTTTTTTGGGTGTAGAAAAACATAACTTAAAAGATTATCCCAAACCCCTGGTTTTGTCAGCTGCAGCCTGGAAAAAGACCTTTGATTAGACCCTGTGGTTACCTCAACCTCAACTGCAGTTTAACTTACCTATGGACAGCAGCCCCAGCCTTTGAGTCATGTGGGTCGATCAGACTGTCCATAGCCAACAAGATGGAAGAGAAAAAGTGATCTGTGTGGGTCTCCAGGGCATCCGACTGCTTCTCGATCAGTGCCAGAGTGTCTCTTAAGACTGTGGGTGGAGCAGCAGAGGGGAAAGGTGACTAGCTAAAGCCACAGTTTGGATTACCTCTTTGTGTCTGACCTCCCCACAATATAACTATTTTTAAATATAAGCCCATTTATACCTGTTGACTTACTAACCGTAATCAGTAATCCCAAGACATTAACTGAATTACTTCCACCAAACACAAAACAGCACGTTAATCTCCGGCCTATACATGTAATATTGACATCACAAGTGACCCTTTAAAGACACCAGAAGAAGTTCATGTAGTGTTACATGGACGTTCAGCTCATCAATAGGAGTCACTAATAATTAAGATTAAAAAAAGCTGGGCTCTCCGAATCTGGGAAGATGATCCCCTTGCCCCCAATCACTCATGCCTGACTGCATTGTCCCAGCGAGTCACCTCCAGTTACGGGCGGGCGCGTGTACAGTTACACAGTTTTGAGGAGTCATGTGTATCAGAACAGTGTGATTTCAACCACTTCAGGACCACACAAAAAGAGTCATTCTGTGCCACAACTGGACACAAAACCTTGGCGTGTGGAAGAAGACACAGGTGAGCATTTGTTCCCAGGATCCTGTGATCTGACAGATTGTGTGTGTGTCCATGTGTGTGCGTGTGTGTGTGTGTGGATAGGCCTGGACTTAGGAAGGGGCTACAACACTACCCACAAGCCACTTTGGCCTATAACTCAAGTAGGAAGAGTCAAATGGGAGTGCAGGAAGATGTGGTGGGATGTGAAGAGACCACATGAGCATATTGAGCTCTTTTACAAACACCTCCTGAACTAGTATTTCCCAACCAGCCCGACATGACACCTTCAGGTCATCCGGGCTCCAACATTCTGCCCCCTCTTCATGAACCCCCACTGGTCAAACACAGGAGAGGGGAGGGTAGCTGTTACCGGGAGAGGTGGAGTTCAAATAGCTCAGTAGGGCATCTCCGGTCTTTAAAACTGCTGTAGTGAGGGGCTGTCGTGCACTAATATCCTTCTGGAAGCTCTGGAAGAAAGAAAAGATGGTGGGAAAGATACCGAGCTGAAACGGTTGTAAGCACAGTTAAGCGCATACGTCTCAACTGTCAAGTAATTCCTCTAAACACAAGCTCCCCGCCTACAGAGTCTTGGATATGATGGCAGACCTTGTAACTGGCAAGGCAGGACCTGACGCTCCTGATGTCTGGCGTGGCTGGGGTCAGACTCTGTATCCTGTCTACCACCCTGTACAGCCACAGAATGAGCTCCTCAAGGTTGGAGCAGAACACCTGCAGGTGAAGGAACAGAGTTAACCAAACATGTAGAGTCTCCGACACACGCATTGCATTTGTGCAACACATTCCATCAACAGCTCAGATCAAGGTTAATTAAGAGCTCAGAATTGCATATACCAAGGTCACCATGACCAAGGTTAGCAAAACTTGACTTTGTCCAAAATAATTGCACCTTACTGTATTTCTCCTTGACAGCGATGCCTTCTGAAATTTTAATATCTCTGGTCATTTATAGCAACTCTAATTACCTGGATGTGCTGTACTAGGGATTCTTTGGTCTGTGCCTCTCCTTGGTCTGTTTTGGTTCTCCTGTGGAACTCTGGGAGCTTGGCCTCACTTGGCTGATCCATGCAAGAAGCTACAGCTTTCAGGCTCTCTCTGCCCACCTCCCTGCTAAGGTTCTCCAAACTGCTTGCCAGGCCCACAGCCCCTGCTGCCAAAACCTCCGGGCTACAGGAGGCCCTGGAGACAGACTCTTCCCCAGCAACCACACTTGGTCCAGAGGCACACTCTTCCCTCACTTGCCGCAGCCCATGTTGTCTCCTGTCCTCCACAGGTGGCGGTGTTGCTCTTACGTGGGATTGGTCCTCCACTAGGGACTCTGAGGTAGCCTGTAGGGAGAGCACACGGAGATGCTGTGACAGCACCTCCAACTCCCGCAGCCGGCCAGGCAAGGGGTGGAACTCCTCCTCCCCATCCCAAGGCGCCCCAGCAGGGGGTAAGATACAAGCGCTCCGGCTGAAGGTGGCAGCTGTGCTGGAGGAGGAACAGACACCCGGCTTACTATTGTGTGTCCAGTGGGAGGTCCGCGAGCCGTCACTGTCCAGCAGGCTGTCTGCTGAGAACCCGACTTGATCCACCAAGGACTGCCAGCTACTGGACAGTTTAGACTCTGGGGACTTGGGCTGCAAGTTGTCCATAAGGGGCTGGCTCTGGTGCTCCTGGTCCTTCTGGACTGTGCTCAAGCCATCCCTGCTCCCACCTGCAGGTGGCAGCTCACCGTATGACAGAGTAGTCGAGCTACAGAAGTGATCCAGCTCAACGCCGGAGTCTTCTACCAATGGGTCGGTCCACAAAAGTGACCCGGGCTCCATGGAGTCCTGAGAGGATGGCAGGTTAGGCCGTAGGGGGTAGGTGTAATCCAGGAGAGTCTGATACTCTTTATTGGGGTCCCAGCTAGGTGATGTCCTGTCTGGGCATGGTGGCTTTGTGCTGGGAATGGCACACGCCCAGTACCTAGCCTGGGGAGGGGACATCTGGTGTAGGGGAGGTGGCCTGCATTGGCTGCTGACTAGCAGAGACCCAGGGTCTGAAACAGCACCCCTCCAGGAGGGCCCTGATGACAGACCAAGGGCATCCAGAGAATGGGACCTCTGAGTAGAGGACCATCTGGGGCGAAGGGACACTGTTAGACTGCGGATGTCCAGCGGTGGGCTAGAGAGGCTGCGGTGATGGGAGCCTCCAGTGCTGAAGTCAGAACCCGAACCCGTGCCAGGCTCCTCATAGGAGGACCAGTCACACAGCCCTGTCACAGCAAGCGGAAGGGAACAGTCCTCCCCACCAGCAGAGGGAGCAGAAGCATCCGATCGCAAGAGGGTGCTGATACCCAAGGTCTTCTCTCCTAGAGGGCTGGATGGTGGCCCCACTGCCTCAGAAGGAAGCTCTACCTCACATGGTCTGTTGGGTTGCTCTACCTGAGAGACGGAGACAACAGCTGAACATTTTCCATCAAGCCTCATTCAAAGCTAGAGCTTGTTTTCCACGTGTCATCTTACCTGCTCGGATTGCTCAGGGAGGCCGGGCTTCTTCAGGATTGAAACGTGACACTCGGTGACAAACAGCGGCTTCCTAACAGAGTATTGGCTCTTACTTGTGAGATACCTGGATCTTGGTGCCATAGTGACAGTCTTCTTGTGACTGCTCTTCTCTTGGTCAAGATCTTTAGTCGTTAGGAACCGGGTCGTTACTGTCCCCTTTCTGGGGGTCCAGGGACGGGAAGTTGGTCTGGTGGTCCCACTGCATATAGCTCCCACGATCCCCCTTTGTTGCCTTCCATAAGCCTGGAGTTCCGTGGGGGGGGTCAGGTTCAGAAGTTTCCCATCAACATCCAGCGCCATAGCGACACGGCCGGGAGCCACAGCACATCCCGGGCCCAAAAGTCGTCACTGCAAACCAAGGAGATCAAACACACTCATCACCACAGATCCCGACTGATCCAATTGAATCCTGCTAATAAAAAAAGTCATTATTGTTACACCCCAATGGATCATACTAAAACATAGTGGTGTGACCCCTCCCCATGCACATGTGAAGCACACAATACACTGTTCCTAAGTGTTGTGTCTGTCACCAAAAGCACACAGCCAGAAAGTCATTGGGTCGTGTGGACAATAACAAAGTGTATGTGTTTACTGGGAAAAGCAGTCTTAAAAAATACTGCTCTTCCAAGTTAAACTGTTTCTATGGCGAACAACAAGACTAAAACTGCTACCCAACTGAGTGAAACAATTCACCCCATGGCTCTGATGACATATCCATTTAAATTCTGTAATATCATTAATACGGCTTGTTCATAGACCTAAAAAACACAGTCCTTTGTCCAGTAACGGTCCCACTTTTGGACCACGGTAACCACGTCCTCTTACACTTCCCGCACTAGACCAGGGATTTCACCCCTTCTTAGCCCCCCACCCCCATATACCCTGTTCCCCGACAGAAGTATCCCAGAGAATCTGCGCCAGCGTCCACATGCTGACAGCACACAGTTTCTCCTGTCTCCACCAGAGAGAACAAAGACCTTCCTTCAAAAAGGGGGCTGTTTGGCGCAACAACAATGAACACGATACACCACACGAATCTCCAGAGGGGATCAGTGAGAAAAATAGATAGGTACAAACAAAAAGACAGGCAAAATTATTTGTTTATGCTTTAAATTGTAGGTTTGGATTCTTGTTATATCATCATATTTCAAGTGGAGAGCGTAAGCTGTCAATAGCAGTGCTGAAAAACATTTTAATCCCTAAAGTAAAGGAAAGTATGCCCTCTATTGGTGATAAGAAGTTTTTACACATTTTTTACTATTTCCAATCCATGTAGCTACATACATAGAAGATGGAACTAATGCCATTCATCAGCTGGCCATCAGCTCTTTGTGTCCATGTACAAACACTGCTGACAGCCAATGTGCATAATTCTCTTTCTACAAGGGCTTCCCCTCACAGCAATTCTATTATATTATGATGGGCTATTTTAACCATCTTCAGTTGCCATGACAACAGAGGAAGGTGGCTTCAGAATACTCATAACATGAAACCTGATAAACATGAACTCCCAGACAAAGGGTTTGTTTTGATGGCTGATCTGTGGTTTCTGGCAGGAATGAAAAATAAACCAAACATTAAGAAAGTAATTGCTCTATAAACGTGTAAGATAAGTCTCCTTCCTATCCACCATGACAGTGTTCTTCAAGCTGAGTTGGGCCCTCCACACTCTGACCCAGGTCCACTTAATACCTGGCAACCGCAGGTAACGAGAGTGCCATGTCATGCTGTAAGACTACACTCTGCCTGCCTGTCACTTTGCCCTTGGCTGCTAACCCAGTTTTTAGGCCAAAACCCAGCTTGTATCTTTGTCGAAAGACATCAGTTTCAGCTCTCCTAGCCTGCTGGCAAAACCAGAACACACACATCTATGTGTCCACACAAGCGTTACAGGCGAGTGCTGAGTTCCATCTTCTCTGTGGCAAGGAAAGATTCCCTTCTGAACGGAACTTTTGCACACTGGAAACTCAAGGATGTGGTTGGTGGTAGTGAGATGCCAAGCAGCTAAGCTGTGAAGTATTGGAAGTTGCTGCCTTGCTACCTGTGCAAAGCTGACACAATCTGGCCTCTGAGTGGACCTTTAGGCCAGGGTGAGAGTACCACTGCGTTACACGGAGCATTACAACCCCCACAGGGTACATGCATGCCAGTCACTTGTAGCCAGAATAATACAAACTGACGCCAAACAATTAAACATTTGTATAAGTAATTTCATGCATATTAGGGAAAGAGCATAAGCCACGGGCATGAAATGGACTACGTTAGAGGCTAGTCAAGTCAAGGCAAGTCAAGCTGGCGTATCTTCCTTAAAATCCTTAAAAGCTCCGATAACCTGTCTCATGATACAAATAAAAGCTTCGCCTGGTCCATTGTTTTCAAAGTTACTATGTTGTCTTGTAAATATCAGCACTATGACAACAGGCGTGCAGGGTATCAGGGACATATTGGAAAATCTGAGGTCATAAACTTCTTGAAAGAAGTCAGTGTTGTGTCACCAGGTTTAAAAAAAAAAAACAAAAACAAACATTTATAAAGTCCAATGTACTTTATAAATAAATGACCTTGCTGTTCATATATTACCATATATACTAACCTGGTCTGGGTCAAAAATTCCTAATAGGTATGTCAAAGTCAAAAGGAAATTTACACTCATAGGTAAATAAAAAATATGCTATCCTATGACAAAGTAGACAGGTACTGCCAATACGCTTTGTCTAGGGTGAATAGATCCGCTTAACAAAAAACAGAAGTGGACCTGTTAACACACGCCCACTTCATGGTACTGCTACTGAAAAGGGGGATTTAACTCAACGCAACCACATTCAAAAATAAACTATAACAGAATATTAATAACTGATAAGGGCCGATCTTTATAAATAAAGGCTGCCTAAGCGGCTGAAGGGCGTCTATGGCCCGCTGCACACAGCAATGCCAGTGATACAGGAACTGGATGCTCCCGAAACATTACAGAAGTCCTACTTGTTGCACAGCCATGCACATGTCCAGGTCGTGAGGAGGCATCTTTAAACACAGATACCGTGATCGCACCCTCGACCTCCAATTAACCACATATATGAGCGTTTACCAGTCCGGCCCGTCACATTTCGCATATTTCAAATCGCGGAATCCGATGTTTATCTAATAGGTCTATGTAGCATTTCCCATAGATAGTAAAAAGTATAAATTAAAAAAAAAAAGTTTACGCAATTCGTATGAAATTCGCATGAAAAAAACGTGAATTACAAAGTACTTATGCAGCTGCCCGTTTTTGTTCGTATACATCAGCAGACAGCGGAAGTGAAAGTATCACTAAATGTAGCGTCCAGATGTATCAACTAGCCTAGCTAAACAAAAACATAAACCATTACACTACAGCACAGAATACTATAAAATACAAGAACAGCGAAAACCGCGAGCCTTAATCGCAATGTCGGGCTAATAGCCTGCGCCACGTTTCTTAGGTGAGATTTTAAACAAAGTAACATAATGATTGTTGCATTTGCATGATGTTTTTTTTCCGCCTTCCCAGGGAAACTAATACCTCTGTCCTTTTAGGTCGGCTCTGGGACGCCAAGCCGCTTCTTTCCGCGATCGCACACGATCTCAAAGCGGATCGATGAGACGCGAAGCCGAATCCGCCCCCGCCGGCGCCCGATAGGAGGAAGCGGACCTTACCGATACGCCGGAGAAGCCGCCGGAAAAGCCTCCGAGCTGCAGCCCCCGATCCCCTCTGGCGACGCCGCTGTGTAACTGCGAACTGCGGGAGGCCCGTTTTGCCGGCGCCTGGAAGAAGGGATGCAGGAGCTTAACGCCTCAAGCCGGCCACAGCCCGCGCATGACGCCGCCGACCTTGCACCGTTATCTCAGATTCTGTATCTTTTTAATTGCCGCCCACAGCTGTATAGCCCAGCAGGACGCGTGCCTGTTTCACAATGACCCGGACTCAGCACTACACTTCAGTTGCTACAGTAAAAGATACAACTGTCAACAGCGCTCAAATATTTACAATTTCAGTTACTAAGGTGCGGATCACACTTCGGTCTGGCGTATTCGATTGTCCCATGCCTGGCACTGACCCTTATATCAATTAATGGAATTAATTGTATTGCGTATAAAAATCTCACAATATTTTTCCTCAGTTGTACTTTTATCGTTTGTCTTCTCAAAATGTCCGATGTTAAATAAAAGCGTAAAATGATTATTCAGAAGGAAGACAAGGATTCTTCACATACATGAAACATATACTTTTTTAATGTTGAAACACTGGAAATAATACATGAGCAACTGTAACCTATACAACTTATATTTGCCAGTCTTGTGTTTATTACAACTAGATGAAGCGGTGTGGGGGTGCAGTGAGTACAGTCATCTCACATCTTCGGGGTTGGGTCCTCAAATCCTGCTTTTTATATGTTTTCTGTATTGTCGTGTGGTCAGAAGGTGGACACTCATACAAATATATATTTTATATATCCCTGCCTTGCACACGCAGCCTCTGGGATAGGCTCCAGACCCCCCCACAACCCCTAATGGGCTAAGCAAAATGGAGGGATGGATGTCATGACATGTAATTAAACAACACAAAGAGATTGTCATGAACAGTATCATTTATAATGTATTTGACCACCGAATAACTCCACCACACGTAGCGTAAGGTTTACAGACATTTTTAATTTCAGAATATCTAAAAGGACTTTGTGAGGCAATTGTGTCTGAAAACTAAAAAAACAGAAATCTCATAGATTTTGCCCTATAATTTGAACTTCCTTAGTTTCATGCCGTATTTAGTGACTTTCCGGTGGAGAGTTACATATTCTTTAAAAAAATGAGTAGACCTATTAAAATGAGATATATGTCCACAATAGCCACCAAAAGAACAGAAGGTAAAGGCAGGTGAACAGGAAGCTTTAACCTCTTGGTTAAATTCAAACTTGACAGTTTCCTCAAAACATACATAGAAATTTCATTTTCCATTGTCAACAATCATCTCAGGCCAGTCAATCAGAAGTGATTCTGGCCAATTGTAATAGCCCTGTTCTGCACAACGGCCTTATTTGTCAATCGGCACCTGATTTTCCCAGTGTAATGCAATTTCAGTTTACATTCAAGGTTTAATAAAGATCACAGTTTTTTTTTTTAATCTGCGAAAGGGTAAAATTAAAATAAAGATTTAGAATCTAGTTTTTTGAATTGCTAGGGGAAAAAACATATGCAAATCTTGGCATGGCTTAGATAAAGTCATTTAAAACGTGCACAGTGACTATGAAATTACTCATAAAACGCATTGTTTGGCAGTCACTAAACTGCACATAGTGCGGAAGCAATAAAAATGGGGGCACGTAAATATGTCAAAGTTGAGAATGAACACAGTAGGTTTAACCTGGGCCAGACATTCACTCTTTGGGCCACATGACATTCTGCTAAAAAATAAAGTCCGAGGCTGTTATTAATGGACCGACATGGCTGCTGAATTCTCGCTGTAGTTTGGCACGAGAAACACTGGTCCTGGCATGGTGCTTGTTCCAGCTGTCAGGGGAAAGCAGTGTTAACACGGCGAGGGTCCTCTTCCTGGTGTTAGGAACATCACTCCAATGTGACTTGGGAGGGCTGAAATGAAGGATCCTCTTGTCCGCAGCAGCTGTAAAATCCCACGGCGGATGTCAAATCCATGAGGCACCCTCCTCACCAAAAGGGTTAACACTTAATAAGCACAGAACAACAGGAGCAAGGGGGGGTGTTAATAATTTAAGCCTGTGTTACCCCCACAGCCTCATGGCTATTGGCTAAAGGAAATCCTCTTATATAAAAAAAAAAAAAAATTCACTACTTGAAGGTGAAAGAGACCATTTTGAAGGAAGCAGAACAGGTTAAAAGAATCAACCACATCTACAGAAATGGCTTAATTTTGTGTTCCTAATGACAATACAAATCTATGTCAAATGTCACCTCCTTCACAGTGATCGCTTTTAGCAGGGCAGCCTACCCCATCAGAGGTAAGTCTTTTATTTTGAAATTGGCTGCCCCCCATAAGTGCCTTTTCCTCTTGCGGTTCAGAGAACCGACTCAAGGTCCTCCTTCTCCTCCACGCGGCCCGGCGAGGGCGCCTGGCCCCCACCCGGGTGGGTGACGAGTGGGGACGTCTCCTCCACGGCATGCGTGTTGGCTGCGGCCTCCACCCGCACCTCTGCCAGCTCCCTGTCCCCCTTCCCGTCCTGCCGGCCCTGTTTCCTCTTCCTGATGTCCTCCTGGTTGATATGGTGCAGGATTCCCGCCCCCAGGGCATCCCCCTCTACGTTCACCACAGTGGTTGTGCGGTCCCTGTGAATCAATCAGGCACCTTACAGTGTGAGAGTCCATTCGAGGTGGGCAGTAGTAAACTAGACATAGTTTACGACGATCTACATAAACATCAGACATGCTGCCTTTACCAGTAAGATGAGTGTAATGGATCACTCACCGCAGGGCTGTAATTGACATTTGTTGGTTTCAACTGTAGTTTGTCAAGAAGGATCCTATTACCTCACTTACAGTAGCTATTAGTCCAGACACAAACCGCAATGATTCAGTTTTATGACCTTATTATTAATTGTGATGACTAACATCAGTAATTTCAGATTAAACTGCTGTATAAATCTCAGACGAAAGGACAGTAAACAAAATCTGTATGTGTTGCAGTTTGTGTTTGCTGGGTGTTTTCAAACGATCTATCATTTGAATTTATTTATTTATTCAGAGTGATAGAGACCTGATTTATTATCGGGTGCATTCCTAAGCTCTGTGTGTGGGTGTACTTGAGGTCACTTACACGATCCAATCAACGGCGAGCATGAGCGACAGGTCGTTGGTGGGCAGGCCTATGGCCTCCAGGATGATGGCGATGGTGATGATGCCCCCGGCCGGGATGCCGGCTGCCCCCACGCTGGACGCGGTGGCTGTCACCCTGTGAGCAAGGTGTCAGGGTGGCATGAGACGGCAGTCAGTGGGACGCTAAAACCTCCAAGCAGTCCCTAACCTCATCAGCACATATTACCAGTAAGACTGGACACCTAACTTACAGCAAATATCAGTAAGCTTTTCAATAAAGCTTACATTTTATATAATTGCATTTTTACTGAGGCACTCTCATTACTTCATTAACCTTGGATTTGAACTTGGCAGGTGCTGCTCTGTAATTAATATGCCATCTGCTACTTCAGTGTTTCGAGTGGGGGGGGGGGGGGATTAGGGTGGAGGAATATACATCTAGGCTGTATTTAATTGTGTGATTATGGGTGGTGGTGTGTATTCTTAATAGGAAACCAGACAGACTGGTACCTGGGTTCAGTTATAGAACTTCCTGAGACACACGGCTTTGAAAATTACTGGCCCAAGCGGCCGGAAGGTTCCAAACCCTTTCTATGAAACGTTTCAAGATTCTTAAAGGATAAAACCAGGTACCAGCTGGAAGGTTTCTGCCAAAAGGTATTGAAGGCTCTGTTTTTCCTGATAACAGTGTACCAAACACACATGCACTGAGGTCCTCAAAACCGCAACCTCTTGATAAACTTCAGCTGCACAGCAGGTGGCGTTGTGGTTCAGAACAAAGCTTTTATAACTTAAAGGTTGGTAGTTTTGAAATGAGCCATAAGAAATTTTGAGCAAGATATTTCATCTGAATTACCTCAGTAAAATATCCGGCTGTATAAACAGGGTAAAAACTTTGATTAATTTTGAATGAACTAGCTTGCTAAACACAATGTAAGGCGTCCTAGATCAAGATTATCACATACGGCCACTAGGAGGAGCCTATGCTCCCCCTGCAGTCCAACTCACGTACAGGATGGTGAATATCTGTCCTGCGTTGAGCTCTGAATTGTTCAGCTGAGCGATGAAGACAGCTGCAACGCACTGGAAGATGGCCGCCCCGTCCATGTTGACGGTGGCCCCAATGGGCAGGATGAAGCGGCTGATATGCTTGTCCACACCATTGTTCTCCTCCACGCACTTCATCATGGACGGCAGCGTGGCCGAGCTGCCGGGGCGAAATAAAACAACTCTAACGAGAGCCATGAACCTTGAGCAGGAGCCCTGGATCTCCACAGCCACACTGAGCCCTGAGACAAGCTGTCTCCTCAGAATCCCTCAGCATTGTTCCTCTGACGCCTCTCTGTGGGTAACCTCCACTCTCATTCCAGCACTGTAAGGATGTCAGGTGCTATCAGCACAAGACTGGCTTAATTAATGTCAGAGGAACTGGAAAGGACAACAACAAGGACTCTTGTCTATGGTATTACTGGTTTCTGGGTATCAAAAACTGTGACCAGAAAGAACTAGTAAACACTGGCAATTTGGATCATGTAGAATTATTTGTTTTCAGATAGGAAGCAATTTATACAAATTATGGGTGTTTTTCAATATATGTACTTGACTGTTCTTGTGTTCTCTCATACCCGTTTGACGTCACTTACCGAAGACCAATTCCAATACTCAAGATCAGAAGTACAGAGGCCAATTAAAATCCCCAAATGTCATTGTAGCCCCACCCCAAAAACCAAGGATGCACTGGTTGTATCCTTGGCAACGAGAACAATCCCATGCTTCACTGCATCCCAAATTCGTTCTTGGGAGGCAAGTTAGCAAGACCGCTTACCGCTTCCCAAAAACACAAGTATGATCTTTGCCTTCTTGGTAGTATTGAGAAACACCCATTGACTGCTGAGCTAATATCGCCCCACCACTACCCATCATCCCTCAGGGAAGCAGGGGTTCTATGGTTGCCTAGCTACACCGGCCCCACCTGGAGCAAGTGGCGAAGGCAGTGGTGAAGGGGGTGATCAGGCCGGACAGGAAGCTGTAGGGGTTCTTGCGGGTGAAGGCGAAGTAGATGAGGGGCAGCACGAGACCCCCGTGGATAACGTGGCCCAGGATGGAGGCAAAGATATACTTCCCAAGGCTGGTGACCAGCAGCACTACATCCTCCATCTCAACGATTTTGCTGCCCACCAGGAACATGATGCCCACGGGCACGTACCTGAAAGACGACAACGATGCCGGGACGACATGGTATACATTGCCTTACAAGGGGTCAGAGGTCAATGCAGAGAAACCTGCTCAGTGAATGAGCCATATCTAAGTGCCACAGGGTAAAATGGCCAACACGTAAGTGTTTTTAAGACTGTGCATAAACACCTTACTCATTAGACCTTTATGTAGCAGTTACGAGTGCATTCATTCAGGCTGCCACCTTTAAGCTGACTGTCACATAACCTGCACTCCTTTTATAATTAAGAAGAGAGGCTAACGAATCAAAAAGGGAAGGTAAAGTCTCAGGTATCTTGTTATCGTTACAGACTACGATGTTTCACACACAAGGAGAATGACAGAGAAGTTTGACCGGCACCTGCTGGCCACTCACCACATGATCCAGGAGACCAGCACCATGGTGGCTTCATTGAAGGCGTTAAAGAATCTTATGAGCTCCTCGCCCTCGGAACCCAGCTTCTTCAGCGCCACCCCAAACACCATGGCAAAGAGAACCAGGCCCAGGATGTTCATGCCGTCCGACTCCACACCAAACGGTACCTGTGTTCCGTCAGAATAGGGCAGAACAGCAGGCGGGAAGTCATAGTTAAAATGACCGTGAGATGATGACCATCATGGTGACCCTTTGAGGTAAGGGGAGAGGTAGCAATTTAACGGAGTTCTCGAAACCATTTAAACCCATCCAGCACTCAGACACTAATATGACTACAAAGACAGTCTGGAGGATGATTATGAAAACACCAACTTTACAAAGTGTCCATTCCATTGCCTGTACTTCACAGAACTCCAGCAATTTCTATGTTCATTACTTAAAGTCAGTGATGCACAGTGAGTCTACTGGCCACCCAGTACATGACCCTGTCGAGTCTGGATCAGTGACCCGTGAAAAGCGCAGGCAGGAGAATGAGGCTCAGCTATCGGTGCGAATCACGGAGCCGAGCGCAACAGGCTGTAGGCGCCAGCTTTGTTTTACAGGGAAATCCCTGTGTTATTCAGGGCTCTGCTGCGATGGGAGCCTCTCTGTACCTCCTGGAAATGCTCTATGAGCAGCATTCAGCAGAGAAACACAGCGGACTCTAGAGGCCTGTTAAAAAACAGCGGGAGTTTCAAAAGGCACAATAGAAAAACCGTGTGGTCCTGCGGCACTGCCAGCAGTCCCATTGTTACGGGACGCGCTGACCTGCCAACTCTGTCCCAACACGAACGGACAGAATGTCTGTTTGACAACGACGACAACCTGGGACAAAATGCAGGAACACTGCATAAGCCTCAGAAAACAGGCCCTGGGACATCAGGAAACATCCGGAAGTTAACAAAAACCCCTGAGCTCATTGTCCCTCTCAGCATGGCAGGGTGTGAGACCGTACGCAGTCTATAAACAAAAGATTCGGCCATCTCAGCTGCACAGAGATGTTACATTTCATTTGCAACCAGTAATAATAGTGATATTGCAACACCCAACCTGATACGGACCAGAGAAATTCTGCACCAGGACCTCCACCCTTGAACCTCGCTGACAGCCTTTCCCATCGTCTCCTTGACCCCATATGATCCATCCCCTCTGTCATCCAGCTCCACCCGCTTTGTTCCTGGATCTCTCACATCCACCCTTGAAGACTCCCGCAACCCAACACTTCTGTTTTCATATCCTTTTATTTAATGGAGAGTTCATAACGCCAGGGGGAGGTACTGATACACACTGTGCGATCTTCTCACCTTCTGGTAGATAAGCGTTCCGTTGGTGTCATTTCCCACGGCAATCATCTTGTAATCAGTTGCGTACTGCGGACGGCAAACACAGAGGAGAAGGGGGGTTAGAGTGAGTGAAATTCAAATCTAACCATTTGGCAAGATTTTTCCTTAGTTTACTCATGGCTTCCTCAATCTTGGCCTCTTACAGTTCACATTTTCTATCTGAGCTTGGAATCCCCGGTGCTGCGCTCTTCTCAAAGAGAGATTTCCTTTCAAGTGATAGAGGTCTTTCCTCTAGTGGCTCCAAGCCAGACTGGGAACAGAGACCCATTTGTGATTGGACTCACTGGAAACGGGTTGAGGGAATGGTGTGGAAGACCCATTGGATGAGGGCAGTCCGATTCCAGTTTCTCCCTCTGAAAGCTGAACTGCCTTCGACAGCCCCCCCCCCCCCCCACAGTGTGAGCTCCACCCCCCCGTTGCAGAGGCCTTCTCCAGTGTCTATGTGCTTGCTGACTTACCAAACAATATGGGCCATGCTGACTGTGGAACGAGAGACATTTCAACCCTACAGCTGCCTTGGTTCTGTTTTTTTTTTTTATTCAGAGGGAGAGGTGAGATTTATGGGTGCTTAAGCCAACATGGACTTTAATGTTAGCCCAGCATTGGCTGGATATTAGCTAAAACTTCAGCAGAGGATGTGGCCTAAACACTGTTCTAATAATGTCTGGAAACTCAAACTGGAAAATAATTAAAAATGACCTGGAACACCTTCAAAAGCAGCATTTACTACCATTCAAACCATGTGTTTGTGTGGGGCCCCTGGTAAGTTGGCCACAGATACTGACTACAACCAAACACCTTATTGACAGTATCAGGGATTCACCCATAGAAGCAAAGTAAATTCCAAGAAACAAAAATATCTTGTAAGCCCACGGAAAGCCTCGGGTGGTTGGAGTTGCTCTATCAATAGACGACCTCAAAACCCAAGCAGGTTACAACTAGCAGCTGAATTTCGGTTAATTATGTCAACTTTACAATTACTGTTTAGGAATCACTCCCAGTTAACTGTCCAATTGCAGATCTTAGCATGCCACACTGGTTTTGGAGATTCTAGGGAAGAATGGGGAGATAATCAGTCTTTTTTTGCACCTTTCATAAAAAAATGTGGTATCTCTTGTTGAATTGTTCCCCATATTTCCCAATTCTTCTTCCCTAAATTTACTTGCGCTCTAATGATACATTGTTTTTTGTCCCCATTAATGGATCCTGTAAAAAAAAAATCTGTGGAACTACAGCTGTCCCAGGATTGCACGTGCCTCCCCAAATGTACAGTTTTGATGACCCCTGGCCCCTGCTGTTCTCAGCAAGATTACGGGTTCACTACGCTTTAAAAACGACAGTCACTTGTCCTGTTAATGTATCATCGGAGGGTCAGCTTTCTGCAGAAATCTGAGAGCTCCGGAATCCGGTGGGGTGGTGGGGGGGTTGATCGGTCATTAACATTCCGGTATCGCTGCGAGATCTCTTAAGAGAGGCAGCTTGGAACCTTAAGACCCCTTTTCACTATTCTTCGATTGTCAGGCATATTGCTAGGACAGACCTCAGGCTGATTTTCAGTCTTTCTTCCCTCACACATTAAAATACCTGACAGTGATTGTCAAATACAGAGGGGCTTAAATGCTACGACTTGTCACTGGCCGGTTAGACATTAGCGGCGAGGCAAGCTTCCTGCCGGAGGGCAGTAAATCTGTCAGCAGACAGGGTGCAGACACATGGTAGGTCCATTCTGGTCCATTCACAAGTCTTTAACCAAGCTCATACTGTCACAGGAGCTGAGGGACGCAGCCTCCAGGCACATCAAAGGCCAGACAAAGACGGCAGAGGAATCAGATTGCCACGGCAACAGCACAACCCCTTAGCGGCACACGACAGGTAAAGGGAAGCCAGAATCGAAGGAAAAGAGACCAGCCAATAATTTAACTGACAGGCAGTGAATTAAGCAGCAAACAGCAGGCGCAGAAGCACCAGCAAGGCCAGTAGCCTGTTTCGGGCTAGCCGTCCACGGCACGGAAGCAACGGACAGCTGGTGTCTTACCGTACGAAAGGCAGCAGCCACGAGATTAGCTGGAAACAGGTTCCTAAGGCAGGAGACAAATATGCAAATAAATAAGTGCATTTTCAATGCACTCGAAAGGCTATGATGCCACCCACATTCTTAGTGTTACTGAAAACTCTAGGCCTTAATGTCCTGTGTTCGCTGGCAGCAAATGAATTAGGGACGACCCAGCAAACAGGCACACACAGACACACGAGTCAGGCACCAAGCTCTCAGGCATCCATGGAAAATAAGACCGCTGTGTTTGTGTGTCCTTCACCCCAACGTCAGAGTTTAATTAGAGGCCCCACGTGTGTTTGGAAAGGGCAATCTTCATAACAGCATCCCAAGAATGTTAAAATTCATTTGTGTAAACACATGATGTGTAATCTCTGCTGTTTGGTACATACATGGAACCAGTGTAAAAAACATCGTGCACGCATGGGTGGGAGGCTCCCACTGCATGAAAATCCTCTTTTAGACCATCTGTGGGCATACCCCCCCATACACACTGGCTAACCAACCGCGACACCCACTCACATGACATGAAAAAGAAATGGGATTACTTTCAGATCCTCACGCATGCTTGGTCCAGAAAGCTTTTTTTTCCACGTGGTCCATATTAAGCAGTTATTAATATAAAGCTTGACTTTTGTAAATAATTTATCTCATTTAAAGCTGTTTTAAGTCACGGAGAGGGGACATTACATGGCTTATCTGTTGAAATGCAGAATGTGGTCCATGGTGTATAATTCAAGTAACATGATTATCGACTGATTATCATATTTCCCACAAAACTATAGTTCACAGCATTTGTTGTTGAGGGATCAGGTAACGGGTGAAAGAGCTTATGTCTATCTTGCGGCTGTCCGGACCCCGAGGCGAAACCCCACCGGCCTCCTGCTCGCTATCTTCGGCCCTGGCTCCAGTGTACCACTGCCTCTCCGTGTTTTAACAGCTGCTGGGTTTCCCTCAGCTGAGAAGGACGCGGCGGGTCCGAGTCTGTTTCAATATATACTTTTCTCCCACGGTTTTAATAAATAACTTATTTTAAGTCTAGGAAACTACCGGCACATGGACGTATAATTTTTTTTAATATTGCTATTATTATTATTATTATTGTTATTATTATTATTGCTATTATTATTATTGCTATTGTTATTATTTTTATTGCTATTATTATTATTATGCAGCCTATTAATTCTGCGATCACGCACGTCCTTAGATGAGTTCAGAAGTTCAGAACTTCCTTCAAACGGTTTAAAGCCGACAATAATCAAAATTTTAAATTTAAGAAGTCACAATACACGTTCTCATAAGAGTTAACTTACCACACTTTGGCTACGTCGTTTAATGTAATATATTTAATATACACGCAATCATTTTATTATACATACATCAATAACTGTTATTGGTACTGCAAAAGTATAAAATATGACTATTCTCCTGCAGATAACAAATACATATATAGGTACAGTAATACTTAGGTTTATAAATTGGCCTAGTAATAATCATTGTTTCCTCCCTCCTTTAGCCTGTAAAACCGTCTTTTTGTTACCTGGCAAGATCTAAAAACGAGTCGGTGGTCTCCTTGTTGGTAGAAATGCTTTCGAGCCCCAAGCTGTTGGTGTTGAGGGCACTGGCGCCGACGCCGGGTTTGAGGATGAAGGCCAGGGCCACGCCGATCGCAGAAGCGATGAGAGTGGTGACAAAAAAGTACGCGACCGCAATTCCGCCGAGTTTGCCCAGGGACCGGGTGTCCAGGCTGGCGGCGCCTGAGATCAGACTGCACACCACCAAGGGGAGGATGATCATCTTCAGCATCCGCATTAGCATTTCCCCGGGAAACGCGAAGTAAGTCATCTCTGCCCGGGTGAGCTTCATGCTTCGGATCATCATGCCCAGCCCAACACCCACCAGCACGCCCGACACCGTAAGTATTACCAACAGATTCCTCTTCAAAAATTCTGCGAACTTGTCTTTAAAAGATTTTGGATCACGCTTGGCTGCAGCCGTGATCACCGGCACCGCGCATTCGGACATGGCATGGCCATTGATTTCGTTCTTCTTCTCCATTTTATTTGCAAAAGCAACGAGTACAAAAGACCGAAATGGGAGCGAGCGGCGTGTTTCCGTATCTCTGACAGATTTTCACCGTTAAAAGTCAAGAGCTCATGTGCTAGGCAGCACAGCGAGCGCTGGATAAAGTGCGCTGCACATGCGCACACTCCTGGCTATTCTGGAAAAACTCATGATGCAACAGGACGAAAAATTGCCCCCCAGTTGCCTTATTCCTTGATAAGGCAAATAAAAGGTAGTGCTCCCGTGCTTTTTATTACAAAACTGCTCTTTCCATGTCGGACCACAACAAATGGCATTTCTTGCAACCAGAAATACACGTGGAAGTGAATGAGTACCAGTGTATCTATAGACTTTAGATATACATATATTTTTTATAGATGCAGTATCTTTGCACTGTGTAAAATTGCTCCGGAGTCCTTTATATGAAACCTAAATATTACAGACCTATATATTTGATCGACAATGGCTTTGGTAAGAATGGCTTGGTATTTCTTTAAAAATGAAAATATGACATTTAAGTATACAACTAATTGTATTTATTGCAGTAAAATGTTTTTTTTTTTTTTTCATTTTAACACTTCGGGTGAAAATCGACAGTGTAAAGTAAATAAGTCGCTTTCTCAGCTTGCAGAGGTGCAACACGTCTGCCCTCCCTAGTTTTCCCGAGAATTGGACATACGGGAGAAATTGTGTTGTGCGTTTCATGAACACTGGGCGGCGGTAGGTGCTAAGAATGGGCGATTAACTTTTTTAGGCGCGTGAGATTACATTATCATTGGCAAGGCAATCTAACTTAGCTTAATTAAATTGTATAGAAATGTTCTAACCGAATTATAGGCCACAAATGCTCGAACGACATAACTTTATTTTATTACATTAATAATCTTTAGACAGTAAACTACAGGTTGTTATCTGTATGTTTGTTAATGTTTGTATGAACAATTATCGTGGTATTAACCAACATTAATAGATATAAGAAAATAGTTTTTGAAGCGCTAATAAGATCCATTTTTATTTTATTTTTGCTTGAGCTACACATGGCTATTATTTGTTCGTTTTTATTTCGATATATCGAAGACATATTTGGTGAAATCGAGTTCTGTATGAAACATTTTATTATATTGTATTTTATTTATTTACCTGGTGTTTTTGTTGTTACGTTCTTTATTATAAGACATTAGGTTCATTCTACAAAGAAACATTTAAACTTTAATTAGTTCCGTGCCTTTTCATTTGATGATAGGATTAATCTTGATTCTGCTAACAGTGGCAATTGCCAGGAGTTCTTCGGCAAGACGAAGCTACAAGTTTTCCGCAAATTAACTAATGCATTGAAGCAGTGTGTGCCGCAAATAGCGACTAGTATGGCGCCACGGAGTGCTGCACCGAAGTCAGCTGCCAAAATGGTATTGCTAATTTCCTACCGTCCCCTAAAATACAGCAAGTTCCCTGTCAGCTGTCTGACGCTCTTTCTCCACCACATGCTTGTGTCCTGCCTACGCTTATACTCGATGCGTGGCCCAAAACTTTATCTCCCTTTGTATAACTGATCACTTGATCTGATCTTGGGTGTGTAATTAAAAAAATCGTAATTTCAGTCACTTATTTAAAAATGTTAGGCTTTCTAGTGGAATCTGAGCCATACGTGTCCTGTTTTGCTGCACAGATTTAACTACGGACAAAAGAGCCGGAGCCAGGCTCTCAGCGGGCACCGTGCCAGAGTACGCTACTTTCTTTCTTTTGTCGCGTCTAACGGTCGTGTGCATTGTGCTCCGTAACTCTGTATCTGCAGCCGGTGCCCTGACAGCTGTGCACCGTGCAACAGCGGTCGCTTGTCGTAGAAGCGGGGTTACGACTTATAAGAACGGGTGATCCACTTTAACCTTTCAGTTCACTGAGATCCCGCAGACAAATTCATGACGGGGAAAGGCACTGTGACTCAACCGCCTGTGCAAGTTTGGGATTTAAATAAACAAGCTTTGCGAGTATTTGTGTTGCCTAAAATGTATTTTGGAAAATGGCACAAACGCATAGACAAATGAAGCTTTATACTTTCGGTTAAAAGGAGGAAGTACACAATGCGGATAAAAATAGATATTTCCAGAGGGCAAAGTTCAGGAACCAAGTGCGTGTAAACAAGACAAGTGGTTACACATCTTGCGCTTACAGGAAGAGCGCTATACTGTTGCCTTTAATGCAGCAAGTCTAAAACTCATACTGTATTTTCAGCTGGTTGGGTAAGATGCTTAAAATAACCCATTGACAGTCTGAACCTTACATGAACTTACATCAGGCACTAGTTGTGTGTAAATTTAGCCTATAAAATGTGTGCCCAAAATTAGCGTATAAACGAATAGTTTCGGGTTCCTTTATTAAATCAGTAAAACATTCGTGTTTAATAAATGTTCACAAGGTTAGTTAATTATGTTTTTAGTTCTTAAAGCTCAACTGCAAGCCGGAGGGGTGTCGGTTATTTTTGTAATATATTATAATCTTTATCATAAATACAGTGTGCTTCGGTACAGTACAATACAAGAGGGTGATCGGTGTCGTTACTGTACGTGTTAAATTACAGCCAGGGAGAAAGGCAGCCTTTTGCGAGCGGAGTTGGATAGGCTGTCTGAATTAAGAGACGCTCCATCACGCCGGGATCCTATTGGGTTCTGAGGGCTGTGTGGGCGGGATCTAAGGCGGCGACACAGCAATCCGATTCGTCGCACGAGCGATCAATCAAGTTAAATGCCCTGGGCTTGCGGGCTGCGTTTCTGCTGGCGGTGCCAGTGCCTGTTCCAGGGCAGTGTGCGATCGCGAAGACTTGTTACTCCGTGTGGAGGCGAGCGAATGAAAGGGGGATCCGATCGAAGTGCTTTTAATATTAAAGAACGTGGCCAGTCAGTACATACAGCAGGACATCGAGGAGGATCACATTTCCGTGCCACTTTGCGAGCGCTGCGTGATATTTTTGTTTGATCTCTTTTAAATGAGTTATTTTTAATTGCGTCGTATTCACACTGGACCGTCCCTCCAAAAGGGTGAGTATCTAAAGCCTGCACTCTACGAGGGCATCATCCCGGTCTTGTCTGATTCCGATTTGGGTCAAGGAGTTACAACGGGACAGGAGGGTAGGGTCTGGGGGGGGGCACCATGTTTGTTCGTGTGACTGTTTCTTAAAAGTCGCAGGAACGTCGACAGTATTTAAAATTTAAGTCGGAGCAGATTTTGATGGAACTTCAACAGCAACGTTTTAGACAAGTCGTTAACTCTCACAAGCACTGTGATTAAAGCTTTATGTAACAGAGATCGCAAGTGCACTTGAACTGTATTTATGTGTATATTATTAGGCTGACCTGAAATATAGGTTTAAACTAATATATAGGGGGTATTACTGCTGGTCTGAATGCAGGGCATCTCGGTCTGCACGGTAGCATGTTCCCCACCCCTTACTCGTGGAAGCAGGACACATTTGCACTGTTGTATAACAGAGTTTTGTAAGGCTGTGGTTTCTCACAATAATGAAATCGCTTTTCCTTTCCAGGCGAGTTTTAAATTGAGTTGTTTGGTTCTCTGTGTTGTAAACAGGCACTCCATCGTGTCTGTGTTGTGGTAGGATCCAGAGCATCTTCAACCTGCTCCCACAGGGCCCCCTTTCAGTTATCCCGGGCTGGAGGTGCTGTCCGACACAGGGAATGTAATTCCCAACAATGCTCTGCGTGGCTGGAGATGCCAGCTGTGGATGTAATGGACCAGGTTCCCATAGTTTGTTTCCTGGTTAGTTGCTTTAGTGTAAAGTAAAAGTTGACTTTGCAGTCCGACCTGTTGCACGTTCTGTGGACTCAATGGAGTCCATCCTGCGTTTGGCTACCCCTAGGATTTGTCGATACATGTGGGAATGCATGTGCGTTTAGGCATGTGATGGGCAGAGGGGCAGCATCTTCAGGGCATGGTTGCAGTTGACTTGGGGGCTTTGCAGAAAGTAGCCAAAGACCACACTGATGTTCCTCCCCCCACCACATGTGATGGATTTGTGTGTGAGGGCTGTTGGGTTTGTGAGTATCACAGGCCTTGGCAGGGACTGAGGTTGGGTCATGAGGGCACGATCTGCTGTCAGATCTCACGCCACGGTCACCAGGAGTTTGACCAGGTCCCTGGTCACCAGGTGAGATGTGACAGGGACCAGCCCATGGAAAGGTGACAGAGGAACCTGGTGCCAACAAATATCCCTACAACTCTTCATGTGGTCGGTTTTCCTCTTCCTGACACATAGAAACGCTTCGTGAAAAAGAAGCAGCACTTGATTGGTCAGTCGGCGTCCTGCGTATACCCTGGAGATGATTCCCCCCATGGTCTCTGCAATCTGCTCCGGCACGCAACAGTAGATGTGCCATTGAGGACAGGCAGAGGTCACTGGGGCATTTTCTGCGACCACCTACTCCTTTCCGAGGAGCTGTATTATCGCACCCTCTTTGTGTGATAGTGCAGCAGTCGCTGTTGGTTATTTTTCACTGTTTTGAGTCGTTTTAATGGGGCGGGGTGGATTTTTGGGTCATCCGCAACAGGATGCGTAATTAAGGAGATGTATGGCAGCGCCCCCTGTCAGGCACCGGCTGTAGAGCTCTGCAGGGCGATTACTCAGTCTGTGCTCAGATAATATGTCCGAGGTACCGCGTGTGATTTAATCTCGGCACGCAGAACTGGATTGAAGCAAGGAAGAGCCCAGAAAATAACGCAGGACATTTTCGTTTTTTTTGTGTGTCAGACAGGAAGCTGGTGATATTTGCTTCGATTTCCCAGCAGACGATGGTGTCTGGGTCGCCAAGGAACCCCGTTTATGCTGGCCCCGTATTAATTGGAATGGAGTTAGTGTGGTGTAAAGTCAACACACCGTGACGGATCTCTCCAATTTGGAACTTTCGAGTGGCTGCGGTGAATTTCAGTTTTATTGCTGTCATTTCAGTTCAGGTTGTGTCTCGGTGCTAATAATCTGTTGCGGGCCCTCGTGGATTTTTAAAATCAAATTAAACATGTAAATCAGGGAGCCTTGGGAAGATGGCTCGGGTGGCTTAGTGGCTGAGCCCCCACCCACCCCATGTTAATTTGTCCTCAGGGTGGTGGTGGCGGCGGCAGTGTGGGGAGGGGGGGTGATTAGCGGAACCTGCTATTTATCACGGGCATTAGGACGTTAAGGTGTCATGGAGTCATTCCTGCCCCCGCATCCGATCCTGGCAGATACAAAGCCACACGCGCGCCTAGACTTCATTACGCCCCGCAGGTCGGCTAGTCACGGCAGACAATGGATGTCTCTCCCCGTATCCCTGGCTGCCTCTGACGCCAGACCAGACAGAGCCCACTGAAGGTGGAATAAATTGAGTTTCTCCTTAGGTTTGTTTTCTGCGCCTTTAGCCGGTGACAGTTTGGGTGGGCGGCAGGGGGTGCTCGTGCCCCCCTCACTCTCAGGGGGCGTGAGAGAGTAAGCTCAGACTGTTGTTTCTCTGATGGCCTACTTGCTCCATGTTTCATCAGCCCGCTGTCTCCAGGAACTCCCCTCTCGCTGACCCACACTCTGATTGGCTGATAGGAATCGAGTGGGCGTGGTTTGTATCCTCAGTGTTGGCGCTCAGGTTATGGCCTCAGCTGACACTGATGGGGGATTTTTCTTTTTTGTTTTTAATGGGAAGGGGTGTGGCCTGTGGTATTTGAGCAGACCTGGGAGTGGCCTGGCAGGTAAGAGGGGATGGGACGGCAGGCGGGTGGGTGGGAGCAAACTGATGCCAGACAGCGCCAGTGTTACCCTCATAGGGAACACGGCTTGTGAAGGACTTGGGTCCGTTTAGCATCTGTGATGTCATTGTTCTTCAGTAATTGTTTTTTTTTTTTATGTGGCCATTCAGATGACTGGCACTGACGGAGTGTGGCAGATGCCCGTCTCTGTGACCATCTCTGCCACAAAGGTTAAAAGATGTTTTTGTCGGCCACAGTGCTCTCTATTGTTTATTATTTTTCAATGTTCCAAATCACCATCTTTATTGATGGAATTTGCATCCTCTGGCTTGATATACACCCTGGTGACTGAGGGGGGGGTCCTGTTCTTGGGGGATGTATGTGAGTGTTTTCCTATTGCCGTTTTTCCGCTATTGTGCCAAGCAGGGCCAACGACAAACCAGGCTGGATGTATGATTTTTTTTTTTCCATTATAATCAGTAACCTGGACGGAGGTGTTGACTTTGTAGGAGTTAGGGAGTGGAAAAAAGCTCCAGTCCATGATTAACCGTGATTAAGACGCAGGTCCCATCTGATTTAAGATTATCACTCTTCATTTGGAAATACACAAATGTCAGCTAGAGTGACTATTACCTAAACTGAAAGTCGGCTAACCAGCCCGGGCTAAAAGCATTGAGCTGTTCTTTTCAGAGATGGTGTATCGCTGCTACCTGTGGAGGGTATAAATACCTGTACTCTGCCAACATAAAGCTCTGTATTTCAGCTTGATAGCTGTAGGTCCCACTGGACAAATCGCTGCCAAAACAAGGATTGATTCATGTTCTTTGTAACTATTATTTTGCAAAATTTACTGAAAACTTCTGTCCCACAGCCTCCCATCTGTGGAGCGCCAAGCCATGTTCCCAGTGGTGCCGTAGCCCCGTGCTGGATGGATGGATGCAGTTCTGTTGTTTCGCACGCCTCTCCCTGACAGCAGCTGTGCAGTGGTTTCAGGTTGAAGGCGGCCTCCGCCCCTGATGGGTATCCCATGCGGGGCAGGGCCTGAACCTTCATAGGTTGTCCTGGATTGGCAGCGCCTGTTGAGGTGAAAAGGACATACCTCCATGACTTCGTGCTCGTTGACAGAAGTGGGAGTTTGAGACGCCGTCCGACGTCCAGTTGCTGAAGTAATGATGTAATGACACGGTGGCGTTTACCTGCCCGAGGAAGCCGGTGTGGAGCGTTTGAGCGGGTAGCTTTTAATGGAAGGGACCCACGTGGCACTGCTGGTTTAAAAAGTAACTGTAAACCATTGTGTAATGGTAACTGGCCTCCACCCACTATCAAATCTGATATAGGCCAGTGCTGATCTCCGGGGCCCCTCCCAACAGCCCTGGGGCGGGCCACTCAGGGCCAGGCTGACAGGGGCCCGGTACACACACCGCTCTCTAATCGCTATGGCACCAAACGTAGTCGCAGGTACAGTTATACCCCGCTAGGAGTCATTTGCTTTAATATAGATGTTGGTAGTAGGAGCGTGTGGGGGCCATGGATATCCTGGCTCAGCACTTCATAGGCACCCCTCATGTAAAATAATTAAAATTTATACAGTCTATCTGATGCTGTTATCCAAAGTGACTTATAGTAGAGGGGAGGGTTACAACTTATGGTGGCTTCCTGGGACTCGAACCCGCGGCGTTTAGGTTATTAGCACAATCCTCTACTTGTTGAGGTACTGGAGCACATATTTTATACATTTAAACATTAAACCCCCCCTTGGTAAATTCTACAGCAGGGGGCCCAAGGTAACATTATGTCAGGGGGTCCAGAATCTCTAGTTACGTCCAGGTTGGTAGTGAGCTGATTTCTGATGAAAAGGAGAGATGGTTCGGATAAAAAAAAAAAAAAAAAAAAAAGGGCGCTGTGGCGCCTAGTGGGTCAGCATGTCCTGGGCTGTGTTGATGCTGGATGTGATGTGTGTGTTAATGAGGATTTATAAAGGCACCATCCCTAGTTAACTGGTGACCAGTGGGTCACCAACCTTCCACAGCCTCATGACTCCCTCTGACATCAAATGTTATCAGCAACACTCTGAGCCGAGTTCCGATCCCCCCCAACCGCTAGCCTGTCCCTCCCTCCCAACCTGCAGGTAGCACGCCCTCATTAACGGTCCACTGCCACCACCACATCAGTTTGGGAGGGGTGAGCGCCTGTTTAAAGTCTCTACAGGCAGACCCCCTCGCAGGCAGAAAAAAGGCCCCTTTCTCCAGGTTTGGGCATGCTCACTGAGCTTTCCGTTAGAGTCGATGGACCATGTAGAGCACGCAGCCACAGCCCGCACCGTAAAAATTCCCACTGAGACACCCCATGGAAAGGGCACCTGGGTTCCCGTCTTCAGCCACTGAAAGTCAGAGCTGTGAGGGTGACAGAGCGCCCATCAGGGTGACCTGCGGTGTCCCATTTATTTAAAGGGTGTTTAAATAGCTCTGCCTCCAGAAACAATGCTTTTGTTTAATCTTCATATTTACCTACAAAAAAACGCCAAGACCAGTATTTTTCATTTTCCTGTCATATTCTCGTTATGGATCTTAAGCTGTCTTTGCTGCATTTTTAATTTTCTTAGGGTTTAACTGCTCTTTCGCAGTTCCGCTGGAGGGCCAGTAGGTGGTGCAGTGGTTAAACCTGGACGTGATAAATTTAAATTGCATTTCTGCATATCAAGCAGTTAACTGCTATGCTCTTAATCCAGGTACCTCCTCTTATGTGTGCAGTTATACCCCTGCATAGCGTCAGTAAATTACCTGCATAGATGGTAAATATTTACGTGTTGTGTGATTCTTTTCATACTGAAGCTTCTTCTACAAAAAAAAATAAGACTTGCAGGTTGTTGGTGCTGGTAGGTGGAGGGCTGTGACAAAGCCCCCCCCCCTTCCCTGTGACCACACTGCAACCACAGGGCAAAATATTTCCTTTCTCGAAGCAGCCATGTTTGTATGCACTAGCAGAGTTAGGGCAGTCGATTCCCCAGCAAAACTCTCCCTGGCCGTCCTTCTGTGTGCTGGAGCTTTATCTATTCGGCTACCGTCTGCCCTGTTTGTTTTAGTCTGTTTTAAAACATTTTTACAAAAGGCTAGAGGGTGCTATCTGGCATACAGGCAACTCCGTGGTGATATTTCTGTCACTGCAGGTGTGTGTTTAGTTACGCTCAATACTGCGGCCCTTAGCTTTACTACACCGGGCAAGAGAGAGAAACTGATGCCAGACTCGGGTCCACATAATGGACTAAGGACAGCCAGGGACAAAGGAACGACAGAGGCTGCGGCAATGTCACACGCCGGGGCCGATTGAGGAAAGGCTCAGCCCACACAGGCCTCTCTTGGTGCTCAGCAGATGTTCGGACCATATTTATTTCTGGAAATATCCGTGCGACTTGTCCGTGCATTCTCGCCCTGGTCATGGGATGAAAGCTGCAGAGTTTGTGGGAGTTTGCGAGATGTCGGATTGTGGGAAGGGGAGAGGGTATGGGGGGGGGCATGTGTATGTCTGTTTGGAGGAAAGGGGGAGTGGGGGGGTTGTGTTTTTGTTCTCTGTTGCCGAGCAATGGGGGCGAAAGCATTGGTAACAGCTGTGGGGGTGTTGAAGCTTTTCACTTCCCCTCTGCCGCAGAAGCCCTGAAGGCAG
>JAAGVU020000061.1:7013240-7045857 GCA_011763525.2 Mormyrus iriodes
TGTAGGTCAAATAGCGACGGGGGGTACAAACCAGGGCTGAAACAGGCACTGTAAGCAGTTTGGAAAGTGGGAATGCAGGAGAGGATTGGGGGACGCATGGGTGTCAGAGTGTGACG
Source organism: Mormyrus iriodes (assembly GCA_011763525.2). NCBI lineage: Eukaryota > Metazoa > Chordata > Actinopteri > Osteoglossiformes > Mormyridae > Mormyrus > Mormyrus iriodes. Next base: position 7,013,357 of record JAAGVU020000061.1, read on the forward strand.
TTTGCTTGTAGGAGCAAAAGTAGCATCGGGGACCCAAGGATCCCCACAGTGAGGCAGACCACGAGACCAGATGCTGGCACTCCCAGCATGCATTGCAGCAGCACCCCATCTCCTCCCCCCCCCACCCCCTCCCGTGCAGAGAGCGCGCCCTCTCCTGGCTGCCACAACGGTGCCCCCAGGCTGCCATTGTTCTGCCACACATGACCCGTGGGACACCAACCAGAGGTGTCTGGCTGGAAGTGGGGGGGCGGTAGGCAGGGCAGTTGGAACATCGCAGCATGAGTCCTGTCCACATGGTGCAGGATTTTTTGATTCCATGCCCCCCCCCCCCCAAAGAAAAAAAAACGCCAAGAGCTCCCTTCGTAAGACTGGTGGCAGGAATCACAATCGTGAAGCTTTTTCCAGAAGGGTTTTTTTTTTTTTTTTTACGAGAAAACGATCCAAGTCTTTCCACATGTACACGGTCCAACCACTGTGATCCGGCACCTTTTGGACTTCACAGGTGAGACAGCCAAAGATAGAGGGGCAGCGATGACAGCGGGGGCTGGAAAAAATAAATCCACAGGCGGGGGGGTTGGGCTCTGGGATGGAAACTTTGAGGCCAAAGTAAAACAAAGCTGTTGACTTGCCATGCCGTAATGGCAGTGGGTCCGAGTGCCGGGAACCAGCAGCCGCGGGACACCAAAGTAAAGGGGGAAGCCGGCGTTCCGGAGCCCGTGGCCCCCAGATGCCTGAAGAATTTTTAATAGGAGCCAGGGGTTTGCCAGTGCCAGGAAACAGAGAAGAAAATCTCTTCGGTGAGGGAGTTTTCTCATGAGATACCTGGGCTTAGCTGATATTCACTATAGTCGCTGTGTGTGTGTGTGTGTGTGTGTGTGTGTGTGTGTGTGTGTGTGTGAGGTCGCGGTGAGCAGAGAGCTGTGTCGATTCCACGCCATCCGATTATCAGATCTGAGGGTTTACCAGATACTGTGCTTGTCGTTATGTACATCAGAGCAGAATGCAGAGATAGCAGGAGACTTTGGCTACCGCAGAATAATGAGTGTATGTGTGACTACAGAGCTTTGAATTTGTGCAGAGCTGAGTGCGTGCGTGCGTGTGTGTGTGTGCGTGTAAGACCCACGAGCAGCGGAAGGTAAAAGGATGAATGGGGAACAGCAGTGACTGGTTCAGAACCAGGTGGCTTAACGTAATTTTAATTGTGACCCTGTGACAGTGGGTTTGAATTTCAGGGAGGATACCAGCTGTTATGCCACGGTGGGGGGGCTTAGAGTTTTTAAGATGGCATCCAGCTGTACGTCTGTGAAAAAGGTGAGGCGGGATGTGTGTGAAATGGCCAGGTGCTTCGGGTCACAGATGTCAGGGTGCGGGAAGCGTAAGTATGGGACACTCGATCACAACAGCGGATTGAGGGGGTTGCATCTAGGTTTAGCCTGTTTGTGTGTTACTCTCCTTTTTAAATCCCTTCATTGTTGCTTGAAACAGGAACACAGTGGCAGTGGTTACTAAATTTGTGACCAGATGGTGGCGCTAGCGAGACCTACAATAAAAATGACCCACCTTGAGTCGCAGTGAAACAAAAACAGATTAAAAAAAACATTAATATCGAAGTAAGTACTCTGAAAAGTGCCCAACTTTGTCGTTTTTCTGGCTCGTTATGACATGCTACCTGGCGTGAGGTGACCAACCATGGGGCAGACCAGCTTGCTGCTTGGGGGGGTGGGGGGTGTTTGGAGGCAGAAAGTCCATGCCGTGGCGTCTGCACACGCGACACGCTGCCTCCAGCCCGGCTGGCCCAATCAGCGTTGCATTCCCATTGCCTAGCGTTGAAAAATAAAAGCACAACTTCCTGTTTGGATGAAGGAGTCAGAGACCGAGAGAGAGAGAGAGAGAGAGAGTGGACATGCTTCAACAATTTATTCATGTGACTTATCAGAAAACACACTCTTCAGTGGAAATCCTGCCATAGGTCCTCTCTCCACTCCGCTTACATTTTCTTTTTACTCTGCTTCTTTTTAAACTGGCCACAGAAAGTTAAACAAACGCCACGCCGGGCCTTCCTTTAATCTCTCCTCATGCGAAACCTTTTACCCCAAACTGATTTTTTTTTCTTTTTTTTGTTCCATTAATTTTTTTCTCCTTACGCTTAAAACCAACGGTGTATTTTAAAGTTGTTTTTGAGGTCAAGCCAGGGGAAATGAATGGGGATGACAGAAATGACAGGATGGATGGATGGATGGATGGGCATCTGGCTCTGGAGCCTGCGGCTCAGAGTGTTACCCGTGACCGTGCCGATGCCATCCAAGGCGGCCCGGCTGATGAGCAAGGCTACATCCCCCCGGCCTGATAACCATGACAAGAGGATTAAGAAAGAGCTGGTGGGATGCTTTATTCGCCGGTCACCTACAGCTGTCACTGCTTGCGTGAGCCGGCATCTTGCTGGACGTGGTGGAGTGATGAAGGTTCCCTGTGTGGGCACGAGCCTGACTGCAAACTAGATTAACATCCGTAGTCGCAAACTTGAGGCACGTAGCGACGTGGATAAAACGATGACACTGGATTGTCAGGGGCAACCGTGCAGTGCAGAGACAGCCCTTGTGGCATCAATGATGGCTCCCTCTGACTGCTACATGTGCTCACAGGGTCTACGGATCGCAAACACCCCCTCTTGCTGGCGCTGAGCCTGAGAACTACACAGGACATGGGGGGGGGGGGGGTCAGTCCCAGAGGGTTTGGCCAGCGTGAGACCATAGGCCTGTGTTCTGGAGTATTGTCTAAGGGGTGGTTGCTGCATTGTGCTAAGTGACTGCCAGCTGGACCAGGCCAATACGATCGCTGTACACATGTATGGCATTCTGCCCTTTTGGGGGTCATCTGTAAAATTCCTGAATAAAGGATTGAAATTAAACGTAGTGAACATTAAAGGTAATCCTAATTCTTATGTTATGGTGCGTGTGCGTGTGTGTGTGTGTGGGGGGGGGGGGGGTCATGTACATATTACATTGTAGGGAACAGAAGTCCTCACAATATGATTAAAAACCTACTGTTTTAATGTTGTGGGGACCACTTTTTTGGTCCACAGAAGGGAAAGCATATTTATACAAATCTGTGACTGCACTCAAAAAACTTAAAAATGCTTGCAAAAATCATGTGTTTTGTTTGGCTACTTATAGTTAAGGATAGGGCTGGGTAGCAGTTAAAGTTGCCATTATTAGGGTTGTGGTTTTGCTCATAGAAATGAATGGACGGTCCCCACAAAGATATGAATGTGTGTGTGTGTGAGTGAGACTCCCCTTCATAGTGATCTCCCCTGTGATGAGGAAAGTTGAATAACAAAGGCTCACAGCAGCCCACAATGCTCAGCTGGAATGCAAGAGAAGCCCAGATCACAGAAGTGGTCACCGGATGGGGGGGGGGCATCGCCACATCACAGCAGGGTCCAGGGTGTCAGAACCACAGCTCTCTGCTGTTTCATATTGGGGCTCCCTGCAGGTGGTGCTCTGGTTAAGGAAGGGGACTGACCTGGGCACCCTGAATACTCCCCAATTCAAACCTGACTGTGGGGGGGGGGGTTGCCACTGTACCCTTCAAAAAGTTACCTAATATACCTAAGAATATATTACATTTATAAATATCCAGATACATTACATAGTCCTTGGGAAGGAATCTGCATCTAAGAAGCCGATTAACAATAACTGTATAGGTTCAAGAGCATATAAAATATGCGAGGTATAAGCTAGGTAGGTCACTATGGCTAAAAATATTTCTGCATTACCCTGTATAATTTAATTAATAGTGTAGTGATGCGTTTTTCAGCGACATGTTGTGTCAGGCCTGTTGTTTTTTATGTTTGAAAAGCATCTGTCAATAATTTTAATTATATAATGAGCTGAAGTGACTGAGCAAGGGCGCTGTCCGTCATCACCACGCTCCGGGGTGAGGTGGCACGCGACAACCATCAAGGTGGCTGCACGTGACCTCTCCCTGAGCAATGGTGGCATAGCGACTACCCCCCCCCCCTTACCTAAGAGGTCCACACATGGCGGAATGAGGTAGAGACACCTTTGACCCCATTCACCAGTCAGAAGCAGGATAAGACGTCAGAGTCATTGCCATGAAGTCCTCACATTACTACCATTGAAGGCACATCCCAGTCTGACATGCTCACTTTCCGTTTTCTGCTGTGATGCCTGAGGCAGAGACATGAACACCTCTACCTTCCTGGACTGGTGGGCTTCCATTGGTTGGAGATGGTGCAGTGAACTCCACTGGAAAGAGCCTCGTTCTGATTGGCCTGCATTCGATCCTATGCTTGTTGGTCAAATGTAAGGTGTGGTCATGCTCTGGGTCGTCTTAGAGGTATCAGTGCCCCATATATACTTCTGAACACAATAAGGAGTGTGGCGTTTACCTGTGCTTCTCTCTGTGAATGTTAGCAAACAAAGAATCCTTTGAAGATCTCCTCTTGGCCTTTACACCTTGGCTCACTGCGTCTAAACCGTGGCATTCAGAAAATACCTGTCAGACGAGTTATTTGTTTGTTTTTTTTTTCTGTCTCCGTAACAGAACCTTAAAATGAGGAATTAGTCATAAGGACTATCTGTTCAATTTGAGTTGAGAAGCTGCGAGTTATCATGGCAAAGTCATGACAATTTCCTGTTTTAACATCAACAGAGATATATAAATGGGTTGAATTCCACATGTAAAAAGGTGTACAAATATCGAGGATAAAATAGCTTGTTTTCAGTTATTCTTCCCATTGACCAGATAGCCATGGACTCACTGGTTTCTATCAGAAGCATTGTGACATTGTCCTGAGCAGCATGGATAAACAGCTTGGTCACGTGGTCCGACGTTACCAGGGGGCGTGTCGTTTTCGGCAGCATCTGCCGCAAAACCAGCTCCCACGGCTCCTTCACGCGGTGCTGCCCATCTGACATGTCTGACATGTGTCCCGTTCATTGAATCGCGCCATCAGTCGGCATCTGTATGTACTTGACACTCACCCCTGCCCCTCCCCCCCCCAAAAAAAAACACAGACACACACAAAAGACACGAGGATTAAAATAATGCCTAGGTGTTATGTCAGTGATTATAAGTTTGTTTATCCACTATTATATCTGAAAAGCATTTTCAGATTTAGCCTTTACATATAAACAAAGGTACAACAGATTACCATCATGCTGTAGTCCAAAGTGCAGCAGGCATGTAATCCAATCCCTTACACATTACCTCGCAGTAGCAGCGGACATTTTACATTGTCTCACAACATTTGGATGCATTTAAAATATGTGTAGCCTATATAAAAAATACGTACATAAAAGGTGTAGTTTTGAATAATCTGACGCTGTTGACTACCGCTGGACGTAATGCAGCACAGCTCGCCGTTAAGCTTCCTGCAGCTGACCGGGTTCAGTTCGGCGAATAGCTCAGATGCCTGGCATAGCTGCGGCCGCTGCGCTCGCGCTGCGGGGTCGCTCGCGGATGGTGCCCGCGGGCTGTGCCTCGTTCATTACTGCCTGTCATTGCGATACAGCTGGTGGAAAAGTCACCATGCTCTTCCGCACCGTGCATATTTGGCCTTTACCACGCTGACAACCGGCGTTAGTTTACGGTGGTAGTAGCGGGGGACACGGATGGGTTAGAAACGTGGAGCGCTGCCCGGCTGTGGATGCTGATGCATGGGGTCCCTTTCCTTGCCAAGTGCAAGGAGGGAGCGAGAAAAAGGAAAAACTCAGTAAGTGAGGTGGGGTTGGGGAGAGAGAGAGAGAGAGAGAGAGGATGAGGGGCGGACCTCAACGAAAGCACTTAGCTTGTAGCGTAGCTGGAGACTCAGCCTACGTCACTCTGTCTCTGTCGCGATACCGGGGCAGCTGGCAGCTCCGTCTCGGCGTGCTTTTTAATCGCTTGTGGGGTATTTCGGTCCGTTCCCCGACCGAGAGCGGAGGGGGGTCTCCGTACGCTGCGGATGGAAGTGAAAGTGACGCCGGGAGCCTGACCGACGCCGGTTTGCAGGAGCCGGGGGCTGCGGGGGTGCTGGCGATGTAGTGACCCCGATGTTTCATTTAAGATCCCTGCTAGATGTAGATGTGGTAAGTAGGCGCCTTAAACTCTCCCTGTGAATGCAAACGGGGGAAATCGGGGGACTTATCTTTATGACTTTGGACTGGAAGATGGTGCGTGGGGGTTTTCTTGCGACACGTATCGCTTAAGAACCAAAACTAAGCAAGATCTTGTTGGGAAAAGTGTGATTTGTCTTCTTGGCTGGCTCTTGGTAATCTTTTGGGGGTTTCATTTTATTCTGCGAGGCTGGTCGCCCCGGTCAGTGTTGCACACTGGCTATCGGATCTCCGTTGACGTTACGGTCTTGGTTTCGGATTGAACTTCCGCGTTGGGCTGCCTGAGCGCCGAGGGGAGCGATCGGCTGACCGGGTCTCGGTGAAGCGATCAACTTTGATCTAACCAGCTAACCAGCCGAACTGTCACGTGGGTTTCGGCGTCCAGCTGGCTGGACGGAGAGAGAGACTTTGTGAGTGAGTGTGTGTGAGTGAGTGATGCACACGGATGACATTTGGTGTTAGTCAGTGAGCGCAGTTTATGACATTCCCCGCGTACATTAATGAAGCCGTAGTGAAATGGCTCCGTGTAGTAAAACGTGTCAGCGCGCCGTTTAAATCCCTGACATATTTCTGCATCTCGAAATAATGCAAGATCAGGGCTTGCAAAGCCCATAAACTCGCAAATATAACGGCATCCCAGAAACAGACTGTGCTCTTTCGAATTTCCTGTGAAGCAGAAGATAATTACAATTTTTGGAAATGCCTGTTTTTAGTTTAATGGGTTTAGGGTTAACGATAATGTATTAGAAGGGACGTGCCCTAGATAAGAGGTGCTTGTGATTAAAATGGTTAATGACTGCTTTGTCGTCTCTCTCTCTCTCTCTCTCTCTCTCTCTCTTCCATTTTAGTCTTTAGTCCCGTAAGACAAGTTAGAATCAAGTAAGTTTTCATTCAGTAATGAAGGGAGAACATTGAACCAAATACCCTATTCCTGTTAATGTTTCCCTACCCAGTTTGTTACTCATCACACTGAAACGATGCAATGTCTCCCCCTATACTATATTAGTGATGCTCCGTGAATTAGTGCATTGTGGTCCAAGGGCAGTTGAGATGACCCTTTCTGAGGGACATGGATGTTCGTAGCACAAAGGTGATGACCACACTCATTAAGGATGCAGTCAGATAAATTATGTGTCGACTTACATTAATTTCCTAATTCTCTGTGCAGGTGTAGCATCCCATCCAGGGTGTAGCCCAGTCTTATGCCATGTGCTGCCTGGGGTACGGATCAGGCCCTCCATCACTTTTACCAGGATAAGTGATTTGGAAGACAGGATGATTAAAAATATTCTGTAGGAACTATCATTGAAAAACCATGGTGTTTTCCCCTTTTGTAAAATAAGTCTCATGGCTGTTTTTCTGGTAGACCACAACAGCCAAGTTCAGGCAGCTGTTACTGCTTTGATTATATGGTTTTTACCTGGTTTGCAGAATAGGTTATATAAAGTATATATCCTGGTTCTGGTGAATTTGTCTGGTACTTTGTAAATGACATTTTTAGCACTGCCAGTGGCTGGCTGGGAATGCCCCACCCCCCTCCCTGTCCTGTCACCAGGCTTTGGGTGTCATAGTCCAGAGATCATGCTGCACATGTGTGAGAGGGGGGCAGGGTCCATTCTCCCGCATGCCTGTGTAAAACACCAGCCTCCTAACCCCGTAGTTTAGTATGCTGGGCTTGAAAACTTTCCCCATACGCTGCAGAGCTGTCAATCACCATTAGTGGGCGGGAGGCTCCTTCCTTTCTCTGTTCCTATTGGTTATGTGCTGCAAAGGTGAAGTTCCTCTAGAGTTTGGGCTAGTTCCAGCCTCTGCCATGTCACAGTCCTGCTCCTTAGCTCAGTGTTTCCCAATCCAGTTTTTGGGGATCCACAGCCAGTCCTTGTTTTTTCTCCCTCCAAGCTCCCTGCCAGACAGTCCACATTTTTGCTCCCTCCCTGCTCCCGGTAGGGAGCAAAAACATGGACTGTCTGTGGGTCCCAGTGAACCAGATTGGGAAACACTGCTTTAGTGATTTAAATCCCCTCCCAGTCATGCTTTGGGGGCACTTCAGCTTCCAGCATCACAGATGTGCCAGTTCTCTCCAGAGCCCATGGTGTAAGTGATTTGTAGGACTGTGGGGGCCACAAACTGGTGTAAAGGGGTGAGCTCATTGTGCTCTAATCAGCTGGTGCTCCCTCCAATCTGGCACACAGCGTCTCTGCCCTGGCAGACGTCTTTCTGGGGGGGGGGGGGGGCTGGTGGGAGAAGACCCACTCTTTATCTGGCAACCGCTTTGTAGACTTAGGGCGGTGAAGGTAGAATCATGAATATTGAATAGCATGTAAATATTCTCCTCTAGTGTTTCCACAGTTTATTGGGCACTTGGGTGGAGTCAAAGGTGCCTAGATAATATACCGAACTTGTGCAAAGTGGACTGCCTCCTGTTTGTTCTGCTGGAGAAAGACTCCCTACATCCAAAAACTAAATGGAAACCTGGATTATTCAGTGCCAACCCCCCTCCCAAACTGGGATCTGTTTATTTCATCGGGCCCTTATGTTCTCTGTACTGTTTACTGGTGCCACGCGACAAATGATTCATTACAGAGCGATTGCATCTAGTTACTGATCACTTCCACTGCTGCCTGGGGCCAGCAGCGGGGCAGAGGTGTGTCTACCTGTCTGCCAGGTACCCTGTGCTACACCCAGCCACTTGTTCCACCGCCCTGACTGGTTTGAAATACCAGTCCTCCAGTTGCTGCTGGTACTGTAGTCTGCCCCTGTGCATAAATTACAATTTGCAGTGCTCACGCATATTACGCGGCCAACTGGTTACACAACCCACTGCGATACTCCAAAATCACATATATTCAAGACCCTTATATAAAACTGCCTGTTTGCTTTGCATATATACCTATTCCCAATCTATCGTATACTTTAAATCCTAAATGCCTAAATTACAGAACTCCTACCTGTACAATGTACACTAGTGGCCAAAATTGTGGAAATGCCTAGCAATTTAAAAAGATCCTACACGAATATTGGCGATAATGTTTATAAACAATCGAAGAATGTTACAAATACTCATTGGATGATTAAATAAGTAACTGGAGCAACAGATGAATAAAGTTCTGCAATCTCTAAAAATTGGAAGTGTTTCCAAAATTTTGGACACTAGTGTAAATTCTATGTGAAAACAGTACAGTAGTTGCTTGTGCGCCAGTTTGATATTGTGCCTTTTGGTTAGTTTTTTTTTGTATTTATTTTGGAACGCGGTTGTTCAAAACCTCAATCGAGGGCCCGGAGGTGAAATCATTCTACTGACTTTGGGTTTCAAACCAACAACCTACCTGATTACGGGCATAGCATCCTAACCTGCTCAGCCACACACCACTTGCTGCACAAGTCCCCTTGAAACCGTGTCCTAACCCTCTCCTCCTCCGTTAGCATGCGTGGGTGTCTGTGTGCTGTGGAGAGAGGAGGTCGCTCTGCTTACACTCAGCTGGATCCATAGTGCAGCTGAGTTATACCTCTAACTATGCTCTAGACAACAACCTCTCCTGATCTCCTGTGGTAATAGATGGTCATGGAGACCCTGGCTTACATGGAGGAAGTGAAGCTTCACACAGTCCACAGCTCCTCTCTGATATTGCCTGTGCTCATCCACATAGCTGCTGGCGATCTCCAGCTTTCAGTCGTCAATCCTCAACACCCTTTCAGTTGTGGTGACCAAACCTGACTCCTGGCCCGTTCTAGGAAACACAGAGAACACACCGCCACTGGTCCGTCTATTCATTATTCATTCGTTATTTTTAATTGCACGCCTCCGCAGTTTAGAGGCTTCGGCGCGAGACGGAGTTGTCCTCCTCTCTTTCCAGAAGGCGGATGGTTTTTTTTTTCCCCCCCCCCCCCCCCCCACATCCCAAATCTTGCACTGTTCAGGATTCTGCCGCTGACAGTCCACAGGGAATCCCGGCATGAGATCCGGACCCACTGAAGAGGTTCGGATGCTGCAGTATGACCATGGGGTGGGGGGAGGAGTCGGCCGCGACAGAGGAGGGGATGAGGGCCATTGTTTCACTGTAAGATGATACCGGAAGGCTGTTGCTTCAGCCCCCTCTGCACTGCACAGATGATGCCTCCCTCATTTCCTCGCCCATCTAATCAGCGCCGTAGCATCCTGTCTGTGTGTGTGTATGCGTGAGTTTGCGTGTATTATTACCTAAAGTATCACAGCACCGAGCTAAGGGCTTGGCCACAGACCTGGCGACATGGATATACGATTACAGGATCAAAATATCAGTGGAAACCCGATCTTCTGAACCTCTGTGTGCTGCCCACCTCTTTACACATCAATAGGGAGGCCTACTGGTGTCCTTTATTGAACCGAATAATTACCTGTTTTATCAGTAGCACTGTCGACGGGGCAGGACAGAGGGCCTCTCACTGAAAGCACTTACAATCAAGTGCATCATGATAAATGGTATTAAAGTATCGTCTGATACTCCCAAATACTCCCAACAGGGATATGTTGGCCCAGTTAATCGTTCAGACCGCGTTCAGATATTCGTCGCTTTCTCATCTAGCGAATACTGATTTATACCTTTGCCTCCTTATTACAACTGGATACATTTAAAAAAATAAATAAAAATCTGCAACAGCTGTATGATCTGCTGCATAGTTCAGTATGTGGAAACTGTTTACAGGAAATTACTGTCTGCAAAGTACATGTCACAAAAATGTGGTTTAAAACACTCTTTTTTTCCCCTCTGAGTTTGAGGGTGGGGGATTTATTTTTATTTTTTATTTTATCTTGTCAATCCAAAATGGCCACTCCAGCTGCATACCACCAACTCCTCCCCCTTTACGCTGCCTGAACTCTGGCAACCAATCATGATTTCTGGAGGGCGGGGCCACACTGGGCAGGGTGGACTTCCTTTGCGTTCCTCTGCCAGCCAAGCTCTCCCAGGAATGTCCCAGAGCTGTTCCCCCTGGGTGGAGTGCAGCCAGTCTTCGCTGGCTCTCTTGTTATTCAGTCCCCCACCCGCCCTGATTCAAACTGAAAGAGGTTTTTATAACCTATTTACAACCTTATAACTATTTGAAACTCTGCATAGAGGCGCGGGTGCATGCTGTGGTCAGACGGTGGGTGCCCTGGGTTTGGTGTCCAGGCTTCTCGATCACGACTGGGGCCGTGCTTGCACACCGCATCTCACCGTTTCACACGTGCCACAAATGCAGAGCGGATGCCTGGCGTGTTTGTGTGGGGGCTTCTGCCGACGTTGTCATCTTTACCCAAGAATTTTGTGAGCCCATGTCCCCACCCCGCAAGCTCGGTCCATTATTTTTCCATCCATGTGCCCCCCCACCCCAGCTTCTGCAATATGTTACTGCTTACCGTTCTCTCTGTCGGGTGTGGCTTCCCAGACCACAGATGAGGCTCGGTCTCCACTGGGGAAAAACCATTTGTGTGTTTGACCAAGTTTTCTGAACCTTGATGGCTTCAGTGAATATGAAACTTGTTTTGGTGCTGCAGAATGGGATTGTAAGCTGGGGAAGGGGGCTTCCTTTGCTGTGCTGCTATTAACTCTGTCTTGTACCCCCCCCCCCCCCCAGATATATGTTGGGCAAAGGAACAAAGAGGAAACTGGATGAAGATGAAGACGGATTGGTGGAGGGAGCGCTGGTGGAGGGGGGGCTGGGGGGCACAGGGGACCCCTCCTCCAAGCTGTCCTACAGCCTTCAGCGGCAGACGGTACTCAGCCTCTCGCTGATGAAACTGTACCACCCGCGGGCGCTGGCCGAGCCCAGCCTGGAGCGCCGCCTGCTGGTGAACAACGTGCTGCGTCGCATCCAGGAGGAGCTGAAGCAGGAAGGCGGGCCACAGGCGCTCTTCCTGCACCCCCCGTCGCCCCCGTCTGAGCACCACCCCTTAGGGGAGGGTTTTCGCGAGGCTCAGCCGGCCTTTGGAGTCCCGCCTGTTGCGACCACGCCCTTTCTGTCACCCACAGGCCTCGCCCCCGTGCTGCCGGACTCCTGCCTCACCCCCGCCTCCCTGCTGGAGGACGACACCCCCCTGTTATGTACTCCACTGCCCCCGCATGCCCCCCAGAGGCCAACCCCTGTCATTGCGAAAGACAGTTTCTCTTCAGCCCTGGATGAGATCGAGGACCTATGTGAGACACAGGGTCCGACCACTACCTCCACCCCCAGCCCTGCAGGGGTGCCACCGCACCTGCCCTCCGTGGCACCCGCGGGGATAGACTCTAAAGATGGGGCCAAGCCCTGCAGCCAAAAACTGGGGGTGTCGGCTTTGCTGTCAGAGGGCCAGCCTGCAGCAGGGGTGCCAGAGTCCCGGCTGATGGAGACCCAGCTCCCAGGCGGGCTGGACATCAGCTCCTCTTCTTCCTCAGGTTTCCTCACTGACCTGACCCTGGACGATGTCCTGTTCGCAGACATCGACACCTCCATGTACGACTTTGACGCCTGTACCACATCCGCCTCGGGGGGTGCTGCTGGTGCTGGCAAGATGACCCCCATGGTGACTGCTGATGACCTCCTCAAAAGCTTGTCCCCATACGCCGGAGCAGGGTCCACATCCCCACCTGTCGGCCCTAGCCAGCCTTTCAAAATGGATCTGGCAGAACTAGACCATATTATGGAGGTTCTGGTGGGCTCGTGACATGCCCGTCTCTTCCCCCTTTGCGCAAAAGGAATCAAATTCCAGTATGAGAACAAATAGCCGTTTTTATGTATTTTTAAAAATGTTTCGTTGTTTTTCTAAGACCTGCTGTTAACACGGTGCTCCTGTGCCGCACCTTGGCCACCTGCTCTGATCGTACGACATGAAGGAAATGAGGCATGATGGCGGCTCCTAGAAAATACCGGTGCCTTGATCTGTGAACTACTGTCTGTTCTGGTTTCTCCCTCGTTTTCCCTCCCCCGGCCGCCGTGGAACCGTACTGTCGCTGACGCATTTAGTCGCTTCTTGAGGAGAGCGCCTCCTTCTGTTTGGAAGAATGAACTTTTTACTTGTCAAGCACAAATATTTATATGGGGAAAAAATGCATGTTTTTTTTTATATTATGTTTTACCTTTTTCAGAAATCGATCAACACAAGTGATTTTTTTTTCTTTTGTCTTCCTTCTTTGTTTTCTTGTTATGAGTATTCTGTCTCCCTTAAAGAGGGAGAGCTGTCAGTGTATACATTTTATGTTGGGTTGGGAATAGTTTTCTCATCTATCTGGATCTTCTGTTGCTGCGTACAAGACTGTTTTGTATTTTGACGCAGTGTCATGTGGATGGGAGATGGAGCAGGGGATTCTGGGATGGCTGTACTGGGCACCTGTTCCACCAGCAGTTTGGTCACCAGTACATAACCCAACCTGTCCATTCTGGTACTGGGTGGGGTGATGGACGATATGGCTCATTTCATACCTCACCCTGGTGCCTGAACATGGTACTGTCTCCCCATGAAACTCTGAGAAAAACATTTCTCCTTGAAGATTACAGCCCCCAGTGCTTGTTAAATTGTGAATAGCAACACCTATGCATGGGGGGGGGGGGTTCTTTCCATATGGCCACATTTAGATTGGCTTCTTTTTCAAATTTAATATTTATTTGGGGGGAATACAGTGGGATAGGCTTTATTAACAACAATAAACATGAAAGAGCCATAACTAATGATATACGTACAGTAACAAGTACACTAACCAGAATATGTATCTCAACTCTTTTTTTTCCCCCAACCAAAGCAGAAAATGTTTTTTAAAGTCGTTTTATTTTTCAAGCAGGAAAATAATCAAAATGCTTTCCAGTATTTGGAGCTGTATGGGACAGCAACGTGAGCGCTTCGGGACCGCGTGTGCGCGCTCCGCGAACGAGGAACTTGAAACGAGGTGAACTCGGGAACTTTTAGGAACGCGTCACGCTGTGCCGCTCGGCGTCTGATTGGCCGAAGGTCGCTGGTCTTCCGGGAATCCATCCAATGAAAGTCCGACAAGCCGCCGCAGTCCTACCCTGCCAAGGCGTTCTTGTAATTGTTTTGTCGGTACGTGAAAAACTGCGTATTCTGTGTGCAGGGTCCCAAGCCTCTGACATTGGGAGAATCTCAATTCTGACTGTATACATATCTGTTCTATTAATTTATTTATTTACGTGCATGTTTGTTGGCTTTTTTACAGTATGTCACCCAGCCACTCTTAAAGCTCTCCGCTCTCTCCTTGTCCCAGTTTCGTCCGGCACTTATTAAATGCGGGGGTGCTGGGCGCCCGAGACATGGCCGGTTCGGTCTGAGTTGTGCAGCTGCCGTGCTCCGCTGGGGTTAACTTGGGTAAATGATGTGCAGGTCCTGAAGCCACATGCGCCGCAGAATGTTCGTAATCTAAATTATAGCGCAACCTGGTGGCCTCTGGTTTTCAAGGTCAATCCCCAACTCAGAGAAGTGTTTCCAGGGACCATATTAATATTTTATGATAAATGCAAATGCATTTTATTTGCTTTCGTGGTTCAGAGTGTACTGTCCCTCAAATCCATGCCGAGGCATCGATAGCAAAGCGTGCTTGGATATGCGACCTGCCAGATCGATGCGCTGTCTGCACCCCCACGATAAAACACCGGCTTCAGGCCAGAAAGCTCTAGGTTCCTCGGCCTTATTACCTGCTATTAGCTGCGCTAATATAAGGGAAATATATGCTCGTCTTGGACCTGCACCCAAAATCGATTATGATATTTTCGTCAGCCCTGACTATAGCCCCAGTCTTTTTCCTTAATATATAGAGAAAAAGAACGTTAACAACTCCATTTATCTAAAGCTTTTGGCGTGGACAGTTGATACAGGGGATACAGCGCTTTTCCCGGCGCTAGCCATGGCAGGGACGCGGAGCTCCCTGCAAGCTGGTCGGCCTGAGTCTGTCTGGGTTTCGGAGGTTTGGGGTCAGGAGAGAACTGAGCAGGCAGCCTGACTAATTCATAATTAATTATTATTTTTAAATGTTTGATTTTTTTGTTTTGCAGTGATTGTTTTGTTCAGTTATTTATTCTTCGTTTCTATTGTAAATATATTTATTTTTCAAGTGACGCTAACATGGGGATTGTAACTTGTACAGATCGCGCTGTAGGAATGTATATTAAGGATTGAAATGGGATGGAGGTTCCTAATCGTCTCCCTCTAACCTTGATTTGGATGATTATTTATGCCCGTGAACCTGTCTGTGGGGATCCAGTGATGCATTTTTAAAAGACAAGGGCCTTTACATCAGGTTTGGAATCCAAAGCTTATGTAGAAATATTATGTAGTCAGGCATATTTTTGTTCAGAGGACTTCTTGTTTGGTCTGTTGTCTGTTATTCGGCTTTTACTGATTGCATTACATTTAAAGTCGTTTTTACTGATGTTTCAGCTAGGAGCAGTGGAGGTAATATGCAGTAATGGGGGTGGTTAGTGTGGCCGCTGTGACTGTGTGCAACACAAGGGGGTGGGAAGCGGGGAGTTGTGTGTTTTTCCAGACCTGGGCGCTGTGCCTTTTTCTATGCAATATATACATATTATATATATAAACCGATTGATCGGAAGAAGAAAGTCGACATTAACAACAATCGGCCGTGCGGCAAGTTCGCGATGTCAAGTCGCTGTATCCACGTCATACTCTGGACTGTTGAACGTGTTAAAAAATTGACGAGCGTGTCTGAATTTGAATCACTCTTACTTTTGTAGTTTTATATTATTCAATAAACCGATGAAAACAGCTCCGTCGATTCTGGTGAAAATTTTTACACATTAGCACGTACTGGGTTTTCAACTATATGACATTCTCTGCCTGTGTTATTACCCCCCCTTCCCCTCATGCAAAAGAGGCATTGATAAGATGAAAGCTAATCAACCTTCCACCACCCTTTACAAGTGTTACCCCTCCTGACGTGGCGGCATAGTGACTCACCCTCCCAGTGCTCAGCATGCAATACAAAATGGCTGGGCTGTGCTATTATTAGCAGGGGGGGATGCACAGCTGGAGAGGCTGGTGGGCCAGCCGGCCCTCTTTTGCAGAGCATTGGAGGTGAGGGGCTGCCCTACAAGGAGGCAGGCTACCTTGCCACCACGGCTCCACAGGTACTGTTAAATTCACACCGGAATATTACAAGCTTTCTCATAACGGGACACCCAGAACAGGCTTTGACTGTACTAATGGACCTAATATTTTCATTTGTGTATATTTAAGTCGCTGTGTTTCATTATAAGTAAATGAAGTGTTGTAAATAACCTTACATTTTTACTATTTTTCTTTTCTTTTTGCATACTGGCTCGAAATATTGAATTGTAAGCGGATTGGTTGTTGCCAGGGAGCGGGTTAGAAGAGTCTAAGTCCTGCGACTACTTTAATGGGTCTTTAGGAGTCTCTAGAGGCAATGGGCTCTCTAAAGGCTGATTTATACCTCTGAGTAGAATCTCGGGCCTTGCTGCATACCCTACGCTGTAGCCTGACGCCAAACTCATCAGAAATGTAACTACACGTTGTAGTGACGCAGACCCCGCACAAGTATATGGAATTGCAACAGTGCAGGCCCTGGAGTAAGCTCTGCGTGTTCTCGAGGCTGGAGTATAAAGGAGCCTTACAGGACCCCTTAATACTGTGGTAGTCCCTGTCATGTGACACGAACTTTAAGATGTGTCCTGTATTCCGGCTGCCGTGGGAAGATAGAATGGTTGTGACTTGTATAGTACCAGTCAAGAGTCTGGACACACCTACTGAAAATCATTTGTTTTTCAACAAGATAACGGCCCAAAGCACACCTCGAGGTTATGTAGGTGCTGTATTATCTTGTGAACTAGGAAAGAGACGGAGTGCTGTGACAGATGACTTGGCCCCCACAATCCCCCGACCTAAACCCTATGGAGCTGGTTTGGGATGAGTTGGATCAAAGAGTAAGAGCAACGTAGCCAACTTGTGGCCAGACTTTGTGGAAACGCCTTCAGGAGAAGCATTTCAGGTGATCACATCTGGAAGCTGGTTGAAAGAATTCTGTCTGCAGTGCTGTCATTGAAGGAAAAGGGGGCTGATTTTGAAGAGTCTGAAATTTTAGGAAATTCTGATATGTTGAACACTTCTCTTAGTCGTTGCAATATTTTATATGTATTACTGCATTGCCTTGAGGCCTTTTACTATAAGGTTAATAACAGCTAAAATGGAGACAAATGCATTAAAAGCAGGTGTGTCCAGACTTTTGACTGGTACTGTAAAAGCACGAATCCTGTAGAAGTCTATGAAAACTGATCAAGCAAATCAGGCTACTTTCGTATGGAAGTGGAAAGCGCCTGGTGTGGATCTGCGGCATTTACCCCAGCCCACAGAGGTCAGGTGAGGACTTTGTGATCTGAACTATTTTCAGTAGTGTTACAAACCCAGCAATCATAGATACTGTACAATACTAGCACAATAAACTCCTTAAGTCACCCAGTGATATAGAAATTTCAGTTGGAGTTTCTGGATTAAAAAGCTTGTCAATGGTGTGCAATTACCGCTTTTTAGTGTGTTGTTAGACTCATGGGCACCAGTGGGCTTGTGTGTCTCGGGGTGCACCTTTAAGCATCCGCCATGGGACTCGTTTGTCTAGACAGGCCCTCCAAAAACCCCTGGGTACCACCACACGCCTCCATTCGGCTTTTTAAAGGGAAAGTACAGGCATTGTCTTTTTAAAAGTTCTTCCCCCTTTTGTAAATAAGGCAATAATCTTAGGAAGAGACGCACTGTGGTAGCTGGTTGCATTTCCATCCTTCTTCCAGCCCCCTCTAAGATTTTGTTATTCCTGGTTGGCTCGAGCTGTTTTTCTGTCGAGGTTGGCATTTGTCAAAAGCTCTGGGTCCAGAGCAGCCATGGCTTGCCATTCCAGACGCGTGTGAGAAATATCAGGCATAAGCATTGTAATTAAATTATTGGTCTACTCCCACAAGGCACAAGGCCCCTCCACTTTACTGGTTATTGAATGAAACTCTTAGCCTTGGCCCTATTCAAACCGCCCCTCTCTCCCTTGCCAGCCTGCCAAGTTTGCTCTGTGCAATGCTCCTCTGAATGATCCCATTCTGCGCCTACCCAGGCAGCAGAGACACACCCACCCTCCCAACTCAGCAGCTGTATTTTATGTAATGCACATGCCTGCTTGGTGCTGCCCCCAGATGGCAGGAATGTGAATGACCTCAAAGCGAGAAGTGGAAACGAGTTGTTGTGCCAGGGAGGGGGAGCGTTTTTTTTTTGTCTTCACAGGTCTGTGCTTAAAGTCTGTACCAGAGTTAATCGTTACGAGTCCACCACTGCTGATGCAGAAGGCTTGGTGACACTGTGGATCTTCCCATCCTAAAAGGCAGCTAGTTCAGGCTAGCCGAGTTTTTGTGAGAGATCTGTGAGTGCAAAGAGTAGCGGCCTACAGCCTGGGACTTAGCGGGACTCCATGCTGGATCAAATGCCAGAACAGCTACTGTAGTAATTTTCTGTGGAGCTCTGAGGTGGGAGGGGAGAGGCTGGTCTGGCTAGGCCTGTGTAATAACAGATTTGGTAACAGGGTTAAACCACATAATCATACTGCAGGTAGGATGGTGTACAGAGGCCCTTACTCATAGGCAAATTTTCCTGGAGAAATGCTCCTGTCATACTCTTCTGTAAGGTCCCTAACTAGAATTCCTTTTAGGTAACATCCCATAATACAAATATAACTATCGTACCCCTTCCACAGTCCTGCTAGCACCCGATTCATTCATTCAGAAGTAACCTGTAGTTCCATCAGGAGCATCCTTATGGTCCAAGGTGGAGATAAACCTGGGGAATGCTGAGACCCCTGACTGGGCGCCCAGTGCAGGGTATGTGCAGGCTGGGAAACGGAGATTCACATGCATGCTCAGTGAGCAATATTAGCATTATTACCCAGAATCCCCTGGTAAATAAGAGCTGGGTAAGATGTTCCGTCATATTCTCCTTATGCGTCATTTGAGAAGTTCTGTAAGCACAGTTTTCATCCCAGGACAAGGATTAATCATTATAACTGCATTAGAATTCCCATCTGTGTTGCAAAAACGTCATTCTTATGTTCTAAAGTATCCCTGAATAAAAGGAACGCCACTGAAATGGTGATAACAGTAATATTAACCGTGACAAACCTCAAAGGGAAGCAAGAGGAGAAGGTCACAGAGATGTTTGTGTGGACAGACACCTAAGGTGTCACACGCAGGCTGGCAGCATACACTCGGATGGTTGGTGGATTTTAAAATGTTTTAATTAATGTTTATCTCCAAATTATCTGAAAAGATGTTCATTGGGTAGGATGATGAAAACATCTTAATTATGACATTTATCCTGACCCCCAAGAACACCTTTAGATAAGACATGCTTTTTTGATCTGAGGAGAAAATCCTTTTAAAGCAGGGAAGAATCACCCCAGATGGAATTCAAACCCACAATTCCTGATTTTCACAGCCAGTACCTTATCCATTAGGCCACTGGGGCACTAGCTAAAGTGACTTGCAATATAAATTAGGCTGCACTGTAGAGCACTATAGAAGGTGCCTTTCGGATCAGTTCTGGTTTGCTTTCCTTTAGTGCCTTTCTGTTAAATTTTGCTTCATTTCACACACATTCACCTGTTCTAATAAAGGGTTGTGTGATTTAGTCTAACAGCCATCCATGATTCAGACAGCAGTATAACATGCATTAGTCTTTCCCCTGATGGGTGGACATCCTCCTCACAAAGACATGTTTTCCCTGGGGGGAATTTCATTCTCCATACCAGCACGCCCATGAATGTTTAACGACGAGCCAGCTCGCTGCAAAGGAGTCCAGATGAAGACGAGGCGGTCTTCCTCATCCAGTGACACGGTGAACACCTTTGAAAATCAACCTGTTTCGACCAATCAGCTGTCTCAATAATACACTGGAAAAGCTGAGCTGTATTTCATTTAGCATAAGTGCAGATAGTCAAATACGAAAATGAGACATATGTCCACCGTCATGTAGGCTTTCCAAGTTAAAAGCTGCTCTTTGTATGAATTTTCCCACACATTCAACTGTACAGTGCAGGGCAACAGCAATCCGTGTCTCCCCCTATTTAACATGAAATCTAATAAAAACATATACAAAGGTAAAGTGGGTAAAAGCTGATATCAAGCCTCCAGCACAGATAGAACCAATACAGAACACTGAAAACTTTGTGTGTAGCAGATTTAGTGCCAGCACAGGATGGCTCCTTGTATTCTGTGATCGGGACTGCTGATTCCCCCAGGCCCTCTGCCCTCTGTCCTATGCTCATCTGCATTCTCTTAGGAACACACATCTATCAAACGGACTGTCTCCGAAAGGAATCAAACGTGTCCAGATAATGTATGTTCATTATTACGTAACACCCCTTCCCCCAAAAAATCGGTAGATGAGCAGAATCCTATACTCCAGATACAGCTGTTCTAGTTTCTCAGAATGTTTAAAATGAAATCCATTGTACTTTAGGGCAGAGGTGTTCCTACATACAAAGTATAAAGTATGTATAACAACCACAAAACTGTAATGAAGAACAATCACACTGCAGGACTAGACTTCTGGGGGGGGGGGTCATGTGGGCATGAAGAGACAATGAAGAGACAGCCCAACAGAGACAATTTGGAGGGGAACAGCAGCTTGGCCTCCATGAAGGACTGGGCAGATGAAGCAGCCCCTTAACCACCCTGGCCAGGTTATTCACCTTTGTTAGTTAGTTATTAGTTATTAGTTATTAGTTTTTCACTGCCCCCACCATTTCCTGTTTGGCTTTTTGTGGTAATTCCAGTTCATCTTCACCTCAACCAAAGTACCTCTCATGTTTCTAATGTAGTTCCACCACTTCCCCTTAAAGAGGCTGGAGTACATCAACACAAACAGGGAGAAAAATTTGAATCCTAGACTCCTCCTAATGAATCATCACTGAACCAGCAGGCAGTTTTCATTTATTGCCCTCCTAAATTAGCTTCTCTTTTGCAGGCAGGAAATGAGCTGTGAAAGTGAGTATTTGGGAGGTCGGGGTGCCAGATAAGCGGATCCCCGTCTCGGGGTCGGCCTAGCCGGCCGCTTGTGTTTTTATTGGCTGCTCTGCCCGACTCCTGGGGCTCAGGTTCAACACCTTCACACCGTCGCACAGGTCCATGCCGCAAAGCCTGCACTGTGGCTCAGGCAAATACTAACGGTACCAGTTCTGGCATGACCCCTGGCTTGCTAGGGCTGGACTGGCAATCTGGCATACCAGGCATTATTCCTTTGCCTGGTGCCGTCCCATCCCATTCACACTAAAGCACTTTGGTGTGGCTCCTCATCTCCTTCCACTTCATTCATGAAAACTCACTGGACCGGACTAACATTTGGCTCCAGGATAAAACTGGGACAGATTCTCCGGGTAAAGAACAGGACAGGCTCTCCAGATGTTACTACATGTTGTCCATGAGATTCTTCAATCCGGCGTGAAATAATACCAGGGAATTCCCCAGGATTAGCGCCAATAGGCTGGGGGTGTACATTCAGCAGAGAATGGATCTCTTTCATGGAAAAACTGAAGACTGGAAACCTCAGATGCTTTTTACTGTAACTAAAAATAGAGGACAGCGAGCTGGAGCCTCAGTAAGGAAAGTATGAGAAATAGTATGAGACGGGAATGTTTCCCTGTGTGTGTGTGTGTGTGTGTGTGTGTGTGTGTGTGTGTTCCTACACAGGCCATAGTATCTGAGAATACATATACATTACTAGTCAAAAGTCTGGACACACCTGCTTTTAATGCATTTGTCTCCATTTCAGCTGTTATTCACCTTATAGTAAAAGGCCTCAAGGCAATGCAGTAATACATATCAAATATTGCAACGACCAAGAGAAGTGTTCCACATATTAAAATTTCCTCAAATTTCAGACTCTTCAAAATCAGCCCCCTTTTTCTTCGATGACAGCACTGCAGATTCTTGGCATTCTTTCCACCAGCTTCCAGATGTGGCCACCCGGAATGCTTCTCCTACCGTCCTGAAGGAGTTTCCACAAGCTCTGGCTACAAGTTGCAAGCGACGTTGCTCTTACTCTTCAATCCAACTCATCCCAGACGAGCTCTATAGGGTTTAGGTCGGGGGGATTGTGGGGGCCAGGTCATCTGTCACAGCACTCCGTCTCTTTCCTTGTTCACAAGATAATACTTGCTACTTAAATTCATGAAATAATTTGTTTTAGCAATGGACAATTTTGTCCAAAGCGATGTACAACTGAAGGTAGGGTCAGACAATTAGGGGTTAAAGGCCCAATATAGAAATCACTCCGCCAAATTTGAGATTTCAACTGGTGACCTTCCAATCACAGACACAGTGTTGACCCACACACCAGCCCCCCAGGTCACCAAATGTAGGCCATAAGCCATAATAAACGATAATAAACATTTTTCTTGGGAGGATTCAGTGTCCAATCGCTACACTTAGTGTTATCTTGAGAAAACGTTTACCGTACTAGTTATAAAATGTTCAGAAGCTCTTAAATGAAACTATCTATGCTTTGCAAAGGATTTTCATTTCTGACAAAGGGGTTGAAACAAATTAATCATGCATTTGATTACAACTAGGGACACCTTGAGCTAGGTCTCCATTGTGGAAACAGACACAGCAAGAACTGTTAGGAGATTTGAGTCTAAGGAAACAAGTTTGCCGACTTGCCTCAACACCACAGTCACCAGCTGGTTAATCCTGCCATTTCCCTTATGTGGTTGGTGGTATAACCCAAAGGGAAATAGAGAGCACTAACCATAACCACTGAAACTTTCTCCCATCGTAGTCATAAAGGAATGCAAAAGTTATAAACAACGTATCCATGTTAGAAAATGTAATAATGAATGGGAATACTGGTGCCAACAGATGGAGAGACATACAATCAATGCATCATTTGATCTTTTTTATTCGTATGTGTACAAAATTACTGAGGCAATGCTGCACTTTTTAAGAGGAGTTTATTGGAATTCAAAGTGAAGCATTTGCATTATCAGGCTGAGGTAATTAAAAAGAAATAATACTTTAATTACTCATTCATCTTCTAACCCCTCATTCCAGTCAGGGTCACAGGGGGCTGGGAGTCTATCCCAGACAGCACAGGGTACAAGGCTGGGGTACACCCTGGATGGGATGCCAATCCATCCCAGGGCACATGCATGCACGGAAGCACTATGGGTAATTTAGAGACGCCAATCAGTCTAACCACAAGACTGCAAGAGGACACTGGAGGAAACCCAAAGTAGAGAGGGAGTGCACAGACATGTGCGCGTGCGCGTGCACGCACACACACACACACACACACACACACACACACACACACACAGAGCGCAGGTGCAGCTGAACCACCTTTATCCTTCTCTACAGAGAAATTTCAGAGACTGAGGGAGAAATTAGCTAATTTAAATATCGTTTCCCTTTAATTTCAGAGAAGGAATGAAATGACAGAGAGTGCAAGCAAACAGATTGTTACTGAACACAGGACAACAGCTTGGAAAAAAAAAAAAAAAAAAAAACACACACCAGCAGGTGACCCCCCCCCCTCCCCCAACCCCAGACTTCCCCTCTGACCGAAGCTGTCGGAAGAAACACACTTCCCTGAAATAGGAGTTTGCTCGAGAGGCGTCAGATACATAAAACACAATACCCCCGTCTCTATATCTTCTGCTCAGATTTACAAACAAATGTTACAACCATGCCATGGTATTTTCTGTATACACATGAAGGAAACTCTCCAGGTACACGTGTCTCTTCGCGTGTAAAACCATCAATAAAGAAGGTGACTGAGATGCTTATAACCAAGCAGAAGCCATTTGTGCTGTTTTTTTCTGGACTTAAGAAGTTCATTACAGCATAACAGCTGCACAAGATGCACAGCCAGTCAAAGGCAAAAAACTTAAGCGGGGGTGACAGAACCTCAGCAGGCACCCACAACAAGTGCTGATTACACCTTAGCTATCACGAATAGCATGAGGGGGAACCTCGGTTGTCACATTTGGAGACAGCAAGAGATAAGCCAAAAATAAAATTAAATAAATGAATCAGGAGTGGGGGCTCTGCCTGGACTGGAAATTACAGGCTGCACGACAGAGGAACGTACCACCCAGGATTTGTAAGGCCACTGCTGCTCCAATCGAACATGACTTGTGGGAGTGCCACCTAGTGTGGGGAGGATCAAACAGCAATGTCCAAGATATTCCTTCCCATCAACTTTGTTCCATCAAGAACTTATAGTCTTTAACTGCTTCTTCACCTGGGTTGAATCTGCTGAGGAAGTGCTTTTTTCTGGGGACACAGAAGGTGTCTGTGCTGTACAAGAGATCTTCTCCATCGCTGAGATTGATTTCACAGCTTCTTTGGAGGGCTCTGCCATGGCCTAGTGTCAATGAGAGCAACAGGAGAACACACATTTAACCTCTCCACAGATGGTAAATGGAGAGGGTAGGCCTGGCCATTCCATTCACAAGTCAGCACATTAAATATGAATGTCCCACCCCCACAATGCATGTCCAGCGGGAGGGATCATTTTCATTACGCACTCAGCCAGATCAGACGGCACCATGTCATGTAAAGCAAACACTGATCCAAATAACCATATCACAGGTTGACAAAAGACCTGCCCCCCACCGAGCTGAACCATAGTTAATATCAAAACTCACCTGGTCGGCAGCATACATGGACACTGTGCCTGGCTGCTTCTTCTGGCCTGCGAACAGCTGGAATGAGAAATGGGGCGGGGGGGTAAGGAAAATTCAGAGGGGGTCGGAGACAGGGCTATGGAAACAATAAAAACAGTCAAAAGCACAAACACCACAGGATTATATTGGGGGGGGAGGCATAACTTACGGTGTTCCTGGCGCCCACGCCCAGGGAACTCAGCAGTACTCTGTTGCCATGGGAACCACCCCACTGGTGCCGTAGGCCCAGGGCACCGTGGATGTCCTGCAGCTGCCGCCACATGTCCCGCGGTGCCCTGTAAGGTATTCTGGACTGTCACCTGCCTGACTGCATCCCCAGCCATTTGTCAGATCCGACAGCAAGGATAAGTGACCACAGGAAGAGGACGTCTCACCAAGGGGTGGCAGTGCCGTGCTGCTCTCCACGCTCCTGTAGCAAGGCCCCGAGAGGGAGCACCATCTCCAGGGGCTCAGCAGTCTGAACCTGGGGGAAACTGGTCTGGAAGAGCCGCTCCAGACAGCTGCTCAGAGACGCCTGGGGGCACACCAGCGCATCAGATCTCATCAGATTCAGGAAAAGTACAAGAGCCAAATGGTCAGAATTTTCGCTTTATAGTTCAGAGATCCTTTCATTTTTTGGGAATACCTTCCATGTTGCTTGAGTATGAAAAAAACTGAACAGCAGTTAAAAAAAAAAGCAAAAAAACAGCTGCCTACACTTGACCACAAGGGGGCACTATCGTTGCAGTAGAACTCTGATCTGTTAACTCGACAATCTAAATCTGAAGTATGTTTAATGGCGACTAATGTCAATCGTTTGATGGTCACAGCTAGGCCGGATTCATCTGGAGGAGCACTGGAAAATACAAAGGGACTCAGCAGACTGCTTAATATGTCCAGATGGAAATGCTGGCCTGTATCACAGCCTGCATAGCTAAGGCGATGCTGAAAGCTACACATACCGACAGACTGCCCCTCCTGCAGTTCCATGGGCTGTCAGTAGAGGGCGATGTGGAGGCAGCATTCAAAACATCCAGCCAACTTGCCTTACCGTCCTTTGAGCGAGCAGCAGCACTTTCCTCCACCCCAAATGCAACCCAGGAGTCACCCCCAGGCTGGACCCTGTCTTGCTTCCCGAAAGCATCCCACTCAGGAGTTGGCTCTGCCCCCACAGGAGCAGAGCTGAAATCTGCAAAGCTGTCGCTGCCAGGAAATCCAGCCAAACTCTCGGTTGCCACCTCCCCTCCACAAACTGCCCCTACAAACTGCCCCACATCTGATGATTTCCTTGACAACATGGCACTAAAGTCCACCAATGCCGTCTGGCTCCCAGACTTTATTTGGCTCAAGCCAGTATCCTTGGAGTTTTCAAAGTACTTGTCCTCCCCCACCCTCAAGTCCCCTGTGTGGTCAGAGCAGTTGTCATCAAAGTTCTCAACCCTATCAGTGGAAACCACTTGACAGAAGGACGCAATGTTCTCGCCGTCAGAGACCCGGGTCGCACAAGTGGACTCCATGTCCTGGACTCTGGTCTCCCTGCTGCCCACCTGGCTTACTTCCCATTCCCTCCTGCCAGCAGTGAGCTCAGCCCCCTCCCTTTTCCCATGATCCTCTGCTTCAGCCTCCTCTTTGGCAGTGCCTGGCTCCTCCCAGGAGAGCTTAGCAGAAGTGTTCTGATGGAGAGTCATTGCAGGGTAATGCCCATCACCCTCTAGCACGGACCCCACCCTGTACCCATTGCTCAGGGCCACAGTGGCCAACGGCACATGGCTCACACTCCTCAGTCCATTCATTCCCAGGATTGTGCCTTTGGGCCACTCCTTCTCAATCTTGTCCAAATTTGAGTTCTCTTCAGAGTCTAAAGTGTGTCGGCCCCCCCATGACAAGCCACTGTTACAGTGAGAAGCAAGATCTGTAAACTCTTCCTCAGGATGGGATGGACTGTGGTCTTCTCTGGGGTCTGTGGTTGTACATCCATGTTTGGGATCATGGATATAACCTTGCATGTCGGCCTTAGAGTGTGCCACATCACCGTTGCAGGTCCGGGATTCACCCTGACTTAAGTTAACCTCCGTACTGCTAGAGTTCCTGGTCTCAGGAAGGTGGCACTGATCCATTTGCTGTATCCAGTCCCCTACATGGATGATTTTCCTGGGCAGAGGGAAACACAGACCAGAGCCCTGGATGTTGCCAGTGCACAATTTTGCAACCTCCACATCAGCCCCATTGCAGGGATACCCCGAGCCCACAGCCGCAAAACCAGCTATTCCATTGCCAAGATGATTTAGTCGCCAAGGTTCCGTTGGGTGAGTGTCGCAGAAGCCAACTGGAATGTCAAGCTCTGT
The DNA here is from genome assembly GCA_011763525.2 of Mormyrus iriodes. Classification (NCBI taxonomy): domain Eukaryota; kingdom Metazoa; phylum Chordata; class Actinopteri; order Osteoglossiformes; family Mormyridae; genus Mormyrus; species Mormyrus iriodes. The sequence goes on from JAAGVU020000061.1 coordinate 7,040,486, forward strand.
GAAGCTGCCAGCAGAGGAGACCCCGGAGAAGCCCCCGAAATCTCCAAATTCGTCATCTTCCTCCGGCCCCTCGGCCAGGGCAGGCGGAGAGGAGGAATACATGTGGCCCACGTTTGACTCCATAGTGCAACGGCCGTCGCTTTGAGCCTCACATTCACACCTGAAAGAGAGAAAACGGCGAAGTTCAGCGACACCCTTCAGGTGGAGCTTCGATGAATTCAACCCGCATTTCAGGACCAAAAATTTATTATGATAAAAATCAAACAAATTCGTTGCTGTACTTTAGTAAATCTCAACATCATTCAACTGTAGAATGTAAACAGTGGCCTGTCTTCACCCAGCCTATGCATATGTTGACCCCCACATAAAGACCCATGTACCATGTCATTATATATTCTATTCTATTGTCTTGTTTAACACTATTACTCTGTGTGATGCCTGCATTAAGAGAGCCCATTACATCATTACGTTGTGTATATGCGCAATGTCAAAGTTGACTCCAAGGCTCCCAGTCTCCATGCACACAACATGCAAATACATAAATGACTGCTACAATTGAGATACACTAATGTTGGTAATTTCATTTCATTTTTTGACTTTTGTTGACTTGCTTTGATTTTTGCAGTCGTCATACGAGTTTTTAGTATTGGGCCGACATCCTACCAAACACAAAGCCTTGTTTTCGGTACTTTCCTTGAGAGGGAAAATCCTTTTAATGGAATATTAACTTCCACAATCTAATTTGAAATGACTGGAACAGCAAGTGCTAAACTGTATTACACTGGAGATGCAGAATGAAGATGCTGTGCTGAAACAGACCGAATGCATGCTGTTGTTATAAAAAACTTGCATTTCTTTGGACAGATTCAAAGTCCATGTTCCACAGCGCCAGTGTAGCCCTGCTCCCTCATCTCAGTTCTGCCAAATGCCACTTCAAAATCAAATCAGTAACGTTCCAAAAGTGCATCCATGACACAGTACACGAGTCTTTATATCCACCTGCACAAGATGGCGGCACGTATGGATGCAGCGGCCCCAAGCCCCCCGACTCTTAATGGCAATATAAATTAGACTCATTCTAAACTGGTACAGATCAGTGACTACTGCATTAGATGTGTTCCTAGGGACATTTCTTAGATGTGACACGTTGTTGCACTGTGATGTCATTGATATAGACTCATAATCACTGATACGCACCTTAAAGATGTGTTGCAATTCGCATTTTACCAGTTCTGTTTTTACTTATATGGCCTTATTTTTTTTCCCCCATCTCTATTTATGCCATTTTAACTGCTAAGTTTAAACTCAATTTTGTTGTATATTAACATGCAATGGCAATAAACAATCTATCAAGGCTAAAAAAAAGAGCTATTGCTGTTGGTTCCTCTTCAGAACAAGTGGCACCAAGCCAGAGCTAAGCCCTGCCCAAGATTAATCTGGGAATCTGGGCTAAACATCCATATCCCACAAAGCCCTGAGGTTCTTGGTCTTAGGTTAGCTGATGGACAAGCGCAATCCCTGCAGATCCCTGGAGCAGGACCTCCAGCAAAGATCCAACATGACACATACACACCTCACTGGCTCCACCAATGAGGTGACAGGACACATATGAGAAAACCGGTGGAAGTCATTGTACCTCAAAGCACAGAACAGGAAACCGAAATCTGAATTCACATACGACAAATGCAGTTTAAACAGGATAATCTGCCTTGGAAAAATGAAATCCAATCTCCATCCACCTGTAGGCTTTTGGGTCTCACAAATATTCAGAAAGGGTCTTGGACATCATCTTCTGCCTTCATATACTGGAGTCCCACAGCTTCAAGGAGGACATTAGGAGATGATGACAGGTGGTGCCAAATCTCTCGGCAGGAGAGACGACTCCAAGGGACAGCACGAAGGCTGGGGACACCGCCGACAGGGAACGACGGTCGCAGGGAGCTGAAAGCCCTCAGTCGTGAATAAAAGCCTGAGTGTGCCGCTGACCAGTAGGGATAAGCGGACACTGAGACCTTCAAACAGGTGCCATAATATTAATAGATTAACTCCATCAGTCCAGTCTGGTGTGGACAGGAGCCAAAGAGAGCAGGGGCCTGTTCAGAGCAAAGAGGCACTTTTCCTGTTAGGTAGTGAATCCAGACCAACAGAAAGAGCGAGCCCCATGCGCCTGTGGGTCACATGCTCGACAGACGGAGGGAGGCTCCGGTCACTAAAACTCTGGCTGTCGTTTCCCAATGATCGAATCTGAGGCTGAACTAATGCCTCATCTCAGACCTCATCACAGAGCCAGCAGACCAGAACAGAGGGACCTCCAGACTTAAACCTAGGGGCCACTGGCTTGAGGGAGTTGTTTCTTTAGCTGAACTAGAAACGAGATAGAATTAAAAACAATGTGGCATTAATAATCTGCTAAACTGTAGTGGGGGGGGGGGGGTTGAGCCCCAATGATGAAACTTTCCTAGCGGTGGGGGATGGGGGTGCTGGAGATATTACATAATTTTTTTTTAAAGCAGGTGTCAAAAAATAGATGGATAGATGGATGGATGGATGGATGGATGGATAGATGGATGGACGAACAAAAGATGGCTCAATCTGCAGGCCAAATTAAATAATGAAGGAAAAGGTGTGACAGAGACACGAGCAAACAAGAGAGAATCCAGCTTCCAGAAGAGAGGACCACCACACAGTCACTTAAACCACATGGTACAACACGTAGCCATTCAGGAAGGCAATTATTTAACCAGCTCGCTATCCCAGGGCTGAAGCTAATGCCCAGGATACGTTCGTTTAAAAAAACAAATCCCACAAGATGCCAGAAATTAGTAACAGAATCACCACTGGTATTTGTAAATTATTGAATTATTGACAAACTTGGCTCATGATAAATGCTAACACTGGACACTCCTATACACCCAGGATTAAATGACAGACTAATTTTTCCCCCAACAATATCCAGGAGCCAAATTAGCAGTGTTGTTCTCTTTTAGCTGATAAAAATGGCCTTGATCTCTTTCTCTCATTACAGTGAGTATCAGTTTAGTCGACGCCATGCTCTGCACTTTGCACTTTTCCTCAAGAGCCTAACGTGTCAAGCCACTGACAGTTAAAGTGTTGGCTTGAGTGAATAAGTGCATAAGAATGGGACAAGTCAGCCTGAAGGGCAAGTGATCACGGCAAGTGGGAAATGGAACAGCACTTGAGGGCCCCATTATAAATGATCAGAAATTACTGCTGTTCAACTACTGTTGTGATGGCCATAAGACTTTTACTGCATTTTTTTCCCATATCTTGCAAGTAATTTCTACATTCAAGAAAATTAATCATCATTTTCACTCTGAAAGCACCATAAAATAAAGTCATTCAAGCCAAAACGGAAGCTAAAACTGATGCAAAACCTGCATACCTGACAGAAAAACTGACAAACATAAGAAGTATATGCAAACTCCACACGTATACAGAATGACAGATGGGGTGAGACTCATATCCCCAATTCCAGGGGCGTGAGACCGTAACTTTCACCATGCTCTTCCATGAGAGCAAAATAGCCACAAACACTGCTCATTGAATTAACTCGTCAGAGGGTAAACATTTTCACAAAATCAAAGAAAATTCCCTTTTTATGATCTTGAGGTACACAAAATTCCCCTTAAAGAAACAACTCTAGCCTGATACAAATAGTTATACCCCTTAATACAGCAGATACGACGCTAAATAAACAAGGAATTACGAGGAGAAGGAGATTTCTGTGCAATGTAAGACAGACAAAATGATTTACAGGCAAACTGCTGTCAGAATGATGCTGCTTTTTGGAAAAATATTGCAAAATTGCAGCTTTCAAAGTCCGCTGCGGTGCAGCTTCTAATAACATTATCTGGATTTTATCTAACACCTCACCCATTTTGCGCAGGAAACGGCGAGGAAAGCCGGAGATGTAAACACCACTCAGTGGTCTGATAAGAGCGACTCGCAAAAATTAAGCTGACAAAGCGTTACTTTAGTGGGAAGTAGGATGTAAAATTTATTATATAGACTATGCATCAAGACTTGGGACGTGAATGCAGTTTTTGCACAGATGTCGCGATCTTACGAGTATATTTGCCGGGCTACACGGCTGACGACTGAAGTTGCGTCTTGTGGAGATCGTTACGGGATTATGTTTTATAACACATTAACACATGGTTGGAATGCTACAGTGACAGCTGTCAAACTGGTTAATCTGTCAGCCCGAAAGCCCAGGCAGGCGTCTGAGGCGTCAGCATTACACTGTGACAGTCAGAGGGGATTTAATGTTTCTCACTCTGCACCGTTAATGGGATAGAAGCAGCCGTGTGCGGCTATTACGGATACCTAAGGCTATTTAAAACCACCGGACAGCCAGCACTTCTTCGGGTCCATGTCTGCGAGTTCGCGCAGGCCATAATAACCTGCCCCCCGTTTCTGCTGGCTATTGACACTAAAAACTGCGCCGCAAAAGACATTTTTCCAAGCAAAGTGGAAACGCATACAGCCAAGCAAAATAATCACCACGAGAATTATTCTCAATCCTGAAACCGTGAACCACATATCAAAAATACAATACTCTGCATTATGTATGGCTTCATCTATGATACAGTAAATAAGTATAACAGCGGGCTTGATGCCCCCCTTCATTATGTATATTCTCCCAGTCCCGTTACAATCATCAGTATCCTATTTAGGCTTGACAGTGCAATAAAAAACCATTTAATTTAAGGGTTACCTTTAAATCCAGGGTGCTAGGTGTGATTACAGAGGCGCATGGCGCATGTCGCCCTTGCCGTGGGCTGCGGCTCAGGACAGCGCACCTGACGCGGTGAATGAGGATCCGCGGAGCCAGGCTTGCGTCCGCTCCGCCCGCAAACCGAGCGCCCAGTCTGCTTCTCTCCTGTTTGACTAAGCGGCACGCAAGGGCTTTTTAACAAACAAAAACGCCGGAGTGGGCGGGGTCGCGCCCTGCGTCACTTCCGGCTGACGCCGAGCCTCCTTTGCATCGTAGATTTTCCTGACGTTTGGTCCAGGATGATCAGCTCTTGAGTGTAATATTTTTTCATTGCAATAGTATATACATACATTTTTACAAACACATCTTTGGACATAGTTCACTGTAACAATACAGTAAAGAAGAAATAAACAAGAAAGAAATACAATGCTGGAGGAAGAAGGAGGCAAAGGAGACTATACTACCAAAGGATAATTATACATTACATAAGTTAAATTCACCACATGTGGTTTTCACAGCTTTTGTATTTTTACTGGATGTTAATGTAACAATATACAGTATGATTAAAGTATGCCTTGAATGTAGCAATAGTTGGTTTCTGAGATGCAAATTTACTTGAGTAAACGTTTCTAGA
>JAAGVU020000061.1:7045957-7066976 GCA_011763525.2 Mormyrus iriodes
GTATGATTAAAGTATGCCTTGAATGTAGCAATAGTTGGTTTCTGAGATGCAAATTTACTTGAGTAAACGTTTCTAGAGTGTAATTGTTCAGTTTTACGTCATCTGATGCTGAACTTTATCAGGCCGTTAATGATAATATGAACTTTGGAAGGTGGAACCACACCACTTCAAGTTCTTAGTCCAGTCAGTGTATGATGTCCTCCCGAGCCCTGCCAACCTGTTCACCAGGGGCCTGGTGGACTCACCTGCTTGCCAACAAGGCCTTGGGAGATGGTCGGTATCGTTGGCGCCACGTCCAGGTTCTGCGGGCAGTAGCGGACACCATCTGCTCTGGCATCAACAACAGCAAGCGGCAACACCCCTCCAAGTGTACCATCACCTTCGTTCAAGCAGGCGAGAAGCCCCAGCCCCCGAAGAAGACCCAGGGGGGCCTGCTTGCTACTGCAAGAGACTGGCAACTACTGGTTGACCTGGGGAGACAGTTCAGATTCCCAGACATCATTGCAATAACAACACTCTGGCCAGACATGGTCTTGATATCTGGTGCAAGCAAGCAGGTGGTGCTACTGGAGCTAACTGTCCCCTGGGAAGAGCGGATGGAGGAAGCTCAAGAACGGAAGAAAGCCAAGTACACTGACCTGGTGGCTGAGTGTCGGAGGAATGGGTGGAAGGCCCGCTGCGAGCCCATTGAAGTGTGTTGCAGGGGCTTCGCAGGCCAGTCGCTGCATCGGGTCCTAGGACTCCTAGGGATCTGCGGACTGCACAGGCGAAGAGCCATGAAGAACATCATGGAAGCTGCAGGAAAAATTTCACATTGGCTCTGGTTGAGGAGGGGGGATGCGTGGCGTAGGGCGCTACCTGGACACAAGTTGGGGCCTGACCACTCCTGGCTGGGTCGCCCGGGTGAGGGGGTCTGATGTAAGACCCGAAACACCCCGTGACCCCGGTTACATCACTGAAGATGTGTCCAGGTTGCACCACAAGGTGTATTTCAGTACTATTAAGACCAATTAGAGACCCTTAATATGAAGACGGAAAATTTCAGCAATAAGCTGCAGAGCAACTGAAAGATCAATAAACGCAAGCATTTTTCGTTATCTACGTATTGGATGTAGTTAAATCTTACGCTTCAAGATCTGCTTATTACCTACGCTGCCTGTTCAAACCAACAATATCACAATTAACAACTATCCAGCTGTATTGGTTTGGGAAGTTGATGATAGACAAATATGGTGTGTGTACAGAATGAGGCTTTCAGGCTCAGATCTGGTTGGATCTGTGCAGTCTGCCCATTTCTACTGTGTTTGCTCCCCTACATTCATTGATTTGTTTCCAGTTTGGTGAATTTGCATGGTTATTACAAATTAGATTTAAAAAAAGTTATTTTTTCCCCATAGAGAGATTCATTTTGATGTCTTAATGGAAACCAAATATTGTAATGCTATTTATTGTAAGTGGGGGGCAAGATGACACAGTGGTTAGTATGGTCACCTTAGAGTTTCTTCCCTGTCCTAGATCTACGAGTGTGGAGTTTGCATGTTCTCCTTGTGTCATCTTGGGGTTTCCTCTGGTTCCTACAATCCAAAAACATGCTAAGGTGAATTGGACTTACCAGATTGCCCATAGATGTGCATGTGTGGGTGAATGGTGTGTGTGTGTGTGTGTGTGTGTGTGTGTACCCTGCGATGGGTGGCACCCCGTCTTGGGTTATTTCCTGCCTTGTGCCCATAACTTCCGGGATAGGCTCTGGAGCCCCGCAAAGCAGACATGGAAAATGAATGGACAGTAGGTGAAAATTTTTTAGTGCATAATTTATTCCAGCAGTCTTCCAATAATTTAACCTGGACAGCGTCACACGCCTTTAGTTCATCTCAGGCAGCAGAAGGTACAAAACTGAGGGAACTGTGGATGGGATGCCAGTCCATCACAGGACTCAGATACTCACACGCAATGGGCAATTAACAGACACCAGTCAGCTTAACTGTACATCTTTGGATTGAAGAAAAAAAGCAGACTGGTCACAGGAAGCCCCCACAACAGGGGGAGAACAAGCATCTCTCACACAGAAAGCGGGGTGGGGGGGGGACAATTGTTCTCTTTCCTCCCTTCTGGCAGAAGGTATGGACACATCAGCATTCGAACCTAAAAGGTTCCGCATGTTATAAGGCAACGAATATAAAGTATAAACACATGGTTCATCAAAACCTCCTGTCATTTATAAACTTTAGCACCACCTTTTATTTGCTCTTTGTTTCGTGATGTCATGTTTTGTGTCATATAATATCATTAAAGTCTGCATTATTTATTGTTCCTGTGTCCTTATTGTCTTAAGCTGCTACATTACTGTTATTATTTAATATCTGTGGGAGGCGTGTCAGCAAAGAATCCCTGTGACAATAAACTGTAAACTTAATCCCTGGGGGTGTGAGGCAACAGCGCAACGTGCTGAGTCACCATGCCGAGCTGCATAATTTATTACGTTTTCACAACTTTGTTTTATAATAAGTTGGTGACTGTTTTAATATCATCGCTTCTGAATCGTTGTGGGCAAGTGCTTCGCAAATATACCCTATATCCCTCATTTGACACGACTATCTGTTGTTCTGATTTGCAGAATTTGCCAACTAATCTTGTAATAACAAAAGTTTATAAGGTAACCTATGTTGGCTTAAACTTCGTTTTTCAAAAATGGGGGAAAATGCGTCACAAAACGGAAAAAAACGCACAACGGCTGTGTATTTTTCTTGTCTCTTTGTGGGTATTAACTTTCTGGGCACTTCGTGCTCTTCAATAGCGCAATTGTTGCTGCCTTCTGCCGGCTGAAGACGGCCGCGTCCCACTGCTGCGGAATCACGGGACTGGGCGGACGCCGCGCAGCTGGACCATCGCGGCGACGGTGCGTCTGCAGACCGTTGAATGGGACAGTGGGCAAACCGGCGAGTATAATAACGGCAAAATTTAATCCCTTTGAAATGTCTCATTGTGAATAGCGACAGGGCCATGGTAAGAATAATCTCCCCAGAGAATTGTTCAGCAAACTAAATGACGCATATTTGGGAATGGTTATACCAATTCTACAGATACAGAAGCCTTTATTGGTCATTTTTAAAGTATATAATTTGTATTTTTTTAATACTCCCATTATATATAATTATGTATAATCAAATACAAAAATTCATGAATATATCATAATGTATAATTATTATTATTATAATTTTTAAAATATGGTGGGGTGGTGGCACTGAGGCTAGGGATCTGTCCCAGCAACTGGAAGGTTGTTTGTTCAAATCCTGTGAATGCCAGGAGTGATCCTAATCTGTGGGGCCCTTGTGTCACGTCTAGCCCCACCCTACCGGTCCTTTTCCCGATGTTTCCCGCAGGCGGGGCTTAATCAGCCGCGTCTGTTACTCGCCATGGTTACCTCATGTTCTTCCCCGTGTTAATCAGCCACAGATGCCTCGTGTTTCCTCCCTTGTATAAGAACTCCCTTGTCTTGTATCCCTTTGTCAGTTATTGTGAGTTCATGGTTGCGTGTAGTGTTTTGTCGATGTCACTGCACATCTTTGCAAAGTCTGTGTTCGGCAAATAAAGTCCCCTCACGGGGTTCCCCAGCTACCGTCTACCACTGCCTCTTTTCGCCCGGCATCATGCCTCGCCGTGCAGCCGGCAGTCATCACACCTTGAGCAAGGCCTTTACCCTGCAATTGCTTTGTTCTGGGTGTGACGTTAATCTACATCCAGCCCTGCAAGGAGGTCCTCCAAATTACAGGGAAATGTGGGGGTTGGTGGCAGGATTGGCACTCCAGCCACTGGGGGTAAAAAAAACTCACACTGGTCCATTTGGACTAGGGTGGTGCTGAGGTATCACCCACCGCATGGCTGCACTCAGGTTCTCATCCCTGGGGTAGTTTGTCGTCCGGTGGGTGCAGCAACGCGCTGTATCAGTGTGCGCTCCTTACCCCTCGATAATTATCTATTCCTCTGACTATAGACACATTCTCTCGAGTAGGTTACTTTTGTATAATCTATTATTGAAGGTAAACTGCAAGACAAGTTCTTATAAAATTAATGCAGATTATTGGCCTGTAGAGAGAGGAGATGGCAGGATACAGATATACACAGATACGGAGAGAAGGATGAGATTGACAGTGATACGGAGACAGATCCGGAAGCAGTGATAGGCAGGTAACTAGGACAATAACTCATAGAAAATTATCCTTAATATACAGAATTTATTGCTGAATTTTTCTGTTATGGGAAGTAATAGTTTAATGCAGGGGTGGGCAATCTTATCCTGAAAGGGCCAGTGTGTATGCAGCGAAAACTCATATACCCAATGGCCCTTTTTGGATAAACCCATACCTGGTTTAAGGTAATTTAACATAAAGCACATTTGTGTGATGTGACTGCAAGTAACAGGGGATGTATCATGGTGACTCAGCATGTCAGAGGATATCACTGCAGCTGCCCACCCCTAACACTGCGGGTGAAGTCCCTGTCCCGGCCCAATGTGTGAATATGTGGGCCCCTTTCAAGTGTTCTTGTTTTCTTGCCATAGTTCTAAGACACGTGGCTGAGGTGGCCTGCCATCCCTCCACGGCCTTTTGCATGTGACTATGTGGCCGGACGAAGCCTTAGCTCATATGTATAAACATCATGTATGTTTTTCGTCGTCAAATTACGATTTCATTTTATTGCTCCCTCTCTCATCCATCTTAAACTATCCAAAGTTAAATATAAATCAGAATAACATATTAGCTAAATTCTTCTTGACTCTGCCAGGCTATTAATAGATGTCCAAAAAGCTCATAGGGACATTTCTGGTCTGAGAATTCAGTGGAGCACAGTGCTTTAGTAAATTCCATGAAACAAACTACTTTAACTAAAAAAATATGGAAGAGTGATTCAAACAATAGCTCAAACTGAATTGTGAGCAGTAAGACGACAATGAATTTTTTGCACCCCAATATGAAAGCCATATGAAAAAAAATTGGTGATTTGCCTTCATGTATTTGGCCCCTATGAACACAGTCTTTCATAGTTTCTCCTTCGCAAAAGCTTAGCTGTTTTTAGTCAAACTAGCTGTCCAATCGATATTACGACCAACCTTTGACTGAATCTGTTAACATGGCCAATGTGTATCTTTGAAAAGGCCAAACATAATATCCTTTAATTATGTCCTGCACGACGTCACAAAGTGCAAACACAGAACACTGTCAGAAGATGAATGACAAATTCAGACTTCATGAACAGCAGAACGATTTCCAGGTCCTGAGCCATCCCTGCCAGGTTGCAAACACCCACACCTTTTGGGGCCCCACGGAGCTTTCGGGAAACCCAATTATTGTTCCTTATTGACATTCTTCAGTCAATTTTGAGTCAGAAAAGCCTGGAGATTACAGAGGACAGTCAGCATTCAGCTGAGGTCCCATGCCTCTTACTCGTCAGGAACCAATAGATTCACAGTATAGCTATTTCTTATAGCCACCAGTATTCCACTTTATGACATTGTATACTGGATTAAGAAAAATCTGATAAAGAAAAGTGATAGCAGGGTCCATATTTCCCAAGGAGGCACATTAAAATGACAACAGTACTTGGACATTTTAGCAAGCTGAGAGGTTTGGGCTTGGCGATTTCGTAAGCAAACAGATGATGTCAATAAATACGTAGCCTCTGAAAAGATCGATCAACTCACCTGGAGTTGCCTGTTGTGTGTCACCTGCAAAGCGGCATGAACCCGGAAGGATCCCATCAAACGTCAAAACGTTGGTTGCCCACTTCTTCACCCCAAGAAGCAGATGACAAGACACCAAAGTGCTCTTCATTCCAGAAAAGTGGCCACACAGAGGTCTTCTTGTTCTGAAATGCACCACTTGCCCGACTTGCACAAACGAGTGGCTCCAGAAAGGAGATCCATGGCACCGACACTTCCACTCGACATGTTTATTAGGTTATAAATTCGAATAGGAAAAAAAAGCACATTGCAACGCAATAAGAAACTGACCAACACAGATTTCCCCGTAAGGCTTTCTTTCAGAAATACTGACTCGTACTTTATTTAGGTGATGTGAGACTGAGGAACTTCTGTCTGGCTAAAAGTTGTCATATCTTTCAGGAAATCGATCCGGATTCGGCTGCCGCACAGGCAGAAGATGAGAAGCAGGATGGCTGTACATACTTTTCACACAAAGAACTAGGCTGCCTGATTTCTGTGGCCACATGTACAAAAGTAAGAATTACTACCAAGCCCTGGGACGTGGGGCATTGTTTTTCATGTAGTCCAGAAACAATTATTTTTTTAAATAACATCAAGACAATATGTATTAGCTATGATAAAAGTGCAAACACAACAATTACAACAACCATAGACTCTGAACAAAACAAAATAAAAATATTTTTTAGATCAATTGGTAAACAAATTCAGGGGATTTTCTTACAATTGTGAACTCCACACAGTCTAGTTAAAATATCACAGATGATGTAATGCTTATATAAAACTTCTCATAAACAAGCAAACAAGTGACAATAACATATGACAACAGCACAGGGCGATGCTGACATTGTACCCTTGAAAAGTATGTTCTTAAATAAAAATAGGATCTTGACCATAACATCTGTGTTGGACCTGTTTACAGAGCGGGAGGGGCATTTGTGTCATCAAGTAAAAGTAAACTTGACTACTGACCAAAAAAAAAATAAAGAAACACCATTGTTTTCAAAGAAATCTTTTGGGGAACACAGTACACCATTGTCCAATTATGAAGCGCGCTCAGTACAAAACACCACGCTGGTGCCGTCAGTCTGTAACCCTGCTCAGAATTCGGACACCGTGTCCATGGAGACGGCCACGGCAAGGTTTGGTCACAATCAGGAAACGCCGGCGTCTGTCTGAAAGCCCCCTTTCAGAGCCTGACGGTTAACGGTTTCAGTAGCGCTGCAGTTCAGTGCTTCTTTCATCATAATCCCTCAGTCTTTTTATTGGATGCGTTTGAAAACAGATGTAAACAGAACTGGCATGTGAGGCCAGAACAAAAAGGGGCCCCGTTCACATCTTGCTGAAGGACCAGAACCTTACATCAAGAACTCTTTCAAAAGGTAATAATTTAGTGGAAAATGGTCTAAAATGATCTAAAATGAGTTTAACAGAATTTTTTAACTAACACACACATCACTAATATGGAATTAACAGTTCTATATACAGTATTCAACTTTTGGACCTTAGTAGCTAGATTTGGTCAGTTTAAGACACACATTGCCATGTTTAATGTGGCCCTGACAGCATGTTGGAGCAGCTCCTTGTAGACCTTGATAATGCTCCAGCGCTGGAGGTCTTCCAATCTTAATCAGTCCTTCCTAATCCATCCTGGGGATGGACTGGACGTCCCCAATCGCCAGTCCAGATGGACAAAGTGGACAATCATATTTATCTCATTAGCTCTCTTGTAACATCTCCAGATCCAAGTTGCACTATAGTTGAACTGGTCTATTTTAGGAATTAATATATAATGCATTGTGGCTTACTGTTCACTGGCCAAAACAAATTAAATGAAGCTCGATTAGCAGAATTTGGAGCCGTGGAACACTGGAAAGGGACCAAAGCACAGCATGATTATACTGGTGTGGCTAATGCACCCTGATTTTCCACCTGGGATGTAAACATTAATCGCCTTCCACGTTAATAGCTCCATGTCTATGACCTCGAAACGGAACGTGGACCCAGAGCTCTCAGTATCTGACATTAGTGCCCAAAAACAAAAATCCGGCATCGAGTTAGTGCCCATGGGAAGCTCAAAGAGGCGATCCACAGAAATGGTGCTGGAGGACTGGCGACAAGCTTCAGACGCCATCGCGCCATGACAGAGATGGAGGGAAAACATGAGCCGACCTGTTGCCTTCACTGCGCTACTGTCCTACCTATAAAATCGCTACATAAGCAAGAGCAGACGAACAAATTATCTCTATCTACTACGTCACTGTGACCAACTTCTATCAGTAATGTGAGCATAACCGCCAACGAAAGACCGCCGTGTTTCTTTGCGGTGAGAAACTAAATCAAAAACACATCACAAGCAATTGCTACGCTGTGAAGAATACAGGAATGGGTTATAATTCTCTGTCAAGTAAAAAATGGTAAAAGTTACCAAGGAGCTACTGTTATTAGCATCATTTGCAGCCTGCTACATTCTACACAAAAGCTGTGATGGAATTATTACATTTCAGCTAGCTACTGTGGTTTTTTAAAAAATATTTATTCAAATATTTTACATTCAGGCTGTTCAGGAAGGTAACAACTGTCATAGGGTGCCAGCTGTCACAGGGGAGTCTGTTTTCAGGTTTTCTAATTTGCATATTTTTGTCCTGTTCCTTCGTGTCTTGGAGGGAACAGGGTGGCCATCAGACATGAGGGAGCTCCTGTCAAGCGACTCGTGTCTTCATGAACGCCCAACTTGGAAGTGTTCAGCGTGGCCCACATTGCAGACCCCCCCCCCACCAGGCAAAGTCAACCAGTCACCTCTGTTATTACCCCTGAACAAACTATGCCTGTGTTAGCACCCATGCAACCCCGTGTCGCTCGCTACATCAGAAGGACGAGACGAACGAAATTCGGGAACTTCGTATTTACAAAACCCGGACTAGGAAGTGCCTTATTCACCTGACCAACTGTCAGTCTGGCAGCCCTCATATTTTTAAAATGCCCCTATAGTGAGAAAAAAATTCCCAAATCACCCCTTGCTGTCGTAGTGTCCTTTCCCTAAACACTAATACCTTCCTTTGAAAATCAAAAGCTTATAAATTCATGTTACAAATAAAAGTTTTTGCTATTTCCTGAGAGTCTATAGATTTATTAATTCAACAAAAATTATTAATATACGCACTTCCAGGTAATTTTTCAGGGTCATTTTCCATAAGGAACCTCTTCGGTGGGCTGGCATGGCTTGGCACACAATACACCGTGTCAAGACATACTAAGTTTAATTTAGCTTACTATTTTTTGATACAACCGACCATCGTGTGTGAGTTCTTTGCCCACCCCTTGGGGGCAGGGGGGCTGTCAGGGTGGGAACGATGCGTGGAGGGTTTCATAGGTCCTCCTGGCAGTGGACAGAGAAGACACAATATAGTCGGGGGGGGGGGTCAGTCTCGACACCACAGTTGATGCTCCGGCAAGTCCAACAGACTCAGAGTGAGAGAACACCCCCCCTCCCCCAAACTCCCCACCTCGCCCCCAGCGTGCTCCAAACGCAGTATTATCCCAGCTTGGTGATCTGCAAACTCCCGCGTATCGTCACGGTGTCGATGGTTAGTAGGGAGGCCACACGATGGTAGAAGTCGAACAGTTGGTGTCCATCCACAAAGACGCGGAAGCGCTGGTGCTCACAGTGAACCTCGAGCTGCATGGAGACACACAGGAGGGGCGTAGAGGTGACCAGGACCTATACGCTCAGCAAATGTAACAACAGCGATGAAAACGCAGGTTCACGCCGATCCGTGTACTCATGAAAGCGATGTGTCCCTCACTGGTAGTATATAGTCACCTTCATCAGGTAAATCTCTGTGGCTTTGGGAGCTACCCTCTCAAGACTTTAAACATGAAGCCTAAACACTGAGAACTCATCTGTTTACTCACATCAAACAAATTCTGTTAATTGTTGCTAGTAAACTGTTATGTTTTTCCTGGCAAAATGTGCCTCCATCATGTAGATCTTCCAAAACAATCTAGAATAAATGACCAAATAGACCATTCAATCATTAATAACCTACCAAAACATAGTCACCACCAATTCACAAAATAATGAGCTGTGACTCTTTTGTGCATTTCAGGGAATAAAACACGCTAGCAAATATTTAAAAAAAAGGGTTTTTCACTGGATTCCTAAATGAATCGCAGCCAGGATGCAAACCAGGTCACCCCACGGCCTACTGGGAGCTGAGTTCCTGCCAGATACCCTCCCAGTTCTCAATATTTTTCTGCCTAGCGGATATCAACCCTATATCAGCAGCCTGTCCAAGTGTTTACCTGAGTATATATGCAGCGCCAAGTCAAATAAAGCAGCTGGGTTACAATAACCTGGTTTAAAGTGACAAAAAGCTTTGTTAGCAGCCATGTAGCTCAACAAGTAGCTAATTGTGCCGATAATGCCAAAGTCATTAGTTTAAATCCCAGGTCACATACAAAATCTATAGCCTTTCTCTTTACTGTAACTTGTGCAAACGTGTCAGATAAGCATAATGTAACTGCTATGCAGCTGCTCACTGCATTCTACATATGACAGACCTCTGTAGATCAGATAAGCACTGCTGGCCAGCCCTGCATTGCCAACAGGGGACCAACTTAAAATCTTCTGTTACTAGCCAACTGGTCTAGTTCAGTAATAAATGCAGTCGGACATGTATCTTTTTTATTAGCCAGTGGGCTAGTGTTCAATTTTTTGTACTCGACTTCATCTATATTAGTTAACAGAGACGGACAGCTCAGGTACAGAAAGTAAAAATCCAAGCCGAGATTTTATTTCAACCAACCAGTTGAGTATAAAAAGTTAGTCACAGAGTACTCAGCTGGTTGGTTGAAACAAAATCTGCATCTGGATTTGTACTTTCTGGACCTGAACTGTCCTCATCCATTATTTAATTACTGGGTTGAGTGGGTGAGCTGCATTCTTAGCCCAGGCTGTGACCCCCTAAGACATGCTCTCATGTGTATATATGTCTGGGGAGATGAAGGTGGGATAGGTAAAGAGACAATTCTAATATCTCATCTTGGTTTCAAGCTTGGAGGAGGGGGGGCATACTGGTGGTGGTCAGGGGAGGGGCGTACCCGAAAGGGCTGGTCCTGTATGAAGGGGAAGTAGGCGATGGCTGCTTCCTCCTCACCCCACACGCCAGAGACGCATGCCCGCCGCAGGAACTGCCTATCGGTGAAGCGGGCGCACAGCTCCAGTGCTACGTCAGAGGGAGGTTCCGCCTCTGAGCCACGCCCACATGTCAAGCTGATACAGAAGCTAAGGGACAAGGGGGACATTAACACCGTCCATCTGCTCCTAGGTGGCTTATAATACAGAATAACACGTCTCACAAAATTCATTAAATCATCGCTGGTTATTTACAGCACGACATTAGGTTAATCTCCATTCCAGAGGTACTGCAGGCATCACAGCAGAACAAACTGGAGAAATCGATGACTTAAATGCTTCTAGATTCAAGTCCCATTAAGAAAATCATTTCAAACCTCACATGCCGCCAGCAATAAAACCAACCCACACTGCTTCTAGTGAAATGCCCATCTTAAAATCACATTTTAAAAAACTGAAAAAGCTTCAGATTTAAGCCTCGGATAGCAATAATATAACAACATACATTCTCCTCATACTTCCCCAAGCCTAAACCAGGCAGCAAGCATACATACTTAAGCTTATTTTACATAGGGCTTAAGATTCTTCCATTACAACATATTTACCTCATGCTTGTATCACACAAGTTCTAATAAGATGCCTTGATCGAAAGACTTTATAAATTAATAGACAGTTTAAGGATTTATCGTAAACCATTCACTGGATCAGTCCTCTGTGATTACGTCATTGCTGGACGATTCCCCACAATGATTCAAAGCGTCGTCAGCACGGAAACTTTTCTGAATATAATTAGGGAAAATATCTTATAACACTTCCGATCATAAATATGTAAATGACTGAACAGATAAGTCACAACCTGTTGAACAAGGGATTTGAAAGTCACGCTATAAAAAAACGGAAGACCACCTCGCTCTTGTCAGGTTGAATTTTAATGATCCCCATTTTAATCTATCTAGGCCTAATCTTTAATCTGCACATAAAGTTACATATTTAATTTATTTCCTAAACTGAAATCAAGGTTAGCAGAGATTTAATGCCTAACTGCATTAAATGTTAAAACTTTTTGTATTAAACTATGTCAAGTCATCTTTATTTATAAAGCACATTATAAAGACAACAAGTGTCAACCAAAGTGCTGCACAATAAAATAAACTAAGGTAAGACAAACATTTAAACGATTAAAAGAGAGAAAATAAAATTACTTAAGTAATGTAAAACCGAGATTAAACAAATAATATAAAACTAAGACAAGTCAAAGCTATAAGCAAGTATAAGTAAACCATAACTGCTTATCGATTTATAAAACCGAAATAATGCCGTTGACACGACATTGTTCATAGTAATACAAAACAAAGGTTGACGTATGGCTTATCGGTAAATTTACCTTTCAGGGTCAGGATCCACAATCCCCATGACAATGATCTTTTTCCCCGGCCTCATCCCTCCTCTGATACGGCCGCTGAACGGAACAGTCTGTGGAAGCCACGGTATTTTTCTCATATTATCATCCAAACCCCGCTTAACTAGGGGGGCATTTAACATGCTTAAAAGCGACGAGAATTACATTACCAGCAGCCGCGTTATGTCTTCTTTGTCGGGAGAAATCAGACCTGGGTTGCTCATTGAGTTGTTCAGATGTTCATCTTCCGTATTCTTATTACATGCAAAAGAAACAATACGGAGATAACAGTCATTTTATATATATATATTTAATTGTTCCTGCACAAAAAACATGAACAGGGAAAAAACGATGTACTACTAAGAGTAAGAAACGAGCCTAAGGGGAGACACATTTCACACATATAAATCAACCGGGGATTGCTCGCAGGAAAAATATTATGGAAGAATTACTGGCGAAACTAAACAATACACAAACCGGACGCGTGTAAAAGCATGTGGCAACGTTGTATCCTTGTCGTTATCGTGCACCGCGGCGCTTGAAGTCGTGACACGGAATACAAATTCATAGATGATGCTGTCAAGACCATGCCAGCGTGCCACCACCTAGAGCCAAAAACCGCAGAAGCCGCATTGATTTTTTAACCAGCGATACATGCACGTATATGCATCTGCCCGATGGCTTTCTGCCGCTGCATTACTTATTTTAGAAGCCACAATGAAATGCACGGACTCGCCGCGATCGCGGTTGCGACGCACGCTTTTCCACGATGCGTTTATAGGAAACAACACGCGGCAGACCCGTTTTTTCTCAATATACTTACAACTCCGTTCTTTTCCGTGCATGAACCCGCCATCTTGTACAGAATAGCATAGGATGGTTATCAGCTGGGGAGGCCGAGCAGCTCAGGAATTTGTTGGCGGCGTGGCGGGGACTTCAGCTGCTCCCTCCAAGGTGTTGGACTAGAGACCCGACGAGGAACTGCAAGCAAATGACGCCCAGCCTCATGCGTTATTCTGCCCAGAGGCACAATCCGTGTGTAACCCTTATCATCAATGGGCAAACGCCTTATTTTTTATACAGGAATAATATGGGTGGGACCTTACTGTTTCATTTCCCCGAATACTTTTTCCCTTTAGCTGTAAATACGTAATGTTTACACCTGTATTTACTGTTTTGTATTTCCTATAATATATTCATATTTTTTCCATTTTATATTTATTGATAAATGGTATTTAGATGCATTCGTAATGTAATCACCTTATGTTTGAATTAATGCATTCTACAGTTCAATGAAATGTATTGTTAGGCCGTAGCATACGGATACTTTGAAGTGAGATGGGGGGCTCCCCCACCCGAAGATGTTCTTTTACTTTATTTATACCACATAGAAATGACAGTCATGTAGGCCTATCGGTAACAGACGGTGAGATATTGCCCCCATGTGGCAAAGAAAAGAAACTGCAAATAGGGAAGAATAATGTGATGACTGCAATGGTAACTGGCAGTGCAGCGATTTATCGCTCTGCACTACGTCGAGGCCTGTGAAACACGATCTCAACATTTGATTTTTTACAAATTATTTATCTGAAGGGTACATTACTGAATATGTTTTACGATGGTGATAGCTTGTTACGTAGCAGTAGGCATCTAAAGCCGACAAATACCAGCTAAGTTGAATAAGTAATGAACCACACAGCAAGGGCTAGGTCTTTCTCTTCAGGGACACTTTTATAGGCAGACTCGAAACCAATACATTTCGGGGGGGCGGGAGATGATTCCATAACAAATTGGAAAATAATTGGATTGGTGCGGGTTTGGGGCCCAAAAAGATACGCTTTCATAGGGTCCAAAATCTCTAGCTGCGCCCCGGAGTGGGGGATGGGGGCGCCCCCTCCATAGATTTTGTCGACTATGGTGCGGGGGAGCGGGTCCCTCTCGGGTGATTTCTCTGCTCAGGGACTTTGACTGGGCTCCCTTGAGGCAGCTGATGTCGCACGCAGTATCTTAATTAAAAGAAGAGCATCTTAAACATAAAGACACATTTTTATTTCATAAAACCACCATCTTATAAACCAAAGGGCATTTCTTTACAACTTAAATACATATTGTAATATGTCAGAAAAATACCAATGCGATGTCACAATACCAGATGACAACTGAAAGATATTGTGACATTTAGCGTATGGGATTACGGGTAAATATAAAAAACTGCTTATGCCCCCTTCCCCCAACAGTTTTCAGGTTCTTTATTTTGTTAAACTGATTCATCTGCAGTCTCTGTTCCTGTTTGCTGACCTGCTACTGTGACTGTCCCCCACCACGCGTTTTTGTAGTGAAACGCTTAACAATTGAGTGTTTAAAACAAACAAATTAATTACCACCGGTTAACACTCCGTGACCTGTACTTCTCCAGTCTGTGGTTCTGGATACCTGATTTGGGCCGCAGCATTAAGACTCCGCACTTTAATGAACCACATTTTTGTTTCGTGTTAACATTTACAAGTAATTTACTTCTGAATCCAACCCATCACTGTGTGCATTATATATAACTTTTACTTAAACATAAACCTGTTAAATCCGTTTTATTCCATGACTTGTATTTCACACATAGGTGACACAGAATTGCCTGTTCCCGATGGCATGGAATGGCTAGTAATTAGATGAAACTTGTCGGTAATACTATCGACAGTAGTGACATGGGATACTGTAAATGTAGCAGCCACGACAAACGATCCTGCTGGGGACAGCGGCGCTTTTCATTAATGAAACTCAAAGGATTTGAAAAGCCGATCCATACAACGCAAGGTTCCGATGTAAGGGAAAGTGTGAACTCGACCGAAGGAGTTTTACAAGTCCTTATACATATACATTAATCGTCAAGACAATTCTTGCATATTTTTACCCGCTGTAGCTGATTTTAACGGTTTTATCCTTTTTATTGCGAAGCGTAGAGGGAACTTTTGGCTCCAGCGCATCAACCTGCGCGCATCTGCCTGCCCCGCTCCGGCTCTGCCCTTGGCCCCCACCCCCTCAATGATGGCGGTGGATGCTGCCGGTGATGTCCCGAAAGCACCGCTCGAAGGCACAGAGATGGACGAACGGGTAAAGCAAGTACGCATCTCCACCGCTTAATGTTGATGTAGTAGCGGAATACATCGGCGTATACAATATATGCACATATAGATATGAAATACGTTTATGCGAACGTGCCAATAGTCAAATCGGCTAAGCAACAGAAACGCAGCATTCATGCCCCGACAGCGGCAGCCAAGAATGCTTAGAAGAAATAAATAATGCATATTTATATATGGAATTTTATATATAGAGACTATCTTATTATTATTATAAGAATTGTGTAAAGATGCAGACCGGAGATGCAGCGATGACGCATTGCCCCAAAACGGGAAAAACCTCAATCGAAACAGAAAACGGCTCATATATATCTGCACGTCTAACCTCTCTTTCTGTGCGAGTGGCGCAGCATTTCTTCTATTGTAAAGATAATTCATAGATTTTTTATTGCTTTTTAAAGAAGAGACTCACCTTACCTTAACTCTAATGCAACGCATCGCATTTAAGGACACATTATTGGGCCGATTGTACTATTTTTATTTGACTGCAGTCTTCATTTTTTACTGGTTATTTTTAAGAATCTGAATAACTAAACAGAATAAACAAAGAGAAAATACTGCAGCAATTAGCAAGACCTGAAAGGAATTTTGTTTAGTCGGATCAGTCGTCTTTTGAAGTTAATTCAGCAGGTGAGTCGGGAACATGCGACAATTGCGCACATCAGTCCAACCTGTTCCGCCACTGTCGCGCTGCTCGAATGGGGCTGTCAGCTGATCCGCACTCAGTCTTAATCGGGAAAGGTCGCTCCACCGCTGGAGTTCGCCAACTTCGGTCGCCCGGGTGCCCTTTTTCACGGTGAGTTTAGTCTGGCGGACCCCTTGATGCACCTTTTTTTAAATTGCATATGTACATATTTAACAGTTGCGTTTGTATAGCCTGTAATCCACACTTGGAAATCCGGCTTCAGTGATCAAAGAGAAAATCCTCGGAACATGTTTCTATGCAAAGTGCGATGTATCTGGAATATTTTCAGTAGTGGATCTTAATTAAATGAATGTAATATTACGTAATCTGATAGCGTGTTGCATTATGTTCTTGATATATTAGTAAGCTTACTAATACAAGTGGAACGTGTCTACAGTATTCACAGTCACTCTAACGTGTCCCGACAGATGCAAAACACGGTTTTAATGTAGTGAAAAATAAGTGAACCGACTACTGGAAGTTCCTATCAGGTTTTGTGACAGTCTGAGAAAGAACACAATGCAGTTCGATGGTGCGGTTTTACAAGCAAAATCGAGCCGATTTAAAATTATATTTATCTACAGTTGGACTCAAAAGTTTATGGGAAAAATGTTAACGGCAAAAGAAAACGTGGCGAAAAAGCACTAAGGATTACGGATTATGGCCCATATGACCTAATTTCAGTGACTGACGATTCGGAGTTGTTGCTATGATACCATCTAGTGAACTTCCCCCATATTTTGTTCCCCGGGTTTAAATGACACCTTCTGCTTGACTGCTGTGAGGTTCATATCTAACAGGAACTGCATAATTAATAGGGACTGTCTGCTATTTAGCTGTCCTGCGCAACAGTGCCATGCACAGACTTTTCGAGGGGCAGGTGCTTTTCGAGGGGGGCGTGGCTTTGGGTGAATTTTGTCGACCCGGGAAGGGGCTTTACCTAAGGTACATTTTACCTGATCGGCGGTTGTCGAAATGGGGCGTTTAGAAACTTAAAAGGGGGGCACTTTCAGTCATTCTGGCAAAAGGGATAGGTGCTTAGATCTTAGGGTTTTAACCAGGATATTCACTCAACACTGCAGGAGAAAAGATGCATTTTTGGGTTTGCTTGCTATCTCCTGATACCTGTTCTGCCTTTACTGCAGAGTGTCCCAAGCAGGATGAAGACTGATGTTGAGTCGGGCAGCACGCTGGAGTCTGGAATGGCAGCTATACAGTGCAGGGATGTCTGCAGGTCCTATGGCAAGCTGAGGGTACTGAACAACCTCAATCTGACCGTGCCACAGGGACAAATGTGAGTGTTTCCTCAGCTCGCCCTTTTTGCTTATGCCCATTTAACACCGAGGAAAAATACCCACCCCCATGTAGGGTATAGGGTATGCCAGGCTAGTTCATCTTTGGCAGGGACGCAAAAACAGGATCAGATCGGTCCCACAGGATCGGATCGGGAAACACCGAAATGTATTTGACACGCTCTCCTGACATTCTGATGTATTGTTGTTCCTTCTTCTAGCTATGGCTTGCTGGGGCCAAGTGGCTGTGGCAAGACCACACTGCTGAAGTGCATCGTGGGAACACTGACGATCTCACGGGGTCACATCACAGTCCTGGGGAAGTGCCCTGCCTTTCCCGGACACGGGGTGCCCGGTAGGATGGTCGGGTACATGCCTCAGGTAGGGGTCAACAAGTTCTTACCAACTATTAGAGCAGGCCAGACACGTTTTCAGCCCCTGGGAGTGAGCCCACAGGTCATGTTTGCATGCGACTTGAGGGCTTGGCAGAAGCTGAGCCGGCTAGCAGTCGCTAAAAGTTCCTGAACCCAAATTGTACATATTCCAGGCCTCCAAGGGGAAATTCATTTCGATTGTTCCTCTCAGGATCTGGCCTTGTACAACGAGTTCACCATCAGCGATACTTTGTGGTTCTTTGGCCGCATCCACGGTCTCTCCAGAAAGGACACGCAGACCCGGATGCAATTTCTCATCAATTTCCTGGATCTGCCTCAGAAATCCATCCTGATCCGGAATCTCAGGTAAGTGCCTGCTTCTGTTTTTGTCCTGTCCTATTTTTGTAATCACTTGTGTTTTTTCGTTAATCTGTGTTCCTGAGCCTCCGAGAGCCTGCAGCCATGGGCAGTTCTGGGCTGCTGAAGATGCTCTTTTACTATTAAAGATTATATTCAGTCATGGGCCACATGATCATTTTTGTTCCGTTAGGGCTGAGTTGTTTATAAGATACTAAGATCATCCAAAAATAGTAAGATTGTTGTATGGGATGTCATGCAAGATATCCTGCAGATGTTTGAGAAGTTGTACAGTGTGATCTATACTGGAAAGTGCTGACGCAGTGGCTGTTCAGAATAAGTTGTGGGTAAGGGTGGCACCATAATGTTCTTGTGGCTTCTGAATGATGGCGGGCAACATTTTGAGAAAAGAGGAAGTCTCACCATGCAAGATCTTCCAAATATCAGGTTTTTGGGCTATCTGAGTTGCCAGAGCCCTCCGCTATGGGGATGTCGGCAGTAAAAATGCTGAGGGGTTGTGATATTCTATTCAGTTCAATTTGAACCACTTTATTTATCCCCAAGGGGCAATTAAAAATTATATGGGAAAAGTTGTTGACTGGGGAATGGTTAAAATTTTATTTAACAAAGTTAATTAACCAGTTGAGGCCCCATTTTGGCAGCAGCCTCTGGGTTTCGGCCCGGGTAAGCCCATGCATTAAAGTACCCCGGGTAGCGAGGCTAGGCCATGAAGGGGTTAAAAATAACTTAATATGTCAGCGTCTCTGGGGGTGAGGTCAGCGTCAGTCTGAACTCACATACAAATCTGGCCCAGATCACATCTTTCATGTACCCCACTCCCTGCCTGCTGACTCTGAGCTCTCAATGGTGGCCTGGCTTTTCAATCTCAGGTCATGTGACTTGTGGCAGGCCCATGAATTCCAGTTGGGCGACATGAACATCTTGGCGTGGGAGACAAGAGGTCGCCTTTACCAACAGCCTTTCAGCCATTCATTCATTTGCATCCAATCAGGGCATTGACTGTCTGTAAACTCTTCTCAGAAGCCACCAATCCCATTCATTTTCCCACAGGCCTGAAACGGGATCTAGAAGAGCTCTTTTGTGCTCCTTTTTCAGTAAAAGGAGCACCAGTCTCATTAGTGGATCGTTCTGACGCTGGTACATTATGACTAATTGTTTCCCCGTCCTGTTAACAACTGGGTCATCGCTCTAGAGGGCACATTTTCAAAGCAGCAGGCAGTCTTTAGTGGCGTCGGTGTGACGTGCAGGACATCTCTGTATTCCTGCAGCCTCCGTCACATGGTGCACATTTCGCATATTTCGAGGAGTGCCCTTCTAACCCTCATAAACTGTTGTGCTGAACTGCTGTTCGGCACCGAGCTTAGCTGGTGGGGCTAGGGGTGGTCTGGCTGGTTCTCGCTGTCTCTCTTATTACTTAGACCTTCTGGGGAAAATTGTCTGTCTCTTAATTCGCACAGAACAATTCAGTCTTTTGTTACCTGGGGCATGAAACAGAATGCATTCATTTTATGAACTGCAGGCTTGCACGCTTTAAAGGTGCTATGTAGTACAACTGTTAAGTATTTTTTTTTTTAAAAAGAGTGAAAATCTGAAACAAAGTTTTAAAAATTATAATAATTTTATTCACCATGTGTACAAGCATTTAGGAATTCTTTGGTTTTTCGCATATCCCAGGCTGCTCGCCTACGAGACACTTACACAGGTGAGAGCAAAGCTTGAGGTCAGAGAATAGATTCAGATCATTTATCCAGAGCACCTACTGCAGTTTTTGGGGTTATAGGTCTTGCTCACAGGTTCAGCAGTGATATGATTATTGTGCTGGCCATGGGATCTGAATCAGCAACCTTTTGGATATAGGAACAGACTCCTAACCCACAGAGTCATTACCTCACTGAGTGCCATTTATGAATTTACTCAAAGTGACACTCAAGAGTTACAATTTTTGTGTGCTTCTTGGTCTTTGCATATATAAGCACAATGCTCTACTTGTTGAGCTGTAGGAGCTGATAGAAGCTGACTCTGTAAGACCAGGAGTGTGTTGAGGGAACTAAGGAATCAGAACTGGGCCAGTACTGCATTTCACATGGACCTGATTTATTTCTCTGTCTCTGTCCCCCCCACCACAGTGGAGGACAGAAGCGGAGAGTGTCTCTGGGTGCCGCCTTGCTCCAAAACCCCCAGCTGCTGATACTGGATGAGCCCACTGTAGGGGTGGACCCTGTGTTACGCGCCAAGTAAGTGGTCCCAGCCTTGTTTTATAGTGGGCTACTCCCACAGTACAGAACCTTGCCCCGCCCCCATGCTCTTTCTCCTGCACATGTTCCTAGCCACCCTGTCGCATGACACACCCATCACTGAGCCTCGTCTGCAAGCAAACCTGCACGGTGCCACCTACACGCCTTCATCTCACAGCATAACAACACCTGCACCCTCAATGTCACACCCCAACCCAACAGAGTTCATCTTAGGTCCCAGTTTCCATCCCTAACCCTAATTGTTACACGTGACTAGTGCGGACGCTGGCATCACAAGGGATTTGAGGTATGATTTACTGAGGGCCACTCTATGTGCCACATGAACGCTTTTCTGTGTCCAACCTCTTTCTGTTTCTATTTTAATGACCATTGCTTTGTGTTTACAATAGATAGTTCTCCTGTTTACGATACACAGTTCTCCTGTTTACCATACGCAGACCTCCTGTTTACGATACACAGTTCTCCTGTTTACGATACACAGTTCTCCTGTTTACGATACACAGTTCTGTTTACGATACACGGTCCTCCTGTTTACGATACACAGTCCTCCTGTTTACGATACGCAGTCCTCCTTTTTACGATACGCAGTCCTCCCGTTTACGATATACAGTCCTCCTGTTTACGATACACAGTTCTCCTGTTTACCATA
>JAAGVU020000061.1:7103636-7123436 GCA_011763525.2 Mormyrus iriodes
CCCCCCCCCAAACACCCTCCCCGGTCCCCCCCCCCGATCCCCCCCCCCCCCCCCCATTGCTACTCCCTGCAGGCCATAAGCAACAAGGACCAGCACAGCATCTCCTTCACCTTGTCTCGAGCCCAGACCGTGGTGGTGGAGTACACACATGACAGCAGCGTGGACATGTTCCAGGTGACGTCTGCACAGATACTCGATCCATGAAGGGCTGCCTAGTTCCCCGCTGGCTCTGTTTGTAACCCTTCACCCTGACCATCCTGGCTGGCCTAGTTAGGAGTTATTCATGTTTCATCCACCCCTGCAGCTCTTCACAGTCCCTAAAATAATGTAGTACTGGTATAGTTATGGTACTCGTATTAGTCATTAGATTTCATATCCAATAACAAAAAACACTAAAACCCCAGTTTGACTATTTTTGTCAATAGGAGACCTCCAGTCACCTTATCTTGCTTGTGTTTTTATGGGGTGTTTCTCAATATGCCTACTTGACCGTACTTGTTTTCTCGCATATCCGTTTTACATCATCTTCCATCGCTGAAGACCAGTTCCAATACAGAACAGAAGTGCAGAGGATGGTAAAAATTCCCGGATGTCGTTTTTGCCCGGCTCCAAATATCAAAGATACATCTGTTGCATCCTCAGCAAAAAGAGACCAGTCCCATGATTCATTGCTCCCCAAGTTCATTTTTGGGAGGCAAATTAGAAAGACTGCTCTTGCCAAGACCACAAGTATGATCTTTGCGTTCCTGGTATTGAGAAACACCCCTAGTCAGCTTCATACTTCCTTTCAGATGCTTTTTGGTGATACCACATCCTTGATGTGTCATCCTGATAATTTAACACATCAGCACAATCACCCTGATCTTTGACCCCCCCCCCCCCCTTTGTCCACAGGTGGGCCGTTCCACAGAGAGCCCCATCGACTTTGTGGTAATGGACACGGTGCCCGGAAGTCCGGCTGGTGGGGGTGTCAGTGAAGGAGGTGATCTGCAGACTGTCCAGAGCACCATCTCTCGCTTCGCTTGCCGCATCATGTGCCAGCGGAGCCCCCCCCACACCGCGCGCATCTACGCTGCTGGCTTTGACTCGTCAAAGAACATCTTCCTAGGGGTGAGTGCCTTGAAATGGTGGGCGGGGCCTACAGGACATATGACCTAAAAGAATCAAGCCATAGTAACTCTACTGTGCCTTAGACTGTTTTTGTAACTTAAGGTCCAGTAAATTCCTAAAATTTGTTACTAACTAGTTAGAATACTGCACCGTAAAAATAGAATAGAATCTTCAGCTAAGCTGCTGAATTCCAAGTTATACGGGTTTTAAAGGCGACGTTTGTGTAAGTAAGTAGAGCCATCAGGATCTTTGTATCCTTTTCTGCCCGATCCGATTCCTTCAGCCCAACTCGGCTAATTGGCACTTACCGATAAATAAAAAAAAATTCACAAAAATACCCAAAACTCCACAGTGCTAATTGAGTAATTTAAGAGGCATGCTGGGATGGGGGGGGCTGCACATATTGATGGGGCACCATGAGATTGGGAAATGTGTTTATCGGCAACTGAAGAATAATTTTGGGGGAGCAGGTGTGCAGTGGACAGTCATTCAAGGGGGGTGGAGAAGACGGGATCCTTTATAAACAGTGTTGCCCTCCCCCGTCACCAGGAGAAGGCTGCAAAGTGGAAGACATCAGACGGGCAGATGGACGGGCTGACCACCAACGGCGTGCTGGTGATGCACCCCCACACGGGCTTCACCGAGGACTCCAAGCCGGGCGTGTGGCGTGAGATCTCTGTCTGCGGCAACGTGTTCACGCTGCGCGAGACTCGCTCCGCCCAGCAGCGGGGCAAAATGGTGAGTAGCCCATGACGTGCAGGCACTCCTGTGCCTGGGCGTGAGATGGGCGTTGGAACGGCGGCGTGGGTGGCTCTGTTAGCGGGACGCGGATTACAGTCAGGATCCTGGTGGAACCTGGGAAAGTCTCTGCACCGTAAAACATAATGAATTAGATTCCGAATAGGAAGTTCTGTTTATGGGCCACTAGGGGTCAGAAGACGCTGGGCTGGGCTGGGCTGGGCTGGGTTTTAAAGTGTTACTTCCTTTAGAGCACCCCGGCCCACCCCTTCTTAAATTCCTGCTTTGACTAGCAAGAAGGATTTCAAAACCATAAGTTGGATTTGTCAGTGTGTTTTGTTTGGTTGGGGTTCCCATGGCAACCACACAGATGTTACTGTGGGCGCGTGTCCTTTGGATGTAACGTGACTCCACCAAAGGTATCTGCTGCTGTTGCCCGGGACCTGCTGGACGGGTTCCTTTTCATGGGCGGACACAGCTCCCTCACTTTAAGTGGGTCCCCGCAGAGCAGAAGTTACACCAGGGAACTGTGGCTGTTTCACTCTTGCCTATACTCTGCATACACAAGCAGCTGTTTTTGGAACCGAGAGCAAGATGGTTTAAGTCCATTTTCACTCTTCCAAAATGCGAATAAGCAAAAACGTCAAAGGAAAATGGGCATTGCTGAAATATTTCTGCAGTGGGGCGTCTCTGCAGTGATTTTAGATGTAGCTAAAGGGAAGGGGAAGATTGGAGATGGGTTGGTTTCCTTCTGTCTCTCAACATGTCTTTGGGGAATTTTCAGACGCTCCCTAGGCTCACTGATAGTCACTAATGGTCAATTTGTACATAACCAGTGAAATGACACTGGTAGATTGTGCTGATGTGCTTATGGACATCGTGGTCAGGACTAAAGCTAAGGGCTGCAAGGATGTTTTTGTCTGGGAAGTCAGTGAGGACACCGATGTGTCAATGTTTCTGTGGGAAAACATGGAAAAATTGACATCACTTAGGAGGAAACTGACCGCTGATGTTTTTGCTAAGGGCTGGCATTGTTTCTCATTTTCCCTCAAAAAATTTCTGCTCCGTTTCACTTCAGCCGCTCCATGCTGTAGCTGACACCCCATAAATGTACACATTTGCACTATGGCTAAAATATTTATGGGAAACTAGTGGCATCTAGAGGGAAATAGAGGAATTGCAGCCTGACATTGAGAGCTGTGCTGTGTGCCAGGTGAGTCAGGGTCTGAGTGTCACGTCCTTCCCTCCCTCGCCCCCGCAGGTGGAGAATGAGACCCAGGAGCTGGTGGATGGCTCGCTGATCGACCTGTGTGGCGCCACGCTGCTGTGGCGTACAGCGGAGGGGCTGTCGCGCACGCCCACGCTGAAGCACCTGGAGGCGCTGCGGCTGGAGATCAACGCGGCGCGGCCACAGTGCCCCGTGGGCCTCAACACGCTGGCGTTCCCCAGCATGCGGCGCAAGGATGTGGTGGACGAGAAGCAGCCTTGGGTCTATCTCCGCTGCGGCCATGTGCACGGCTACCACGACTGGGGCAACCGCGCCGAGCAGGCTCCCAGTGGCCAGCGTGAGTGCCCCATGTGCCGTGCCCGCGGCCCCTACGTGCCACTCTGGCTGGGCTGTGAGGCCGGCTTCTATCTGGACGCTGCCCCGCCCACCCACGCCTTCAGCCCCTGTGGCCATGTGTGTTCAGAGAAGACGGCGGCGTATTGGGGGCAGATCCCGCTGCCACATGGCACACACACCTACCACGCGGCCTGCCCCTTCTGCGCTC
Organism: Mormyrus iriodes; assembly: GCA_011763525.2. Classification (NCBI taxonomy): domain Eukaryota; kingdom Metazoa; phylum Chordata; class Actinopteri; order Osteoglossiformes; family Mormyridae; genus Mormyrus; species Mormyrus iriodes. The sequence continues at coordinate 7,107,257 of JAAGVU020000061.1, forward strand.
AGCAGCTGAGCGCTGAGCAGGCCTACATCCGGCTCATATTCCAGGGCCCCCTCGACTAGGCCGCAGCCTGGTCGCCCTTAGCAACCAATGTCCTTCGTTTCCTTTTGATCTTTGCTGAGAATTTTGAACCTTTTATCCTCCTTTTGTAAAGTGACATTTAAGTGATTCCAATTCTGTACAACAAAAGAAAACAGATTTACTATATTTTTGTGTGAAAGAGGGAAGATGGCCAGTTTACCCTCGCACGGACTTTGTGTGAAAACTTTTTCTTAGGAGCTGAAGATGTATTTTATTTACTAATGTACCTAGATTTAAGGTTTAACACCCTTTCACTGATGCAATATCGATCATTATACAACTTTTCAAAGCCGTTCTCCGTGATTTTTGTCTGTTTTCGTTCTTTTCCACTTTTTCAAGGAAAAATAACCTGACTATTTATGTTAATAAACCGTAATTCTACCAGTCAAACTCAAACTATATTAGTTTATTTGAAAGAATTTATATTTGTAATTAATGAGAGATTCTTTGTTAATGTTTTTAAATACAGTATGAATGTCAGTGAGGAGTTTCCCACAGTCCTTTGTTGTTGTTTTTTTTTTTTACACTGGGGATATTATTAAATGCAAAGACTGCATTTCTCGAGGTATATGATATTAACCGCCCCGTTACATCACCGGTGAATAATGTGAGGCCACACTGACAGGAAAGTTGGCATCGTGGTGAAAATTAGCGAAATGTCAAGTTACTGTGGGAAAGCGTGTGAGTGTCTTGGTGATCGCTGGGCTTTGGGGTTTGTTTCGTGTGTTGCTTCCGATTTTTGTCAGTTTTAAAGCTGACTGAGTCTTTTTTGGCTATCCTTTAGGTTTTCTGCGTCCTTTTTGACATCCTAAATACATTTTTCCTTGTTTTTTCACAAGATGCTTTTTTGTTATCTTCTTACCTCTGCATCACAACCATCTGATTCTAAACGGTTGCCATGACGTCGTTCAGTTCATAGCAGCAGGACCGGGGGTCCTGGGGTTGATTTGGAGGTGGGCATCTGTTCCTGTAGCTTGGGCTTGTGTTCACAGCAAATCCTGAGCTGTTTTTCTCTGCTCCTGAACATGGGCCCAAACACACGACCCGTGTGACTGTTTGATTGAAGCTCTGTGTGAAATTTGACTCATGCTAACACCACCTCGATTTCACTCTTCTGAACCCATTGATGCACTAGTCTCTCAGATGAATTTTTAATGCGCAGTGGCTACCTTATTAAGTACACCTAGCTAGTCCTGGGTAGGACCTACTTTGCTTCCAGAACCAGTTTAAGGGCAGATGAGTTCAGAGTAGCCTTTATGCACACCACTGTTTAACAGTGCAGTTATCGATGCAACTGTGGCCTTCCTGTTAACTTTAACCTGTCTGGTCGTTCTCCTCTAACATCTCATTGTCAAGGTGTTTTTCGCAACAGATCTGCCACTGCTCTGGATCTGTGTGTTATTAGTTTCACACCATTTTCTGTAAGCTGTGGTTACTGTAGTGTGTGAAAATGTATTTGAGTGTCTGCCACCAATAATTGCACCACATTCAAAATAGATCAGGTGCCTAATGCTTAGGCACATAAGTGAACCTCTTGACCCTGTGCGCTGTAGCTATTCAGGAACAGCCACATGATTGGCTGTTTAGAGAAGCAGGTTGTTTGCATTAGCAAGCAGGTGTAGCTAATGAGGTGGCCATTGAGTGCACACACACACACACGTGTGTTTCAAGTGTGTTTTGACTGTACCTTTGGAAGTTACTTTTTGGGGGGAGTTTCTCTAACCCTGCGGTGTTCAAAATCACTTAAATGAAACAGAAATCTGCTGAATAGGTTACATACTGTATGGAAAGATATTAACTGACTTTTAACCTTGACTGGACAGGATAAGGAGTATGTACACAGCTTGTGCATGCGTGTATTCATGTCTATTAAGCCATGAGGATTTTGATATTGACATCTGTACCCAAAGAAATGGGTGAAACAAAGAATATTATTAGAATATTTCTGCAAATATATATAAATATATATCTTGTGAACTGGGTTGCTTTGGGGGCATTAATTGAAATGTCTGCGGGCACCCTGCATGAACATCTATGTGAATGTGTCCTTTGTATCTGTGTGTGTGATTGTACATGATGGGTGCTGTCATTGTCCCTGTCAATGGTGAAGAACAGCGGCAATAGTCACCTCAGGGAGCGACCTGTGGCTGGTCACATGCATTCATGACTGCCATTGACATGCACGAGTGAGGTGTGTGTGTTGTCATGTCACCATTAAATGTCACCAGACTGTCACGGTCTTTCTGCAGGGATGTCCTGTAAGAAAGGGCCGAATCGTTGGTGCCCCCCCCTCCCTCCCTCCCCACGGTCTGTCATCCACATGTCTGATACTGTGTCCTGGGATCCCCACCTGTGCTTTATGGAAACTGCTAATGGCATTGTTTTGAGAGGATTCGTTTTTTTGTACCAAGATACTCACAATAAAGTGGAAATGAACATTTCACTCTGATGTGCGGTTGTGTTTCGTTAAGGTCAGGTGGACGTCTGCTGAAGGTACGTTGTACATTTTGGTGATTAAAACTAAATTAAAACTAACCCCATTTCCGTGATTATCAGCCGTCTGAAAATTGTTTCGAGATTCTTCATTGCTATCTTGTCGTGTAAGGAGACATCAGCACAAACATTTGTGTGCCACCCCCCAGCAAAATAGTTTTTCCAGGACCACCATGCAGTAAGTGATGAGATGTTTTGTGGTTTAAGGTTAATAGCTGTCAGCCTTCTTTGCCATTAAACCAACTCCTGTACAGCTTCAGCTGACTGGAAACCCAAAGTAGCCAGTGAGACATAACCAGTGCAGAACTATATATATGCTGCAGATGTAGAAAACGGAGGCCAATGGAATCAGAATTTATTACTGGTGTTTTTACATTCTTAATAATAGTCTGAATGGGGGCAGCGTGTAGCTCAGTGGGCTAAACCTTTGTGCTTGTGATCAGAAGGTTGCTGGTTCAAACCCAGCCTTTGTACATCTGCAGGTCCCTTAACCCTCAGCTCCCTGGGTGCCACTATGGTTGGCTGCCCTTCACTGCTAAGCTTGCTCTCGCTTACAGAGAACAAGGTGGGGGAGGCAAGAAGAGAATCTCAATTATTATAATGAGATTTCATTGATCACCATGGGGAAATTCCTCATTTTCACTTCTCCCATCTTGCTCTCCATGACACACATACAGGTAAGGGCAAGCTCGGCAGTACTGGGGGCTAAGGGCCTTGCTCAGGGCCCCAAAGACATGACTATTTCCCCAAGGCCAGACTCAGACCAGCAACCTTCTGATCACAGGCACAGTGATCAGAAGTTTAGCCCACTGAGCCACACACTTCCTCTTCTGTGCAAGTGGGACTTTATAAAGTCCTGAGAAATTCTGAGGGTATTTTGGGATGAACAACAAACCTTATAGAAAAACATTTGACTTGGAACATTTTCTGCCAAGTGTTTAATGTCGATGTTGATTGTTTTTAATTGGCCTAATATAGTTTTTGTGGATCTGGGAAATGTACTGATTTCCATACTTCTGCACTGAAACACAGCCAGGACCGTTCGGAGTCAAAGCTATATTCATCTGCTTACCTCCCGGAAATTCACCATCAGACACGTAAATTTACAGCATCAGTACCATGAATGACCACAAGGTGGAAGCAAACCTCACAGCCGTGCACCTGCGTCCTGGTTTTCGCTTGTCCTGAATTGAAACACTGTGAGGTCTCCAGCACGCTACGAACGTCAGTTGACCTCAGCTAGGCCCGAGGGCACGCGGATGGCTTAGAATACCACTGTATCCTGTTTCCTTGTGGATGCTGCAGCCTGTGGGTCTGGAATACCTCTGTTAGGTGGTACTTCAATTACAGGGACATCTGTCATAAAATCAGCTTGATGTTCGTTTACCATGCTTGCTTTTCAAAATTTAATTTTCCCAGTCAAGCATGGCTACTGTGTGACCAGTTTATTGCGGTTTCTTTTTCTTGCAAGAATTCGATGGGCTGTCCAAATGGGGTTTTCCTTCGGTAAGGGGGGGGGGGGGTTAGCAGATCTGGTGGGAGGTGTCTGTTGCCTAGCATTTATGGCCCCATATATGCATGAATGCACCCCCCCCCAATTCTGTGCAGGACTCCTTGTTGCAGGGCAGTAGTCCATCTCCTCAGGGCTTATACAATCCTCTGAAAACATGGAGGGTTTGCCAGAGGACAAATATTCGCGGGTGTGGCGACAGTGGCCACTGCTCTCAGGTCATATAGAACGACGGTGTCTGTTTCGAAAAGCGAGTGCTTTTAATTAGAAGCGGCTAAATAACAGCTGGAGGGCAAAACTTCCTTTGAACCCAAGTGATCTTTTTCAAAGGGCTTCCCTTTCTCTGCTGAGATCATCGTGACTGGAGATAAGGCTTCTGAGAAGGCGTAGATTAAAGGTTTTTAAAAGGAGGCTAGATCAAAGTTTTCCAATGCTGCCAGTTAAAGGTCAAAGCTATTACATCAGCACCCTGGCACCGAGATATGAGAGAGTTCTAATATGGTGCATTTCATAAGTTGGGTAAGATGGACGTTTAAGATCTTAGAGCTCTTTAAACATTTATTTTTTCTTACACTTTTCTTCTGTCATGGCTTGGCCTTGTCTTTATCTGTCCATACTTTGGTGCACACGTTCTCCGTTGGTCTCTTTGGATTGCCAATACTTCGATAAATAAAGTGTGAAACGCATAAATATTTTGTGGCTGCTTCTGCTCCACAGACGACCTCTTATGACTTTCAGAGCTCACCTGCAGCTTGGGACATCCGATTGGCCCGCCATGTCTTCGTTGATCTCCTGCGGTAGATGGCCGTCCGCCACGGCAGCCCACACTGACCACCAAGGTTTCGTTAACAGATCAAGTTTTTACTGACCTACAGTGGGACCTTGTGCTCATCGGTTTCCGACAAACCTGCTTCTGGCCTCCTTCTGGGAGAACGCGTCACGACAGTCCTAGGAAACATCGAAATACCTTGTGCTTTGCCTCTGAAGTCGGTCCATTGCCTGCACTATTTGGTTCACTGCACTGATCATGATTCCTGATTAGAAACTAAAGGTGGCCATTAATCCTCTCTCAACGCAACCCGCCATGCTCATGGATCTTAACCCATGTCAACCTCCCTGGACAGGAAACGCTACTACAAAACAGGGGTGGTGGGAGACTTAGCAGGTTAGGATGCTGTGTCTGTACTCAGGAGGTCATTAGTTCAAATCCCAGCTTTGGCAGATTGATTTCACAATAATCCCAGTTTCTCCAGGGACTGGCTGAACCTGCTTTCTCAAAACGTACGTTGCTTTGGATAAATGCATCTGCTAACTCGATAATACATAAAAATATAAGGGTGACATTTTAAAAACAGCCGAGGTCGAGACCTACAGAACAGCAGTAAAATCTAACCAGTAGGATTCACCTCTCAGGTGTCAGCCAGGTATTACAGAGTTAAGTGCTTTCTGGAGTGCATATAGTACAGCTAGTGGAATACTAATATAGCCTTTCAAGGGATACAAAAGCTAGATAAATGTATTTTCCACTTTTATCCAACGTGGAGTATAGGCATTTTTGTGTACTTTTAGGTACGAATTTCAACTCTTTTGTGTATTAAGATGGACAAACAGCTGGACTTGTGGCAGGAGTTCAGCGAATGAATGTTTTATTACTGCTTCAGGCAAGCGAGTGCTGCCATTTACCGAGCAAATAAAAGTAACAATAAAGGGGGCTTTAAAATTTTTTCCTTAAGTATATTGCCATGTTATGCAGTTTGGTTTCCACCCCTGTCTCTGTGTGGGGGGGTGTCTTTGAGAATCAGTGTGTCGGGTGCGTAGGTGGGCCGGTTCTGGACTCAAAAGGCTCCTTTAAACTTAAGTCGAACGGACGCACACAGCTGGGGACTTGATAACGGACAGCAGGAGCTTTGCATTTTACAGTTTGTTCATTTATCTGACACTTTTGTCCAAAGTGACACAGTTGAGGGAAGGGTTACAATTTTTATGTGCACTCTCTCAGATTTCCACATCAGTTTACCAAAGGTTTCCTCTCTTCCTAAAGTTTGGGCAATTTCACACCACAAATCTGCACACATCCTTGTGCTCTTTCAAGGACAGATTGTGTAAATGTGGGTAGCGGTGTATTTATTCATATAACTCAGGTCGAAGGCCTCAGTGGTCCCTGCTGCACGTGTGCAACAGACGCGCACAGCTCCATGTGGACACAAAAATCTGGCGGCACGCGTTTGGGGTTGCGGGCGACCCCACGGTTGTCACTGATGCTGAAAATTGCGTCGCTCAACCCTCGTGGCTATACGGATGCGCAAAGCATAAACAAGCCTTAACGGAGGTCCGTAGTCCTTGGAGATGATCTCACGGGTGGCAGTGAGCAAAAGCAGGTCTGGAGCCCGGCCATTTCTGCACCGCTCATCACGGTATAAACGGGACGGTACAGGAGGGCGGGGCTGCGGCCGCTGAACAGACTTGTGGCTGGGACACGTAAACGTGTAACTGACACCCAGGGAGCTCTGAAGAATGTCGAGCTAAGGGATTTTAAGGAAATGAAAGTGATGGTCGGTGACATTGTGTACAGAGACCCGCCACCGGTTTGATCACGGAATCAAAGCGCCAGTCCGGTGTGATTGACTTTCATTCTTTTTGTTGACCCTAAAACCATCTGAAAAGAGGCACAGCAGAAAGACTGAATCTGTATTGCACTTTATTCTGGTTTATCGAAGGCAGGAATGTCACACACTGCCTTCAGTGGGTGGGGGGACCTTTAAGGACCTTTACAAGGTTGTTAAAAATGTCACATCCACCCTAAGGGGTCCAGCGGGACATGTGGCTCACAGGTGTGACAACAGGGAAAGGGACACAAATCGAACACAAGGATGACATCGACACAAAAACATGACGGGAGCTCACAGCACCCTCCTCCCTTCACAGTCAGGCGCGGCCAATCACGGGGGCTTGTCAGCGAGTCATGTGACCGAGCCATCCGGTTGGTGGTGGTTTACAGTGGAGGCCTCAGTGGTCCAGGATGCGCAGGTTGCCAGATACAATCTTGTTCTCAAGCATGGCGCCTGCTGGAATGTCGATGCGGTCGCCATGGTTGGCAATGATGATGACGGTCCCCTGGAATGAAAGTGCGCCATCGTATGATGGGTGGAGAAGCAAAAGGAAGGGGGGGTGGGGGGGGCATGGTACAAAACTCAGAATTTATTAACTGTGCCCCATTCCATTCATGAACTGGAATTTGAACTGGAATGACAGGAAAAAGAATTTAATTCAAGTCAATGAAATTCAATGCAAATCATACAACACAAGAATGTAGGGAAACAATCATACATTAGATGTATTCTCTAGGTGGCAGAGGTACAGTACTGAGGTACAGAGGTACAGTACTGAGGTACAGAGGTACAGTACTGGCAAACGTCTTAGGCAGCCAAAGGAAATGATGTTTAAATGATCTTCATGTTGGTGTAAAACTATGATATTATGCCTGATAAAGTGTGTTAGTTTAGCCATTTCAAAACCGCTGCTAAAATCACCTCAGTATTTGCAGTCACCATCCAGAACACACATTTTTGACTTGGCCACTGGCACACCTCCTATAGCTAATCAATATCTCATTGACTTTTTTAACAAATTAAGTGAGCTGATGGTGAAATTTAATAAATACATGGAATGGCTGAGGTGTCCCAGAGGAGAGGTTTGGGAACCAAGGCGGTGTTCATCTAGCCATCCAAGAAGATTTCGCTGACTTTTCGGAGAACAGAAGAAATTTTAACAAATTTTTATTGTTACTCTTAATTTGCATATGTTCTAATGCTAAATTGTGTTTTTTGTTCTGAGCAAATACACCATTTACTAACCAGATAAAGAGCTTTAAACATTTCCTTTGACTGCCCGAGACTTTCACACAGTGCTGTACATACTCAGCTTGTATATGTACGAGGGAGTGAAGTATACTTTATATTTCCATGAGTATAAGAAGAAAATTGTGTAGAACTTTTAGCCTATTCCAAATATACATTTGGGTTTTGTTGGTCCTCCAAGTCGTTCTCCACAGGCACTTTTTAAAAATTTGATTTCTGCATATTTAACTGTTTATGTGCGTTAGCATATTTGAGCAGACTGTAGTACTTGTGAGGGTTTTGGGGGTTGTCATTTGGACGCGATTGTGTAGTGTTACAGCTGAACCTACACAAATGTATGGTAATTTATGTAAATTCAATTACATTTTAATTCAACACACTAAAATTGAAATTAGAATTTCAAATGTGCATTCTGTTTTCAACTGCAATTCAAATTCAATTGAAATTCATGAACTGAATTAGAATATCAGGGTCATTCCCAATTTAATCTGAATGGTGCACAACCCCTTGGGACTGAAAGGATGTGGCTTGGGATAACATCGCTATGGCAACCCTGTACCTTGAGCGACACATGCTTCCCGAAGGTGACATCCCCGGAAACGGTCAGGTGGTCCAGCTCCAGCATGTCGGGGATGCTCTCAAACCTCGTCAGGTACTCCTGCACCTGCAGGCCCCCAAAACGGAAATGGTGAGTGTACAGGGGAACCCGTAGATGTCTGAACCCATTTGGGGATCCAACTGTAACTCAAAACTGGGAATCAGACTGACAGCAAGTGAAAGTATCTTGGTAACTTAGTGAAGTACCTATTCTAAACAGCATAATTCACCAATTAAGGAAAATAAGCTTTTAACTGGCTGTTCCCAGGGCAAACACTAGTTTTGAGTTTGAGAAACACTTTGCAGGGGAAGGAGCAGGTGCATGGGGGACAACAGGATAAACTGCAGTGCGATACAAGGTCCTTTTCATAAATGCTCTCAAAAAATTATAGAACACAATTAAAAAAAAAAAAACAACTCTAAGCTTAAGTTGGTTTGAACAGAAGCTTCTGCTACGCAGGACCGTAACAAAAAAGAATTGGACCCATGCTGAATATCGAGGCTAGCGACTGATCCGGTAAATACCGGCTGGATCCAGCTCATGAGGCTGTGGGGAGAGCCCTAGCGATTGGATTTTGATGTCAGCCAACTTGTTCGTACAGCAGCCCAAATGCCGCTCGACATGCATCAATATTAATGCGGATTGACTAATATTAATGGGCTGGGGGAGAGCGGGTGGCCCCAGTGGGTTCTGGGGGAGGCTGGTCCCAGGTCCAGGCCAACACCGTCTCTCCGGGGCTCTACTACTGTAGCTCAGTGCAACTCCCACCGTAGTAATACCTGCAACCAGGTTTCTTCTTCTGTGCTAATCTAGATCTCGTCACAGTATTAGAAAGCCCAGACTAGTTCATACACTTAGCTTAGCCCTTTAATGATATGCAACAACTGGTAAGCAGGATCGCTCATAAGGGGAGAGAAAGGGGGGGAGATTTTCAGAGGCCCAGACACTGGGGCGGTGACATGGAAAATAAATCACTGAATTAAACGTTTGTTCATTAATACAGGCTGAAATGCACATTTGGTAAAGCGAATTTCAGTTCTTAAATTAATTATCTTTGGTTTGGGGAAGGGGGTATATTTGGTTGAATTTTTCAGTGGCCCGACTATGTCTTTGTGCAGCCCTGCTGGTAAGTCAAGGTCACAGTACAATATTGGCTCCCCCCATCAAAGAAACAGTGAGTTTCTCAGTCTAGGTACACTGTGCATACATTACAAAATATTATGTCACCCCGTCTAGGTCCCTGTACAGTCCCTCCCTAAAAGGGCAAGCTTCCCAGTCTAGGTAAGTCCTAGTAATTCTTAGCAAGAACAACAATATAGCAAGAAGATGCTGAGGTTCTACCATGGTTCCCAGTACCTTGGTGAAGGAGCTGCCCAGCTTGACATGGGGTGTGGTGGGGAATTCCCTCTTCTGGCTCATGGTGAGGGAGCCGGCTTCCAGGCTGTACAGGTTAGACATGACCAGCAGCAGGTCGGACGTGGTCTTCACGGGCAGAAAGCGACTACGGGGCACGTTGATGCCCAATGCGTTGTCGAAGCATTTGATTGCGGCACCCACAGCTGTCTCCAGCTGAACCACGTTGAGGCCTCCATCCAGGGTCTGGCAAAGGGGAGAAGATATGTGCTGTAGGTGGGATAATGGCCTTGGATGCCCAATAAGCATTCCTGGGAAATCAGCGTGAAGATTGAGAAATTCCATCCATTGTTACTTATTTGGCTGATACTTTTATCCAAAGTAACATTTTTTTGAGAAGGTAGGGCCAGACAGCTCAGAATCAGCTTTATTCGCCAAGTATGTTAATACACACAAGGAATTTGGTTCCGGCCGATGGTGTCTCTCCCGCACGCCCGCACGCACGCCCGCCCGCACGCACGCACAATTCCGTTTCTGGAGCAACTGGTGGTTAAGGGCCTTGCTCAGGTGTCCCAGTGGTAAAATCACTCTGCCAACACTGGGATCTGAACAAGCGACCTTCTCAGCATCCTACCCCTCTGAGCAACACACCACAGCACTCAATCCCTGCTATTTGTCAAGTTACCTTTGGGCTACTAAATTATTTATTTCTGGACCAGCAGGTGAGGTGACTTAGTGTGCAAATGACCTTAGTTGAATATTCAGTAGTTGTGGAAGAGCTAAAATTAGCACAGTGAGCAGCACTTGAAGGCAGGAGGTCCTAATTTGCGCTGCAGGTGAAGGGGAGAGCAGACTCTCAGCACAGAGGCTGCAACAGTGCTGGGATTTCATTTCAAACTGTGTGCACGGGAGAGAGTGTCGAGGGGCTCGGCACTCAACAGTGGAAAAACAACTTTCCAAATGTTCTTTTGTAGCACCAGGCCAGTTCCTGTCCAATGGGCCAGGTTGGTGGAGACATTGCCAACATCACTAAAAGAAAATTGAGGCCTCAATAGACCATGAATGCAGTGCAACTCTAACCATTCAGCAAGAGGGTGAATGACATCAGCAATAACCACAGCTGCACTGTGAGTCACATGACATGACCAGGGCCCTCCTGTGTTTGTATAACCGCCACCCTCTAGCTTAAACTGTCAAACCACCCTCTTGGCTTCAGCAGCCCAATGTAGTAATTTTTATCCCGATGACAACATTTACCTCCATTGTTCTGGGCTGAAAGTATTCGAATGTCAACACAAATGTATCTCAAATGGCAGCACAGCGATCGCTGGGGCCACTAAACTGGATCCTCGTCTCCAGGCTCCTTCTCATTAGGACAGAGAGGACAGTGAAGATAGAATCCAAGCAATCCAAACAGGAGTGTATAAGGGCAGGGCCACAGTGGCGCTGAGTGCCTCCTCCCCTCTCACTCACCGGTTTCAAACATTTCATTGGCTGTTGATGAAGTTGGCCTTTCTGTATGAACTATGGCCACTCATGTCCCTCACCCTACAAAACCCTAGAATCACCCCGATCTCCCACGTCACAGTCCGTGCCTCCGCCGGCAGTAACTGGGGTGACCCCATGGAACGTCTATACCACGGGAGAGTTTGGTGGATGTCACATTCTAATAAGACATGAGGAAGTCCTACCATGTGTCCCCAGGGCCCTCTTTGCATGTAATGTCACTGTAGAGTAGTGTTCTACGCACCCCCGCCCCCCCAAAGGGCTAAAGCAAAATTATATTTATTTATTTTCTGAGAGAACAACAAAAACCGTAAGGAACATCACTTGCATCTCTGTCAATTACCGGTACTCTTGGTCTAACACAAATTCGATTTAACAGCAGGGTAATTCAGCTGGAGTGACTTATTCAATAAACATCTCAGTCCAGGATAATGAATTAAGCGCTAAGCTGGAACAGACCCAGTTTGGACAGGGAGCTGGACTGGACCGAGAATGAAAACCACAGATACAGATGTCTGCACACCCCCCTCCCATGTGGTCTGTCTCTGGCAGGTGAGTCTGGTAACCTTCTTGTCCCTGTTAATTCTCCCCACCTGCTCCCTATTCTTGCTCTCCAAGTATACTGGTGAATGCATGGGTGTGCTTTGATGGTAAACCGGAAGCTATGCCTCATTCAGCCATCAGCCTGCCTACCACAACAGCATGGTGTTCATATGCACGTTTTCCACCGGCCGAATCAGCAGGCCTTGCATTACCAGGGCTAACCACAAAGGTTCCCAGTACTCCCACCCCCTGTCCGCCCCTCCCACCTGTACCTGAGTAGGGAGCCCTCCCCCAAACCGCCTAGACGTCTCCCCGTGCCGCCTCTCACCTTGGGATTCACGATAATCTCCATATCCATGGCATTCCTCTGCTGCAGCCTCTTGATGGCGGCCAGCGAGATCCACAGGTTGTTGGTGTTGAAGATCTTGAACTTGCTGACGGACTTGAACTCATCTACATGGGCCTTGGGCACCTGGGCTATCTCCAGCAGCCGCAGCTTGCCATCATATTGGATCAGCGTGCCACCCTGCGACCAGGAAAGCACACGCCGCCTACTGAATTCCCATGCTCCATCCAGGCCTAATCAGGTCATCCCTGCCATGCAGCGTTACATCATGAACTGTGCCGCTTTGCGTGAATTCCTCGGGAAAGTTCGGCAGGGACGCGCCATCAAATTTAAACAGGAAACGCTGCTCTGATGTCTGATGGCGACCCCTTTGGAGCAGAATTTGGCCACCAGCGACAGCTCTTTGGGATTGGACCGATTTAGGAGGGGCTCAGACAATGACCCAGATAGCCTTTGGGGACATGTATTGTCGACAGTGCACAGTGCGGAAGCTATTCGTGGCGTTTCCCATAATCTTACACATGCAGACTGCTATTCTGAGTGCCTCCCATTCACACTGGTCTCCCTGTATTCAAACGCTTCCTCTTTCTGTTGAGTTATTCATCTGTTTATTTGCCTCCTGCTTTTCAAACAGCCTGGAGGGTCAAGTGTCTTGTGCCCGTTCCCATCCTTGCGAGCGAGAGGCGTCTCACATTTAACCACCTTTAAATCGGCATTACTGCTTTACTCCGTCACTCTTTATTTTACCCTCCGTCCCAGTTTGAACCCTCCTTCACTAACTTGTTGCCCTTGACAGTGCCCCCACACGCCCAGGCAGACAAAAGCTCATTTACTAGACGTCATATCATGTCTTCTATGGTGCTGTAAAACATAAACACAACACTCGTGTGAAGTCAGTCATCTTAAATGATAAATGATTAACAACTGAAGCTACTTTTAGCTTTTTTTTTTATAGATTTTAAAAACACATATCAGTCTGTCAGTCTTATTTTGTCTATAACCCACCCCCATCAAAAGTGACTAGGCCTTTGGGTCTGTTGGTAGTTTAATTTTCTAGCTGACACTATAGTTGGTTAGTTGAGAGACAGGCAGCTATTCTCCCGTATTTCCTGCTAACTGGAATGTTAATCATTCTCCTTGATGTTTCTCGTTTCCCCTGCTGTCGCACAGTCTGGACAGCAGGCGGCACTACGCTTACCTTGACATCGGCCCGCGTCTTGTCGGTGACCTCCATGACGAACTCGCAGCGCTTGCCGTCCGGCCGGCTCATCAGGTGGTGCAGGATGTGTAAGTCCACGGTGGCGCCCAGGTTATCGATGTTGGATACGAAAATGTACTCCTTCCCTTCAGAGATGAGGCGCTCCAGCAGGCCTGAGTTGTAGAAGCTGGCGTAGGTGTCGCCGTGGCCCGGCGGGTACCACGCTTCCGCGTGCTCGCCTGTCATGCCCAAGTCTGTTGCCACCGGCAACAGGGACTCCTTATTGATCCGCGGGTACCTGACGTCGAGGGGGGCACATTTGAGTTATTTCTGACAGCAAGGCCAGATCAGAACCCCCCTGCTGTGATGTAAAGTGAGATTAGAGAAAAAAAAATCCTTCAAATGCTGTCACAGAAGAATGACGAGTGGGGGCGTGTGGGTGGGGGCTGTAAGGCAGCATAATCATATGTGTTTAAGGTGAAAGGGGAGAGGATTAGGTGGTGGAAGTCTGGGCAGCAGGGGCTATGGATCAAAATTACATATTAAAGCCACTCTTTAATAGATGGGGAAACAGAATGGGGGGGATAGGAGGGCGAGGGGGGGGGCAATTAAAACATGATCTATGGGTTTCAAGACCAAACTAACTGTTTGTCCTACTCTGGGTCACTGTCATTTATTCATTTATTCACTTGCTTTTTTGAGGAACAACGAGCAGGTTCAGATAACCACCACTCCAGGGACTGAGGGCCTTGTTCAAGGGCTCAGTGGTAAAAATACTCTGCTGATGATGGGATTTGAGCCGGCAACCTTCCGATTACGGGCACTGCGTCCTGACACGCAGAGCCAGGAGCCGCCCCATTGCAGTAAATGAAGCTCGGCAAATAGAGGGTCACCTTTCCTACGCTACAAAGTCACTTCTAAAAACTACAAGTGTCCAGCCGAAGTGGGGAGAGCCAAGGGGATGCTTGTCCAGAGGAGGCAAAACAATTCTACCACCAGGGTCCATCTGGAAAGCCAGACCCGGGATCCTTGAGAGCAGCTAAGCCATTTTAACCCACAAGGCAGCAGGGTCTGAGGTGAATCGAACATGTACGTCCCCCAACCCCCAGATCAAATATTAACTCCTTCCCATTATTGTGCTGGGTTCTCATTAATCTTTAATTGGTTGTTACAAGCTCCTCGGCGATGTGACACAGGCCAGGGTGATTTCCATCTCCGGCTGGCGAGACCAGCTACAAAGGCTTATGTTCCCCCCCATGGACCGAGGCCAATGGCCCAGTCCAGGAGCTGGGATATATTAAGAGGATTCAGCCACAACACCACTGACCCGTTTAGCCTCTGTGGTTCAGGCCAAACCAAATACTACAAATATAACAGCACCACTAAGCGCACAGTCTGACCGATCGCCGTAAAATCTGATTAATCATGAAAGGCTTCAGAATATTATACAGGGTGCTATTGTTAGTTAATAGGGATCTGTACCATGTTAGTCATAATGAGAAAGGTGAAACAGGTGGTCCATACCATTGACAGGAGTCAGAGGGGAGGCAAGGTTGCAGAGGTAGTATGTACATTTATTAGGAGAGATACGGATCAAGTATTACACTAGTGCATACTAGTATTTTCCAAAGGCATGAGTTAGGAATGTGCTCTTTATCACAAGGAAGAAATTATTTAGAGGCAGTTTATACCACTGAGAAAATGGTGAGGACCAAAACAGGGGATGACGGGAGGTCTATACCTGCTCTGGTTGAAGGTGTGGATCTTCACCCTATGATGCGTGTACTTCTGGAGGATCTTCTTGGTGTCCTCATCCGTGTTGAAGGAATTCATGAGAACCAGCGGCACGTTCGTGTTGTAGGTCTTGTTGAGGTGCTGTGGAGGGGGTTGGGGTTGTGAGGAAGCCCGAGCGCGTGCTTTTCACTGACCTTGCGAAGGTTTTTGTTTGCACTGCCAACTTAGGCGTGACATCGAATGACAGTATTTGAAGGTTTGAACCCTGATCTACATCAGGAACCATCAGGCCTGGAAACCATCTTTAGGGTACGTTTTTGATGTTGCGTGACATGACAGGATAAGCCATGTTTCTTCATATAGGAGGGAAAACATTATAAAAGGTTGTCCTCCATGTTTCAATAGATGTAAAAGTTACATAAGTCCAGTCATCTACTTTTCAGGTGAGATGTGTTCTGTGGAACAAGCCTCACTTCCTTAATGCCTCTATTTCACCATCAGGTCATGCATCATACGTGAAATAAAACCCTATCACTAGTTGACAGAGGTAAACTCAGCAGGCAAGCCAGGCAAAATTTTGATCATTCTAAAACGTGCAATCTGCATGCTTGCTTGTACTGAGGTTATTTTGTTCTGTATCACCACCTTACAATCAGTGTCAAGGGGGTTAAAAAAAAATTTAAATAATCCAGCATATGGATTATGACCGTGGTTCTGGGGCCACAGAGGCGGACAGCTGAGACAAATGGGAGGGCGTGGGTGTAACAGTAATTACACAGTGGCGAAACTAGAACGACTGTGTGAGAATTGTAGGTTTTTCAATGGACCAGTTTATCCAGGCTAGAATACTATTCACTCATTATAAATGATAACTGAACATAATTAGAACATAAGAACATAAATGTACAAACGAGAGGAGGCCATTCGGCCCATCAAGCTCGTTTGGGGAGAACTTAACTAATAA
>JAAGVU020000061.1:7123536-7141614 GCA_011763525.2 Mormyrus iriodes
TCAGCTAACCTCTCCTCATAAGACATTCCTCTAAGACCAGGAATCATTCGTGTAGCTCTACGTTGCACCCTTTCCAAACCCCAAAACATAGAGGATCCAAAATTAAATGCATTTATATACTTTTTGACATTCTGTAGCATTCTGTGCTTTATTAGTCCTGCCAGATGTCCTTCATTGGCTAGATCCCGCCTACTTTTCTACTGTGTTTCTTTGAGAACCATTTGTAAAAATTCTGACATCAGTGTACTGCGTTTGGTGGCCTGTAGGGGGCTCCCACACCATACCTCAATCTGCTGCACCGTCAGGTCCAGGAAGGTGTTTTCATTGCGTACACTGATGAGACTCTTGGGCCCCTTGCAACCCATGCTGGTCCCCAAGCCCCCGTTGAGCTTCACCACTGCCAGCTTGTCCAACATGGCCGCCACGTTGCCCGGCAGGCCCTTGGCTTTGATCTTGTCATAGGGCTGGATCTGCGGTGGGTGGGGTTCAGAGGTTAGAGAGGCTGTGGGTATGTCGAGGGGAGCTTTTCCTCTCCTCGCCCAGTGGCGTTACCAGTCTGGGGGGTGGGAGACCAGACGGGGTGACAGGAAATCGTGTCTCATCCAGATTCTTTTTCTCAGACAGCCCTCATATACATGTGCTATGGGTTCTAACCAATTGTCTCGGTGCAGCTGCCCCACAGTGGCCCGGCAGAGGAATGACAGCAAACCGGCAACGATTTCAAGCATCGTAGGCTTACATCCTGCTGGCATCGGGTCTGGTAAACCTGGTATCGTTTTACACTGGTGTTTTTTACTGGAGTGTCGCCAAAGAAATCCAGTAGAATAGATCTGGTTCAGTGACACGTGTTTGCGATTCTGGAATTACTGCTCTGGGATGACAACAGCTTTGGGAGGGGGCAGGGTGGATTTTAAGACTATGATTAAATACTAAAATCCACCTCAATTGGGCGTGAAGCAACTGGAATCGCAGAACAGACAACAAGGAGCAAAAGATAACGCCTACACAACTACACCTCATCATGCGGGGGGTACTGGGGTGGGAGGGGCAGAAGAACTTGCTTGTGAAAGCTAGTTAAGAAATACAACCTGCTGGCTGATTTAGTTGCTGGAGCGCGCACCCATTTTAAAATACCTGCAAAGAAGGGTGTGCGTGTGTGTGTGTGTGTGGGGGGGGGGGGGGGGTTTGCAGCATATATACTGTGTGTGTCCCAGCACAGCATTCCTCATGCTCGTGGTTGCTGGTGGTCTATCCTGACAGCAATAGTAGCAGCAGGTAATAAAGCTGTCCTTTAAACGAGCAGTAAAATACATAAAGCTTAAAAATGAGTTATAACAGATTGGACACGTTCCCTCTAGACATGGGGAGAGTGGATGTAATCACAGTATGGGTGTAGGTTTATTGGTAGTGTCCCCCAAGGGGCAGTTTAGCACTAGGTGGGGGTGGATGGGTGTCTAATCAAGGTCCAGGGCAATTTGAATCAGCTTTGTGCAGGCCTGGTAACAGACTCTCAGCTGAGCCAAATACAGCTCATATATGTTGGAGAACACTGAAAAGAAACTGTTCCACTATCAAAGGTCTCATTTTGTAATGCTCACCTAATGTTTTGTTGAATTAATTGCTACGTGGTACATGCTAGATTCTGAAGAAAATCGGCCTGAACAATGTGACAGGGCACGCCTGCCCGCCTCCCCCCCCCCCCCCCGCAGTAGTGGTGGCGGGGGGCGGATGGTCGGGACTGAAGCCCGGTTGTGTAATGACGATTATGGGGTACAGTAGGGGGAGGGACGCCAGCTGTCCAAACAGAGCGATGCAGAGTCTCCGTGGGTGATGTGTGAGAACATGAGGTGGAGGGGGGGCTGCTGTTTAGCTGTCAAATCCAGCTACACCCATGCACAGGGAGCATGGCTGTGCCCTCTGCTTAAGCTCTGACCTCCACCACCCCACCCGAACTAGTTCTGTACCCAAAGGGGCAGAAGATCTCTCTGTTATAAACAAAGCAGTGTTTCGCTTCACTCCCCTGAGGGACAAATAGCACAAGTTCTGTCCCCCCCACCGAAAACACCACCCCAGTGCTCAGCATTTAATGGAAACCTTCACCCAGGCAAGGGAAGCTGGGGGAAAGTGTGTAAACAGCAGCGGCAGGCTAAGGGGGTGGGGCGAGGGCACGCGCGTTTCGCCGGTAACCTTCCGCCAGGGTGCCGAGGGAGTTCCCCGTCAACTTCTACGCGCCCCACTTCCTGTGTTGCCAGTGTGAACGGCAGAGCGGGATTGCAGATGTTGACCTGAGGCAGGATTCCGGAATTCCCAAAAATCGGAGAGGATCCCGGACCGGAAAAAAGAAAAATCACCAAGTGTGACGTGGCGGCGACCTGCTCTCTCAAGGCGCTCAAACCGGTTTTGCCGTGTCCTGTTGGGAAAACCCGTCCAGGACAAACGTCACATGACCCGTGCGTCATACAGGGTATGCAAGTTCCTCACCACTGTAAACTTTTTCCTCCAACATCCACGTAAGAAATGAGCTGCATATCCGTAGAGACCCTGTAAGCCCAGTTCAGGCTTCCAATGGGTGACCTGTAACCATAACCGGCCACTTTTGTTCTGTAAGTAATAAAACAGCCGTCACTGGCTTTATCATTGCTGTTGTGCCTGACAGATTTTGTGATACTGATCATAGAAACAACTTCAAAATTAGGTTTTTCAGAAAATGGCCAGTTTCATTATAATTATTGTAAACTGTAATTCTCAAAGGTTTACAACAAGGGAATTTCACAAAGATTTTTTTTCCACGGTACAACTAAGGTATTTAAGAAATGTTCTTAGAAATTTGGGCTCGCCCATAATTTTTCCAGCGATTGTATTCTTAGGCTATATCGATAGTTCATAATTCCTTATTAAGAATCTACGGGTATATTAAGGTTTAATTTAGAAAAAATTATTTCGATTTGTGAACATTTTTAAGACTTTACCGAAAGATGCAAAGAACAGTTAAGTCTATTTTGCCAGAATATCCAGGCTGTATCATGCTTGAACATGTCGCCACCCGATCCTGCTCTCTCTCTGATCTGGAGAAATAGTAAGAGGGATGTTCCTAAGGCAAAGTACAGCAGGAAAATCATACATTTATACCTTCAAGATGAGCCACTTCCACCATACACACATACCGTAAATATGCATATGGCGTAACCTTTAATTGTGTGTCACTCAAAATTCTTTTGTGATGGAGAAATTCCGATTAGATATTTGAATTCAGCACAAACAATACTGTAAGGATCACCTATTTTGTTTGGGTAATTTTGTTGACCATTGTATTCTGCATGTTTTTTCCCGGCAAATGTCCTTCTTCAGGTTCCTACAATTCCCAGCATGCACCTTCCCTACCGCTTTACATTACCAACGCATAAAGGATTTATAGTAATCTAGCGAACAAGCACCTGGAGCTAAGGATACCCGTGCATTTTTTTAACTGACCTGGACTCTACAAATATCAGCATAATAGCAGACAATGTATGGTCTGAAGCCATACAGATGATGACATAACCAAGCTGTTAATCCAACTACAGTAATGCCTCGCTATACTGCGCTTCGACTTTCGTGGCTTCACTCTATCGCGGATTTTATATGCAAGCATATCTAAACATATATCGCGGATTTTTCACGGTTCACAGATTTCTGTGGATGATGGGTCTGTTTATTTCTGGTACAGGCTTCCTCAGTTGGTTTGCCTTGTTGTTTTCATACACGGGACCCTATTGGCGGGCTGGCTAAGAAGCTTCCCAATCAGAGCAGCGGAATGCAAATGGCGCATGACTGCAGTGTTCGTATTTTAGAAATATGATACTAATATTAAAGGAATAATCATAATATATCTAATATGACTGGGTAAGTAAAACGAGTGCATTGCTGTATATTATAGTAAATATAAAATTATTTTGGTTAAAATATGTATTATTACAATGCATTTACAACTGTATTACATATTAAATAAAACTCCTCAATGATTTACGATATTATTATATATTACGTATATTTGTGCGTAGTATATAAAGTGTGAGTTTACATACATAATTTCAACGAATCTTACCTAATATCTAAGAGAATATAAAGGGTTTATAAGGGCTTAAAACATACAAAAATAACCATATAAACATATGATTTTTACTTCGCGGATTTTCACCTTTTGCGAAGGGTTCTGGAACTCATTCCAAACTGGAATTCCTTCCTTCCTTGCTTTAACACAACACAAATGCTGATATAGGCTGATTCTTGGAAGAAAACCAGAAAACAAAACGCTGATTTATTTTCGTACTTTTCAGAGGTCAACCGCTGACTGGAAGCAAGTACATCATGGGCGGCACCGTCCCATTGGGCGCTGGGGTCACGACCCCAAGCCGGGCTACCAACATTTGTCAGGAAGGGGTACCTGAAAAAGTCCTTTTCCGAGGGTGCCCGGGACAGGATAAAAAAAACTCCAGTCTGCTGGAGAAGAGCCGGAAAATAATGAAAGTGACTCTGCATTGATTTTCTTTAAATGGACATCGATAATTTCACTCGGCCAGTAGGTCTTCCCCAGAGATCTAAACCTGCTGCAATAATGGAATGGGGGGGAGCATATTGGGTGATGTAGGGAGAGCCAGGACAGCAGGTAGAGTACAGACACAAGGAAGATGGATGCCTGACACTCCAGATAAAGGAGATAAACCCAGTCCCCCCCCCCCCAGCTGGATAAGGGGATCTAAAGCTAGTCCCCCCGAACCTCTGTGGGCTAACAATCAGCATATACTGATCTTGTAAGGCCTAGGCAGCTTGCACCCCAAACCACCCCTCCCCCCACCATTGCTCCATCTACACAACCCTCCAGGAATTGTGCCATTATGTGACGGCAAAATGACACAAGACCCCCCAACCACAGCAAACCGTCAGGAAGAGACAACCGCCCCCTACAGTTACAGATGGTAAAAGATCCCATCACATAAGGCGAGGATCAACATTGTTCGCGCAAGGAATTTGATTCTTTTGCCTGAGAGCAGAGGCATGGAAGCTGCTTCCTGGTAGGCGTGCAGGAACGAGACGATGAGTCACCAAGATGGGAGACAGGGAATGACATGGTAATGAAAGGCAAGACCAATGGCACTCCATCAGGTACATGCCTCTTGACCCCTGCTTATGTCTTTGCTCTAGCAAGCTCCTCACAGGTGAACTCAGAAATCTGGAAATCTCTTGCTCTTCTGCATGCCGAACGTCTCTCACAACTGAGATACACACATCCATACGCACATACTTTTCACATTCATCAGATTAGCACCCTGGAGCATACAAAGCCCACACTGCTGGAGGGAAATGATCTCAGATGCCCAGTGTAAACACACAAGTCTTGCCTGACTGCCGGGTTGACCATGCTCCCTTCCACAGTGCCTTGGGGGAGGACCACATTCCTGAATCAGAAAGTACAACCTATTTGCAATGTATTTTTGATATATCATGAATGCAGAAGGGACCTGATAAGCATGCTGAAAAGTCTAGAAAATGGAGGCTACAAAATTTGAAGGACAGCTACAAGTGCATTAAAACCCCCACTGTTGAGATCTTCATCCATCTGTTCCTCCTCCATCTTCATCGCCCTAACAATATTCTCCAGGTGAAGGTGCAATGCATTTCTACCCCTTGAGTGCCCCCCTGCCCCCACCCCAAGTGCATTACTTTCTGGCACCTGGGGACCTCGTCACAGGTGTGGGTCTTAATTACCCAACATCTAAAGCCTAAGTGTCTGCATGTCATAATGTCACACAGAGCTGAAGGTCCTTCAGTATAATGGTTCGCCTTTGTAAGAACAGGAATCTCGACCTGTTTTTCAGGTTATGCTTATATCGCCCTCGCCTCGGCACCCATTCTATCCCATTCCTGGGAAAGCTGGCTAGCGAGCAAGTGGACCACGGCTGCATCCGAAATTTACCGTTTACTGCCCAAATTGAAGGAGGTGAGATAAGTTGGGGTGGGGGAGGGGCAGAGGAATGTGATTGGCTGAAACTCACTGAGTCCTCAGGAGGCCTGTTAATCTTCGCCCAGTCCACTGATGGGCCCTTCTCTTGCAGGAATCTGTGGAACAGCTTCTTGAAGCCTTCAAAGTCCTTCTTGAAAACCTGAAACAGGAAGCAGCACAGGGGATGTCAGGCAGTCAGGTGAGCCGAGATCAGTCCATTCAGTCTGTACGCTTAAGACCCTTTAATAACGCGTCTGTTCGACCGTATTTTAAGCACAAAGGCAGAGCCTTGACAGGAAGACAGGTAGAGTAACAGCAGAGTAGTGTAAAGCGTGACATACTGACACATGCTCAGACACGAGGCATCACGGAAAGATGGACGCACTAGCACACCATGATTGTGTAGGCAGAGTGACTGTAAACGTATCAGTCTACAACTGTGAGGCGCACAGATGAAAGATTGTTACACAAATAAAAGATGCATGTGGTTCAGTGAGTAGACCTGTCTGTAGTTGGGGATTCAGACATCTCTGCCGTGTGTGGAGCTCTTAAGTTAGCAAGCATGCCAAAACAAGTTAAATTTTGATACCTTTAAAAAACCTTTTCACAGTATATTATTCGTTCTTAAAAAAAAAATTTACAGAATTGGGTGGAAAGTGGCAAAGTTATCTACGACAATAACATATCACGACACTCAAAAAGCGCACCACTTATGCTGATCTTTGAGCCGTTTTCCCACCATAAATGATGTCACTTCCTGGATCATAATGTCATAAAGAGACTGGCTATTGTTATTTAAAAAGGACATTACAGCAAACTAACAGGATGGAAAGTGTTACTGAGGATGCAGAAATAAAATAATCAATCCATGACCTACTAAAGTAAGTCTTCTTGTAAATATAATTGCCACTTCTTTAAAGCAGAAATTAGTGCCCAACACTAGGATATGGCAAAAGGCACATACTGATATTAAATGACTTAAAATGCACATTGAAGTTCATTTAGAATAAAATAGAATATCTATATTGTCATTGTACATGTATAACAAATCTGTGTGCCTTCCCACCAATGCTACATATTATCAAAGAATAGTTACATTAATTCCATCATTTACAATTTAGCGATTTAACATTTTTCTATGACATTATGACATATATGATGGGGACAGGGAGTGGAGCTGCTTAATAGGTATATAACCCCATTGCGAAACGACGGATTGCAGCTTGGCACCTGCAGATGTATCATAAAGTCAATAAATGTCCCGTTCAGTGTTTTGCGATGGGATTTTTTCCCTTTACCCTGTTTTACATTTGGGGGGAAAAAAACTCTGTTGAGTCACATTTCAGTGGAACATGGGGTGGGACGAGAGAAAGCGCGCCGATGTAGGACCTGTAGTGCGCAAGTCATTCCGTGGGCGACAAGGCACGCGCCTGGGAAGCCCAACTGGAAAACTGGAAACATATGCTTGTTCCGGAGGCTGGATCGTGGTTCCGGAGCGCCAGCGAACAGAGAAAGCCTCTGTGTGGGTGTTTGTGAGTCCAAGTATGCTTTTAAGGAAGGAAACTGGATGAAAATCAGTATCTTATTTCCAAAACCAATAATATTTGGGCTGACGCCTTATTCATCATCCTCTGCCACATTCACAGGCCAAAAGCAAATTTGTTGTGGACACAAGAGAATCATTCTACTGGTGACTTTGGACCTTAGATGTTTAGATTAAAAAAAAAAAAAAAATTCAAAATTAGTTGTTTCCTGGTAACAGTGGATGCTTTCACTTGAAGAGCCAGGATTGCTGAATGGGGGGGGTTGGGGGGGGGGCTTCAATTCCCCCAGGGCCACTCCAAACATTCCGCAGGCTGCACTCACCTCCACGTCAGCCCCCTCGGACAGGAAGAGCAGCCTCTCCAGCTCCTTGTCCATGGAGGCCTCCAGCTGTTGCCGCATCTCTTCCTGGAACTGGGCCATCTTGCTGTTCGGTGCACCTATACTAAAACCTGCAGGCACATCGGGGTTAAACAGGTATGTTTTCTATCTAAAAAAAAATATATGGACAGATGTCCAGACAGTGGATATAGAAGCAAACAGGCAGAAAACTATTCTAGGATTTCTCTCAAGATGTTTGTTACCTGATGCTACCACAAAAGATTTATGAATCCTCCTAGTTAACTGATAACACGACGCACGGTATATCTCAGTACATCAGGGTAAGAAACCATTTTGCCTTCTAAATGTCAAAGAATCGATGTAGGAAGGGCTCATTGTCACAATGACAACAGGCATGGTATTGAGCTAAGCACAACAGCCAGTCCATTCACACACCTCATACTTAACGTCTAAAAATAAAACTTACACAAAAGACGAAAAACTTGTTTAGTCATTGTGACAGGTGACTGCAAGATGGTAACCTGAGCTGAAGTGCACGGGTAGTCGACTCAGAGCGAGCAAAACTTTGCTTTTTCATGGGTTTGCGATGATTAATGTTACTAATGTTACATTATTCATTTAGCAGACTCTTCTCCAAAGGGACAAACATTTCTGGAGAAAGCACCATCCTTGCTCAGAGGCCCAAGGATGAAATCAATCACTCCGTTTAGGGCTGCGTGACATATCGATAACATATCGTATCGTGATTATGAACATTCATATCACCAGCCATTTGAATATCGTATCGTGATATGGCATTAAAACATATTTCTTTGCATATTTAACAGTTATAGTGCGCTATTTCTACACAAATTCCATTAAGGCATGAGTCTCTTGTTGGTCTCTTATCTTTATACCACACACTCCATAACTATTAGTAAAACAATTTGGTCATCATGCTGAGAAACACTCAAAACCACATTCTACCATTTTCTACATTCATAGAATTGTCTAATATTGTGATAAATAGATATTGTAAAAATATCTGAGAATATCGTGATATTTTTAGGGCATAATCGTCCAGGCCTAGTCAAACCCCTTCCCTGGAACGAAGAGTGGTGCGGCAGCCAGCAACAAAACGTTCGCCGTTTTCAAGAAAATTAAAAAAAAAAAAGAAGCTTATTTTCATATGATTTATAAAAATTGCATTTCAGTTTGCAATTCATTCAATTTTCTGCCTTTTTTCCATGTTCTGAATGTTTAATTATCAGCACATAATTACTGATATCATTTGATAAAAATAAAATGCTAAAATAATTTTGCCATATCGCCCAGCCCTAACTGCCAACCCTGGGACTTGAATTGATGACCTGATCACAGGCCCAGCATCCTGACCCACACTGAACCCCAGTAACAGTACTTGTGTTTGTGTGCTGCCCTGTATTTGCTTGTTATTCCCTCGATTAACAACCGAGATCCTTTAACATGTCATGTAACTATGGCTTGCTGACCCACATACACTATCAGAAAAAAGTACCAATTTGTACCTTTGAGGGCACAATTACTTGTCACTGTGGCTGCACCCTCAAAAGGTCTCCAATTGTACCCTAGCTGTAGGTAAATGTACCTTTTACGGTACAGAAATGAACACATTTGCAGCACTGGGGGTACATTAATGTTATTTGTACCATGGTGTATATAACACTACCAGGGCTGTACCCTTTTTTCTGACTGTATTCCGCAGCGCATAACTGACTCAGTTCCACAGCTGGATTTGATCTTTCAGGCTGCGCTACATGCTGATGTTATTGTACAGACCCCCCCCCCTTTATGTCAGCACCCCCTAACTCCTCTTCAAAATCCTTCCCACCGTGTTTGCTTTCCATTACATTTCCATCTTTGAAATCTTTTTTTTTTATGTTAAAGGAGCTTACTTTACCACAAAAGATCCATCATCGTCGTTAGAAACAAGAGCTTTAGAACATATGATGTTTCTTAATCGTGATCTCACTCGCTCTCTGTATTTGCCGATTTCTCCAAATGAGCTTTTAATTATTGACCATTAAAATACAGGACTACCTATAACTTGCCATTCGTAAACAAACATATTCGGTAGCCGAGAAATACCTTTAAGTAATCGCAGAAAAGTTTTGCTACCTTTCCTCGTTAAAATCGTAATATACTCGTAAATCAAGTAGCATTTCTTACAACTAATCATGGATTTTTATATTATTAAACGTATAACAGCGTTTCGGTTCTACTCCACATTAAATGCTGCGCTTCCGTAAATCGGATTGCTCCAAAGCACCGAACGACTGAATCACTCCTGGAAAACCGACTTACTCTGTTGAACGATATTTCATTTTTTTTCCCCCGCGATCTGTTCAACGAGAAGGCAGTAATGACTAATTCACTAAGAGCACTATTAACGCCAAACCCCAGCATGCACAATTGGAGCCCAAACCCAAAAGAACGCCTTCCTTTAAAGGGTTTAATGGTCCCAGTCGTACTAATGGCCTGGGGTCCAGTGACACATGCAACTGGAGAAGCAATTGAGACAATGCAGCCATAACGTTGGACAGGCACGTAGCCACTGCAACATCTGAGTGGAAGCGGATCTCTACAGGTATAAATAACAGTAACCCTAGCAGATGCTATGATTTTTCTCTCTTTTCATGGGAAGACTGCATTCCCGTCGCGACCCAGTATTGCATAAGAGTTTCTCAATAACTGGATGCATAAATGTTTTACAAAGTAATTTACACTATGCAAAACACACACACACACACACACACACATATATGTATATTATATTATATATAAATATATACATACATACATATATGCATTCACAGCATCTGTAATGCAGCGCTGCAGGGAGCCTATCCGAGGAAGCCCGGGGCACAATGCAGGGGACACTCTGAACGGGATGTCAGCATAAATACCCACGCTTATAATTAACTACAGTGTCGACTTTATATATACGCGTTATAACGCATATGCTCAGATATTTGTTATTGAAAATACAAAATGACAATAAACGAAAAGAGCTGGAGGCGCAGTTATGACAACTGCAGGAATTGAGGCATTTTCACTTCAAATGAGAAAAGGGGTATAAGGACAGCGGACTGGGGCGAAGGGGCTCCACTGGGACGCAAATCTGGAATCCCTTGTTAATAAGGGGCGAGGCCATTTTTAAATCAGTTTTGCTTAAATATACATCTGCTACAAATATTGTATTAATCTGTAGAAACAAACGCGCGGGTTATATAACACGTTGAAACAGAAAGATAAAATGAAACAAATGTTACCCGAAAGTTAAGCACGCAGCCCATTTCAAAGGGAGCACTGATCATAATCATTCACCAGTGGCACATATATACGTCCCTCTGTGACGTCTTCAGACTTCTTACAAATTACTCAAGATACGTTATTAATGAGAGAATACAGCAGATGCCTACACTGGCCATCCTGAAGACACCTTTTCGGTCGGAAAAGTTCAGCTACAGACTGTAATTCATTTAAACGTAACACTTTTTTTTTTTTTTTTTTTTAAAGGACTTACCTTTCATGTAAAGAGACATCTCAAAATTCCCTTTATCTCAAATATCAGAAACTTCAGGCGTTTTTTCCGGGTTTCGATTAAGTATTTCTATTAAATCGCAACTATCCGACGGCCTGCTCGTCTCTTCTTTTGGTCATACGCAATTGGCACCATGCAAGCAACTTTTTAAAAGTCCATATGCGAGACGGGAAACAAAAATCTTCATTCTGACAGCATCAAGTAATACGTGGCTCTCGTCGACGGGGGGACTGTTTGACTTATTTTAAAAAAGATCCCCATCCGTTTAAGGAGTCGATATTGGGTTGACAAGTCTGCCTGGACAAACGCGTCTACTTCGATAATCGGAGCATTTTTCTCTCCTCCCACTTTAACTAGAAAGAGGGGAGTTAAAAAGGCGAAACGACCTTGCGAAATAGTATCGCTCAGATATTCAGCAAAGGCGGTTCACGGTCCTGCAAAGATGCGCGCCTCTCATCGGGCGATTGCAAAGCAAACACCTCCGATTGATTTATGGCTCCGCAGTTCAGCCCATTTTAAAACACCATTCCCATTTTCCTTTCGTCGGCTCAACAAAACAACCTGCAATCAGGGGTCTACCGCCTCGCCCCCATTTCCCCCCACCCCCTTCTCCTTCCGCGTTTTTAGGGCGCTCCGTAATTATAAACGCGCCGAAATCCCCGTTTCTCCCGTACCGCCGCGCCTGGTTAATCAATGACGGCACTTTAACCAGCTCAATAGTCCAGGAAGCGCTGCAGGTTATCGGGATTGGCGGAGCCCCGGACGCTCCGGGCGTGTAATTATAATGCAGCGCAGCCCAAGGCAGCCAGCTAGCCTACATTTCAGCTTAGCTTCTAGCGCCAATAGGGGGGGAATACCATGCGTGTCATGATCGTAAATAATATCTATAATGCAGAGTGAAATCACAGTTTCCAAGATGGGAGCATAAACATCATGCAATTCCAATTTGCATTCCATTCTGTAAACTTATTGGACGTTTAGAAACTGTCATTTTCGGGATCTGCACTTACCTACCTTTTAAATACTGTATTCAACCGGCTAACTACCCAACTTCCTTAACCGAGTCCAGGATGTCCAGTTCAGATAATCACGTCAAGGCAGCACGCAAAACGACGGATCATTTTCAAGTTCTGCAGCGATAAGGCCTTTTTCGTTCCTTTTTTTTTTAAAAAAAAAAAACCTTCACTTCAACATTTAAGGCGTCCTCGATCTTCTGTCGCTTTGCAGGATGCACTCTGACGGCCGAGCCCTAGTGCCACACGGATACACGCGAAGATTTCGCGTTCTAATTGGCTGTCACACAGGGACCTTCAGATGTAGTATAGTGAAACTGGAGGGAATCAGTTCAATATAACTCCATCCATTGATCACTTGCTTATTCTGGTGAGGGTCGAGGGACCTGGACTGGTGGAGAAAACCCACGAGGCGGGATTCAATCTATCAACACTGCAGGGAACAGTGATACCAAATGAATCACGGTGCCGCTCTTTTCTATTTGTTAAAAAGAAATCTACGTACATTTAGTCATGTTTTTATTGCATTACTGTAGTACTTCCATGTGATCCACAATTACCAGATTCCCATACTAAATGTCAAAACATGTTAATGGGTCACATACATACCCGGCACTCATTATATACGTATTTAGCTTGTGTCCAACAATACAAAAGATGCATTGGACATGTGTCTTTTCAGTCAAAATCTGTAAGACTATATATCAAAATACAGTAGTGCAATCAAAACATTCCATACTGTTCCAGATTTGGTTATTAATATCCACCAATCAATTCATCCATGTTTCAACCGCATAGTACGGCCGCGGATAGTTATTAATATGTATGTTTCACTACGATACACCTGAAATACACTTGTTCGATTTTGGTCCGCATTCTGTTTTTAGTTGATTCAAACTTATACCAATAGGGGACTGGTGTCGATTTTTATTAATATATTTATATCAGAGTATATTCAGCTATAGTGGTTCCTTGCGTATGAACTCGAATAATCTGGGGCCAATGAAATCGCTCCATGCGTTCTACGCGGACCAATAAGCACACGAGTACATCTTAGGTTCTCAGCTGTGCAAGTAGGGCAGGAAACTGTTGTCTCTCTTTCACCGCTAATTATCTTAAACTGCAGCCAGCCAGTGCCATGGTCCTTACATATTTTGTTTTTATAAAGTCAGTAGCACACCATCCTCATACTGATTGCCAAATACTAGCAAGGAGCTAAATTGTGTTGCGATGGTCTTTTGAATCGCTGATGAATTCGTCATGTGACTGCGACGTAATAAAACATTGAATCTCGATAAAGAAACGTATGTGTGAGTTTGAAAAACAATTAAAGAGACGTATGTTTAAGTACTGGACTTTTTAAATTGTTTATTGTCAGCGGAAATACTTTACGATTTGTATGTACTGTAGGTGTACCTTGTTTCATTATGCCGACATTGCATGTATTATCATTCAAGCTTGATCTGAAATTTGTGATGGTTTATGAGGGCCAAAGTAATATCATTACACGACAAACACCAACTTAGTACTTTCTCTTTGTAATGATAAATTTCAGTTTATATTCGCTACATACACGCCCATTGATAGTAAAAACCTCATTCGGTACAACAACCTGACCAATCGCAAGCATTTACGTTTATCTGCGACCAATCAGCGTATTACACACGCACAGGTTTGTATTCATGTCTGTCGTTCCATTCATTTATATGGTCATAACCCTAATCCTCAGTGTGACAAGCTTAACACCTAACCACCCCTAACCTTAACCATAAGTCACCAAAAAAATACAAGACTTTTTGTATTTTTAATTTTTTGATTGCAGTCACAGATTTTTATAAAATTGAGTTTCCCCTTGTGGGAACTGGGAAAATGTCCCTACAAGGTAAAAAGTTGCAAGGTTTTTATAACATTATGGGGAAATTTAGCTCCGACAATGTAATAGTTACAGAAACACGTACACTACCAAAAGTATAATTCGAGAAACGTGTTTCCTTTTCCAGAATAATGGGAATTAAGGGGCAAATAATTTTAAGTAGGGCTAGTGTGACATCATGTGGAAAGTAATGGAATAGCGTTACAATAACCTGTATTCAGTACGAACACCAGCGGTCACTTACTATCAGGCGCGTAGTAACTGGGGGGAACACGCACCCCCAATTTTTAATCGGGCTTCAAATATACCCCCTATGAATTGACCTTTGCCTGTGAATGATTAAGTTTTGTCCCTCCAAGTGTCAAAATCTCTCCTACGCCATTGTTTCCCATCCTCAGCAAGATGTTCAAACGTACATTTAAATGGCATTCAAGAATGATTCACGAATGAATAAAGGGAACTAGCAAATAGAAACCTGTAGTAGTGTTTCATCGAAGGCTGGACAATCCATCTTCCAACCACTTATACAGTACAGTGTTGCAGGGTACTTGATGTTCAGGAGACAGCTGGACAGTATCACAGTCTATTGCAGGGCATGGACACTCATGCAATGGGCAGTTCAGAAATATTAATTCATCAAACTGCATGTTATTGGACTGTGGGAGGTAGATCTATGCAAACTCCATACACAAAAAGCATGGGAAAGATTCAAACACCCCAACCTGACCGTGTGAGGACACAGACATGACCATTGCTCCACCAATCCAATATCAGTGTGTCTGCAATCTTTATAGTCAAGTGCAAAAGGTGTTAAAATCAAAATTGCAGCTCTTTGTAGAACTTGTTTGTAAAATGGGGTAGGGCAAGATCAAGGGAACAATGTCTCATTAATGGACTTTGGCTTTGACCTTGACCACAGGTTACACCTTGCTTTTAGCAAGCAGGCCCACTCTTTCTTTTCTGTAATGTTATCATGGCTGGGGGGGGGGGGTTGGGCAGCCAGTTGACTTTGGACCCCCAGAGGTTTTTTTCTCCCTACTTGGGAGTATTCGGTTCCTCTCCTCCGTTGTCATCTGGCTTTCTTTCTTTCATTTCTTTGTCTTCCCTTTTCCCTGTTTTTGAATTATTCTGTGCAAGTGATGTAGGAATGTAAGAAAAGGTCGCAATTTGCATGATCGGGTTTGTTTTTTTAAAAGCCTCTCTGCACAGGAGCATTTCAACTTAGTGCCTTCGGCGTGCGCAGAAATAAACAATGGCCCGGTCATGCAAAGTGTGACCTTCTTTTGTTTGTTATTTTAATGGCTCAGTATTACGGTTAAGCACTCTGACAGCTGGAGAAAAAATTGTGAGTGAAGCCAGTCAATATTTTTATTTTTGTAAAGTATTATAGCACACCCATGTAAAACGCCTTGGAGTGACTCTGTTGTGAAAGGCACTATATAAAAATAAACTGAAAGTCTTCTGCTCATGAATAATCAATTGATGGTCATATAAAGCACCAGTCAAAAGTTTTTGCAGACCACAGGTTTTTACCACTTTTCCATGTATTTCATAAACTGCAGATTTTTTTATTCTTAAGCACTGGAATGTTGAGTGATTAACTATAAATGAAAAAATTTCAAATAAAACAAGTTTCCTTTATAACATGGAAAGAGTATGTAACAGTGCATGTCTGACATCCTATTAACTGGTTGTGTGGTAATGGCATAGTGAAATTCTACTGTTCTTTAATTTTAAAGGCGCTAATTAACAGTTTCATCACATGAAACACAGCAGTATTTAATGTCCCTTGTAGAAAGAATGCCTTGGATTTTCCTTGTTATAACTGCTAGAGGAGGTTACTTTGATGAATCAAAAATACATTTTCTTGCTAATAAAGGTATTCAAATGGTGAACACATTTGTTAGCAAAGAATATTGAGTGTATTTTTAGTAAATGTTGAGTAACATTTTGACTGGTAGTCTAAGTTTGTGTGTGTGCTTAGTAGCTGGGCTCTTGGTGAGAATTTTCAGTTGCACATTTATGTTACAGAGTAAAACATGTCTTCTACAGCCATTAATATCACAACGATAGCAAATAAATTCCTGCATTCCATCATCCAGTTCCCTGTGTCCCCATTCTCCATCCCAAAGATGTTATGTGCCTTTCTCACGCTGTATAATCGTACACTTAATTTCATTCAGTAGTAACTCACTGAATATTGCTAAGCATCATACAGCAACTGACAAAAGGAAGTCCAGACACCAACAAAATAATCAGGACTTGTTTGTAGGGTTGTGTTTTTATTGTTGAATGTAACAGGCTATCATTTCATGAGTAACTAGTGCATTACAGTCCTTGACTAAAACTCCCAAGAGGCTTCTGACCAACATCTGGACCAATTGTTACAATACTCGCTGAATTAAAGCTTAATATATGACACAAACA
This sequence comes from Mormyrus iriodes, assembly GCA_011763525.2. Lineage (NCBI taxonomy): Eukaryota > Metazoa > Chordata > Actinopteri > Osteoglossiformes > Mormyridae > Mormyrus > Mormyrus iriodes. Next base: position 7,140,276 of record JAAGVU020000061.1, read on the forward strand.
CACAGGGAACAGCTGGAGTTGTTTACAGACGAGAGTCAGGGAGTTTCTGGGGGTCTAAGTGCTGCTTTGAGATTTGCGGTGGTCCTAGTCAGACCCCCAGGAAGGAGACGGCGGTGTCCCTCTCCTCCACCAGCTCCGCTGCCGTAACATCCATCTTCTCTCGGGAGAAGTCGTTGATTGCCAGCCCATCTACAATCTTCCAGGACTTATTCTAGGGAAGGAGGAAAAAAAAAAAAAGCAGGAGGTAAGAGACCTCCATTCCAAGACACTGGGAATGGGCATTTCAAACCAAAATGATTTTATTCCCGGACCCTGTAACACTTCAATATCCTTACTGTGGGCCAGCATCTCTCTACACCAACAGCATCTTTAAGCGTAAATATTACATCCCTGAATACCTCTAGAGATGTTATTCACCAAGCCATTCACAGAGTTCATGAGCCATACCTTGATCTTGACCGGGAAGGAGTAGATGAGGTCTTCAGCAACACCATAGGAGTTCCCAGAGGAATAGACACCCATGGACACGAACTCCCCCTAGAGGACCATCAAAGGAAATGGACAATAGCACCGTTAGGTGCCTCAGAGACAGGTGGCCCATGTCACTCAGAGAGAGACCCAGTGGACAGTGCTGACCTCTGGAGTGCCAAACCAGATGTCCCTCATGTGATCGCAGATGGCCTTAGCTGCAGACATGGCACTGGAGAGCTTCCTGGCCTTGATGACAGCAGCCCCACGCTGCTGCACGGTCTACAGAGGCAAACGGACAGACTGACATTATTATACTGGACAGATTCGGGTCAAATTTCTAATTCTTCATCAAATGTCTGCAACCCTAGAGAACATTCTTCTTTCTCTGATTTATGGACAGCATTCAGAATTAATTTCCCCTAATGCAAGCTTGTTCAGACTGTAGGAGTCCTTGATGAGAAAATTAGGGTTTATATTTGTTAATACTAGTAGTAAAAGAACTAAGATGTTAAGGAAAGAATATTATTTTGACTGACAGAACCAAGCGTTATTACAATGTGGGGAGAATGATCAACTCACAGAAATTAAATCTCCCTTGAGCCAGCTGTCATCCTTCACAGCATCAAAGACGTTCACTTCTGAACCCTGGACATTGGCCTTAGCGTGGTGGACATCAGGGTATTGGGTGGAAGAGTGGTTCCCCCAGATGATGACATTCTTCACACTGTCTGCAGGCACACCTACACGTATCGCCACCTAGAGTGCAAGTAGGGTTGCAAAGGGGTGGTCAATTTCCAGAAATTTTCCATTCCATGGGAAGTTAAGCTAGGGAATTCAGGAAAATTTTCCGAACTTTCCATGGGAATTA
>JAAGVU020000061.1:7143876-7156387 GCA_011763525.2 Mormyrus iriodes
CAAAGTTAAAAATAAGACGCGATTTGGTTATCCATCTAGCTAAGCAACATCCAGTTCGTCCTTCAGATTATGCTATTTTAAAACGTGTAGCACTTAATGTATTACCACTTCCATATAAAAATATATACAGACAACATAAATACAATCTCTCACCATTTCCGCGATTACTAGCTCACGACTTGTTCTCTCCAACTCCGCGTTAGATGGAGGGGTCACCTCTATTTCTTGTTCCGAAGTCGTCACGGGGTACGACGGGACCAGACGTGGTACACGTGGATCCTCCTTGAGGTTGCTGGGAAATGTAGTTTAAGCACTACTTACTGACTGACGATGACCGGCCAAAACGAATACATTACCCAATACGAACTGATCCATGATCCAAACTTTCCTCTTTGTCAGGGACCCCCAGAGCTGGTTTAGGAAATCTGAAACTGAAGATCCCGGTCATTATTAACTCTCCAATTGGCCCGAAACCAAGACTTTACATACACGCATGACATATTTTAAACATACAAACGATTGATATGCCAGCTAAATGGAAAGGTATCTGATCAGAAGTAAAAAAAACCCCACAAACACACACACAAATGACGGAGGTGTTAATTTATTTGAAAAGAATTCGTGATTAATGTAACCATTATCTGAGCAGTCAGCCTAACCCGGAAGACTATGACAAAGGGCACTGCTTCGGCAGGCGTGAGCTTGCGGGCGGACCGCTCCAGCTTCCCCGGTTGCTTAGACACGGTGGATTCAATCCGGCCCCTCTAAAACACCGGTCCCGGAGGGTGCTTGCACTGTAATGGCTCCTTTACGTCTGCATGCACCAGTTAAATCAGGACTCTGAGTTAACTGGGTGATGGTTATATCTATCATCTGGACGCGGTCTGAAATCTGAATGATACGAGTCTTGTGGAGGTAAGTTAAGACCGACCCAAACTGATGCTCCAGCTGCGTTACTTTTTTTCCTGAAATCCAAGAGTGAAAAGCCGCCTGGAAAATTAGGTGCCTTGCAAATGCAGACTGTCAGATAACGTTAAGAAGTTTTTGATTTGTGGTCTAATAGACCAAGAAAGGTGCTGGCATGTATATTACGCTTGAATTTAACACTAATCTCCCGTGGCTGCCTTTCCGGTTTGCCCACACGTCCTCCGGGGAGCCGGTCCCAGCCCTGTTGCGGTTCTGGGACGGGCGATCGCTGCGCCTCTGCCTGGGCTTGATCTTGGCAGGAAGACCCTGCTGTTCCCAGCTCATGAATCCAGGCCAAGGACGTGTACATTTCATTGTCTGGCATTAATTGGTGTGTTTATTTAAAATGGTTTCCTGAATGTACACTTCATTGGACTGTCTGGATAAATCAGAGCGGACAGTCCTTTATGAAATACTCGAAGAAGTTGCTGAATTCCAGTAACATTACTGGAAAGAATAGCTGTTCTTTATTATTCATTGGGACGTGTTACAAATAATATCTATACGTTGCCAGTAGGTGTACCAGTAGCATGAATGAGGAAATTCGATTCTGTTATCACGAAAATTAACCAATAAGCTCTCCTGATTTTGCTGGAATATCTACTTGATAAGAAAAACCTATATTCGGATTATTTTATATATCAATATATACTTTTATCTTAATATTTTATTTTGCTCCATCGCATAATAGTTCTTTATACTTAAGTCAACCTCATCCAAAATCTCCATTTTCTTTTTAAAATGGAATGAAATTCTGAAATTAGTGCCAAATCCAGCATTATTTATTCAACGATTTCAATACAGTTTCAAAGGCGTTTGTGGTCATTGTGTTACAAAAAACAGGATTGCGCTGGTGAGCTCTAAAGCCGATGAAATCCCAAATATGAAGTAAAAAAAATGCAAGATGTAAACAATATCAAGAAGAAGTAAACGATACGTAATAGTACACAATATACAAAGGGCGTCACAGTATTAAAGTAATAAATAATAAGGAAACTATATAAACAATAACAAACTTCAAGGAGTGACAAGTAACAGTTTAACATGGTTATTGAATTGAATCTAATTAACTTTTATTGCACGTCTTTGCATATTGCACAATGAATATTAATTTCGATGAATCTGCAATGGCCCATTGTCGTATTTGTTATGTGAGATGCACCCTTCTTTTGGTTTTACTTTCCAGTTGTGACATGGCCCTATGGGAGAAAGTTCTCATAAAGCTGCTGGTGTGGGTATGAGTAGCTCTGTAGCAACTGTTGGATGGTGGGGGGACAGTCGGTTGCTGGGGTAGGATGGGCCTTTAATGATGGCGACTGTGTCCTTAGGCAGTGCTGTTTGGAGATGTCCTTAATAGCTGAAAGTGTTTATCAAACTAATTTTTCTTAATATTGGAGTTTTGAGTTATCCACTCTTGTTAATTTGGACTTGAAAACTGGTGGAGAGAGTTTGTTTCCTTTTAGCTGCATGCTGGGAGTCCAAAATTCTAGAATGTTTCAGATCCTCCTTGTTTTTTATTGGTGGATGCCCCCCCCCCCCATGTGTCATGTCAGTTGATCCCACTTCTGAATTTTGCATGGCCTCATTACAGGGTCATTACAACAGTCTAACAGAAGAGCCTGAGTTTGGGTTACAGGGCAGGGTCTCTGGGTGCGTGTTCCCTGGGGAAGAGGGCTTCGTGAAAGATTTATTGCAAAAAATTGGTAGAAATAAAAAGATGTTTGAAGAGCAGGAAGAGTTTTTTCCGACAAAATCCACTGTGACAATGGATTTAATGTCTGATAATCACTTAATAATTGTCACTGGGATGCTACAGAGTGTCAGCATATCAGATATGGTCTTATAGGTTTTCTGGGAGGGAGTTTCGCTAATTCTTGCATAAATAATTTGTATTTATTATTTAGGGATGTGTTTAATGTACCTCTATTGAAAAAGCAGGAGATAATTAGTGGATGGCAGATAGCTTTTTGTTTGTGGGCATTGCCTAGAGAAAGTCACCCATGCGGAGAAATCAGTGGCCTGCTGGAATTTGGGGAAGAAGGCTTTGCTTGTTTTGGGGAGAAACGGGTGCCCTCCGCTTTTGGCTGCTGGCTTGTGGTGTTCTCTCTCTCCCTCTCTCTTTCTCTCTCTCCCTCTTTTACTCTCTCTGTCTCTCTTTCTCTCTCTAAGATGTCTGTGCTTGTCTTTACCCATGGGTGCAAATTATCGGGGGATTGTAACCCCCCCAATAATCAAAACCAGCCAATACACCCCTCTGGTCCCCCTTAAATGGGTGGAGACCTCACCCCCCCCCCCCAATTCCCAAAGTTACGCCCTTGCCTGTACCCCTCATTTCCTGAAAATGAAGGCATTCTTTACTGGTCTGCACACAATGTACGTACAATGTGTATTTCATGCTCATTTTAGTGTTTTTAATTTATTAGCAAAATTAACGATGTTGATAAGAACCTCTCTCCTTCTTTTTTACCCTTTAATTATTTTTTGGGATAAACACAGGTTTCTTTTCCTTGATTCACTGGCACAATCAGTAGTTTACATAAGGAGTGCACAGACCTCCCAATCAGTGCTAAAGACACTAACACGCCTGCTTAGACCCCGGAATATAGAACTTATTGTGCTGTAAAACGCTACAGATTTCTGTTCTAATGCGTAACTGCAGTGTGCCAGGCTTAGCCCTGCCAGGACTGCAATAATAGGCTCATTGTTGAGCCAATGGGTTTCTTATTCTACCTCAGCTTGTCTGCACGTGCAATAACCAGACAGCATGGGCAGGCCGCTCGGGTAAAAATTCCTCAGAGCGTTATTTATCTGTAACACAGGCGCTATACGTGGCAGAGGCCCTGGATGGCGGCCTCGCAGAGAGCCGGCTGCGACCTGCCACCTTTGGTCCTCCCGCCAGCCATTGAACTGAAACGTCCTTGTCTCTTCTCGAATCAGTAATAGTCTAATTGCAGTAACTATGTTCGGACGCGAGGGGGAGACATTGTGTCTTTTTGGAATTAAGCGCCTTTGGCGTCGTTAAAAGAAAAAAAATCTATTTTATTAGGCTTGCTTCAGTTGTATACCCTGTTCATTCGGCGATCTTTGATTTTTTTATTTATTTATTATTTTTTTTAATATTCGTATTGCTGCCCTGTAATTAACTTTCACTGTTTTGAATGACAGTTATTTTTACTTGAGGAGTTTTTAAATGTCATCAATGTGATTTTAGATGGATTGGCATACAATGCCAAGCTGTATTTTAATTTCTATTTATTACTTGGTTTCCTATTAGGTTAGACTGGTTTGTCACAGGTGTTGACAGGTACTTGGCAGTCGCCCTCGGTGAATACAAAAATCTCTCCCTTCCCTTTCCTAAACAACTGCTTCCTTGGCGAAATCCTGTCCGTACATGTCACTCACAATGCTATCAAAATTTTCATAGATAAATGAGGTATTAAATACACCCTGAAATGATGCATCAGAAAATGAAACCGTATCCACTGTAATGACGTTGATATAACTTTATATTGCACATGTGTTCACCAGAGTAATAATCATGGAGAAACCCTAATCCAGTCTTAGTTTACTGCAATGTATGTTTTTGCCAGCAGATGGCAGCACGTTAATTCCCCATTAAACGTTTCCGATTTTTCTTCTTGCAGCCTAAGGATTCTACGTAAAAGCACACTGAAAATGGAGTGGCGGCGGTGGATTGGAATGACACCTCAGACCTTTGTGTCGGGTGTAGGGGTTTGTAACGCGTTTTGTGACAGCCCACCACCCCCACATGTGACGGTGTGTCCCAGGATGTCGGGTACTCCATGTTCCAAGTTGGGACCTGCCTGCCTATTGTCGTTCTGTTTGTTTGTGTGGGGAGGAATGTGAGGGGATTAAGGGGAGTGGGGGCGCATTGCCACCACAGCACAGATTTTGTGTTAGATAATGGAGTTATCACGACAGCCTCGTCACCCTTGAATGTAAAGTCTGTCCTGTGCATTTTTTGTGGGTTGCATATTTTTGTTTTTTAAATTGAGGGGTTGAGCAGTTCTTCTCGTTTGTAAGACTAGGAGGCCGCCTAGCCTGTTTTCAGTGGCACTCTTGTTTCTAGAGAACCAGTACAGTAGAACAGGATGCTACTGAAGGTCTGGAGATGTCTGTTTCTCTCCACATGATGCGGTCACCAGCAAAGACTCGTGCTCCTATTTCTCCTGCTCAGCCTTCTTCTCCGCCATGTCTCCAGTTGGTCTCCAGGCACCAACTGGACCTGAGGGTAGTGTTATGCCATGGTTTCTTAGATGAGGGTGCCATGGGTGGAGCTGTGAGGGTTTCTCCATTTTTTGAGTTTACTTCACCTCAGTTACCTCAAGCCAACATGGCTGAAAGACTTCAAACCTGAAACAATTCCCTTTGATGAGGCCTTAACCAAGGGCGACCATTTATCATGGCTCCCGTGAATCTATGGTTGGAATAAAAGCAGAGCTGCCGTCTGACAAGGCCAGCGCTTCTGCTGTTAACGTATGATTGTCTCAGTTCAGCCCTGGAAGTGAACTTTCCAGTAGCAGTCAGTCAGCTGACACTGAAGCGATACCAACTTCCTGGAATCCTAGCTAGATTCACTTGTAAGTTACTTGTATATTTGGGGCTGATGTTATGGATTGCTGGTGCAGGTCCTGGTGTGGAAATTCACTGAAGGTCTTTAAGAGCCTGTCTCTGCAGTCCTAGCAGAGTGAGGGAACACAGAATGCTTAAGACTGCCTACCAGGCATCATCCCATGAATGATCTTAGAGACAAGAAGGGTTAGGGTTAGGGGAAAGGAGGTACAGTGCCTGCTGTGAAGGGGCAGCCCATTGTCCAGTCTGTTGTTTTATCAATACGAGCCTTGAGCATGTAAGGTAAAGAGGTCAAAGTCTAGAATGTTTCGTCCAACCTTTAGGAAAATGGTAAACTCATCTTCATGTACATCCATCCACCTATCTAAACAAATTAATTTAAAAATCACAGAAAATTTATATTACATGATTTTCAAGTGTCTAGTTGAATAACCTAATCTGAGAGACTCCGCCCTCTGCACATAGAAAGGCAGAAACTCGACCAATCACAGGAGTCCTTGTACGTGGTTCTGCCAGCCATTAAATCCGCACCTGTCTGCCTTCGTAGACGCCTGCTTCAGCAGCGGTTGGCTGGGTTTCTCCCTCGTACCTCACCTCTGCCCCCCCCCCAAACCACCTAGTTTTCAGTTGCTGTTGGGGGGGGGGGTTCCTGGATGCTGTAGGGGGTCTTTTAATTCTGGCATTTTCTTTTGCACTAATAGCATCTCTGTACCTTACGTTTCGCTCAGCTTTCCCAGTAGACTACCACCACCCCTTGAGAAGCACTGTTCACACCTGGAGAGGTTCACCACTTACCTATATTGGAACATTAATAAAAAATATTAAAAAGGTATAATGATGCCTTTTTCGTGCTCACCATTACTCATCTCTCATTCCCTCCCTAATCGTGACAGAACTATAATCATCACGGTTTTTTCCTTATTCCCACATGGTTTTGATATTTTTTTCACACTCTTGCATCTCTGACCCTCAACCTGTCACTGACAAAACACAAGCACATTATAGAACAGCCAAAGTGTAAATTAATCAAAACTCTTTATGTATCTTTTTTTTTTAAACAACCATTTACAATATGCCTCACCTGCTTGGGGGTAAGATTTTGCTCTCCACATTCCAGTTTTTCTCCTAGAACATCTTTGGAATGGGACCTATCAAGATTAGCAGGTGCGGCGAGGGCATGTGTACCATCTTACCGAAAGTTGAGTCATGAATCGAAACTTAATAGCACAATTCGTCCCAACCAGGGAAGTGGGCATCACCCCGGCAAGGTCCTCTGTAGGCAACGCTGGAAGACAACATCCTTATTTTTGACCCAAAACCTTAGTGGGTTAAGGCGGATTGGGGGAGGTGCAGCCATGTGCGTGATGAGAGTAGAGTTGGCAGTCAGTCACCAAAGCAGGTCTTTGGACCTTTAATTGCACATGTCTGTCAAGGTGACGTGTGGACCGCACCCACAATAGGTGAGTTAATGCAGATTGGGCGCCCTGGAGGCATGGGGGGTTGGGAGGCTGTGTGACCGGGTTCAGGTGTGGGACCAGGTCATTCTGGTGTCAAGACTGTCACCGTTCTTGTCTTCCTCAAAGCCTGGGTTTTAACTGTTCTGGTCATGCAGGGTGATTTTCCTGGGACTTCAGTTGGAGTTTCTGTGGTCTAGGGCCAGCCCAAGCCTTTATTCTCTGGGTTTCAAACGAGGAAGTTCTCCAGATCTCTCTTTCTTGTCTCTTCATGTCTGTGAGGAGTCTGAGTGGTGGGCTTTGTGCCGGCACGAGATGAGGACACAGCACGTTTGGCATAATTAAAGATGAAGGATAGCTAGAAGCTGGCAGGTCAAAAACGTAAAATGAAGAGTCCGTTAGCGGGGAAAGTGATTAATTTAATCTGTAGGTGCTTAAATAAGAACCGTGGAGTTTCCATGGGTCTCTTTAGGTCAAGGTGGCAGTTGGGATGCCCCTCCCTCACACCTGCCGGAATCGTGATGCTCACAATTGACCTGTCCTCTGTGCTATGGGAAACGACAAAGAGACAAAGACCGGGGGATAGATGAGGTTGGACTTCTTATCGAAATGTAGGCGAACTACACCTGCCCTACCACACACATCTCATCTCTCTCTCCCTGTCTCTCTCTCTTTCTCTGTCTTACACACACACACTCTCTTTCCTGAACCTTAGTTTGACAGCCTGTGAAACCCTAAGAGTCCAAAGTCTCGGGTTCTACCAACATAAAACCTACGAAGACGGCAATCTGTTTTTGTTTCTGCGTAAATCCAGGAACTCGTTGCACCCTCCCTGCTGTGTGAGAATGAATTGGTCTATCCCTGAGATGAGCATGACGGAGCTACTGGGCCGGCTTTAGCCGCACGCCGCTCATGGTCTTCCAGCACCGCTTCCGCACGGCTAGCGCCTGAGGTGTGTGGAGACTTGTTGTAAAAGATGACAGGCTAAGTGGGGCATGTGGCAAAGGATCACGGCCCTGTAAAACAAGCTCTCCTCCAGTTGAATCCTGCCAGAAGTGAAGAACAATGAGCGAGGGCAAAAAAGAGAGGGGTCTCAGGTCTCTTAGTGTAACTTGAAAGAGACATGAGTCGTCTTTGAAGTTGAAGGCCTTCTTGCAGAGGGGGAAGACTGAGTCCCACTTCCCATCCTATCCCGTGAGTTTGGACAGGTATGCAGGACTCTTCACACAGGAGGTCAGGTTTGCTCCCGGCAGGAACAATAGGCATGGGATCACCGCGGGACAGGGATTAGAATTTGTCTGACAGCTGCCGGCTAGCGTAGAATCACTGTGATGTAGCAGAGTCGCTCCAGGTTACTGGTGGCCTAAAGCTAAAACACCAGGCCTCTTTATGAACCAAAGTGTTCAGAAAGACAAATCTGTCACTGAAGTTAGATGGGGTGTGAGCGTGCGTGTGTGGGAAAGCTTTTTGAAGTGGGAGCGCTGCTATGAAGTTGCTGAATAAACAGACAGGTTCGGAAAACGACAGTTTGGAATGACTACTGCTTTGATTTACCTCTTCTCCAGTTTCCTTTTTGAAGCAACAAAAATGAATTCTTTGCAATCCTCGAGTTAAGGCTGAACGCTTCATGCCACCTGAGATCAGTGCTTTTGCGCGCACTTGTGTGTTGGTGCGTGTTTATTTTGGCCTATTGGAAATCTCTGCTCAAGGCTGAGGTGTTGGTCACAGGAGATCTGACGTGGCTTTGATGTTCGGTCCTGGCTGGGTGTCCCAGCCACTGGAATGCGAGGTCTCGCCCACCATTGCCCATCCCGGGAATCTCGATGCACACCCAGCGCTCCATGACAAATGCTTTTTTGCATGCGAGCACGATTGGCCATGGACGGCCAGGTCCCTCCATTTTCTGCAAGTAGGCGACCTGTAAGTGCCAATCAAACAATTACTCAACGGTACTCCATGTTTACTTTTGTAATTACACTTTCTTTGTCTTTGTCTCTGCTGCAGTTGTTGCAGTGTGTACGTACAGTCCTCCATGACTGGCGCCTTCCGAGTGGTCACAGAAGGCTAGTTAGTGCACGCTAAAGTCCTACTTTCTTCTCTACTGAAGTGCAGCTGGAACTGGTGACAGGTTGTGTTCTTGCATGCCGAGGCCTAGTTGGGCCCCAGTTTTGAGGCATTCATGGTTGCATTTTCTGGGTCCTGGAAAGCACCCTCCATACCTCAGACTTATACTGGGTGGGCTACGCAGGCAGCATGAGGCAGAAATGTCTGAGAAGGCATGGAGCACCACGTATACCTTAGGCGTGAAACATAAAACACAGGTAGTGAACGGACCAGAATTATGGTTCCCAAAGGGCTTTTGGGACTATGATCTATGTGCTTGAGCTAAATCGCTCCACTTGGAGTGTTGTTTTTAAAGATTGTTGCTCCTTGATAAGGATTGGGCTGCCCAGGGCAGTGGCTTAGTACAAGTTTAACCCGGCTTTCTCCCGCTCGGTTGTCAGTCGTCACTGAACATAAACCCCTAGAGGAGCAGGACAGTGATCTTCATGTTTTACATCCCATAAGAGCTTGTAAAGTTTTGTCTCTGTGGTACCGCAGAGCCAGGCGTCTTTCAGGAAGACCTCTGTTTGACTGGTAAATTGAAAATGAAAATGGGTTTTGCTGGAGAGATCGTTGAAATGTGATTTTATAAAGCTAAGATCGTGGAACTTTTTGGAAACCTAGGGATGTAAGATGTAAGAGTATTTGCGTTTCAGTGTCGTGACAAGCTCGCGCTTTCATTCGTCTGCAAAAGCTCTGAGTCGTTAGGGGCGTTGGCTTTGGTGTGACGTCTGTTGGCAGAGATATGAGGCTGGTTGCGCTTAGGGCTGGGGGGCTGACAAAGGAGATGCCAGCAGTCTCTGCCTGCACACAATGTACCCCCTGCAAGACAGAAGACTTGAGTCAAGTCTTTCTCACCTTTGGCTTGAAGCGGTAATCAATCAATGTACTGTTTTTTTTTTTTTTTACTTATTTTCCTCTCATAAATTGCAAACGTCGTCTTTTCCTACTGTCGGGTATATGGTGTTTTTTTCTTTTCCCTATGACAGACACATATACCTGGGGAGCCAAATCATCCAGCGCAGTTGCACCCACCCATGCCAAATGTCCCCACAATGTGTTAAAAAGCTGTTATTTTGACGTTGTGGGGACTTCTTTTTTCGGTCCCCACAAGGGGAATGTCAATTTTATAAAAGTCGTTGATTGCTAAAACTAAAAATGCCAAAAATCTTGTATTTTGTTTGGTTACTTATAGTTAAGGTTAGGGCTGGGTAGGGGTTAAGGTTGTTGTTGTTGGGATTCGGGCTTTTTCTATAGAAATAAATGGAGAGTCCCCACAAAGATATGAATACAAGTGTGTGTGTGTGTGTGTGTGTGTGTGTGTCCTAAGCAGTAACACTTTCCACAAAAACATACTCCTTCCCAATCCTTCTCTCTTCTTGGGTCCATTTGGCTTCAGTGATCAATGGCGTTCTGCTTGGCTGAGTTACACCTGTGGTCCACCCGGAGTGGCCTGAACGTTTCAGGTAATTTGCCCTCCAGATCCCTCCCCCCACCTCTAGGCTCACTATTCCTCACCTGGCCACAGATGGTGTGGTTCTGCTGGATCCCCGTTCTAACTCATCATCCTGTTCTAACTGAATCAATCAGTAAGCACATGTACTGTGGTTGGCATGAGTCATCAGCAATTTAATTACACCTAATAATACACTTTATAATAATACAATTTATCCCTGACAAACTGAGAGCTATCTTTTCACATTTTTATTAGATAAGAAATGGGGGGGGGGGGTCATGTAATGCCAGAACCATGTACCTGCTTCTCTCCCTTTGTCTTTTCTCTACAGACACCGACATCGGAACTTACCAGTACTATGATAAGGGAGAACCAGGTAAGTATACTTGCCCTGTGTTTCTGTGTTTACATGCAGGTCCCTCTGCTAGGCAGTCACAGGTATTCTGTGCAGGCACAGAACAGACAGATTAGTTTCAGAACCATTCATGGACTCTAAGCTTCTAAGTAATAACTGTGATCCAGGATGCACGGTATAAACACACTCACACTATAGATTCCAAGTTAGATGCACTATGTACTGGAGTAAATCTGCAATTCACCTTTCATCCACTAGAGGGTGTTCTAGGTTTGCAGTGATTCCAGTTGGGGCTCCCTTGTCCCTCAGCAGGTGCCCCGGCCCTCGGCGTATCATAATGCTCCTTCATAATGCTCCTTTATCTGATTAATGCCATTAATCCTGGAAGTGTCCTGAAGTGGCAGAGCACTGCAGCCAGGGCTGCTTCCTGTCTGGGGGGTTGGGGGGGAGGGCAGGTAGGAGCTCTGGGGCACCTTTGTGTATGATAGGGCCACGGTGCAGAGTTTGAGAGGAGGCGGTGACAGCTCACAGCTCCCCTAGCGCACACACACACATATACGTCCATTTAATGCATTTTCTCTTTATTGCAGCTACCCTGACGGAGCAGCTTTACTTTCAAGAGAAGCAGCAGTTTGCAGAGGGTATGTCCTGTTCATTTCTCCTCTCCTTCATATAACGATAAGCAGTGATGACTCTGCCTGACCTGTAGGAGGCGGTCTCCAGTTCACTAGTGGCCCAATACTGCCATGCAGTTTCCCAAAATGCACTGCATCCTCAAGGTCGGTGAGGGAGGGTATAGGCACAGGAAAGCTCGATAATCGGGGACTGAATCATTCTGCCCTGATACCAGTATGGCCATCATCCAGAAACTGCTCCCAGTCAGCCTGTCCCAGTCTGCCCCCAGCAGACTGAAGCCCCCTTATCAGAAGAGGCACACCGCCTCACCTCCCTCCACCCATATGAATTATTTACCTGTTTTCACGCTTGGGGGGGAAAAAAAATCTTAATGGCTTTAAAAAAAAATGGTTGGATTTGATTACTGCATCTTCAAAGTCTGTTCTCCCTTTTCCTTATTAATGCTAATGTATATTCAGAAGCAGAATTCACCCGAGGCTGCGGTTAACTTATTTGTTTACAGTTATTTACATCAGAGGCTGTGTGAGGCTTAATGGGAAATCACAGGGATTTTCCCTGATATGGGGCAAACCATTTAACTCAGCACTTGTGGGTGACATGGGAGCTTAGCGGGTGGCGGTGCCGCCTGACGCCTGCCGGGTCGGGGGTTAGAATTCTGCTTCTGTTCTTTCTGTGAGGAGTTCTCCCTGGCTTGGTTGGGATTCTCCAGGGTGATTTGCTCTCACAGTCCAAAGACATGCAGTTTGGCTCATTGGTGTCTGTAAGTTGCCCAGAGTGTGATCTTGTGTTCATGTACAGCACTGTGCAAAAGTCAAGGGCAGTCAAAAGAAATGTTTAAAGCTACCTATCTGGGTAGGAGGTGCACTTCTGCTCAAAATAAAAAAACACAATTTAGCATTAGAACATATGCAAATTAAGAGTAAAACAATAAAAATTTGTTAAAATTTC
>JAAGVU020000061.1:7157693-7193799 GCA_011763525.2 Mormyrus iriodes
GCCATGCCCTGGGAATCACTGACCCGACCCTTCTTCGCCCCATTTCTTCTCAATCCACCCCCCACTTCCTGATAGGAGCTGCTGCAAACCAGCCCATGTGTCCACTGCCGATGGCGGAACACGCGGACCTGTCAGGTACGGGGGTATGCAGCAAGATGTTATGCATCCTCCACGTTGGCACCCTGTCGCCCCTGAGTGACGAGCAGACTGTCACATGACGTGCCTCTTGTTCATAATGACCCCAGATATATTCCAACACATCCTAGTGCCCGTTGGCATTAAATAGACCAGGTGTCACTTATGCCATTTTAATACCCAACTACTACCCCAGGGTAAATAATGTATGGAAATATCTATTTTTACGCCTTATCTGAAGAATGGCTGCATGATTATCAGGTTATACAACTGTGAGTTTTATTTGAAATTGGATCTTTTAATTCCTTTGCCCTCAGGATTCCCTGGTTTTCTCCCACAGTCCAAAGACACACAGTTACGTGAACTGGAATCTATAAATTGCCCATTGTGTGTGTGTGTGTGTGTGTGTGCGTGTGTGTGTGCGTATGTGTGTGTGTGTACATGCCCCAGGGATATACCTAGAAATTCTGGGCCCCCTGACAAAATGTCACCTTGGGCCCCTCTGATTAAATTTTACGTATAATTTTACATATTCAAGGGCTCCTGGCTCCTGAATCTGCCAGGGTATTCACACTCCTCCGATGCTCCTCATTCCAGTAGGCTGTTCCCCTGCTATGTGCCCTGCGACCCTGTACTAGATAAGCAGTTGGAAGGTTGATGGATGGAATTTGTTTACTTAAGATATTAAAGTATTTGATTCCATGATTTCCAAAACACTTACATGATGCAAGAATGTAGAATGGTAGAATGATGGGCCGAAGTTACCCATCCTCTGAACCTTTGATTTGTTTGAGCTCAGGCTTTGCTGAATCTCATTGGTCAGGTTTGACAGTGAAGGGCTGTGATTGGTCAGGTTTGACAGTGAAGGGCTGTGATTGGCCAGGTTTGAGAGTGAAGGGCTGTGATTGTTTGTGGCATTTAGATGCAGCTGTCTTCAAAGAACATCAGCAAGATTGCACTCGAAATCAAGCTCAACATTTTTTTACTTGGTGCTTCTTAGAAAAAACGTTAAAGGGCTTTCAGAAAGAAGACTTTCAGGAAAAAGGCTGACTTCCAGGTGGAGAGATTCTCAGATGATATCGTGGTGTTGGACAACATTGTAGACCCATCCTAAGTTTCGACCAGTGTTGTCATTACTACATACTCCTTTGGTGCCTATCTGCAGCTGTTGCTGAGGTCCGGGGTTCTGGTGACCCTGACTCTGACCGGGCCACAGCTAGAGCGGATCTCCGTTGACAGGGCCCTGGTGGGCCGGATACCAGCAGGCACCATCAGCGATGGTGAGTCACCTCTGCGTCCCGTGACACCTATCCCAGCATGCAATGGGGTACTGAGTGCTGCCAGCCTGGGGGACCTGCGCGGCCAGGCATAATGGACAGCAGATCCTCTCTCCTCTAAGCACCTCCTAAGTAGTGGGGGGGTGGGGGCTGGGGTGCCTGCACCACGGCAACAAGAAGGACCACAGAGACCGTCATGCCAAATTGTTGCAGAATCGATCGGTTGTTTACACCCTAATTTTCTTTTAATCGCCTGACACTTGAGAGCAGCACACAGTCCCACCTGTGCACTTTACCGTTCACTCATAGTGACACGGGAGACCTTAATTATGATGTGGGGGGGAGGGATAGATGGGGACTCGTCACGTCTGCTATCTGCTTACGGCAGGAGTAAAGAACATTGTCTCGTTGCTCTGAAATATAGTGATGTGTTACAAGGTCGAGCCTTCTCCTAAAATAGTTGTTTTTGGGACTTGTTTCTGCAGTGATCGTGCTTTCATTCATTGTGTGTGTATGTGTGAAAAACAATTGTACTGGATCCAGGGATATTTTTAGAAACGTGCAACCACCGCAGTGGTGTTGTGTTTTTTTGCTGTTTACATCTTTTCAGCTCAGGGTACAGGACTGCCTTAAAATGAAAAGAGGATTCGAAATAACCAACATTAGCTGATGATAGTGATCAGTTATACTCTGTGTGTAATTCTATGAGAAAGACATACAGCACCAGTCAAAAGTCTGGACACACCTACTGAAAGTCATTTGTTTTCCAACACGTTAATAACCCTAAGCACACCTCAAGGTTATGTAAGTACTGTGTTATCTTGTGAACAAGGAAAGAGACGGAGTGCTGTGACAGATGACCTGGCTGACCCCCACAATCCCCCGACCTAAACCCTATGGAGCTGGTCTGGGATGAGTTGGATTGAAGAGTAAGAGCAACGTAGTCAACTTGTGGCCAGAGTTTGTGGAAACTCCTTCAGGACGGTAGGAGAAGCATTCCGGGTGGCCACATCTGGAAGCTGGTGGAAAGAATGCCAGCTGTCACTGAAGCAAAAGGGGGCTATTTTGAAGAGTTTGAAATTTGAGGAAACTCTCATATGTTGAACACTTCTCTTAGTCGTTGCAATATTTTATATGTATTACTGCATTGCCTTGAGGCCTTTTACTATAAGGTAAATAACAGCTAAAATGGAGACAAATGCGTTAAAAACAGGTGTGTCCAGACTTTTGAGTGGTACAGTAAAAATGTGGACTTGTCTGTGCATGTACTCCCTGTACGCAGGTGTGTGTGTGTGTGTGTGTCTCTGTTTGTCTGGGTGCTTCCGGGGTGCTGACCGAAGCCACCGGCTCTCTCCGCCCCCCTAGGCGTAATCACGGAGCACTTCCTTCTTCTCACCTTCATCGAGAGGAGCCAGGTGTGCCTGATCCACCTGAACAGGCGTGATCAAGGCTCGCCGGAGCTCAGCTGGCGGGTGGAGAAGCTCTCACCCTCGGAGCTGAAGGTGATTATCTCCCAGCATGCCTCGCTCTGTCACTAGCTGTTGGGTTGTCTAAATCCAGGAACATATCCTTGTCCCCTTTACAGACCTGAAGTATGGAGCAATTAGGTCAAAATTTATGTTAATTTTTGAATGAGATCACATGATCCTCCCACTTCCTTTGTGAAGAATAATTTTATTTTACTGGAGGCTATAACTGGCTGCCACACACTTGGATAAGTTAATTGAGCATTGAAGATACATCCTGCAGGTGGCGCCAGGGACTGGTACGCACATGCCCCGGCCTCGCTGTTGGACACAAGGGCATCACTAGGGTGGTGCTTGTAGGGATTTCTTCCTTTCTGTGGCGTCGATTGGGCTTCTGCCGACAGGAAAGCGGAGAGTATGGGAAAGGGGTCAAGGATGCCCCGCCCCGGCGTAACGGAGAGCCTTTTTTCGCCGAAAATTTGGGCCAAGTCTACATATATCAGACTTCTTTGTTGGTTATTTGCTCATTTGTTTGATTGGCTGTTTGTTTAGAAAGCATTAGCCCCGTTTCGGCACACAGAGGGGAGAGAGACAGCGATTTGGATGAGCCTGATTCGCGCCGGCCTGACACAATGCACAATAGCGCCGGGGCCCTCTGCAGGCCCCGCGCGCCACCGTTATCGCATTACTGTCAGCCTTTGTCGCACCGCGGTCGGGAATATGAAAGCAATCTGTCCTGCAGTGCGGCTGGCTCCAGAAGCCCGGCCTGATAAGGGGACCTCCTGGTCCCAGCCACTGTTTGGTCCAGTAGGCTTAGCTTTGAGTTTAATCCTCCCGAAAGTGGTTTTGATTATTGCTGACCAGCAACCGCTAGCGAGATGGCATGTTGGGGGGGGGCTTGAGTATGTTTTTTTTTTTTTTTCTACTATTAATATTTTTCAATCTCTTAATTTTTCATTAGTTTTAAGAAAACATATTTTTATCAGCATCTGAAACTCGAACCCCTGTTAGTGCCACGCAAACAGGCTGATGCCATAATGTGTTTGTGGGGAACGGATTGTTCTGCCCCCCCCCCCCAAAGCGCTCCAGCCGTAACCTTGTGATGTACAGAGAGAGAGAGAGCAGCAGGAGGGCACGAGTCCTCAGTGTGTGCTGCCTGAAACGAGCTGCTTATTATCATCGTTCCTACTGCAGTCTGCCCCCTGCCTGTATGTCACATCTGGGTTTGTTTCCTCTCTATGAACCCCTTCATTTGCGGGGACACTGAAATTAGAAATAAAAATTAAACATTACAATCTAGAGAGAAATTTCAATGGGTGTTGTCCATGTTTCTTTGTCCGCATGGGCAGGCAGCTGTTTGTGAACGCCTCTTGGTTTCTTTATCCCACCTTTTCTTCCTCTACTCCTTCAGGTCTCCTGCGCCGACCTGCCCGGCCCGGTGGGGCGCCGGCTGGCCCGCAGACTAGTCCTGAACGGCCTGCAGGATGTGGCCGTGTGCTGGTGGCCGGCCATGGACGAGGAGCTCTGGCCGTGGTCCCCCATCCCCAGCGAGGGTGACCGGGCCAACTTGGTGTTGCTGACCTGTGGGGGGACATCCAGCGGCCTCAAGGTTAGCATGGCCCCCACCCTCTGGTCCCGTGCTTGTAGTATCAGGTGACCTTATTTGTGTGGCCCATCCACAGGTCTTGTTCTAGCTTCCTGGCATATGTTGATGTTCATGCCAGCTAATTAATTAACCTCATTAATTAATTAAGCTCTGTCAATTATAAACTTTTGATGTGCAGCCGCCGTTGTGCTCCATTTTCAGTTATTGGTCAGAGTGATGCATGAGGACCCATGTCACATGACAGGAATCCCGTTTGGGTACCGTCGCCTAGCGGCCTGGGAAAAAGGCTGGCAGGTTAGCGGCCTAACCTAGCCTAGCTCAATTCAGGGATACAAGTTAAACAAGTTTGGGGGGTTTTAACAGTAAGAGTGGGGGCGGCACATATACAAAAAGAAGCACCACGAACTACCCGTGAAAATAAACGCTAAACGAAAAATCTGCAACGGCAAACATTTCCGTGGCTGTTTATCATAGTCCCTCACCTACTGCTGCTTTTAACGCTTAGAAAACATTAAAGTCCCCCCCCCCCCCCCCATTTCTAATTAAAGTGTTTGTTGTCGTCCTGCGGATCCGCGGTGTGAAATTAAGCTAGCGTTTTACGCGGGGCCCGCCAAGCGAATCAAACGCGGGGGCTCATCAGAGAGACGGAGGCTTCAATCGCTGCAGGCTCACACGCATGTTCCTTTCTTGTGGAGTTCGCTATCTGCGCACTAAGCCAATTTTCTACTTAGCCGTAGCAAGCATTTAAAAGTGCTGTTTGTTTCCCTCTGTGGTCTTAATTCGTAGCCCTCGCCGATAAGCACCGGCTCAGTGCGCGGTGGAAACGTGTGCGTTTGCGTGGCCGTTTTAATGTTTGTTTTTCTTTAAACTTTTTTAATGATCTGTAATCCCAGAATTTAATAACTGTAATGGAAAAAAACCAACAAAAAGCACATTTTTATTTTAGTGTTTTTTTTTGCAGGGTGGCTTTGCACTTGTTTTTTTTTTTTAGGTCCAGTTTATCAGTTTATTGCTGTGCATTTTAATTGCGTTTAAAGTAGTGTTGTGTGTGACAGACCGAGCCTCTAATTTTTTTTTATTTTTTTTTGGGGGGGGGGGGGCTTCTCCCACTAAACATGGGGGAAGATAAACAGCAGCTAATCAACACGGTGTGGAGTCTCACACAAGATCTTAGTCATCCTGCCTGACTTTGTGGGGGGTGGGGGGTGACTGTTGTTGGGCTGGACTGTTGGGTGCGTATCAGAAATGTCCGTGGCATTTGGGTGACGGTGCACAGATTCCCATCTCTCCTGTTTCTCATCCCTCCTTCCCCACATTCGCTCCATCCTTCTCTCTCTCTCTCTCTCTCTCTCTCTTTCCCTCCCTCCCCTCCGCTCCCTGAGCTGAATAATTGGCTGAAAGAGAAGCGGCGCTATGAACTGGGGCTGGCTGCACAGCTGGACAACCTGGGGTTTATCTTTCATGCCACAATGTGGGGGAGTTTTGAGGAGTGCAGAAAGCCAGCCGCCCCGCTCCCCACCCCTCCCCTTGCTGGAGGCGGTCAGGGGTCCTGATGTCACGGTGACTTTGCGCCTCAGCGGAGCTCGTTTGCTTCAGCCTCATCCGGCTGAATCTTTGTCAACGTAGAAAAAAAAACAAAGCAAGCAAGGTTCACAAAGCAGCTGCTTGCATTGACCCCCCCCTCTCTGAATGCAGCGACCTACCGTCGTTAGCCAAGCCAGCACAAGTAGCACACTTGGGTAGCCTGGTGTTTGTGGGCGCTTGTTGGATTGGTTCATCATTCTGGAGGCTGTATTAAAATGATTTAAGCAGCAAGCCGGCTGGCGCGTTTTGTGCTCGGGGAAAAAAAATGTTTCTACTGACTTTGGCGCACTAATCAGTTTCCGCTTATGTGCGTTGCGCCCCCGGGTGGCCAAAGATTATCCTCGTCTGGTAGCTGTCAGACCACCGCGCCAAATAGGGTGATAATCGCAAACACAGGGGCTATAACACGAGGCTGGCAGCTGGACCAAAGCTGACCCCTTTCTGGGTGTTTACATGGGTGGTGCCACAGGAGCACTGGCCCCATCTAAAAACTGATTGGCCCCTTTCTCCTGTCACTCACTGATTCAAAACATGTCATTGGCTAATAAGGATGGCCCATCTCTATGAATTATGGTCCTTCTAATACTCCTCACCCTAAAAACATATCCTTTCTGAACCATTTGCAGACCTAAGTACACCCTGCAATAGAGCAACTGACCATAAGTTTGGTAGCTGAAAGATATGGTGGAGTTTTTATAACATGGAGACAGATTGTGCACAGCCGGCCTCACCAGGCCCAGTATGGGATCCAGATGTACTCGGGGCAGAAGGTCAAAACTGTGATATGTGGCAGGTGCACCAATACTAGGCATGCAGGCGCTGTCCCAGGGTCTCTTCTGTGCTCTGTCAGCACTTTATCCCCATCTCTTTCTTCCATAAGGCTTTTTTTTCATTTCCCATAATCCCTGGGGACAGCTCTTGCTGCTTACCCCAGGGATCAGCCCAGGGGATTATGGGAGAAGAAATCATCTTGCCTACAAACACAGGCGGGGAACCCGCTTAATACCTTTTCCTCTGGCGCCTGCTGACAAACGTGGTGGTGGTGGGGTGGGGGTTACGGCCTCTGATCCGCAGTTGTGTCCGCATAGCGAAACGTCCGTGGTCATCACAGGGGTCCGACCTCATGCGCTGGCAGATAGGAAAAGTCCTGCTGTTCTCATAGAGATCTGTTTATAGACTGGGTCTGTCCTGGAGTCAGTGTACAGTGCAGCAGAGATTCTCGCAGACCCCGTGGCCTGAACTGCCGCCCATCTTTATGCGAGCGTCTCCATCATCAGGGCTGCAGACTCGGCTCCCCAGACGCTCATCCTGCTCTTGAACTGGACCTGAACTTTCTCACTCTGTGCAGTCGTATTTGTTAAAGATGAATATTTTTGCTCAGATGAAAAGACCACTGAAAATAATATAACATTTTTCACTTACTGTCCATCCATCTACCATCCATTTATCCAAACCTTTTAATTAAATGTAATACCTTTAATTTCTCCTATAAGTGAATGTTTTTATTAGATTATGGACCTTGGATCGTCATCAGGAGCAGATGTTTTCTGTACAGTGAGTTTTACCTTTTCATTCAGCCCTGATGAAGATCCACCACAGCAGTTTATCCCAACCCGGTCCTCGGGGACCCCCAGACAATCCACATTTTTGCTCTCCCCCATCTCCCAGCCAATCATGAACACCGAGTAACTGGTGCATGTGTGTTGGGTGCTGGAAGAGAGCAAAAATGTGGACTGTCTATGGGTCCACAAGGACTGGATTGAGAAACACTGCACTACAGGACCAAATCCCTTTTTTGAAGTGGGACTGGGTGTATGGTTTCTCCCTTATGAACTGTTACCACAGTGATGTCGTTACAGACCTGTTCTTTGTAACAAACTAAACCACGTTCCTGCAGGTTCTGAGCTGCGTTCGGACCGAGGGTGACCCACTGGACTGCTGCTTCAGCCTTCGGCAGCCGTACCACGTCCTCACGCTGGAGTTGGCGGCTGGGGGGATCGGGCCAGTTCTTAGCTGCAAGTATGAATGTGCGCGCGGGCGCCCCCAGCGCCTCTCGATGGACCGCGTGCCCGTATCTGCACAGCCTGCTTGTTGGTGCCGCAACCCGGCTGAGGACTCTCTGCTGCTGGGCCTGTCCGATTCATCCCTGGTGCTGTGGGACACCCGGCGAAATACCCGCCTCTCCACCCGCACGCCCATACTGCCCTCACTGGCAGCCTGGCACCCCGCGGGTGCCTTGGTGGCCATTGCCAGTCCCCAGGGCGAGTTGCAGTGTTTCGATGCCACCCTGGCACCCGTGGGCTTGCGGCTGATCGCCGAAGACCCAGTGCCGCCCCTCGGCCCCTCCCTCTGCCTGTCCCGACACATGAAGGCCTCAGGAGGGCTGGTGGGCCTTCAGTGGGCGGCGCCCATCCCGCCTGCCAGCCCTGTGGGTGATGTCACCCAGGTGTGCGACCTGTTGGCCCTCAGCTTTCACGGGGGACCCCTGGGAGTGCTACGCTTCAGGCTGGGTGAGGACTGCTGCCCCGCCAAGATCCATAGTTATTAGGCTGGATGCCAGGATATAGCGAAACCATCAGTCTGTCTGCATCCACCTCTGCTTTGAACTATAACTGTTTTGTTTAATGACATTATAATTGTTCGATATTCTCAGACAGTACACTGAGTGAGTCAGAGTTTCGGCAGATACAGAGTAGGACAGTGTGTCTGCTCATCAGAAAGCATGGCGTGGGAACAGGCACTGCTTAGGTCACCTGCTTGGGTCCTGAGAGAAGTCCGGGGGCTTGTTTGCGGGTTAATCCCCCTTTCCCATGCTCCTCTTTGTCACTCCCCTGGGAGGGGGGTGAGGGTTTAATCCAAGGGCAGACACTGACGAAAGACTCAGGAGCTCAGCCTGATGATTGACCAGCATCACTGGACCCTTTGTGGCCCCCCCAGGCCTGGCTGATAACCACCGCATTGTCATTTTTCAATGGGAGGTGTATGACCCCCCCCCCCCACGCCCCCACCTACTTCACTCCGCCTCCATTTTAAATCAATTTTAGATTTGGACTGTGTGACTGTTGCCTGGCTGTGCCTCCCTGCCTGGGCAACTTGGGGTTGTGACAACGTACCGATTTGCTAATGCTAAAATGCTAAATGCTAATGCTAAAATGCTAATCGTCACAGAAAAAAAAACATCTTCGAGGATGGTAAGATGTGATATGAGATATTTAGAGCTGCAGAGTCATGCCGAGCTGTCATTGTGCAGCTGCCGATCCGGTCCATCTGCATGGCTGATGCATCTGATACTTTCTTCCTTCCAGGCATTCTGACCGGGGGCCAGCTGGGGCCAGCGGAAGTGGTTCAGCAGAGGCTTCGCTGTGGGCAGGTGGAGGAGGCCGTAGGCCTGCTGGGGACCATGGACTGGAGCATCATGGGAGGGGAATGCTACAGAGTGCTGACCACTATCATGGACCACCTGCTCAGGCTGGAGCTCAACATGCAGATAGAGGGTAAGAGTCTCTGGGCTTCATGTCTGCAGCAAACACAGGCTTTAGGTCAGTTTTGGCGCCCCTATCATTTCTGAGCTGGGCTCTGAAGACACATTTCTCACATTCAGCTTCAGCTGCTGGTCCAGATGCCTCCTGACCTTTTAATGATATTCCTGTCTGTTTTTCTTCAGCACAGCTAGAGGCTACTCTAGGTGTGTTCTATGCCCCATCTTGGCCTCTGTCAGACATGGTGATCCTGGAGTACAGGGACTCCATCTGCAAGTACGCCCGCAGGTTTTTTCACCACCTGCTCAGGTGAGTGCCCCCTGGTGGTCTGTGGCATGCACTGCACCCTATGAGGTTGATATGGGGCTCCCAGGGGCAGGACAAAAGGAAAAGGGGGTCTTCTGAAAACTTACACAGCTCAGGGCTGTACTACATGAAATATTTCAATAGCTATAAGCAAAGAAAAAAAAAATGCTTAAAAGTTTCTTCCTTAAGGTGGCACTGTCTTCAGGTTCTCGCATTTCTTCCCTGTTATTCTGTGGGGTGGCACAGCTTTGGGATGTGAATTCAAGGCTTTCCCATCACCCTACTGTGTTCTTCTCCACATTGACATGAAGCAGAAACCACGTTCTTTTGGTCCAGTATCGGTAGGAAGAGTTTGCAGAGGGTGTGGTGTAATTATACTCCCCTGTGATACGCATTCTGACTGTGAAGCCTTCAGCCTCCGAGTGTGCACGTCACGTCTGTATTTTCTTTCACAAAGCCCTTTGCCCTGTCCTCTGCATCATGGTACCACTATGACTCGCCCATTTTTAATGCCTCTCGAAACTCGGTCGATCTTGAGATTCCTAAGTCAGGTTCTCACTGTCACCTTTACCTGGGTCTTCTTTGTAGACGTATTTTGAATTCTAGGTCTACCTACCATTAGTCTGATTTGGCATCTAAACTCCATTTCCAGGTACCAGCGATTTGAGAAGGCTTTTCTACTGGCTGTAGACATTGGTGCCAGAGACCTTTTTATGGCAAGTATCTACCACGTATATATCAATTCAGTCATCTTCCAGTGCAAGAAATGGGGACGCCCTGGCCAAGATGTCACTCCACCACAGGACAAATGCTCACACATACAATCATGCAAGGGCACAACTTTGGGTTGAGGTTCTCCACCCATTTAAGGGGGTCCAGAGGGTTGCACTGGCTGGTTTTGATTATTGGGGAGGGGTTATAACCCACCCCACCCCACCATAATTTACGCCCATGCAATCATGCACTACGTAAAATTTGGAAACACCGGAACCACATGTGTTTCTACTGTAGGAAGACACCAGAATATCCTGTGAAACAGCGGTAGTGCGTACAAACACCACACGTACAGATAAAATTTATGAGTGGCAATCAATCCCCCAGCACTTGAGGTGTCAGGCGACAGTAAGGCTGCCCTGTATTTTTTATAGTCTGTCCAACAAAAATCATCGCAGCCTCGATGTGTTTTTCAGCATCAGAACGTAATTGATCTGCTTTTAGCACCTTTAGCATGGCTCGACTTCGACTGGCTGATGAGAATGAGTTGGAAACGGTCCCAGTCGTGGCTCTGGTGTCAGAGCTTGGGGCTGTTCCCTTCCCCTCCTTCCTGCGCCTTGGGGTCTGCTGTGCACCGTCTGGTGTGTGTAGGTGTGCGTGCCGTGCTGATGCTCCCCTTGTTTCTACCCCGCGCACTCTCCCGTAATCAGACCCAAAGGTTCCGGCTCATTCCGCACCAACAGGTTTCGCCGAGGGGAAGATAGAGTAGGTGGGGGAATCTTGATGAAGTTTGGGGGGGGGGCGCTGGGGACTCACATCTTGTAAGGAACTGCAGAGAGGGTAAGAAATTATGAAATGCTGCCCTGAGCTGAAACGGTAGAGAGTACAATGGGCCTGAGACGAAGACCATAACCTTCCACCCCACGTCCCCTTCAGTGAGACACAGAAGTTAGATAGAACAACCTTTGGCACACGGGCAGATGCACATAGAAGTCTATTGCTCCAAGTGGGGCTCCTTGTTCCATTAACCTCCCTCGGGGTCATGGGCTGCCCAAATTGCAACCCCGAGGAATTTGTTTGTTATAAAAGAAACAAAGTGACATTAGAAGGTCTTTGTTAGCCGAAACACATTTTGTGTGAAGGGGGCGTTGGCACATGCTTGAGTATTTTTGGATTTTTTATTTATTTTTTTGACTGCATTCTCCAGCTCCAATTACCCTTCGATAGTTGGTGGATGACGTACCGAATTAGATCACCCGTCAGCTGTCAGTGTCTGCATTGTGTGACGGCTTTGTTTGTTAACGACTCTCGTCCCCCACCTTTGCCTCCTCGGGGCGGTCAGGCACAAGGCCCGTTGTCGCGGCGCACCAAGGCTGTCTTGTCGGATTAGACCGGAGTGTTACCGGCTGACAGGCCAAAACGAGCGTCATACCTTGTTGATGGGTGGAGTCCTCCAGGTATAATGAGAAATGAGAACCAGCTCTTTGGTGTGTTCTGCTCATCTGATCGTGCTTGGAAGACTCAACTCATGAGTGATTCAGCAGATGTGACTGTATGTTTAGTCTAAATTTTTTGTAGGGAGACCACTTATGGGGTTTTTCGGTGGATGTGGTTTTAGTGTTTACTGGGAGAGCAGGTCGCTCTACCTCTACCATCAGATTTGCTTACCAGATTTACACCAGCGTCTATAAGGTTTTGCTGAGCCTAAAGGTGGCTGTGCATTTCAAGCAACGTCCGGACGGAACAAAATCGAAAACGCTGGCACAAACAACCTCTTGCATACTTAAAACGACACGGCCACCTTGTTTTCTCTGGGTCGTGCCACAATCCTAGAGGGCGCTGAATGGTTTGGATGCAGAAGACCCATATAGAAAGCACAAATAAATGGATTGGGGCGAGTGCATGAGTCCTTTTAATAAAGGAAATGACAGCTCTTTTAAAATATAAGTTGCTCTCTTTATTAACAGCCACTATTGGTTTAATACTAGCAGCGACACAGACAGGGAAGCCAACAATTTACATGCCCAGTTACATGCTAACGAAACACAAACATCCCTCAACAAACATTATACTGTTATGACATTTACAATATTTAAAGATCTGCACAGTGCATAGCATGCTGGTTACTACATAATCAGTCCTGCTGACCAACTCCGCGACGGCACATTTATGTCAGCCAATCGAGGACAGTGGGTGGCGTCAAAACAAATTAAAAAACTTTGCCTTGGGGACCCTGCACAGGCGTTGCGCCGAAACAGTGATCACGAGTGTCAACAGTGATAGAACATTACATCATCAAAAAAAATGCCAATATGGTCAATTTTGCCTGAAGTATAAAGTCACCTTAACAGTTGGGAGCGATCGCAATCATGACCACCAGATCCCCCCACCAGGTTCAGACGTTATTCACACCAGAGGAATCGTCCCTCTCACGATGAGAACATGAGACTGGGTATTACGGGAATTATGATCACATCAATAATTCTGACCAGCTTACTTACTGGAGGATTATTAAAGTTAGTTATATAGTAAACTGTGTAGCTTCACACCAAGTTTTGGGGTAGAGATGGATAAGGGCCCTCTGGGCACTCCAGTTTCCTCCGGCGACCCAAAGATGTGTTTGTGTGAGAAGAGTTATAGGACTTGAAGTAAAACTGTGACAGAACGTGTCCAAATTCTGGTGGGTTCTGGACATTCCTGTCAGGTGACTCCCCCACCACCACACCCAACATTTTTTTTAGTCCAATCTACAATCGCAAGTACAGGTTTGCAAAAACAGTGTGACCGACTTAAGAAATCGCAGCGCGTTTGATCCCTGGAAGTCTGATGTCTGCTTCAGTCGGGTCACTTTCCTTCCACCTCCTGCCACAAACTTGACAACCGGCAAATGGACAATTGTCATCGGAGTACAGATTCATTTTAGATTAAGCTCTTATTTTGCTTTACCCTCACAGGACATCCATTACATAGCTCAAGATAAGGGGGAGCTGGTGCTGGCTGAGGTGGCGATGAAGAAAGCCAACCAGATCGACGCAGAATTTGCAACCACGGGTCCGGGTAGGATAATAATGAAACCAGTGGTAAAACATTTCACGCACCATAGTTTCCTGCAGTTGGCAGTGCAAGGGTCACACTCTATAAGGTCCCCTTGGAGGCTGAGACTCACACATTTTGGTTCCTATTGGCCCCTGTGCTCAGAGGAATGTGAATCTGGAACCAGTGTTGCAGATGCTGTCGGATGAATGTATTTATTGCAAAAGGCAGGTCAGTTATAGGATGGAAAAGTGATTTTGGGTTGAATGGAGAGGGTGGGTGGGTGGGGAAGAACTGCTGTAGGATGGTGGAGGCGAGGGAACCTGATCTCTCACAGGTACGGGACCTCCGTACCGAGTGTGGCGTTCTTTGGTCTTCATCGAGAGCTTCACGTTTATGCTCTGACAGACCGCCCACCCCCCTTACCCCCATCTTATCCCACCTCTTATGGTCTGAAAAGCCTATTGACTTCAATGCTTTAGAGCGGTGGTCCTCAGCTTCTCAACCAGGAGCCAGCGAGGCATTCCGGATTCCTTTGATCCCACGGGAGGCTCCTATTGATCCTGGACCAAGTGCCTGGGAGTTCCGGGTTATTTTTTGTGCTGACTTTGTTTGTGTTGCCAGGGGAGGAGCCGTATTTGCAAGGAACGGGGAACCAGGGACGTGACCCTTCTGTGACTGACAGCATGACGGAGCAACCCAGAGACGAGGCGGCGCAGCGGAAACCTCCAGCAACAGCCAATGACAGGACTCGAGTCCCGCCACGGCCGTACTGTCAAGAAAGCATGGCTACGCGGTGAGCGGGCTGGCGAGCTCAGTTTGTCCACACAGGTGTCAGGAGTGGAACTTCTGGCGATGTGTGTTAATGTTTTAAGGAAAAATTAACTGATCTGAGTTCAGTTATTACTTTTAGTAAAGCTTTTAGAGAAGATGGTACACGTCATAGTCCAAAGGCCATATTGTCAACACCGATGTCTTATGCTGGGAATTTTCCTTCTTCCATGTCTGGGAGGGGAAGTAATAGTTTTAATGCCCCCCAATTCAGTTGGATCTCTGTGTATGATGGCAGACTGGCTCTCAGCAATTCATCCTTGTAGGCGGTTCATGGTTGGTGACAGTACAGCTGCTGACATGTTCTTTTAAGTACCCCCCCCCCCCACCTACCCCGCCTGTCTGCTCCTAAATCCTCTATCCCCTGCACTGGCCAATTTAAACAGGCGCAGCCCAAAAAAGATGGACCAACTTAAGCTCCTTTTAGAACACAGAGTAAGAGGGTTATGGCAATTTGGCACCCAAAGCCCCGATGTAGCCCGCCATCGCCATGCCAGTGCCGGCGCAGGAGAAAGCTGATCAAGATGCTTTAGAAGAGATAATGGCGCCTGAAAGGAAGAAAGCGCTCCCCTTTGCCCCCCCCCCTCGTTAGTTTTTGTTTTTCCTTGAGCAATCTAATCTGGTCTCAGATGAAGTTTCATTGTTGCTTATGGAAAGCTAGTGAGGCTTAGCGAGATTGGGGGGGGCGAGCTCCAAACTCAACGCTAGGTCAACGCAGCACCAGGGAAGGGAGGAAAATCGGTTTTGTGCCGTCTGTCGTATCCCGTGGGGAATTTCACCCCCCCCCCCCCCTTTGGCATCCGCTGTGTTACTGCTGCTGGGTAAATCGCTTGATGTTTCTATTTCGCTCGAGGACTGGCATGGGACCTGCTGGTAAGGGCTCCCTGTCAAGGCCAGTTCCTGTATCTCTTAACACACCTGCACTTTGGCTTGGATACCAAATTACAGAAGTATGGTACCAGTGGGTTAGAACCTTACAATCCCATCAACCGGTAGAACCTAACAGTACTTCACCAGAGGTAACATTTACATTATTTTAGCGGATGCTTTTATCCCATGGCTTAGACAGTCCCTGAAGAAACGGGGTTAGTTCAATTCAATTTTATTTATATAGTCCATTTTCACAACATTACATTGTGTCAATGCGCTTTACATTATCCTTGCCTAAAGCCCCCAGTGAGCAAGCCAGAGCCAACAGTGGCAAGGAAAAACTCCCCAGAAGGAAGAAACCTTGGGAGGAAGCAGACTCAAAGGGGGAGGTCAACCTCTGGGGGCCAGCAAAGGAAGTCACTCTGCTTATAGCCCAATGGGGGACTTTGGGATTTGAACCAGCAACCTTCCAGTGATAGACACGTTGACCTAACCCCCTGGGCCTCACACTGCCACCACTGCCCATCCCCTCTCTTTGAGGGTTAAGGCTGTGTATGAAATCCCATGCCCCTTTTCTCCTTTCTACAGTGTGATGGCTGGAAGCAGAGATCAGATGGGTGTCTTCTCAGGGATTGCAACCGGAGACCGAGCCGGACCCCGGACACAAGCAGGTGACTGACCGCAGCTGGGCCTTCGAAGGCCAAGGAGAAATTTACGATCCAGTGGCATTTCGACTGCCCATGCCAGTCATGGATTAAAGCCAGAGCTCCCCAATAAAACAGATCTGTTAAGAATGCTAAATGACCATTTACCCAGAGATTAGCAAATGCAATAGATACAGCATACCCTGGCCTTGGTGGGATGCAGAAAAAGTCTCTCAGGATCTCCATGACAACCTAATGTTCAGTTAAGAGATTAGAGGTTCACTGAGCCATGGGGTCAAGAAGGGCCCCAGTTAGTTAGTAAACTGCTACTAAAAGGGATCAGTACTGTAATCTTGTAGAATGATGAAGAGTGAAGCTTGTTGAAGATTGCTGTGTCTATGAAGAGGTCCATGCTTGCAGGAGTTCTACATTCACACAATAACTTCATGACACTTTTTGGAGAACAAAAGTACATCTAGAATTTCCAGTGGCAGTTCTGTCTTCTGTTAGACCTAGTATCAGCTTTTAAAACATTCACACTTTGTCAAATTTAAATTCCAAAAAGACTCTCATGCAATTCACTGATTGTCTCTCTTTCGTAAAGCTCAGCCATTCAGCAATCCAGATGTTGGATTATTTCTGGAATATGGGTAGCAGTTTCTATATTTATCTAACCCAGAATTTATTTATTTTTTTTCAAGTGGCTCAGAATTAAGTCAGCCTTTCAAAAATTCCTCAGTTGAGTGGCAGATGTTTACATTTAAATACACTGAATATCTGAAGATTCAGCTGAGGTCTTATCCAATAGTTTCTTTCTTATTTCTGCTTATTTTCTTCACGACGATACAAGTTTCACTCGGATTTGGTTCAGTGGACTTGCTGGATTGCTCAGCCCGATTTCCACTTGCATCCATCCCTATGAAAGCAAACGGTCAAAAACAATGTCCTTCACCCAGCTTAACGTAGCCTGTCCCTGAACAGCCATGCCTTTCCAAACTATTTGGACATGGGAAGGAAAGATGAAGCCGAAGGGGGGGGGGTGTCAATGTTTACAGCCATGAGCAGCTTCTCATGTTCGGCAAGTTTCCAAGACCTTTGATAAGTTTATCTAGCAAATGTGAGCTGCACCTCTCTCAAACAACATTGATTAGCATTAGCAGTGCACACTTCACATTTTCACTTGCCAGATTTTAACCTATTTTTAATGGATTTTTTGTAGAAATTAACCACGTTGAAGGTGAAGATCAGGTAAGAAACTACATCTTTCAAATCCCCTACAAGTTACATTTTACATATACAGATTATATCTATATATTATACTATATATATCTATATATTATACAGATTATATCTATATATATCTATATACCTATGATATTTTTTCCTATTTAATGTGTTGTCCGTTATTCTTTAACTTTTTTTTTTTTTTATTTTCAGGTGACTGGAGAAATGGGGTCCCTCAAAATTGTTCACTTTGGTTTAGTGTAAAGAACCACAAACTAATTTTTACAATTAATCTGTCCTTCTGGTTGCATCCTCACCAGCCATTGTAAACTGTTATTTGTTTCAGCCCATGATAGACCAGTTTAACCATCATAGCATAGGCAGCCAAACGCAGCCCTGGATATGGAATTGAATAATATCTTAATTACCAGTCGAATGTTTAATCTTATGTTTGAAATGTATATTTTTTATCTATAGTAAAGTATTTTCATTTATCTACCTGTGCCTGTGTGTTAACCGGTGTACCACACGCCAAGCACTAAAACCATTTCTATTGGCAGGGATTAGCTCAAGTCAAGGTACAATTAAGTCAGATTCCTCCTCTGGGCGAATGTACACAAACAACTTTTAATATGAATAAATTTATGTTTTCAGTTAAATCTTTGTAGGAACGCCGTCTAGCTACTAGCCCTAAGTGCGCAAACAACCTAGGATGGGCAAGCAATGAATGAGTCGGATGTATAGCTGTGCTGGTTTTTGTTATTTTTTTTTCCCCCCATTTCTCAAACATTAGACATGTTCCTTATTCATGAGAGAAATCTACACCGGGGTTTTAAGTAGCAGAGACGAGCTCGCGATCAGCGGCGTCAGGACTGCTGACGGCCTGTACGCGGGATTAATCTGACAGCATCCAGCGATCCTTAATCCCCCGCAGTATCATAATCTATTTACTTTGCATTCTAAGAGGATTTCCATATAAAATATACAACTAGTGATGCTGGAAATGGACAGGAGATCGCGGAGGATTTTTTTTTTTTTGCCCCACCTTATAAAGATAAAAAAGACTTCACAAAATTAGCTCCCTTCAATCTGCTTTTGTCTTTCATATTTATATTCATTAAAAAAGACAACTGTACTTTGTGCTCCCTTACTGATGGGTTCATTAGAGGCTATTTTTAAGATTTAATTCATTCAACAATACATGCTTTGATATTTACTGAGATTTAAAAGGAAACGTTGTGCGCAAACTGCATCCAGACTTCAGAGATGAGAGGGACAGTTATCAGACTCGTCTCCACACGGATGTCGGTCCAGCCTATTCCTGGCTCATCCTCTTTAATTTTGTACCAGACGTTGAAAAGATTTCCTGCATATAAATTTTGGGATCGCAGCCCTAGGAATAGAGGGGTGGAGGATACAGTTAGTAAGAGGCACAGATTATACAGCAGAGTCTCTCTCCTATTAGCTATCCATTTGTTACATAAACATTTAAGTTTTTAAATTGCTTGTAGTTTTCAACTGGGAGGTTAAAAACATCACGGTAAACAGGTGAGGTGGGGGGCATGGTGGCACAGTGCTTAGCACTATTACCTCATACCTCTGGACCCAGGGTTCGAATCTCTGCCATGACTCTGTGTGTGTCTGTCTGTGTTTACATGTTCTCCCTGTGCCATCATGGGGTTTCCTCCAGGTACTCTGGTTTTGTGCCACTGTCCAAAAACATAGCGGTTAATTGGAGTTACCAGATTTTGAATAGTGTGCAAATGGGGTGGTGAGTGGCTCAGTGGGTTAATTCTCCATGCCAGTAATCAGAAGGTTGCCGGTTCAAGCCCTAGCCTCAGCAAGGCTCCTCGAGCAAGGCTGATAATGCCTAGCTCCAGGGGCTGTCACCCCTGAGCTGTGGAGAGTAAGATAAGGGTGAAAAGAACATTCTAGTGTACCTGTACTGTATTGCAATTAATAAAGGATCATGTGATGGGTTGGCACCCCATCCTATGTTGTTCCCTCCCTTGTGCCTGTAGCACCTAGGATAGGTTCCAGACCCCCTCCTCACCAACCCTGAGGAGGTTATAGATGGAGGTGAGTTCTTACAACTCAAATTCATTATTTCATAAAATAAACACAGAATTGTTGTATTAACTGTAATAAACCTTAATTACTATACAATGAATACAGTTGTCTTTTTGAAAAGCCATTTTGTTGAAGGTGCCATTTTTTTCCCCACTGTAAAAACTTCTGGACTTATTTCAAAGTGGTACATTGGTACATTGCTGTCCTGGGTGGGTGGCATGCTGGGAAGAATGTAAGAATGTTAGTGCTGGCTGTCTTCTTCCCCTATTCCTCAGCTCCTGCTCAGTGGTGGGGGCCTGAGGGGGGATCACAGTCTGTGATCTCCACCATGTTTAGAGTCAGTTTTAAAAATATAAGGGTTTAAGACTTATTTCCCTTTAGCCCAGGGTATATTAGTTTACTCATTCGAGTACCAAAAAAAAGTAAAGCATTCTTTTCAGTGTACACCTAGTGACCCACAGTGTTTCAATTACACACGTTTAGTTTCAAAGAGATGAACTTTCTCCCCTTAAGTGACAGTAATTCACCAAATCGCAAGAGGAAATAGGAAAGGAATAAGGGGAAAAAATGAGCAGTAAAACTGACCGATGGAAATGCATTCAGAAAGGCAGATGCTTTGCCCGGAAACCACATTTCTGAAAAACATCAATCCAATGGCCGCTACCAGTTAGGCCCGTAACACCCGATTATGCCACGTGGCGCCCGTCAGGGAATGTTCCGGAAGCTGGCTGTCTGCAGTCCCAATCACATTCCTCCCAAGTTCTTCGGCTGATCGCCAACACTCATGCCAGTCTAGACACCTAAAACGCACCGTTACCGGCTTAATGCTCTCATAAATAATTACCGAATTCCAACAAACTCAAATTGTTTGCGCTCATCGGTCTGGGTGACTGGAGACTGATCTGGATCGCGTCCGCTTCGCATGCAGCCAGCACAACGCAGATTGGATGAAATATTCACCAGTACTGAAAACTCGTCTAGCGAAGTTGCAACAAATTATGCTGCAGTAACATAAAACAATGGTTGCTCAACCAAGATACAACATAGGCATTAAGAGAAAACGAGGCCCATTTCACAGCCGCTAATACAAGTGATTCATTCAGCTCACAGCTGTAAACTGTGCGTTTTGATAAAGTATTTAACTGAAAAAAAAGTATTTTGATAAGACTAGAAGCACCTTTGCCATGCGTTTGAACTGACAAGCTATAGTCTAGATCAGGGCTCTAAACGTTTTAAGACTACTGCCATTCGAACTTTCTGGGGGCTGGACTATGGGTGAAAGAGAGAAGTCCATTCCACGTACACTAGTTCCACGTGTTGCCAACTCAATATACACATTTGTTATTTTGATATCATTATGAAACCAGAGAAATGATATGCAACCATCGATCACATCTTTGACATACTGATTACACGGAGGCGGATGAGGGAACAATCGGCATGTACCAGAATATCATTGCTTTTTAAAATACCGCATACCACGGGATAATGTCTGGACCGCTGTAACGGTATTTAAAAATTAGATACCGCCCAAGTCTTACATTTACTGGGGGAGCGGGTTGGTGGGGTGCCGGTACATGCGTAATATAAAGGGGTGAAGATTACATAACGAAGTGCTAGAAAATGTGGTTTCGTGTACGCATGCGTGGACAGGGTGCGCATGCGTAGTGGCGGAAGTAACATTTTCCATATGCGTTACGTGTTCGGTAGTGACAAGGACCTGCTGGCAGCTTGCGAGAGACTCCCACAACTTCCGGGAGGGGTGGGATGTCTGCGTAACGGATACGCAATTACGCAGTTCTGTAGCGGTTGATTTATTTTGTAATGTTTCTACGGATACTAGCCACAATTGCTTTGCTATGTTTTTCATTATACACCTCCGTTTGTTATTTTGGAAGATGCGTAGAGGGTTAGACTATATGCCCTGCTGCTGGGTGAGCCCTAGCCTAGTCGGCTGCTGGGACAGTCCTCACACGCTCCAACTGGCTGAGCTAAATACACCCCCCCTCACCCAGGGGCCTCGGCAGCGGCGGAAGACGAGACCGACCTGAAAGGCCGTGACAGCAGGGTCACCCTCTCGCATGGCATCCAGCTCGTATCCGAACCAGGTCAGCCGGCCGCCCGAATCTAGCTGCAAAGTTTGGCCTAGATTATAATGGAAACAAACGCAGGGGACAGGTCCACCTCAGATCTTCAGAGCGGCTCAGACAAGCAAGGTGTATTTTCCTTTGCAACATCCACTTCCAGCCTGCAAATCTTTAAAATTGACGACAGTCGCCTCAAAACTTCACACAGCCCGTCCATAAATCTAAATTTCTAAAAAAAAAAAAAAAAAAAAAAAAATACACGTAATCCTAAGTATGTACGGCAAGTCTGAGATACAAGAATAAGTATTCTCCATGTAGTGCAATCGGTGTGCCCGGTGATATATTTAGTGGACCCCATTTCACGTTCAGTATACTGTTTTAACTCCCAGATATCCCCTTTTTAACAATGAATTCTAAACATTTTTTAAACTTTAAAAGCAGTTACATCGCCATTAAATTAAAGTAAATCCATAAATTGATTATTCAGTTAAGGAGCCACCTGGAAACAACCATTGCTCCTGGTCACAGGGTAGTGCAGTACGACCCAAAACCGATCGCATTCAGACTTGCTGAGTAATTAGTTTTAACTTTACTTACAAGGTAGCGGCGTTGAAATCGCGCACTAGAACCAACTGCCGTTTTATTATGGAAAGTATACAGCGTGAACCCTTCAAAGGGTGCATTTTAACGTCCTTTGCTGATTGAAAATTGCATTTACGTGAATCCCTGTTGTCAGATGGGGGTAATCCTTATTCAGCTCTGCAGAAATAACAGCGGGCGCCGGACAGGTGCTCTTTGTGAGGAGGCGATCACCACCGGCCGCGGGATTCCTTAATACATTTTCCATATTGGTCCACCCAGTTTGATGCAAATTTACCAAATCCGGCCGTGTTTGTGAAGCGCCTGAGAGCGGCAGGGGCCCTCTGACAATGCCCAGTGGGTACCAGCAAGCCCGCAGCAGAGCAAACAGTTCCCGTGTCCTCATGGACAGGTCTGTTTAGTCAGCCTTGTTTATTCAGGTGCCACATAATTATTATCATACAATACAAAGAGCACGGACCGGTGTTAATTGAAATCTCGCGCATTTGTCCTCCTCTGCAGCGACAAACAGAACCACGCAACGTTGTCATGAGCATCCAGAACAGCATATGTTTGGCAAACAGCACGCCTTCATTTGTCCTCCTGTTTGTTTACGGGGTGATTTTGTACAACAGCAAGCAGCAATTTTCTACTTTATAAACCAGACGGATGACCGATTTTTTTCAAGACGCACGAGACAAATTAACGCATCAAACCATTCGCAATTTGACAACAAAAAAATTCCCAACGCATGACTCCATGCATTCTCTGAAAGCTGTTTCCTTAACGACATTAACCTCATTAATTTAATACCAAAATCATCGTGGTGTGCCAACTTAGATGACATCTTTAAAACGACTGTTTGCTTAATATAAATGCATGCCACTGGCCGCTGCAAGAACATGTTTCTTACCTGAAAACTCATCCACACAGATAAAACAATTATTTTTGGGTCAAAAAAATAAATTTGGCCGTAATGGGGCTTTCCATAGGACCACTAATTTAAACTTCTCTCAAACCTAAAATCATGTTAAGTCTACTGCCTATTCACTCATTGTCCGAATATCCAGAAGGCCTCTAAATATTGTCACAGACAACATGGAGCTTTTTTAACGGCCTATATATAATTTTGACTTGCTGAAAGCGATTTGCTGCTGTAATGTAGTCCCTTTGGATCTGACCAATTAGCCTGGTCCCACCCACCTAATTACCCAATCAAAAGCAATAATATTCCTCCGGGTTAATTGAGATAAGCTCTTTCAGCATACGCCAAGAGCTTGGTGGAAGTGCACCACGGTGATAAGTACAGATGCAGCACGGTGTGACTGCTCAATCAGGCAAGACGGTATGATTTGCATTTAACTCGCATGCTAGACACAGACTAAAACTTAGCTTAAGCAGATTTGCAGTTCGCAAAAAAAACCCGCAAGATGTTCAAATAGACATAAATAGCTAGCCTATAATTTCTCAAACTATTGTAAATAATACATAATCGAAACCCAAGTAATATAGCATCAAGCGGAATCATTTCTTTTTATATCCCTGCAGTCAGCTTTATATACAACCACCCTGCATGAATCTACCGTCTAAATGCGAAATGAAAAAAATTTAATTAAATAACTATTAGACTGGGTGCTGGTTTATCGACGTATTAATTAAAAATAAAATTCTCGTTTATAAATTGCATATTTGATAAACTATAAATTTTATGCATTTGGCAGTTAAGCATAACGGGTTTGACTTACTTTAAAACACTCACGGTGTTAATGAGGCATAAATACCAATTAATTTTTTAATAGAAAATTAAAATTAATCCACTCAAAGACCACTGAAAAAGTACGTTGTTAAACTGATTTTTATTTGTACGGACACGAATATACGGGCGTTTGCCTTAAATACATTCAAATTTTCGGGCATATTTGAAACGTGTCCAGCCGACGTTCCCTCAGAGTCAGTCCAGGCGAAATGGGAAGTTCAAGTGCTGCGACTATAAACGTCTCTCCAAACCCAGCGTCGACCATATCCGGATTTAACTCGATGCTGCATTTTTTTTCCCAAGGGTCAGAGCAACGTGCAACTTGTACGGACGCTCCCGGGTTAATGATAGCTTTAGAGCATTTTAAGTCACAGGATAATGCGGACGGAAGTCGTCAGTGCCGAATCCGACACTGAACGTGCGAATTTTCGATTCATATTCTGTAAAACCGGATGGGTTCATATTTGTTTCTGCGATTAAAATCTTCTTAATTTCAGGTACAGTTCCGCCAACAAAACTTGGTCAATGCAACTGACCTAAATGAATATCTACACATTTCAGCTCCATTATGCTGACTAAAATATCTTCTCCATCCTAAAAAAAAAAAAAATCTGTACAACACTTGATCGGGGTCAAAGAATAAATTCTTCGGTCTGGCGGTGCTGAAGACCGGAAGAGGTACGAATAAATTAGCCGTCCAGGTCCGGTTGAAGAAATGCGTTGAAAAATTGTTCAGTGCCCCCCTATGGGCACGTAAATGAACTGTTTACTAATAAGTTTGCGGTTCATTTAGGGTGGAAGCAAAACTTTGTCATATTGGTCAATTTGAATGTTTAAAATGCAAAGGTGTGTCAATGTCTGAAGCATATCAAACTTTAGAATCGTACTTAAAAAATAAATGAATTTGAGAGGGGAGTGGGTCAGGAATCACAAGACTTGAAACCTCCAGGAGGCCTGATCTTTGTAGTCCAAGCAGTCCGCTGTGTTGAAGTTGAGTTTCCAAGAGGATGCTGTTTGGTCTTTGTAATCCAGGCAGTCTGTGGAGTTGAAGGCCAGGCCAGCCCCGCTGTAGGCCTGGTGGTGGTGGTGGTGTCCTGATGACTGACTGATGTGGTGGTGCGGATGACCCGGCATGGGGGAGGCCGCCATGGGGCTGAGCTGGTGCGGATGATGGTGGGCATGCATAGGTGCCAGGTAGGAGCCACAGTCCACTCCCCCAAAGTAGGACCCTGATGGGTTGGGGTAGCCCTGACCATAGCCCCCGGCTTGGTTATACGACATGGGGTAGGAGGATCCAGCCGATGTCGGCACGGAGCGCTGCATGCAGGAAGCATTGACAGGGGTTATGGGATCCGTGGCGGATACAGATGGGGCAGTCGAGCCGGGGGTAATGGAGGCTGGACTCCAGATGGAGGAGATCGGGGTGCTCACAGAGGTGGAGGGGCCACATAGGCCTCCATTGTGGCTGGTGGAGGTGGAACTGGATGAAGAGGAGGAAGATGTGGAACCGGTGCTGGACACGGCAGGGGGGCTGAACTGGCCGCTGCTCTCCGAACCCGTGCTCTCGCGCGTGGGCGATGACTTCTTCTTGA
Source organism: Mormyrus iriodes (assembly GCA_011763525.2). Classification (NCBI taxonomy): domain Eukaryota; kingdom Metazoa; phylum Chordata; class Actinopteri; order Osteoglossiformes; family Mormyridae; genus Mormyrus; species Mormyrus iriodes. The sequence goes on from JAAGVU020000061.1 coordinate 7,182,947, forward strand.
CAGGCCGGGCCTTGGAGCTGCTGCCACCACTCTGCTGTTGCTGCCGGCACTTGGCCCGTCGGTTCTTGAACCACACCTGGGCAAGCAGAGTGACACTCTCAGTCATAGAAGGAACCTGGTACCTTTACACAGGCGAGCTGCTGTGAAATTAGCAACATGGCCGTACATCTGAGGTAGGTTATCTGGCCACATCACTCGGGCTGGCACAACCTCTTCCACGGCGGCTCTCATTTCAGACCCTGTGAATGCTGCCCAGATAACAAGCTATCGAGTTGCTCTTTAGAAGTGTGAGTCAGTCTGTTGTGGTGAAGTGGGTCTGCTCATGGTGAACCATTTCAGACACCTTCTGAGTTAAGACTATGGTGTAAAATCTAGGGATTTGTTCCCAACGGTTAAAGGGTCCAGAGCAAGTCCCCCTCCCCACCAAAAAAAAAAAGAAAAATTGGGTGAAAATGTCAGAATTTTGCATTTCATTTCTGAAAAGTCACCCATACACATTAACCAGTGTGGAAACTAACAGAATGTTTAATCTTAAATTCAGGCAACAGAGCTCAGTAAATACCATAACAGTAACAAGAGACTCTTGTAAATATATTTTGTGAAAACCCCATGTGACCAAAACAATTATTATAAAAAATAAATCATCATGCACTTAATTCTTCATCATCAGCATAGACCTTCAGTGACTCACAACTGTCTTTGACAAGAAATATGTTCAGGTTTCATTGCAATTCCTCCCGGTTTCCCCATGTTTACAGAAAGCAGACACAAGGGGGGGCAAGTGAGTAGACTGCGTAAACTCGGAATAAAACGACATTGACATAACATTAACTGTGCAAGAAAAAGTTTCCGACAACAGCAAAGGAGTAGTCCATTCCAAAAGTAATTAAAATTTAATGCTAATAGTATTACTGGCAGCTGAGTATCCATAAATCACAATACCTGAACTCTGGATTCCGGCAAATTAATTTTCAAGGCAACCTCCTCTCTCATGAATATATCCGGGTAGCGCGTCTTGGCAAAGAGCGCTTCTAGTACATCCAGTTGCGAGCGAGTAAACGTTGTTCTCTCCCGTCGTTGTTTTCGTGGAGTGGCTAAAATGTAAAAAGAAAGAAGACACACATGAAAACGGGAATTTTAATCCCTTAAACTAACAAGAGTTTAATTAAATGTGACACCAACCGTAAAATTTAAGATACAACTTCATCTACCGAAAAGGAAGCCACGATTATAAGTATACGTATGAATTTCCATTGTACTGTGTATATCGAATTATTTGAAAACATTTGAGAGACGCAAGCGCAACAAGGTAGGCTATATTTAACTTTTTAGAAGCCATAAAAAGACGCATCATATATATAAAAAGAAAAGAGCATTAATTTGCCCAAATGATTAAAATGACTCGCTTCAGGCCTATTTCTAATAGGTACTTTTTATAGGCCTATTAAAATGTTCACCCTGACCGCTTATCCTGGTCAGGGTCACGGCATGTATAAAATATAAATCATTAGTATCATCAAGAATATTAATTCGATAAGCGTGTGTGTGAGTGTGTGTCTGCATATATGTACACGTTCATTGGTTACTTAAAATGACGGTACATATAATATAGCATCCGTGTATGAAACTGGGACCGAACCTGGATATCCAACAGAAGGATGAAGCAAGTCGATAGCAGCCCCACTCAGCCCCAACCCGTTCATGCCGTACGGGGGCTGTTTGAGATATGACATCATGCTAGAGGCTGTCACGGGGCCCCCCCAAGTCTATCCAGTAGTCCGATTTCCCCAGATGTACTTGTTCGACGGAGAAAGCTTCGTGACAATTCGCTAAACATAAAACAAGAGGATTAGAAAGTTTCCTTAACCAAAAAAAAAAAAATCACACATTAAGACCAAGACACGAAAAGGCCAAAACATAGACAAAAACTAAAAACACCGGTGAAAAGTGCCGTTGTGTTCTTTACAAATCTTATTCACCCAGTATATGATCGCAAAACTGGACTTAAACAGGTCTCAGTCCATAGACAATAGATAGGCCCGTTTAGAGAAAAAAATGCATTATTACATGAAAAACGGAAATAATAAAAATTGAAAAAATCTTAAATATGAGAACACTTTTGCTTTGTATTTTAATTTAGTAACGAAATCATTTTTACATCTTTCCTACAAAATTAATTGCTCACGTCAAAATTGACAAAACTTAGTGTTAAAATACTTTATTATATAAGGTCTATTGCATAAAGTTACATTAGATCGCAAATTCAAGAGCACATTCCACAAAAAAAGTTTGAATTATTTCGTTTTTTCAATTTCAATTCGTTCTTGTCCGTCTAAAAGTTTGCTCAGTTTCAAAACATTGCCATGATCATCCCTTGAAATAGTTTTCTGGGAAAAATCCAAATAGCGTGGATTCTACTATCTATTTTAACGTCATCGCACACACAATTCATTTACTATTTTATTACTGACCTGAGATGCAAGTGATTATATATTTTTTTATTTCGTTTACTGTGCTATGGACTAGATATATCTTTAGAAACACCTTTCACATGCAACTATTTGAAATAACATATTTAAAATTACATTTTGCCCGAGCATTTATTTCTATCATGAATTAAAATACATTTTAACTATCAGCAATCTTTAGGTGAATGCGTTTACACTTCGCATACCTGCATACTGGAGTGGATAATACTAATTAAATGTCATGGGATTTTAAACGTTTCCGCCCGCTAAGGCCACTTGTAAATTGCCTTAACGCCTTTAAATAATCATTTTAGATTCACAGTTGCCTTGCTCTTAACTCAAGTAAATAATGTTTACATAATTTAACATAAATGCATGATGTAGAATAATGTTTGCAAAACCGGTTACATGATACATTGAACTTGTACAAAACTTTTCATAGACGATACTTAGGGTAATTTTGGAAATTATGCAAGCAACTGGCGATTGTCGAATGTTAAAGAATTTACAAGAAAGGATTTTTAAGACTTACAGAATATGATGTTCGTCAATAAAGGTTAAAAAAAAGTTTAAGAATTAAGTTAAAACTCAACGGTCGACTGTCCCTCTTGTCATGCCGAATGGTCCATCTCAGACCCACGCCGCAAAACGTAAAACTGGAGACTTATAATACTACAGATGCGTTTCGGTACCCCAAACTCTGTAATAATTTATACAATTTCAGTTTAGACTGCACTGTTAAATAAATAAGACCTTTTGGAGATGGGAGATTTCTGCGAAAAAAAAAAGACAGAAAATACGCCTCGTAGTTAGGTTGATGAACTTCCCGAAGATTTTACTCAGATAATTTCATTTCACGTTTGTATTATGACTACAGTGCGTTCAAATTCACTTCAACTTTCAACTGAGAATTATTAATAGTCATAGATCTGCACATCAAGGCTCAGAATTGCCTCATGCATAGCATTTGTCAACGTTACAAAGACTACAAAAAAAACAAATATACACATTAATCAGTCGTCCTTCCGGTTATACCAGAGAGACTGTCGCTTCCAAATCCAGAAAATTGAAAGAATGTGATGCATTTAAAAGTTGGGATTGCAAGTTAATGTCAGTTAAAACAACTCCAGTAAGACAATTTCACAGCGGCACCGAACGAGTTCTTACATGTTCTTACCTTATTTTTAACCCAGCTTCTTTTCATCAATTTCTCAGCTTTCAGTCTAATCAAGAGGTGCGTCTGAATGAAAATATCCACCGATGGAAGCAGTTCGGTAATCAATGCTGTTTTAAATAGACAGAAATATCTTACATGGCAAATAAGGAATTAAACGTGGATTAAAGTGATTCTTGCAAAAAGTTTTTAAATCAAGCGCAATGCGTCGCACATCTTCTTAGCAAATTACTGCAAGCACTGAAGAGTCCCAGGATTTGAAAACAAAGTCAAAATCATTACCTTTGGCTGCTCTTCAGTGTCTTGCAGTGTTTAGATGATTGCTAATGTAGACAGATGGAGATTGATCACCTTCTCTCAAGCCTATCCCTCTAAGAGCGTAACACACCTGCGGATCCGCCCACTGTAACCAATCGACGTGTGCTCCCTCGGTGACGGACTTGAGGGAGAACCACTTACGGAGCAGAGGAACTTAGCATCCCCTCCCATTAAAACCGAGGACAACAAACTTGCCCAACAGTCTCTGGAAAAATAATAGTTAAAAATAAATTAATAAAAGGGGAAGTTTAAATAGACGACGCAAAGTCCTATGAATGAACGATATTCATTAATTTTCATTCTGCCTCTATGTTGTTAAACTGCACAGGTATTAAGGGAGTGCATTTTAGTGATATATAAATCGCGCAATATGCATTTAGATTTGAAAATATGTTTTTTTCGTTCTTTCAAAAAAATCGGAAGAGTTTTAAGGGATAAAATATGCACTATTTCCGCCTGTTCTACTGTGGCATGTTTTTTTAAACAATAAGACGGGGCAGATTTCTAAGTGTAACACTCTAAAAATGCTCCATGCATATTAAACCAAATTGTGGTTTACTTTTAATTACCCGCAAAATACACTCAAACTGGTAATTTGAGACTAAACTGAATTGTCCAATGACTCATTTAAGCAGGTTAATGACATCAGTTTACTTTCTGCTTTAAGAAACTCGTACTTGTCTTTTCGCTGTCGGACTTAGTGGGCAATTTACAAACGATTTTCAAATTTATTAACTGATTATTTTGGTGGATAACTCACTATTGTAAATACACGTTATCTTTTGCGAAGTGTGTGTAGGGGAAGCTTCATCACTTATCAAGCCAAAAATAACATGACTGGGATGAAAAATATGGAAGGTTTAAATCGTCTATTTTATTTATTTTCATTTTTTATTATACCCAAATCTCATGAATATTAATGACGAGCTAATCCCCACTTAGAATTACATTTCAGAATAGTCCGCGTAAAGTTTAACGGGGACAGTCTTCACAGAGGGGAAACGTGAAAGGAATTAAAGAAAAACGCAGCCGATCCAGAAAATGAATGAAATAGGCGCAGAAAGAATCAGACTTTTGGAATCAAAAGAAAGCACCTTTGAAGCCTTCGTCTCCCAAAGAACTGCCAATAAAATACGGTAACAGAATATCATGGAGAACGCAGCGCTTCCTTAACAGTTCCTCAAAGGGGTCGGGGAGATGCTCCGAGGACGCTAATATGCCCATGGTCGGTTCTTTTGTTGATCTCGCAAAATCAACTCATTCTAATCGAGGCCGAAGCTGAAAGCGAGCTAATGTTCAAAGCAAGTGACCGCCAGACAAACGAAATTACATTCCCCCCACCCCCACACCATAAGGAACATCTAATCAAAGGCCTAGCTTACACGGTTCCTCTATAGATCTAAAAACAGTAAGCGGCATAAGCAGGCTTGAGAAAACTTGGATATCGGCACCTCGTTATATATATATATGTGATACACACACACACACATTATATTATATATATAAACGACGGGCCGATAAATTGGTCAATAACATTTTTAACCAAATTCTCTTATATAGGCCTACAAACATACACACACACACACACACACACAATGTATGGGTTAGTCACTTGTAGCCATACACTTTTGAACTTTAAAGGTTAACAATTTATGGATGCCATTTGAATGGTTATTTGAACATTTAAACCAAACAGGAGATAAACGTATTCTTAATTTTAAAAAAAATCATAGTTTTTCTTAATTTCTTTGGTTAGACGGGGCCGATATCTTTCTAAGACGTCGACATCAACTTGTTCCAAGTATCAAGATATCAAGTAGCGCTCTCCTTTTGTAACAAGAGAATTTGTCTAATCCCAAATTGCAGCCGAAAATTTTTTAATGCTGAGCTCGCAAAGCCTGGGATTAGAGGAGCGAGGAGAGGAGGCGGAAAAGTTTCCTCCTTTTAGCCGGCAGGATTGGAGCGGGCCGCGGATGTTGACGGTGCTTATTGAGACGACGACGCACAAAACACGATAGTGTAAGCACCCCGCACAGGAGGAACGGTAACACCGTCCAGCGGTACTTTTCTCTGCAAGCAGGGAGGATATTCGAGGGCCGATGCTTCCAAGTCCTACTGATCGACACCTGTGAGGTGAGGCGACTGCTTTGAAAGTATTACCTCCAGCAACCTGCGGTCTGTTTAACAAAAATAAACAGTTTCCGTCCTTCGTTCCGCATCAACAGCACTTTTCTCAGTATTAATCTACACTTTGTATTCGAATTGATTATTTCGATGCATTAACTTTTATCCATTTATTTTTTTAATTACGCTCCTACGACTTTTAACAGACACGAACCGAAGTCCATAGAGTAATCGCCCAGGTAAGTTTCTTAATTGTTTTTTTGTTTACTTTGGTATTTTAAAATGGGCAGTGGAAATCAGCGTTTTCAACCATTACGGTTAATTCTTAAAAGTATTAAAAACTCTTGGTAAATGACATTAACTATAAATACAACGCCTGGAACATAAAATAATGTAATTTACACTGTTATATGATATTCTAAATTACGAAATGTAAAACAGTAAAAGTAGTTCAAAATACTGTTACCAGTATTTGTTTGTTATATAGGTTTGTTATATTTAAAAAAGTTTTTCATGCTCATATTTTCAGTAGTATACATTTACATTAGGGTGAAGACAAAATGACAAAGGAAATATATTTTTGACACGTTCTTTTATACGTTCAAAAACAAAATATGTACTTGATACACAATTACAAATATATACATATATACACACACACACACACATATATATATACACATATACATACACATACACACATACATACACACACACACACATATATATATATATATAAACTAAAATAATTGCATTAAGCACTTTGAAGAGGAAATTCACACACATTCGACTTTAAGTTAACGTGAAAATATCGTGTAGGCGAGGTCGTTAGCGAAAGATGCAATGTCCTTTCCCACGATGTAATCAATCGTAAAGACGATTAACTGCTGTTTATTCGGCACAAGATTTCGCCTAGTGAGAATTATAAAATGATAAAAATGCAGCACACAGTAGAGAACTAATACAGATACATTGTAGCATCCGGAGAAAAAAAGCTGTTCAAGGACAAAATCCTAAGCGTTTGGAATACATCGCAAGGTAATGGTATTCTTCCACCTGCGAAATAAACAGATGTTCTGTACAAAACGAATTGGTCTAATCGGCCTCTCAGGAGTTAGTCACCAGCATTAGAGCGAGCGAAAACAAAACGAGACAGAAGTTCACAGAATATTTAGACAGAATTCATTTATTTTGCAAGTTTGATAGAAGTGTTACGGTGATATATTTCCGAGTTTATTTTTCTATGTTTATACAACACCATTTTAAAAAGCGGATTTCTCAAGAAAATAATGCACTCTCACTAAAACGACTTGAGGAGGGGGAACAAATTATTAATCAGAATACAAATTAATGGAAGAGTAGAAAAGTGAAGTTTTAACGAAGTATTCGTTGACGGGCGTTTTCTACATCTTTTAAGTCAGTAGCCTATATTTTTATTATTCACACAAATTAAGTATACACATACACGCGCATACTTTTTGGCACTTATCAGTTAAATAGCTGGATATAAATGTATTAGTATTTTTATTATCATGGAGTTTTCCCATTAACTTCTGCGTTTATAGAAAAATCACACAGTTAAGATTTCAGTTTTAATGTTAGAGCTCAATGCATAACGTAATCAGTCCTGAATACATAATTTTCTAAATAGTTTGGATTTTATGTTGTCTGGTTTAGAGAATACGATATAATGGAATAATCCCGAGCGCCACACAAAATGAGTAAACGTACAGTACGACAACAGCTGTTTATTTGTTTTTTTTTTTTATTGAAGACTGGTATGGCAGTGAAATAAATAGACAAGTAAATGACCACACAAAATGACAGCTGCGTCAGATGTGAACCAATATATTTGCACATGAAAGCATATTTCTTTTAAAGTATACAATAAATATAAACTTAAGTCATTGCGCAAATGTACATGGTCTTGATGTAGCAGTTACTTACACGTGACCGGAGTAGAGATAACCGGTAATAAATATGAATTTTTTTGAGAAAACGTTTTGCGCGCTATTCCCCACATATTCGCTGGTTCAACATTTCACCAACTTCTGTCAACCTTTTGTTTCTCTTAAAACGATTTCTCAAGTCCGGATAACAGAAAAAAGACGACTAAACTAAAAACCCATCAGGTTTACCCTAAATGCGACCTTGACACCCTGAAGATTTTGTACAGGTAAAAACATTTCAGGTTATTCATCCAAAGGATCAGAACTGACCCTGGAAATAACAAACGCCGCTTATACTGCTGCAGGTTGTGAATGTTGCCCGGTTTCCCCCTGTATAATTGCCACCACCCCTCCCCCACCCACAAATACATATACATATATATGTATATATTTCGGTGTCCCTTTTAAATAATGGAAGAATCCTCAAGAATATCACAAGACTGTACCTAAACACATCTGGATAAAGATGAATCTCACTAGCAGAGCACATGGCGGGCACGGCGGCGCCGTTACGGAAGAACCGCTCATTAAAAACCAGTCTTCAAGACCGAACGATTTTCCGTTTGAAATCCGAGTGCAATAAAAGACCTTAATAATTTTATACGTGCTTCTGCTTCGTTTCTCTCCCTAAATATCTGTATTGGGACTGTAAATATTAAATACAAGTACCTCACTTGTTTGACAAAAGCAAACAAAATTAAAATATTAATAATAAAAAACAAAGTCGAGTTCAGTTTAAGCTTGGTGCGAGGCTTTGAAGGAACTCTGCCGGAATTCTTTGACAGAAATTATTACACATCTCGGGAGAGACTGATAACTGGGACTTTCGAGTTGCTATTAATTGAATGAAGTGTTCCTTTAATAGTCACTATAATAAAGATACATTTTACTTAACTAATACCGCCCCCCCAAGAATGGATCACTGAATGACACATTTTTCTTCTTTTTTCACCATTTTTCCTTTGCTTTGCTCTAGCGTTCGCTCCAGGTGCTCGTCTTCCTCTTCAGCCCTGGGGAGGGACAGGACAGCATAAGTTGTACCTTTAGTCCACTGCGTGCAATGGCGACCCTCACGCATGCACACACATGCATCCATGGACCCCAATACCCCCACCCCTGCCTCCGCCGCCAACCGTGGGAGCGTTGCGTGCCTCCCCGGGACCCCGGCGTGACCCTTACTGCTTTTCCTGGGCGTCCAGGTCTCTGACCAACGCGTCCCGCTTGTTGACCAGTATGACGAGCTCATCCAGCAGCAGCTGCTCCCTCCGCTTCTGTGCCTCCGTCTTCTGCCAGTCTGGAGAGACGCAACCCAAAAACCTCGTTTGAGATGAACAGAGGGCAAATAAGGGAGACACGCGTGGACTACACCTATGCGAATGCACACGCGAGTCATGGCCACTGGATCGATGATTAATTGTAATGGCTCAAAGTCTAAACTCTTCTTAGTTGCCTGCTTACGTAATCATGGAACACGATAAGCGTAAGAAGGGAAACAGGATGTTATCAGGAAATTTTACGCTTCTCTTATTGTGTAAGACTATTGGAGCTATGCAGGGAGCCTACGTGGGAACGCCGGCACATTTAAATGGGGATACACCATGCCCTGCTAAGCGCCGTTCAGATGTACCCATTAAACACAGAGGATACATCTGTCCCATCTGGTGGGATGAAGATAATCTGAGAATTTGGATCAGAAGTAGCTACCACAATCTCGCAGGCCATGGGGCCGGAGAGAGTCACGGCGCTTGGGGGCAACTTTACAACTGTTGTGGCTTCCGGAGTGTCAGCGCATCAACAAAGTTCTCCAGCACGTCCTGATGGCTTGGAAGGTGTTGCTAGACTTCATGCAGTAAACGTCTGCCATTTTCTTCGTCCTTTACAGTCATGTTTTTAAACTGCATATTTATAGGTGCAGATTTTAGTTTTTGACTGAGCATAATATATTCTGGTCTGTATTTAAGTTTCAGACACCTAAGCAGAAGTACAGCTAAAGACTCTCCTTTCATTCCACTGGCCTGCCAAAGTTGGGCTGGTCCCATGCAGGGCCTGGAGTGTTTGCCCTGAAAGGTCACCTTCTCCTCTCATTTAGACTTCTGCCTTTGAAGTCAGGCACCGAGTGAAATGAACACAGTTCCAATATTTGGCAACTTAGTCCCTCCACATCACACTCACACCCCTGTGCAGCAAATTAAATTCCTCGCTGTCTTAGGATGACAAAACTAACGGACTCTTTCGAAGGTTCCAGAGGCATGAAGAACACTTGTGAACTTCTTGTGAACTGTGGCAGTGTGAAAAACTAGGACAGTGGGGGAAAAATAACTTGTGCACTGTCAATTTTTGGGATGGGGGGTGTGGAGGGTGGGAAGGCATGACTTCAAATGAGATCTTTGCAACCCACTATCAACCCCCATGGAATTACAAACTTATAGGTGACTTAAGGGTGTGTTGGGGAACAGGGTGCAACACAAGCTCTGATAACACCCTATATCCCAGCAAGGTGTGATAAATAGTTTCAGGAGCTCCCACCTGCCTGCCAATGCCCGACTGTTGCCATTCTTTCTTCGTACGCATCCCCGGCCAAAAAGCCCAAGTTCCTGCCTAGTTTGGCATACAGAGAAAGCAAGCCGCTGTCAGTCACAGCCCTGCTGGCCCCGCCCCCCTCATTAAGAAGGTAAACAATGAGGAGGAATGATGAGCGACATGGCAGAACAAATGAGGATGGAGAAAGGGGGGGGGGGGGCTGTAGCCACTCACGGAAATAACTTCCCCCCCCCCCCCCCCCCCCCCCGCACCCCCCCCCCCCCCCTCTCTCCCCCCCAA
>JAAGVU020000061.1:7193899-7205725 GCA_011763525.2 Mormyrus iriodes
TCTCTCTACTCCTGCCAAAAAAAGAGGCAGAGATTAAGGGGGAAAAAAAAAGTGCAAAGAGTATGCGGAATCCCTTCAGATCCCTCTCCCCATTGCCCAGGGCAATCACGTTAACCACTCACATGGTCCATGCCCATTCAGATAACCCTAACAATGCACGCCAATGGTAACCATGTGAGTCTTCAGAAGCCACACAAGAATGCTAGTTCAAATCCCCATGACCCCCCCAACCACAAAATTTATTCAAGAGCACAAACCGCTCACCTGCTTGAGGGGACCAAGCTGCATCTCTAGGAGTTCTGGCGTGGTCACAGCAAAACATGCACGTACGTGTGCACGCACACGCGCACACACACACACACACACACACACACACACACACACACACACACACACACACACACTAGCCCATCCCCATTTCTACTATAACAGTGCTGTCAACTTTCTCATTCAATTGAAATTTTTTTTTTCAGCAAATTGGTTAAACGGTCACATGCAAATGTATGACCTTATTACGTGAGATTTGCTCATATGACAAAAAAATTCTTTTAAAATATTTGACATTCTGACTGCAGGTGAATTGGGAACTCTTTGTTTAGCAAAGGCAGCAAAGTAGGTCCATGGGTCTGTGAAAGAGCTATGAATGCACGGATTGGTGGCTACAGAAAGATCTGATGGGGGGGGGGGGGTGGGAGGATCCGTCTGGATAACTGAGAGGAAGCAAGCCAACAGTGAACGACAACGAGCCGTGCTGGGCGGGCTGGAGGGCAGGAGAAGCTAAATGTGATAGCAAACCATCCCGGAAGAGATTGTAGGGCGTCACGGTGACAGCATTGAGCTCAGCTGCCACACAACCAATCCGTCGATCTAACTCTACCAGCTTAACTGGGTTCTGCTAGACAATGAAAAGCCTTTTACGTGTATTAAATTAGCAGATGCTTTCATCTGGAACAGGGTATGAGAGCACTGAGTTCAGCGTGTGCCTGAGAGAGGAAGCAAAAACCTATAGCAGTGACTGAGATGCTGGGGGTGTCCTGCACACACCACACGTGCAGCCTGTGGGCGGAAATGTGTGGACTAAAACGGCCAGGGCAGTCTGATCTTCCCGGCAACGATGGGGCCTGAGACGTCATGACCGCTTTGAGCCCGTAGGGCTAATCTGTTTGTGTACGTCACCCTGGGAGAAACCACACAAGATCCCCAGGAAAACCACATAGAAGACAAAAGGAGGGTCATATGTATGAAGCTCTAACCAAGTGCAGTCTGCTCTGTCACGGACATGTCAATCAGAACAGTGATGACAAAAACAACAAGTGACATTCCATAAGAAAGAGTATTTGACATGGGTCCATATGACACATGGACTGCCCCCTGCAATTCCACCCCACCCCACCTCATCCACTTGCTGATTAATCCAGCCCCTTTACCATTTAACTCAACCCCCTTCCCCCCCTTACGGGACGCAAGGTCTTTTTGATGTTGCTCCACTAACAGGAACGAACAATGCACCAAAGTGCCGGTAACATTCACAGGATGTTCTTCCTCCCGGGGATATTTGGGTGGATGTCAGGGCAGAGGCCGAAACAGTGTCTGTTTACACATTTGTCTATTAATGCGTCAGCTGTGATACTCACACGCATGGCCGGCTTTGCTCGCGCGGTCCCCCCCCCCCCCCTCCCTGACGATGGCTTGCTGGGAGAGGCGGTCTATATCCGAGAACTGCCCCCCCTTAATGAGTGGGTTATAGCACATGCACAAGTCTGAGGGAATGTGTGCACCATTGTGCACCTTTGCGTGTGTGGAGAGGGAATGAGTCAGTCACACCTGTGGGCTATGGCAAGCTATCCCTGCATGCCATTGGACAGCGGCAGTTCTGCACCTGCCTGTCTGTACAGTGCCTCCAAAAGAGCCCCAGATAAGCCAGTGCGGAGAACTGGTTTCAGAGCACCGGCTTGGACGGCTCTGCTGAGCCTCAGAGAGGCCTGTGACATCCCTCTGCGGGCTCTCAACCTCTCCGGCATTCAAATCAAATACGTACACACATATTAAATATCGCAATTATACATTTCTCATTTTTTTCTTCTACCAAATGACATTCAATTAAGAACTTAAGGACACTTATTAAAGAGAAGGAAAGAAAACTCAGGCAGCACAAACGAGGCCTGGGGTCAGAGGTCAGGGTCATATTGAAAGGTCCCAGCGCCAGCTCTGGACAGGCCTTACTGAGGGTTAGTGAGTGGTAATGTGCCAAGGTGAATGCTGCCCCGTGACTCCACTGGCATGTGGGTGTGGACAGAGATGAGGTCAGGAAGAAGGTGGAAAAAAATAGAGAGGACAATGTAAGGAAAAAAGTAAGCAGCTCAGCAGAAAAGCCCAGCTTCACCCCTGAGTCAGGGCCCCCTCCAACTAATTACAATTGATTTATTATGGAGCAGGTAGCTTATCAGGTGCAGAAAGAAATTACCGTGGGCAGCCGAAAGGGGCCAGGGGTCGCCATCGAATTGCAAAATCAATTTGCATTGATTGCGAAAGGTTCATTTTTTTTTTGCAAAAAAGGGGGAACACAGGTGAAAGGATTAGAGCAGAGAGGACACCTCCGATAGGACACGATGGGCTCTGCTCCTCGCTGAGCCATCATCATGGTGAGGCACGGGGAGACATTTACGATAAAATTGGGAAAAAAGAGGGAGGTCGTTTGCAGTTTTCCGTGAGTGGGCACTGAAGGCATGCCCCACAGATTATCATCTGAGAAGATATTACTGCCGTTTCTGTGAATCACGCTCATAAAGCCCCAGCAGTATGCGAGTCACTAACATTTACACAGCAGCCGTCCATTTCACCATGGCACCCATGCTAATGCCACACTGCTACTTAATGACCCCCCCCCCCACACACACAGGCACGTAGCCACATAGTAAAGTAACAGGTCTGAACCCCCATGCCCCCAAAAAGTGTTTGACACTGATCATGCACGTAGGCAGGTAGCAAAAATACGAGTTTGAATCCTGCTTGAAATTTGCTCCCAAGGGTTGGCCGAATCTATGGACCCCCCCCCCCAGTTTATTTATGGCTACAGGCCTGCCACTGTATTCCTGCACCACCTCTACCCTACACGGCGCTCGCCTCACTCCGCTCCCAACACACCCTATTACACACCCCACTCCTTGTTCAGACCCCAAAACACTTCAAAACATCCAAACTCCACCCTGCCAACCACAATTTCTCCATCTCCGTCCACCCCCACCCCATCTCACCTTCGATGGCCAGCATGGCTCTCAGCTCCCGGTTGAGCAGCTCGAAGCGTCTCTCCAGGTCATGCTCCTTTTCCCTGGGTGGGTGATGGAAGTACATCAATATGTTAATGACTAAATCATTAAGCACTTAACGGAACCGTTAATAAACATTGACTTAAGCTCTCACCACTGTCCTCTTGGATCCACATTAATCTACTGCAAATAAGTGATACACAAACTGCCTTCTGGACAGGCCAAAAAAAAACCCCACCCAAGTTAACAAAGTGGGCGTCAACTGGCAAATTTACAATAATGCCACCTGTTTCCTGGCTGCGATGTCTGCAGATTCCCTGTATAATAGCTTTGGTCTTTTAAGGCCTGGCAAAGGCAAAAACGCTTTCATTAAATGACCCTTTAAAACTCCAATCCAATAACGTAAGATGATTAAATATACATCAGTCTGCAATTTGCTGGGGAATTTCAAATGCTGAGCTCAGATTATTTTTCTAAAGATTTTTTTCTGTGTCTTATAGACCAACATTAAAACTACTATATTAATAAAGTCACAATAATTAAAATATGATCCAGAATAAAGAGTCCCATTTCGGGAACTCCGATCGTACCCTTGAGCGTGCATTCAGCCTGACCTGCCTCGGCAATGCCCCGGAGCTTGAACGGGGAAATTATTTTAAATGCCATGTCATTTTTTTTAGCAGACATCACAAGGACCGCCCAGGCGAGGACATGACCGTGTGAACTCACAGCAGGGAGAGCTGGTTCTGTCTCCGGATCAGAGCGTTCTTCTTGTTCACCAGCGTGAACCACTCCTGCATCATGGACTCCTCCTCTTCCCTGTTGTTCCCTGGAAGCAGAGGCCGGAGGGCACATTATGTTTCGGGAATTCCTGCATCACTCTTTATCATCGCACCCCCCCATCCATTTTTTTTTGTTCGGCTTGGCTGCAGCCTTTACCCCGAGGCACTTGTATGTCCATTGTTAAAACACAAATAGTACAAATATCTACGTGAGTAACCTCAGAGTGAACGCATGACCCCGATGTGGGGCCAGGCTCGGAGTGCGGCTAGTGCTGCCTGCCGTGCTCGGAGTGCGGCTAATGCTGTCTGCCGATCGTGTTTATCCAAGAAGTAAATAATGGGGTCCAATTAATGTGCACTAAACTCCAAGCTGTTTAGTAGCTGATCAAACCGAACAGCTACTCAGCTGAACAGTGTCCCAGCCCTTGTGACTCTTCCAAGAAAGGTGAGAGAATGACATTACCCCCAGGGCATTGCCTAAGCACCCGAGAACGACCCCCAGAGCGCGTGTTCGATGCCAGAGCGAAGACAGACGGCACTCGCTCCTGAAGGCCAGGATCACCACTGTGGTGCTCAAGAGGCGTTACTGGGGACAAGCGTGAAGAGTGACAGCCGTATCCTCACCCTCCCCCAAGGCCGAAGGGCGGGCCGCGTCACGGCACAAAGTGGGACACGTTCCAACCATGTGGGAGGGGGGAAAAGCTAGAATTTTAAAAAGGTGTCAACACTGACAGGTGAAAAACCAGGGGGGTGGGGGGTGATTTAGGATCTGGTTATGGATTACAACAGCGAACTCCACAAACTGCGGGTGGGGCTTCCACAGGCTGTTCTACAGTCACAAGGGGGAAGGGTGGACATTAAAAAAAAGAGGCCCCTGCCCCCCCCCCAATCTGTCAGCCTCATCCCCACACATGCACCCCATATCCTGCGTGTTTGGGGTAAAGTTCCCCAAGTATCACTTTCAGAAGGCAACCATTACAAGCTAACAGCACATTTAATAGGCCCAGCTGAGACCCTGATTTTTAAATATAAACTGGGGGGTGGGGAGGGGAGGAGAAAACAAGAAAAACGGAGCCCTGTGATAACAGCGAGCTTTTAGAATTCTCATCCAACCAGTTTCTGTTTAATCCAAAGACGCCGTAATCCAATTTGTCCATCGGAGTTTTGCCTCCTCGTTGGCCGAGTTGCTGCTCTTACATCAGATTATTTTAAGAAGAGCCACTCAATCTGTGCCACTGCCGAAGGTGATGAGTACTGTTTTCAGTGATTGAGAAAGAGCTCATTAGAAGACCTGTCGCTTCTCTCTTCTGAATGTGCGAGAAGAGCAGAGTGAGATCCGGGACGTCGCTGAAGGCGAATGTGGCCAGCACAAAGGACTAGTTTAACTGCTTTAAGTGGCTCTGCGCCGTCTCGTTAGCGGGGCCTCAAAGGGCCGCCAGGGGCCCCTGTCCATTCGCAAGGAGTCGTTTGGCTTTTGTCGCAGTTCTTAATCCCCGGTGAAGCAGCTGCCGTTGTGCTGAGATGGACCCACCGCTCACCACAAAGTGGCCAGAACTCATGCTCTCCTGGTTAAAGTCACCTTGGTTAACCTCCATGGAACCTCGCTGCTGGAAGTCAGCCCCTTCCCTGATAATTACAACCGACCCGACTGAGAGGAGGACGCGTCAATATTTATAATCTGACCATTAACAGCAGCAATTAAATAAAAAAATCTGCATCCATCAGACATGGTTTCATGAAGCACTTCCCACAACAGCCACACACTACAACCTGATTTACTTAATTATAATGTATATTGTATAACATTTTATAATAAATATTTTGTTTAGATTTTTAAACTTTTTTTTCCACAATGATGAAGCGATGCTGAAATTCTAGAATATGCTCTTGACAATATTTGCATTGGATTTGATGTACTGATGTCCCATGTGGCTCCGGATCCTCTAACTTCACACGATTCACTGAAGGGTCAGAAGGCTGACACCTGAGAATCGTTACAGGGCGGAAAGGGGGAAAAAAAAACACCCGAAGGGTACAACACTGTTCATGAAACGGGTGGCGGTGTCTTAATTGATGAGGTCGGGGAGTCACAAATAACGTCAGAAAATCTGTCAGGTGCCCACCGAATGCACTTAAGCTGACCGTGAATAACTTCTCAAAAGCTTTATATCACTACCTGCCAAACCTACTATGGTTTCCGAAATGTCCAACGTCAACTGCAGACAAGCAAAAGGGTAAGGAGAAGCCGATTGCTGCAGAACAAATGAAGTCTTATTTATCTTCTACCGCCATTATGATTATTGTCACCATTACCATCATCACCCCCCCGCCCCACACACAACCCCCCTCCCCACTCAACCACACTTCTCAGTTAGCTTTGGCGCTGATCAACACGGAGGTGGAATCAAGGACCTTTAGAGAAAGCAGGGCACTTCAAGTAATTAATATAGCACGATAGGCAGCCAGGGAGGGGGGGGGGGCGTGGGGGCAGCCAAGGCAGATCACCTGGTAAAGTCCTGAAAGGTGTTTCATTAAAAGGCTTCTAACCATACAAGGACAGACAAAGCAGAGGAACCGTATTTCAGTACTTGTGTTCAACAGGCTCTCCAAGAGCCGGCCTCGACAAGAACAGAAACCTATCCCAGTTAATAATCTCGTGACAAAGGCTAAAAGACATCATCCTATTAACCAGTGATCTCCAGCGCTAATGCGTGGTACTTCCCGGTGCCTTTTATACAGAACAGTGCTATTAGAGAGGTCTAAACAGCCAGCAGGAATCAGCCTCCACCCCCCACCACCACCTTTTATCTTTTTCTCCTGTTTGGGACCTTTCAAGAGGGCGGCATGAGGAGTCAGCGATATCATACTGCTCCAAGAAACTCATCCACCGTTTTCAAAAATAATTTTTTTTCTTCACTTGAAATCATTTAAGTTTCCGTTGTGACGTTTTATAGAATGACCTGCACGTATTTTAGTCATTGGTCTGGCATCCGGCTGATCATTTTGAAACCCCCCCCCCCCTTGGAAAATCCTCCTGTTGCATTCTTTTAATTATTTTTTTCCCCCCTTAAACTCAAGGGAATATTTAATGAGCGAGCCTGACAAAGAATCCGGGGCACCCCAACACAAAAAGCGCTGGAAATTCTCATTTAGTTGTCCTTATTTTGCAAGCGCCATGTGGTCCTTGAAGACGCAGGAAGCGGGCGAGGCTCTGGAGAGATCAGAGCACTGCTCATTAGCATTCGGGCCGGGCTGGAGTGGCCCGGGGTGTATAGCTGCTCTCCTCCAGCGGGCCCTGTGAAAGCCGCTGGTGGCAAGGGCTCCGTTTCATTGTGCTTTTGTCTCTCCTGCGGGCTTGTAGCACAGCGTGGCACCCGCTACCCCAGGCTGCGTGGGGGAATTATGGGAAAATATCTTATTTAAAAATAAGAAAGAAAAAGGCATGAAAAAGCGACGTCCGTGTTGTGGTCTATTCAGAGGCCCCATGGAATGAATTTTTCAGTTAGTTCATTACCACCACCACCCCACCACCTGTAATTATCATCCTTGTCCACCCCAACCTCACAGATACGATAACGAGTAATAATAGATGCTATTTCAGTTTTTCGCAAAATTAATTTCTTTCACTTCAGATGAACTTAGATACACTTACTGATACATCTCTTGATTCTTTTAAGAATATCACAAAGGGGCCAAAGAGAAATGTGTATCAGCCATGCGACAATGTTTTTGAGGATAGAGGAGCTGGTAATTTAAATAACAGGATAGAGATATTGCAAACAGCATCACTGTTATGGACCTAGATCACTCCTGGACCTTTCCAAGCCACAGTGAACCGGATCGCGGTCCTGCTGGCTGACTTTATTTCTTAAATCCTTGCGAGTTGGCCGGCTCGCTTGGAAGATGACCCTGAGGAATGTCAACAGCTCATTTCCCCATGAGCTGAAGCCACTGCCCACTCCCCCCTATTAATCTGCATTTCTCCATGTGGGGTTAACCACTGGGGTGGGGGGAGGCAGTGAGATTTAAGATACCCCCACTTTTCATTTACTAAAGGGCTCCGCCCTCTTGAGCACCAAAATTCAGGACTTTTCCAGGAGCTGCTTCCATGGTGCCTTTTTTTTAATTTACTTTTTAAAATTATTCTTCTCAGAACCGGAGTCAGAACTGGAAAGCGCCTGGCTGACTTGTGCGAAGAGCCTTTATCGGCACGTTGCAAGTGCCTGTTACGCCACATGCAGCAAATGGACCTACCAACATGGAAACCTGGTGGGTCGCTTCATTTGTCAGTGAATTTCTTAGCCAATCCCCCCCCCCCCCGTAAGAACCATAAGCAAATAAATAATATGAACGGAATTTTTCCCTCATTCTTGAATGTCCTTTACATTCACCCACTGACCCGATTGCACAAATGATAAAAAGCGGGAATTGGGTTGGATTCCCCCCCCTCCGACAGCCTTAGAGCACCCAATAAATGTGGTGGGCTAAAAAAAACCTAACCCCCCCCACCTCACTCACTCATTCCTCAGACTTTCCATAACTATGAGCTTGTTCAAACGGACCCGATGGTCTGTAGAGCAGGCTGGAGTCCACTAGGGGGCACTCAGGGTCCTGGCAGTTGGAGCTGCAGTGTGTGCATGGGTGGGGCCGTGTGACTCCAGGCAAATTTGGGGCTGTCAGACAAAGCGGAGTAGAGGGTGAGGTCTCATCACATCCAGACAGACGTCTGACTTCCACATTCTTTACCGTCTCCTCCCGCATGTTTGAACTGTTCTTAAATTGTCATGCAAACTAGACTCAGACTAGCTCAGTTTATTGGACTAAAATAATTCTTTATATTTATTTAAAAATCCAACTAGTAAACAATAGCTTCTGGATGGCTAAAACAGACACCTGTTCAACGGAGCTGGATTCAGTTCATTTGCTTGATTTGGGCCATATGATGGTGAAAATCTCTACCATACTGAAACACAAGTGCCGTGGCAGAAAGCAGAAACCTTGTCATGGGTCTGTATGCCAGTGACATACAGGAAGTGTCTTTGTTGTCATGACTACAGCACATAGCAAAGGTTACCCCCCATGGTGTTTCAGTAATCCTTCAATAATCCTTCCAGTGCTGTCCAAACTGCTTCAGACACTCCGCAGTGTGTTACACCAAAAATTTCAGCAGCACCAATTTTTCAGATTTTTGTGTTAATGGAGTCCTGATGGCCTTGCTAGCTGTTGCATCTCCTTTCCTTAAACTGAAACTCGCCTTCGTTTATCTCCTAAGGTGGACTTGGGGTTTCTCCGCCTGGTGACCGCTATCGGTCTGCAAGGAGCCATCTCCAAGGAGACCAAGAGAGGCTACTATGTCAAGTCCTACAAACTGGACCTGAGTTCCAACGGCGAGGACTGGATCCCGCTGAGAGAGGGCTCCAGGCCCAAGGTAACCCCCTCCCAGGGTAACCCCCCAGCTCTCAGATCAGCCACTTAAGTGTCTTGAGACCAAAAGGTTGTGGGTTCAGACTCTAGGAAGACAGCTGAGCCATGGACCTACCATTTGAGGTGGCATGCTTTAGTAAGCATTACATTTTTATATTTTTAACTTTACAAACCATCTGGAGATCAAATAGTAACATCAGACATTCCTATTGGGACCTCTACTGTAAAATTAAAAGAGGAAACGTACGTTTTTAAACAATGTGCAAGAAAAAATACATCGAGGGTGGCGATCTGAACAAGACTGTAGCGCTAACCCTGAGACGGAGAGCGTCCGACCGTGATTATGCTGATATAAAGTAACATCCACCTGTGTTCTCACTCCCAGGTGTTCACTGGTAACTCCAACCCCACCGACGTGGTGAAGGCGGCACTGCCCAGAACCACACTGACCCGCTTCATCCGCATTCGGCCCATCTCCTGGGAGCAGGGCGTCTCCATACGCTTTGAGGTGTATGGCTGCAGGCTTTCAGGTGGGTCCTGGCCTTAAAATCATTATAAAGACAGGGCACCCTAAAAATTATTATAAAGATAGGGAGCCATTTAAAATTATTCTTCCACCTTCCACACCAAGCTCCTAACAGGATACATTTTACCAGATGTTTCTCCTCTAACAAAAACGAAGACTTTAAGGAACATTCCAGACTCTTGGGAGGTAGTTCACTCATGACTGAAATTAGTCTCCCAACCCGAAATGAAGGCCCCCACCTCCGAAATCCGAAATCCCATCCTGACGCCCCGAGGCATCAGAGCCTCCCTTCATCGCCGTCTCTGGGCCCAGACTCGTCTGCAAAAAGACAGAAGGAGCAAGAGCAGCCAAGCCTCAAATGGGCACGACACGGGGAAATGCACAGGACGGCCGCACACTCGTTAATGGATCCCTGAGTGTCATGTGGGGGGGGCTTTTCCAGGAGCAGCCAGACATTTATTGAATGAGGTTAGAACAACACTGTTGCCATTGTACCTTGGGGGCGCAGACTGGATTTTGCATTAAATGAAAAGGCACGCTGATTCCCAGAAATCCGTCTGGTTCACCCCCTCACCTCCCCAGAGAGCTGGGCAGGGTCAGCAGCGTTAAGGATGCCAGACGGCGTGTCTGTGCTTGGTGCTGGGCCCCCAGCTGCTGGAGCTCGGGACTTTGGTGTAGCTACCATGCGACTCACACACCCTGACTTTAAATATGTATTGTCTGGGATAACTTCTTACCTGGAGTACTCGATTATCCTTCATCTTTCTGTCCATCATCCACACAGTAGCCCTTGGCTCAGTTTGTTAAATTGAATCAGAAATAGCAGACCTACATGTCAGCCGGGACGCAGGTGGATATGAGCATCTGCAGGCGGGCATGTTTCCAGGGGGCACTTTCCTTTACCTCATCGGTATCTGAAATTTTACAAAAAATAGAACGCAAAATGTTGTCTTTTATCATTAGTATCCATCATAGGGATTATTAAGTATTAATTGTGGTAAAAAGGGAGTCCCCACAATGACAGGAGTGAGTCTGTGTGTGCTAGACTAACTGGTTATCCGTAACCCGCTTCCCCAGACTACCCTTGCTTCAACATGCTCGGCATGGTGTCCGGCGCCATCTCCGAGTCCCAGATCACGGTCTCCTCGCAAGTGGACCGCAGCTGGGTGCCTGAGAACGCCCGCCTGCTGACGGGCCGCCTGGGCTGGACGGTGCCGGAGACCCAGAATCTGAAGAACGAGTGGCTGCAGGTGGACCTGGGTCAGGAGCGACTGGTGAACGGTCTCGTCATCCAGGGGGGCAAGCTGCGCGAGCACAGGGTCTTCATGCGCAAGTTCCGCCTGGCCTACAGCAGCACCGGCTCCAACTGGACCCTGGTGCGGGACAACGACAGCAACAAGCCCAAGGTGAGCTAAGAGGCTGCCGTCGGGAGCCTGATTCTAAATTTGCGCCTGCGTGCCCAGCTCTGTGATCGTCTCACTCTGCCTGTATGTTAAGCTCTGTGATCGTCTCACTCTGCCTGTATGCTAAGCTCTGTGATCGTGTCACTCTGCCTGTTTGCCCAGCTCTGTGATCGTGTCACTCTGCCTGTATGCTAAGCTCTGTGATCGTGTCACCTTGCCTGTATGCCCAGCTCTGTGATCGTGTCACTCTGCCTGTGTGCCCAGCTCTGTGATTGTGTCACTCTGCCTGTATGCCCAGCTCTGTGATCATGTCGCTCTGCCTGTATGCCCAGCTCTGTGATCGTGTCACTCTGCCTGTATGCCCAGCTCTGTGATCGTGTCACTCTGCCTGTATGCCCAGCTCTGTGATCGTGTCACTCTGCCTG
>JAAGVU020000061.1:7210578-7226413 GCA_011763525.2 Mormyrus iriodes
TATTATTTAATGTGCTGTGAACTGCTCTGTGTAAATAAATTAACCACCCCAATTACTTTGAAATCATCCAGGGAGACTAAATAATAAACAAAACGGGGAAAAAAAAAAAAATGAGGTGCAGAATTCTGTTTCGCATCTAAGCTGGAGTGGGAGGTGGGGGCTGGGGAGCGGGGCCGTGTGGAGCACCAAAATAAAAGCATTGGTGCTCCAAAACACCCAGAAACCAAAGGGTCTCAGACAGATCTGCTTAGATCTAGGTGGGTCTGGCTTATTAACTCCTGCCAGGGGCATAATACACCATAAACCGATGTCTTGGCACAGTCCTACTATCCCAACAGTGCCCACACAGTAATATGAGAGACTTATTGCTAAAGGACCTTCTGATTGAATGTACTGTGCCTAGTGCCTATAAATACATCTAAAGAATCATAGTGAGTCCTGCAAAGCAGCTCGGCTATGCGGGGAAGAGCAACGGACACGTTCCAACACCAGCAAGGAGAGATGCAAATGGGTTAGCATCCAGTGCTAAAGTCACTACTAATGCTATGGATCCCGCTGTAAGATTTCCCTCATTCACACCTTTACTGGTGTTTTCGCTGCCCAGGTTTGCTCTCATGAAACCAGCGGAAACCCCGGTGATCTGATGCATGCGCGTTTACACACTGGTTTCCGCGTTCCACCCAGGCCCTCTTGACCCATCTGAGAATTCCAGCGGAGGTCAGATATGTGCACAGCGCCCACCTGTGTCCATGAGGTACCTCAGCCTCTTCTCCACCCGCGACGCCCGCGTGTCAATCTGCTTCTGCTCGCTCTCCAGTGCCACCAGCTCACCCACGACGTACTGGCTGGTGTCTTTGAACGCCTTCTGCAAGCAGGACCAGAGACGGGTGGATGAGAGAATCGTCATCACCGTCATCAATGTTAGTTTAAGTGGACATTCGTTTCCAATTAAATATATTAAATCTCTGACCACTAGAGACAAGCATGGGACTGGAACAGCTGGTTACAATCCACCCATCCTCAGATCCCTTCTCCTGTCAAATGTCCTGGTGGCAGCATGATAAGGCTCCTTCCAAAAGTTTGTAACTTTACAAATATTTTTTATTGATCCTAGAGAGTTTAAATAAGAGTGCAGTGCAGAAGCACACAGGGAGGGGGCACCGGTCTCACATGACTGCATATCACTCATTTGCCCCCCCATTCTCTTTCCCTCTTTTCTGTAACACTTATCTGCAAATACTCATTTCCTATCTTCAGATGTCAATTAGTATCCCCAAGAGTACTTAATGCAAGGGAGCGTTACACAAATTCACTTGTAAATACGCCATGCAAAAAACATTCAAGCAAATCTTTTTGCTGACACGTGCAACCCTTTTAAAATGAGGAGAGGGAAAAAAAAAAAAAACTTTTCAGACCCGCCCCTAACCCAAGTCAGAGCTGCAGCGGACTGGCTACCTGAGCAGTCTGTCAAACATGGCCGCCTCCCCGCAGTCCATCAGGCGCTTACCCTCGCGAATCAATTTTACACATGATCAGCCCATTTCCCCTGCCGAGCGGAACCTCCCCGTTAATTAAGTGGAGAAATTACCATATATATTATATTAATGCAAACATGGCTCTGCTGGTAATTCACGGCTGATCTGGATAATGGAAAGGTTTGAACACCCATTAACCCAGGCCAACAAAACGGGCTGGCTGAGGGGCTTTGAGCCGCTCTCCTGTGATCCCCCCAACCCTCTGAAGGCAGCGTTCTGGTATCTGCTATTGTAATAATTAAAATCACCCTGCCACATCAATACAGAAAATCTCTTTGGGGCAGAGGGGAAAAGGAAATGTGTGTGTTTGTGTGTGTGGGGGGTTAGACAAGAATGGAATGAGCCCCTGGTAGGAATCTCTTCAGAGGAAATATGAGTGGCACGCTAAAAAAATTCTTTATTAGAAACAAAAGGACCCCCCCACCCCCCCAAACCTTTTTCTATAATCTGACGATTATCAGAGCAGCGCAGGCTAATTCACTGCCCGTGGATGCTAATGATTAGAATGTGAAACCGCAGAGGCGGCGGGAGGGACGGCTAACAGGAAGGGGACGGACTACTTCGTCTTCGTAGGGCTTGCGCTCCAAGTCCGCCATGGGGCCCCTCTCCTCGTTGGGCCTCTTTGAGTCCTCAGGTGCTGATTTCTGCTTCTTCACCTCTGGGGGGGGGGGGGAGAAAAAGACAAAGTCCTGTGTGGGAGTGACAGAACACTAAAGCGAGATTGCGTACTGCTGACACTGCCACTCATCCCTAATCAGACCTCCCCTCCTCCCCAACTAACCCTGGGACACGGCAGTCAATGGAGGCTAATGAGGAGGGAGGGGCAGAGCAGGAGCGGGGGTGGAGAGGGGAATATAAGCTGGACTCCTCCACACATCAGCACACAGCTAGATGAAACAGCTGGACTAAGACTGGGAGGCATCAACCATGGTGGCCAACCCGGCAGCACCAGGAGGCCGGCCTCACCTGGTCTGCTCTCCACAAACTGGCTGAAGGACTTCAGCTGTGTCTTCCTGACCGCAGACTCTTTGTTGAACACCACTGGGTTGCGCAGTCTTTCCGCAGCCCTGCGCAGACGTTCTGCCCGCAGCTCGTCCACGTTATTCTTCAAAATGCCAATAAAAAAACAGGGGTGAGGGCACAGGTTAGATAAGCGGTGGGGGTGGGGAGCCAGTAGCTAAGGCATATCTGAGGCATCGCTGTCTGTACTTGGTGACAGGACTGGAGATGGCACAGCTGGGGTGAAGTTGTGCTCTGATGACAGGTTCTGCAGTAGGTGCTTCTAGTCATCTGCCACAGTGAGGAGCGGGCATGGGGAGCCAATTACAATACCAGCCATTTAGCCACCCCCTCAACACCACCAGAAATGTGATGTCATTTTACATGTGTGACTCTAGGATGCTCAGATGCAGGCAGCTGGTTAAGAGTGTTTTTGGGGAGGGGGCGGGGGTAAGTATGCATAAAAGCTCTCAATAGGGCAGCTTAGGCACCCCCACCCCAGCCCAAGGGAGGATCCCCCCAGCCTCCTTATGTCAACATTCAAAGATAGATAAACCAAATTCAAAAAGTAGCAGTAGGCCGCCAGAAGTAGCCCCTCCCATCCCAGAGGACGTGCCCCCGTAATACCTCTCCAGCCAGTCCAGCTGCCCCGCAGCGGCCCTGGAACCCGCTGATACAGCTCCCCCGTCCCCATCACAATAAGGCCGGCCCCGCGTCCCCCGGCCCCTTCATCCATTATCATGATTATCACCGCCATTGTTGTCCCTCTTTCAGGGCGGTGTTGCCAGAGCGAGACAGGCCAGGCCCCCGGGATGCGTGACTAATGGCGCGGCCCGCTGAACGTCGCAGGCGGTTATCAAGCGACACCGAGGCAGCGGCCTTCCACCGCATACAGACAATCACTAATGAGCTTCCCATACCCCACCCCACCCACCACCGCCTGAAGGAGCTCTGGGATGCTCCGCCCTCACGATTGGCCAGAATGCTTTATCCTGCTCCCGTGAAGGCTTCATTTGCGAAAGTTAGCGTACGGCCTAAAGCCAGTTTTCCTCCTGTTAGTGGAACAGGAAGCATGAACAAAACAGAAATGTCTAGAAGTATACTAAAGAGAAAAAAAAACAACTAACCAACAAATGAACCAAAAATCAACATGAACCTAAATCAGGCTGAGCAGATATTTCAGTCCGTTAAAGACGTACTAACGCAGAACCTGACGAACCAAGCACTTTTCCCCACACTCAGCTTTTAGAGTAAGACAGCCTCACTTCTTCATAAGCCACCTCTCTAAGGGTCCTCTGGTAGAGCCAGAGGTCCAGGCCACCTGCATTCAGTGCTGGGGCAGATAGAGAGGGAGCAGGATATCAAACACTAAAGCCCCTTACAAAAGGCAGGTCCGTGACTTCTGTGCTAACCGTCCGCAGATATAGAACCGGTTAGAGCCCACAGTAATGAAGTTAGAACCAAGTTTGCTGCAGCCTTTTGAAGTTTGCCGATTTCAGAACAGGCATCTACACCCACCTTTACCTTCCTGTCTAGACGCGTGTTGACACATAAACCTTAAAAGCAATTTGGTTTGAGGCCAATTTAACGTCCCAGTACTCTTAATGTCCCAATATTCCGTTTTTCAGGTTTTTCCATTCGTGCGCCGTGTACTTGATTTATTTGCACCACGTTTACTAGTTTGTACTGTGTAGTGTCTTTGCACTTTGTCCGTTTGGCTACATGTATGGTTATGTCTGTGCTCTACATTCTCGCTGCTGTATGCACCAGAATTCCCCCCTGGGATCAATGAAGTCCATTTCAACCTTAAACAAGCTGGTGAGGGAATGGGTACCTGGAGGCCATCGGAATCAGGTCCCTCTCCCAGGCCCCACGGTTCGGGGGTCGAGCCCATGGGGGCGGATGAGTTCGCCGTCAGCGTCCGCACTTCCAGAAGCCTCTTCAGCTTCAGGTCTATGTGCTTGCTATTCTGCGCACCTGGAGATGATGAGCAGAAAGAAGTGTCCACTAGGGAACCCCGTAGGGATGTCCGGCGACACAGCACAGCACCGTGGGGATGACAGCACAATGGAATGGAAACTGCAGGGAGGTGGGACCATTTATCAGAAATTTAAAACGGTACAGCTGTTTACAGTCCAAATAAGGGGTTTAGGGCCATTCAACAGCAGCAACCATGTGACCAAGTCATCACAGCTAAGAATAAACATAAGTCTAAAAGATAGCAGGAATATTAATCAAACTTGTGAGGATGTAGGACACATGGTGGAATATTCATGGAGGAAGTTCAGGAAGGAGAGTTTAACGACTGACAAAGACCTGACTAGCTGTGCCAGTCACTGGAATGTGACACCCTTCTGACAATTCGGGGGGGGGGGGGGGTTTAAAAAAGAAAAAAAAGGTACAGTACAAATTAAACGGACAACGTAACAGAAATGCACATATTGTACATATCTGCAGGAAAATATTTCATCCTTGCATGTTTCTCAAAACAAAATGAAAAGATGTGTAGATATGAATTGGGTCTGGCAAAGACAGTTCTGCTTAACATGGATGTTAAGCATTTCATGAACAAATAAATTAAATCAATAACACAAGTGAAACAGAAGTTGAAGACAGTGCAGAAAGGGCTTCTAAATGCTAGAAACACTAGGAAAATGGCAACATCCTCCTTAGACAGATACACACACCCGTACATGCACATCCGCGGCATGAAGACCTGCATCCCTCCCCACGACAGCCCCTTTCAGATGATGATAAAACTGGAAGATGGGAGGATGAAGCATTGTGACAGCTGAAGGACATGCGCTTGTAGAAGGGCGAAAGGGACGGGGAAGTGATCACGTGGGGCAGCCAGCTCATGCAGCAAGCTTGTGACGAGTCATTTACCAGGAAACACAAAGTCCCTGTCTGGGTTAGTAAGATCATCCCCTTCAGCAAAGGACGGCCCAGAAGCCTCCACTGGGTTAGTATCTAACACAGCATCATCCTCCTCCTCATCCCCATCATCAACATTATCCTGTTCTTCGTCAGCACTCCCTTTTTCCTCCAAATCTGCAGCAACAGAGAAACCAAAGAGCCACCTGAAGACTGGGAGAGGAGAACAGCGGGCAGGTTAGTGCTGGTGCTATCGCACACTACGCCAGCGGCTAGCCATGTGTCAGTCAGCATAAACGCATTTCACACTGAAACCAAAATGTCAGAGATGTTGATATGAAGTCTGTTGCATGTCCTGTAAAAAAACCCTAAATATCATGGCCAGAGATGGCTCAGTAGCACTTCAGCACTACTAGTGTACTGCAGCTTCCCATGGTTGGAAAGGATGCCAGGAGGCACGCGGGTACATAGTTTCAGTTTCAGGCCCTGGCTCGTGCCCTGTGGGCCAGCTAGACCTCTTCGGGCATGCATGAGAGTCCCGCCCTTGGCCTCATGGCATGACTTAGGCCGCACTCCATGCCCCGATGCAGCCCGTCTTCTGAAAGGGCCCCATTTAAGAGCCTGCGGGTCTTGTTTACAGTTCAAAAGCAAGAAAATATAACTGGGAAAACAAACCGGATGAATACCATGATGTTCCATCCTTTTACAAGGATTATAAAAGGCTCATCTGCCAAGAGAACGAGTCACGATAAATCCAGTTCCTACCAAAAAGACTGGCTGCCTGGTAGTTAGCGAGGTAACGCTAATTAACCAAATGCACTGTGACTTGTGAACGTCTGTTGGTGAGCAGGATGCCTTCCCAGAATGCCATGCTACGACCCATGAGCAGAACACCAGACAGCCGAGATTATGCTTTCTGTTCTGGTGGTCAAGTGAATCCAGCCTACAGTTCTCTCCTTGAAACCGCCCTTTAACAAGGTCCACGATTAGTGAAAATCAAAACCCAAAATGACCGGACCATACCACCTCTTACGAGACTCTCAGGCAGCTTTGCTCCCCCCAATCCAATTTTTTTTTGTGGTATTAAAGTCAAAGACTGAGGCTAAGTTAATTTTCACACTCAGCTGGCCACATTTCTTTAAGACAAAATTTTTAGCAAGAAGCGCGAACTCCCTAAAAGAACAGAAATGAGTTATTCCTAATAACTGCAGTCTCTGTTCAGGCCACCAGAAGTACAGAGCTGAGCTTTGGCTGGGTCTGACAGGCCGATCTCCCGTGTTTGCTGTTCCGACAGGGGCCGGGGCTTAATGGCTGGTCCAGCAGAACATCATGAAAACTGTCCCATTTCGTGACAGTAATTGGCTGCAGTCACGAAGATGCAGAAAAGGAAGAAATACAAATACAAGTTGAAATAATTAAAAATGCCAGAATCCAGACCCCCATGTCTTCATTTAATTAGGCAGGATGAAGCAAGTGCACCTTACAGACAAGTAGGCCGACACGGAGTCCGCCACGAGCACAAGTGCGTGCGTTGTGTTTATGCTTGTACGGTATGTGCCAGTGTGTGCTTGCTCAGGGTGTACACGCGTGCTGCCTCAGAGAGATACGGGTGCCCTCACCTCCGGCGGGCCGCAGCCGCGCCCTCAGTTTCTCCGCCCCGGCGTCGCCGTACAGAGGCAGCTCGGCCATCCTCACTCCAGACCGCGCCTCCGCGATGAGCTGCCGGGCACGCTCCCTCAGCTGGCGCCGCCTCTCCTCGTCTCGCTCCTGCCAAAGCAGGCACGCCCGTGGTGAATCCCCACCTCAAACTCCCGCCCGTCTCTCCGTGGCTCATTTTCACACTCTGCGTTTTCATTGTTCGAGGTAGCGGCACATTTAATGAAGGGCCAGTTGCTGCATTTTAAAATAATTTCATTTTGACAATAGGAGAGGCTGTATAACAAAGTAATATGCCTGACGAGAGAGCATTGGACTTAATCACATAATTGGTGAGTAAATACATTTTTAATGGTCACTTTTAGGTTTCAGTGAAAACAGGCATCAATATTGGATACTTCCAGTGGATACTAGGGTTAGAGCCCTACAAGAGAAGGTGGTTCATGGTGCAAGCCCTTAGGCCAGGACTGGGGCGGGGGGGTTCCAAGCCGCCCCAATTATGACAGAAATGAATCCCCCTGAAGTACCTGCACCAGCAGCGCTCAGCCATCTTCTGCCCCCATTAAATGCTTCCTAATACACAAAAAAGCCCCCAAAGCACACGGGGGCTCTGATCGCTATCATTTTGCCCGTCGGGGAAATTAGCATTTTTAACTATGCGTATTCTATTATGCTGATGACTCTTCCACTCTGTAGGATCCCTGCAATCCAGCTTAAGAATCATCCATTAACAAAACAAACCAAGAGTCAAAAAAAAAACTAATTAGGGACATTTCCCTCATTGCCATGCAAACAGTCTGTTTGTGGCCATTGTCTAAGCACACAATGAGCCAAAATGTAAATGAGGCCACTGGGTACATCCTCCTCATAGCAGCCTGTTTATAGCCATAAGCCCAGGGGCTAGAAGTCAATCATCAGGGGGTGGAGCCCAATCTAAAGCTTTGCAAAGGGCAGGTTACACAAAAGCAAGTAAAACTGCTCCAGAGGGTGGGTGGAGCCTGACAGGCACCTGTCTCGCGGCCATATCTGTGGATGCGGTCCAGGTCGGCAAGCGTGCATGTATGTGAACATGTATGAACAGGAATATACGGGGGGTGTGTGTGTGTGTGTGTGTGTGTGTGTGTGTGTATATATGAGAGAGAGACAGAGAGAGATCACCAGTCCCACCAGAATCATCACTCGGGGGCACAAGTTCCTAAATCTCACCTGTTAGCACAAGCCACACGAAACAAACTCAAGCAAAAAAAAAAATAATAAAAAAAAATGAGCGACTGATTCAAAGGCCTCTGTTCTGCATACAAATCCAAAAGCAAAAAAAAAAGACACATAAAAAGAAATTAGAAGCACTTGCCCAGAGGGAGACATGCTCTTATTCACTGGAATTAACATTGTGCTAGTTTGTGTGGATATACCCTTTTTATTAATTAATGTATCCTTTTTATTTCTTATTATTTGTCCAAGAGCTTTGCCCTCAGAACCATTTTTATTATTCTAAAACCAACGAACTAGGGTGGGTAACAGTCATTGTTTAACATACCCCATAATCATAGCAAACAGAAGCTTTAGATCCAGCCAACAAATGCTTCATGAACAGGCCAAAGGTTTTCCCAGCCTAGCAGACAAGTGTTTTTTTCCAGCACTGAGAACATCTACTGACGCTTCAGTGTGGCTGATGTTACCACCTGGCAACTATATCCACAGCACCCAGCCCTCCTTCTGCTTCAGATGGGTGGATCAGGGATGAGATTATGATGTTTCACATCAAAGAGGGAAAAATTGAGGGGAAGGTTCATTAAACACCGCTAACCCTGCCCATTTCCTCAAAGTACACCCCCTCATTCGACGGCCAGCCCATCAATCAGGTGCTAATTATCATTAACACCCAATCAGGCAGCTAGACGGGAGACATATCCTGGTGATGGCCCAGTCACAGGGAGACCGCAGTGAAAATAAATAGAAATGAGTGACGGCAAAAGCAGGGAGAGGCCACCCCCCCAACTTATCACGCCTAGCCAGATGGCGGCCCCGGATCAATGTGAACGTGCAGAGATCGATGCGTTTGATAAAGGAAAACTGTACACGTTATCAAAAGGGTTGCAAATGGGAATTACCCTTCTGAAAATCACGTGCCGATGACACTGCAGAGGACGATAATGAAGCCTGATAGCAAGGGTTAGCGTACAGGCTTCGGCAGCAGAAATCCCATCACACGGGCCACAAACCATTTTTGGGAGGGGAAAGAAATATTAATAACAATTAACTGTTCGCTTTTAGGAAATGTTGGGAATAAGAGTACTGGCCAGACTTGTCCTTCAATAAGATGACATTTAAATGTCAAACGTGGTAATTAAAATCTCAGAGAGCTTTTTGGAGAGGGGGGGCAGCATGTACATAAGCAAATGGAATAACGCGGTAAATAGTTTCAGTATCTGAGCAACCAGTCACTACAGTAAGGGAGGGGCAGGAACAGCCAGTGGACTCTCTCACATAAGGAAGGGCGGCCACATCCCACAGGCCGACTGCTCAGATGGCTGGATGCGAACCTATCATACATTTCATTTCCATGTCAGTACTATGATGCTGCTGAACTGCCTGGGGAGGTTTTCAGGGTTGGTTTGCTATAACTGTATGGATCCTCCCCCCACCCCCACACACGCTTCCCAGCATGCTTTCTTCATCTCAGCTAGGCCCCTCCTCAGACGCATGAGAGCAGGTTGTGCATGAGTGTCTAACGGGGAGGATAAACGTTCGTGAGCCTGTGCGTTTGTGTACGCAAACAGATGCCAGCAAGAGAGATGCAAATGCAGCATCTCGGTCTCTGCCGACGGGGACGATACTGGAGGATGGTCTGAAACTCGTCAATGAGCTGGAGCACAAGGCACAAAAATGCAGAGATAGTGGGGGCCTGGGGGCGGTTTGAAAGCTAGTGATGGCCTCACACCAAAGGTTACCAGCACTGGTAAGGACAGTGTGTGTGTGTGTGTGTGTGTGTGTGTGTGTGTGTGTGTGTGGAAAAGGTCTCCGTCTCGTCGGCAAACATCAAACATGACCCAATTAAACTAATCATCACAGCCCAGTGAACAGGAGGAAGCTCACCTGGCCCCGCCTGTGCTCCAACACCCCCTGCCCCCCCGCACCAGAGGCACTAGCTGCCTTAATTACCCTGGCTAACATTCCCACGACAGGCTTTAAATGTACAGAAACACATTATTAAATAGAGTGGATCTAAATCAAGAACAACTCTGACTGTGAAGCCAAAGGCATCAAGCAGAATCACGTACTTTGTTTCAATAGAGAGCTACAGCACATATCTGTGGGGGAGGGGGGGCAAAAGGGGGAGGAAAGAAGTGGGGTGAAGGTTAGGGGGGCACTGGGACTTGTGTTTTTTTGTAACTGTTCACTAATTACCGATTTTCTTGCTGCAGGGGGCGTGACATTAGAGGGAATCAGGCTAAGAGTCCTAATAGGGTTTGAAGTCCACCTAGGAGGTTCAGTTCAGGCCAAAGTATAAAACAATTAGCTGGCCCCCCTCCCTGAGGGCCCCCCTGAGCCCCAGCTTTCAGCAACAAGGCGGGGCGAGTGACGCAGCACCATTAGCAAGGCTAATGCTGGACTAAAAAGGTACATGGCAGGGGCACCACCAAGGAACCCTCCTGTCTCTCACCACGGCCGGCTTGCCCTCAAACCTCAAAAGATTTCACTCTTCTGAGGATGATCTGAAGGTGTTTGGGCACCAAACTGAGGGTCCAACTGTTGTTCACCACTGCGTCTATTACAGTGACCCTACAGCCCAGCTTTGATCTCCCATCTTCTCTACCCTAAAACACCCCACTGAAATCTCCATCTCTGGAAGATGATGCTTAAAGCTAAAGCCTACGACTACAGACAACCCCTCCCACCCTTGCTTCATGCCCCCATCTCCCCCTCCCTCAGACATTACATCCATTGTCCTAAGACAATGAAGTCAGATATAATTTAATTAAAACATGTCTTATGCATGCTAAACCACAAGTGTTGTCTACTTAGAGGGACACTACGTAGTAAGCCTGCTCTCTTAGTCCTAGCAATCAAAACAAGCCGATCGACTAATCTAATCTAAATCACCCGCAATTATCGGATGAGAGAGGCGGGGGTCCCTCTGACTGACATGTCCTAATAAATCTGAAAGATGAGATCTTGTGCAGTGTTAACAGCCTCATTAGCAAGGCGTCCTTGGGAGCGAAGTACCCTGAACGGCACCACAGTCCCACTTGGGAATGGTAGACTCTGCCTGCTGCCACATGGGGGTGATGCAGAGCACACTACTGTGGTCCTGCAGCCAATGTGAGAAGCTGGGAGAAAGTCTCATTCAGTTTTTTGAGGGTTACACACAAATCTGGCACGAGCCAAGATCTTAGCCTGCTGGCCTCCTCTTCAGGAGAAATAGCAGCCTGACATTTTCAATGCAAATAACCTTCCAAAGGTGCAGACTTTACTTTTTTCCTTAAATTCAGCAAAAGGAAATGAATGTACTTTAAAGGACAGAACCCAGTTAACACAAAATACAGCAATGCTGCTCTGCTGCAAAAAAAAAAAAACGCAGCAAAAGCATCGTTCTCAAACAATCCTCAAAACTCTCAATGCAGGCGTCAGCCAATGCGCCAAAACTGGTTTAAAGAATAATGCTTTACTATAAGGCGTGGAAACAGGTTGGGAGGAGAGGCCAGTAAATCCTGGCAAAGAGACCCTTAGCGAAAGGTTCACCTCAAGCTGTGGAACAAACCTCTGCTTCCTCACTGGGGATCTATACCCATTTAAGTCCCTCCTAGAAAAAGTTAAAACAGGGAATCGGGGCGGGGGGGGGGGGGGGGGCAAAAAGTATCGGCGTGACACTTGTCTCTCTTGCTTCATTTGTCACTCTCTCTCTCACACACAGAGACCCCCAGCTCCATGGCAGCTCACTGAGCTCCATCCCCCCCCCCCAGGCCACCGCCTTCTCCTCCCTTCGACACTGGTACAACACGCTGCCTCCAATCCGAGGGGCCTGTCACTGGAGGCTCGGTGCTTAATGGCACATTAGGCTAATCACTCTAATGGCTGCCGGCTGCAGTGTGGCACACATTAAGCGTGACGGTAGAGTATGCACAGGGCCTCTCTGCCCCACCTTTTCCATAGGGGGAAACACAGCTGACTCCCCCGATTACGATTGGGACTAGTGCACTGGCTCCTGGTGGAAGGAACCAGGCCACACACAAGCTCCCAGCACAGACTCCCAGTGCAAACTGGTGTACAGTGCATGGGTCACGCACTCACATCGACAACGTGCGTGGGCCGCGGGGGGATGCAGGATGGCGTGGCCGCGCCAGGCTGCTTGCTGCTGGCCTTCATGGCGGCGTCGCGCCGGGCCTGCTCCAAAAGAAGCCGTGCCCTTTCCTTCAGCTCCTCCTGGCGAGACTGCGCCTTCTGCGGGGGCACAGAGCAGAGGGAGGGCATCATGGGACCATGCCCGTCAGCACAAGTGCACCTGGAACTGGTAAAACCTGCAATGGAGCTCCAGCCAAACTCCTCTGGCAGGTAGAAATACTGAGAAATTAAAGAAATACTTCCTTTCCAACCATGTCTCTTTCAACACCCATTTTCAATGACCCACCTCATCTCAATCATTTTTTCAATTACAAATATTTGAAATGTAACACCCCAAGCCCCATCTTTTGTAACAGAAATAAATTTTAAATATTTATTTTTTTAACTGGGGGGGGTCGGACTGAACCACCTCGATTATTATCATCATCCAGAAGCTCCCCTAACTACTTTGTTTAGTTTTGACATCACACATCATTTGTTTGGAGTCGTTTTCTTCTTTGGAATTACTATTGTAAATATAACAGAGGAAATTTAATCTTAGAGGGAACTTTGCAGGTTTGATAGTCTAAGAAACAGTTCAGAGCTCTGAGGTTTCCTGGCCACAGACTCACCTTCTCCTCGGAGACATTCGTCACGGCGACGGGCGTCACCTCCTGAAACAGAAAGCCCTGGCGGGGTGAGGCGGGGGGAGGAAGTTCTGACAGAGCCAGACATTTTCATTTCCTGCAGAGCCACGGCCTGTATCTTGACGTTTTGGCACAGAAATTTGGAACACTGCTATTTAGGAAAAAAATATATATATCCATCCCTAGCTCCCGAGGCTTGCTACAGAGGTAAACGACGGCTGGCGTGAGATACCCCACCTCCCCCCGCCTCTGGTGGCTACTATCAGCAATCCCATCAGCAGTAATCCATGCACAGGCACGGCTGCCATACGCCCGCAGAAGACGGGGCCTACAGATGGAGCCGGCTCATTCTGTGGCCGCGCTTTGCGACTCGGGAATGACACAGGAGAAATCCATCGCGGCTTTAAGCTTATCGCAGACGGGGCTCCGGGATCTAAATACTCGGCTGACAAGCAGCCTTCGATCGGGAGATGGGGAGCCAAACTCCTATAAACGTTGACAAAAACATTACTGGGATCGGAGAAGTAAAATCACCCAGTTTCGGCATTTTTTTTTTTGTCTCTCAGCAAGACACTGTATCCCAGGTTCGCCTGTGAGGTCACCTGCGGGATTACCAGTATCTGGGAAATTACCCCGCCCTATTACCTGTGTCTATGAGCTGGCCTGCTGGGTTACCTGCATCGGGGAGATTACCTGCGTGCTGCGCTGCCCGTCAACATGCAGGGCTTGGCTCTGTCCGTCACCCACTGGCTCCACCCCCGTATGCTGCAGGCCCGTCCTCTTCGTCTTGATAAGGTCGGTATCCTTGTTGCAGGAGAGGCCCAGCTTTGGTGGCGACGATGGTGCCTCCTTCTGGGTGGGTGAGACGGGCTCCACACCCTTGCCGTTCACCTCCCCCAGGCCCCCTCTCGCCCTCTCCATTTGGACCCCAGGAAAGGTCCCTTCCGGAACCGGCTTATCCTCCTCTGCTCTCAGCTGCTGGTTTCCCCGGTCTGAGGTGTCCCCCTTCAGCATCCTCTGCACCGGATGAGGTTGCGGAAAATCAACACCGTCACTCCCTCTGGCACTAGCCGGGGAACCGAGAGCTGGCCCGAGCTCTGCACAGAGGTCAGAGGTCCTGGCCTGAGGGGCTGACAAGGGAGATTCGGAGCCAGAGGCAGAGCTTAACGGGGGTACAGTAGAGGTCCGCTCGACAGCGGGCTGTCCCGCAGACACCGTAGTCAGAGATGCGGCTGTAGCAGTGATGCACGGCACTGACTCCTCACTGATCTGGCCTGGCCCGTCGGTGGCACTGCCGGCAGACTGCGCATCGCTGTCCCGCCTGAGGTCATTCAGCTCGGCGTAGAACTTGTCCTGGCCGATGGAGCTCTCCGTGTCAGTCTCAAAGTCACCCACCTTGTACGTGCTGCGGCTACTGTTGGCCTCAATCTGCACCACATTGAGCTCTTCGCCGCTGAAATGTGCCCGGATCTGGTACAGGTATGTCATGACGGTGAGCTTGTCAGGGATGGCCAACAGCACCATGTCTGAAGGCTCCAGCAGTCGTGAGATACCGAGGCGGGCGAAGCCGTCGTATGCCTTTGGGGAAAAGCAGAGCAGCTTGTCAGGGTGAGCGGGTCTCTGTGACCGGTGCCCGTTTCGAGACATCAGCGAACCTGACAAGAGGAAGACGCTGAAGTTGTTCAAGTTGGGGGATCTGGCAAAGGAGGCAGAGGGGTGGCTGTATGCCTTTAATGCAAATATGGGAACCAAGTACAGTACCAGTGAAGAGTCTGGGCACACCTGTTTTTAATGCATTTGTCTCTATTTTAGCTATATGGTTCACCTTATAATAAAAGGCACCGAGGCAATGCAGTAATACATATCAAATATTGCAAGATCAAGAGAAGTGTTCCACATATCAAAATTTTCTTAAATTTTAGACTCTTCAAAATAGCCCATCAACACTGTCATTGTTTTGTTTTCTTAGCGAGGAAAGCTGCATGATGGACAGAGATCGCACAAGCAATCCACCCTTGTCCTCCCACCTCATCCATATACAGAAACAGCCCTTAGGGGCTCTTAGGGTGTTTATGCTGGGCAGGTGGAGTAAAGTACTGTACCAAATGTGGGGGAGAGGGTGAGAGAGAATCACACACACAGAATAACACCTGGGTTTCCTGCAGGACAATGGCAGGCAGCCGCGGATGGCGCCCCGAGATAAGGAACAAGATGCGGAGAGACACCACTCTAATCTGTCCTGGGGCTTATCAAGGCCCCCCCCCAGCCCCACCCCATACACAAGGCTGGATACTCGTGCTGATGACAAACACCCACCGACAAAGGAGCAGAATCTCACATCAGCTGATAACATTATCGTTTTTAAATAAATAAAACCAAATTGGGAGGGACGACATCGTACAGAAATGTCGCCAGCTTTCCGTCTGCGTCTCGGGGCCCGGCCGTAGAAGGATCGGGGTCGTCTCCGTATCACAGCTCGCATCTACGGTGAGGCGCCTGATTCCGGCGGGGCCGCCAACACTGCAGCTATTGTCTGAGGCGGCTGACATTTCCGATAGGCGGTTTATCTACTCCTCTTTCTGAGGGGGTTTGTATACGTGTGTGTATTGGGGGAAGGAGGAGTGGGTGGAGGGATAATCGAGTTAAGCCGTTTCTCAATTTACAATTAATTACAACTCCCCCCCTCTCATCCTCCCCTCTCACCTTTCCACCCACCCCCCCCCCCCCCCTCCCCCCCCCAGCACTCCTGCCTGTACTCCTTCCACCACTCGCCGCCCAGGACCCCCGGCACCCGCCCCACCC
>JAAGVU020000061.1:7226654-7239304 GCA_011763525.2 Mormyrus iriodes
AGTGAGCAAGAAGGTGACCGACGGGTTGGGGGTATTTATCAGGGGTGGCGTTGGCGGGGTAGGGGAGGGGGGGGGGGGGGGGAGATTACACGAACACCATGTAACGCCTAATCCGATGAAACGGTGTTTTTACCCCCCACCCCCGTTTTTCAATTACACTTTGCTCCGATTGGCTCTTACCGGGGACTTCACAGGAAATGACATCACCCTCTGCTCGTTACATGGGGAGACAGACAAACACGACTCCCAGAACATTCAGTCTTATTCTGTATGGGAAACTTAGAGAACTTGGGAAATTTTTATAGTGAGAAAGAGGGGCTGAAAAGTGGGGAGGGGGGGTTGTAGGGAAACACGTGGCTGAACCCCTTCCTTAGGCGGGGTGGTCACCTGAGGCCAGGTGCTCCGCAGCCTCTACACACAGCCAGGCGAGAGGGGCGGGGAGAGGGAGGAAGGACTGCCATTCACAATCGAGTGCCGCTTTAATTAGGGGGGAGGGGGCGGTGACGGCATCGTGGGACGCTCCGCGCCTGGCGGGGCACTGTGCTGAGCCATTGTGCCGTAACACAAGGGCTGCGGGGGCTATGGCGGGTGCTGTCTGAAGGCAGGAAGCGACTCGCAGGAAGCAGCCCACGCATTCACACAGCTGGGGGGGGGCGTGAATGACAGGCTCAAGGAAAGGTACAGCTCGGGGGGGCGCTTTCATAATAAACAATGACAGCCGTTTCTGAGGGGGTGCGGCCACTGGAAGTGGATGGCGGAAGGAAACATGGGGCCGATAAGTGATACACTTGAGATTCCACACAAAGGGAAAAACGTGCGGGGGGGGTGGGATGTGCATTAATGGCAACAGTTTTATTAAATGCCGGACAGAGAGACACCTGTGTCCACGTGGACACACACACACACACACACACACAGTGCTTCACATCACGGACAACATCTGCTGGTTTCCCACCATGATGGGTGGATTGGGGGGGTGGGGGGGTTCAGATGCAAATTTTTGGGGCTAAAGGCAGATCACAATGATCTTTCTCCTGGAACATAAACCTCACATAGCAGCATTTTGCTTGAGAGGGAATACAGACAATCATGTGCCCGCCCTCAGTTTGTTTACAAGATGTTAGAAAAACACATATCCTCCTCCAAATGAGAGTGGGGGGCAGTGCATACTGAGCACCGGTTAGGGGCGACCCTAACCTGCCTAAAATGAGACAGTGGAGCTTTAAGACATTACAGGTTTAAAATAAGAGATGACACGCGGCTGAGAGATGGGGACTGACTTTCTTGTTGTTTTCTTTAATGTCCTGTGGGTTCAGGTTCTTGTAGTCACTGAGAGAGGGGAGAGAAAAAAGGAGAACAGCAAAGTCACTGATTGCTCAGTAAAAGCCAACAGGTAGCAATGAGGTCCAACAGCCATCTGAGGTCACAAGCCAGCTGAGCCCACAACATGGAAAACGGGGGGGCGAAGCCTCAGAGCGGCCAGGGGCCTCATGAGCATTTTCCCCCGTCAACACCACCCCTCCCCAAACTTAGTCTGCTTAGATTGTACACAAACCACCCCACAAAATATGCACAAGGTGATGTCAACAGGTGTACACCAGACACCTTCACATAAAACCAGCTTCATCACAAGGTAATCCCCTGCTGTCACCACAGAAAGACCTTCAGGCCTTCACGGCCCATGGGATTTCAGCAAACGATTCTGATAATCTTCCTGCGTACAACCGTTCGGATCCATTTAGAGGTGTAGAGGCGAAAGACAACAGAAGGGAATGCACACACTTCTACAGAACCGAACGGGAGGGAGATGCAGAAGTAGAGTGGTAGGAGCCCCCTAGAGGAATATGGAGGGAGAACATCTGGGGGAACAGATACACAGCAACGTCTCGGGGACTCACATGAGGTCGGGCCGAAAGTGGTGCAGCAGGGCACAGAAGGCCAGGCCGTTCCTCCATGATGTGGTGAAGTTGGTAATCTTCACTCCGCGGTAGTTGCGGGTCACCTCCCTGCACCAGGCCAGCAGGGACTGGCTGGCATTGGGTTTTCCACCCAGAATGGGGCTGGGAATGGGACTTGGCTGGAAGATG
Source organism: Mormyrus iriodes (assembly GCA_011763525.2). Taxonomy (NCBI): domain Eukaryota; kingdom Metazoa; phylum Chordata; class Actinopteri; order Osteoglossiformes; family Mormyridae; genus Mormyrus; species Mormyrus iriodes. The sequence continues at coordinate 7,228,742 of JAAGVU020000061.1, forward strand.
GGGAGGAGGGGAAGACCGGTTAGATGTGGTGTGCAGAAGAGCGGAACAGCAGGGACCTTATACACAAAATCAACGGTACTGTTACCACACATTTATACAAGGTGTGCACAGATTCATATATTCATCTGCTAGAAAACAACTGCTACACATATAGATTGGACAAACAACGCCCCCCTTTGGCCACCTCGGCAAAAGACAGGTGACGGCAACAGGCTAAAACAGAGCAGCTGCAAAGAACAGCAGCCAGGCAGCCTGAGTGCCTGAGTGCCTGTCATAGATCAAAGGTGCAGGAAGGACGAGGCACCGCTGTGTGCAGTACTCCCCCTGAAAGAATTTCGCAGGAAGGCGAGACAGGCACAGGTAGCTCAGACCTTCTGACACCCCCCTCCCCCAGTGTTCACACCTTTAGATAAAACCCCCTAAATACATGTAATTTCACAAAACTGAATTTCAAACACTCAAAAAGAACAACTGGGTCTATCAGAGCGACTTATATATAACTTAACATAACATTCAGCCTTCTGGTTCACAAGCCTGGAACAGATCTGCTCGACGCCGGGCCCCGCGCCCATACCCCTCCACGTCGAGCACGCTGGCCACCCCAGGCGGCCCCGTTTTCCCGGCGAGGATAAAAGCGGCCGCCGGCTTCTGCGGGGCTAATTACCCGGGATTACCGGTGCAGGTGCCATTAAAGCAATTAGACAAGACAGCGCACTTCAGAGCCGTGAAGGCACTCGGGGGCGACGCCCCGCTTCAGCGCCGAGGATGCTGGAGGGCTTTAACCCCTTCCCGACGAGGGCAGGGGCGCCTGGAAGCTTTTGCTCTGCCAAAACTGGGCAGCCGCAGTCCCTCAAGAGTGCCACTGTTTTGTCAACCCAATGAACCGCTGTAATATCCTGCTCCAAGCAACGCTGGTGACAACGCAGCTTCTCCGATTGCAATTATAATTTTAATTCCAGCAATCACACATCCCCCAGACTGCAGACTGATGCACTTCGGTGCAATACGACCCAGTGGTGCGGGAGTAGTGAGCATTTGACAAGGGCGGTGGGATATGTGCTGGCTGGCAGGGCTGAGAGACTGGTCATCTTGCACTTGTTCAATGACATGGTGTGTTGCCCTGGAGGATGCTGAGCAGAGTGGTGGTTGGGGTACAGGGGTGGGCTACCATATTATTTCATGTGGAGGAGGGATTATCAGCGTGCAAGGGGAGCCTGCAAAACGGCACATTAAAATTAATGCATTTCCTATCATCTGTGCCACAAAAAAAATACAAAATGTAAATTTGAAAGGAGGATATAAATTTGTGGGAAAACAGCTTGGACCTGAACTGCACAGTTTTGAATTTGATTAGTGGGTGGAGAAATTTAGCTGTAGAAGTAAACAAACTGTAAAGAATATGAGCAGTTTTTATTGCTGCAGCTGGCCTGGGGGGGGCGACACTGTGCTATGCCGTGCGCTGCCACCTCCAGCAGGGACACAGGCCAGACAATACAGCCTCCTTAATGTGTGTGTACTGCAAGGAAGATTACAGATCAGCCATAATTACCCACTTCACTTCAGGTTGCTCAGGCCATAGATCAAAACATCAGCTTCACATTTACACATGCACATACTTGCATTTGTATCTTTGTGGGGAGTTTTTATTAACATGTAACAATACAATTAATTACACCAGTTCCATTCCAAAAAAAAGAAAAAAAAGAAAGATGAGGTACAAGGCCTTAATAAGAGGGAAAAAAAAGGATACAAAGAACTTACTACCCTCGCGGGGAAATCATTTTACATACGAATAAGCACAAGCAAGCAAGCGAGGAACAGCAGGCAAATATCTGCCACTGATCCAGAAAGTACCATGGCCTTCAAATATGACCCTGCATCAAAGCCCAAAACTGAACAAATCCAATCATAGTTTGGAAAAATTTAAATTTCAAAACTGTCAGGGGACATGTCACAAGGTTGTACGCGAGGACATGATGCATTTCTAAACTCCTAAAAAACGTGTAAAGCAGAGGTACAGGACGCGCACAACAGTTCACCCAATGCAGCAGGAAAACCCTAGAGCACGCAGGGACGTATTCTCACAGTTCTTCCATTCCATGTGGATTTATAACTGCAGGCAACAGCAGTGAGAGCGAGCGGAGCCATGCAGACCCGCAGTAAGTAATGGAAGGGAGCGAATGGAATAAAGAATCAGATCTCTGCAGCTGTCACAGTCACATTATACACACCATCTATTGCTCTCCAAGGTCTTGTACTTAAAATTAGAAAATTGGCAATAAAAAGTTCAGTATCACTGAGGGGGGGGGGGACGACTTGTAGAGCTGAAAAATTACAGAGCACATAGCTACAGACATGGAGCCGCAGATTTAGGAGACACAATAAAAAAAAATACACAACTTAAAACTGAAGTGCTACATTGGAACATTTTATAGCTGTATTACTTAGAGGTGATTCGGAACTTCATTTAAAAGAAACACACAGTTTGCAAGAGGATTAAGTGGACAGTGTGTCCAGTGGGACAACAGGATTTTGTCGTCCACCCTCTATGTCATGCAGTTACATTTTCTATAAGAAAGAAGGCAGCCTTACATAATTGCAGCTCCATGTGCCAAATGATAACTCCATGACTAAATTCAATTTGGTGGGAGGGGGTGTATGTAGGGAGAAAAACTGAACACCAGCATGATGCAGCCCGCTCACGTCGCTAATCCTTAATGTACGGCGGCGCGTAATAACGTGTAAGATGTAGCTCTGGGTTGCCGTGACGAGAGGCGGGGGCCGTGAGCGGCGTTTTCCCACGCACGCGCTAGTGAATGTTGGCTCGATTGATGTCGCCAGGAGCGGGGGAAAAAAAAAAAAAAAACCTCACACCCACGTCGGGGCTGTTTGATCCAAGTCAGAAAACAGGCATTCATTCAAGCGTCGTTTTAACCATGAAAGAGTCATTACAAGCAGGACAAACGCATGCAGCTAAAACATATGTGCGTGACCAAAACCTACTGCTACAACACTGAGAACAGCTCCCATTACATCCACAATGTTACCTGTGACTCTACCACCGATTTGCTGACAAAACAACCTTCAAAAAAATAAATTTTTTTTTAAAACCTAGAAGAAAAACTAGCCTCTAAAACTGTGAGGCACTGATCTAATTTAAATGTTCCCTCAATTGCCCCGGGTAGATCAAAGATACTGTTACGAAACTGTACTTGTGTAAAAAAATCTACAAAACTGGATCAGTGTACAGGACCACCTCCTGCAGTGAAGGATGATCATGAAGACCCTATACATTGGGGGCTGGATGCATCAACTGGAGTGTGAATAGTGATCGATGTTTTCTAATAGGGGCCTTTAACAGCAGAGACAGGAGCTGACCCAGAGTCCAGCTCTCACTAACGCACACAAGGGACATTTTCCTCAGCAGTTATTTTTGCCCACAGAATTAAAGTGGACCATCAAAGCTGGCCTGAAGGCTCGTCACACCCTCCACCGGCACTCAAGAACCCAAAAGCCCTGAAGGAAAATGAAGCTTTTCAAGCAGCAGGGCCGGGGCATGCTGCAGTCACGTGGCGCGGACGAATGCCAGCAGCTGCCGGCATGCTGCCCCTGGCGCCAGCACCTTGGTTTGAAAGTACACCTATGATTGTTCGGGCGTGGCCTTTCGGTGCTTGTGAGCAGACTGGCGCTCAAGCCCATTGGGTCTGGGGACAGGAATGACATGTTGGTAAGTACAGAGGATAATGGGGGGCGGGGGTACCCACTATCAAAAGGAACGGCAAAGATGCTCAGGCAAGCATATTAGGACTAGTATCAAGAGGCACCACAAAGACAGCTCAGGCGCTCAATCACCCAGATGCATGCCAATCCTGGTTCATCCTTGGGCCAGCAAGGACGTCTAAAGGGACCAGATATGTGGGGTTCGGATCCCAGAAAGGTCCTGACAATCTTGCACAAGGCACTTAAAACTGAACTGCTTCGGTAATATCCAGCTGTATAAAAAGATTAACTCTACAATTATAAGCCTTGTAAGCTACTCTGGATTACGGCTTTGGTTAAGAAAATAATAACATAATAGGATGAACAGGAAGAGCACTTGCGGAGGAAACTGCCCGGTTGACACGGTTCCCGGTTAGCATACGGCCTGCTCTCAGGCCAGAGGTGCAGCTGAGTGCCCTGGCAGAGGCACGCCTCTACAATAAGCAGACGGTGGAAGGCAAAGGAGAGGCACCGCAACGGGTCGGGCGAGGGAGCCATTTACACAATGATTAAAGGTATTATTGCTGCCGCCGCCGCACACTAATCATGCTAATCAAGCCAATGAGCACATCAAAGAGTTGCAAGATCGTACACATTTGTGAAACATCTTTGTCTTTCAGAAGCAAGGCAGGGGGGACCACATTTGATTTAATTTAATTAAAACAAGTATTGCTCCATAAGGAGGACAGGAGAATGGAGGCGGGTGAGCCTGGGTAAGGGGATGCCAAGTTCCCCCCTTAGCCATCACTGGCAACAAGGGATAATATTGATCTCCTGGGAACCCCCCCACCCAGCCTGGGTTTAGGGCCACACACACCTGTGCACCGGGCCAGGATAAGCCCAGATTAAGCTAAAGTTACTCCTCTCTCCCCCTTCCCCACTATGTCATTCAAAACCACGGCAAGCAACCGCTCTCCACACAAAGCACCTTTTGGCCTCACCCTAATAAAAGCCATTAGCTCCAAAACATCAAACACAGAGGATTATGGGATTTTCAAAATTTGCAGGCCGGGGACTTCCTCCCTCAGATAGGTACACTTCCCGGAAACTGCGCTAAGGTTCATTACTGTTTTCGTCCATTCTGTAGCCTCTCCATGAGTGATGCGGCCATCCCAAGAAGCAAAAAACATTGGACACAACAATTCTTGAGACTTTAAAACAGTTTTAAAAACCCTAACAACTCAAGCACTTTCTCTGCAGGTGCTCAGAAGACTTGGACAGTTTGCCTTGGCTCTGCAGGTTGATTTTTGGCACTGATTGTTCTGTGACACCAGGACAGTAGCTATTCAAAGGCTTGGAAACAAACTGGCATGACATGAAAACATAGATCATTTAAAAAAGTATGAGGGATCAAAAAATGGCAAAAGCTTGACAAAGACTGACAGGAGGGCAGAAGGTCACGGTTAGCCTTCTGGCAACACGGAATCGATAAAAATCCAGAAATAGTTGTCTGACTAGTCATGTCTCTGCCATGACTGTAGAGAAAGATGGGAGATGGGTGCATGGGTGCTGCGCACATGCACACACACACACACACACACACACACACACACAATCCATGTATTTATATCTTTATGGGGACTCTCCATTCATTTCTGTGGGCAGAACCCTAATCCCAAATATGACAACCTTACCCCCTACTCTAGCCTCCCCTTCCTAGCCCCCACATATGCCCCCTGCCACTAATCCAGACAGACCTCAAAAAAAAAACAAAAATCGGTCGCAAAGATTTAAAAGGTGATCAAGCAGAACATCATCTGACTACCCAAATCCCTAAAAGGCACCCCCCCACATTGCCTGCCCTAGATTTGACATTTCCTTTGGCAGATCAGCAACACACACCCCAGCAATCCCCAACTTATCTTCCACAACAAGGAAGAAAGAAGGAAAAACAGACAGGGGACAAAAGAGAAAATGCAGAATCACCTTGCTTTGCTTGTGGGGTCCATGTAGAAGGCCACATCAGAGACCTTGGAGGTCTTTTTTCCCCAGGTTGAGGGGGGAATAAATACTGCAGATTCTCTCCCCCTCTCGTCCACCACCCACCACTAGCTCTGCAGGCCACCAAGAAAAATGCTTACGCAATTCACACACCAAATTAATGTTAATTCCATTAACTGATTTTACCTACTGCATTGCTGGGGGGAATAAATCAAACAAACAAAGCTGTGAAATGAAAGAAAACCATGTTGGCACTCAACATCAAAGTTCCCAGAGCGTTCAGTTCATTTGGGATGCACCATGTATGTAAATGCCTCTTTATACATGGTTGCAAACAGGAGAATTAAATTCCACTGAGATCATCTCACATTTGCCATTTGCCAATATCATTGCACTATATTGTCAACAGGGGGCACTGATGTAGAAGAGATGGTACCTGAACTTCCAAGAGTGGCCGTCAAGCATTCACAGCCATTCATGCTGCTGACCGAAATGGCACAGGGCATTAGGATGAGAACCCACAACTCACCCCGACGGGACAGAGGCGATTTAAAGCTTCAAACTTGCCAAAACAAATAGCTCTCACAAAACATTCAAATGCAGAAGGGCCCACGGGAGGAATTAAGGAGAATCATCCGCCTTAATGCTGTAGTGTGGCACCAGGACCTGGAGGTCTGTCATCTCCTCAAGCCTCAGACATGTGTCCCGGCCTCACCCCAATCTGAAGGACCAGTTAGCTTCCTCTGGATAGCTGGACACTTCTCACAGAATGGGTTCAAGTGCTAGTCCTAAAAGATTGCTGGGTGAAGGACTTTACTCTAATTCAGTCACCAGAGTGACAACTGCTCCACAACGTTGTATGCCTGGTCTGGACAGAAGCGGGGATAGTGTGTTACAAACCCCACAGGTCCACCCGGGGCAGCATGGCGTGTCAGAGGGAAGTGGAACAAGGCTGGACTTGTGGAGTGGAATGTTACCCAATGCGTCTCACCGTTTTATGCAGGATTTCACAAGAAATTGAGATGTTAATGAACTAGATCAGCTAAATGCTAGAAATCAGTGTTCTCTTTCTGCTGTAGCTCGTATGATCCAAAATATCTCTAAGCCTCCAACTTGTGAAATAAATTAACAAAAACAAAATTATAATTTCTTTAATGGGGAGAGTGGGGGGGGGGGCGTGCCTGACCATGCACATTTTCTGTGGAAGATCTGAACTCTCACCTTTAAAACTACTTTCTCTCTTTACACAATCACAACTTGCTCTTTCAGAAATCTTCTGAAGTGTTGTTCTGAGTTTTTCCCCAAGATGCTACTAAGATGGTTCATAATAAGCACAACTTCCAGACAAACACTCCCTCCACCCCCAAAAACTCCCAGACATAGCTCCATCTACCTTTCCATAGGCCATTGTGGAGAGTTCCTCCCATGAATCCATTTCAGCTATAATCATGACAAAGGTCAAGTCTAATAAGCCTAATTGTAATGCTGAAAGCCAAAGCTACTGGAGATTATTTTTTGGGGTGGGGGGGTCCGGAGCTGTGGACTTTAAACCTGTACTTTTCTGAAAAACTGAAGCCTTCATAAGCTAGCCGCTTCAAAAAACACATCTGCATGCATCCACACAATATTCAATAAGTCAGTGCTTTGTTTTGAGTGTCTGTGCACTGATTCAGTGTTCACACTTCTCCATCCCCACATGTGAAAGTCTCAACCAACCAACTCCAGGGTAATTCAGCCTCTCAATCACATCTGAAAGTCTCAACCAACTGACACCTGGGTAATTCAACCTTCTGAAGATCTGCAGTGTGGACAGATGAGTAACCACATGGTCGCTCTCCATACCAGTGGACTCATTCACTGCAGGGTAAAAGGAATTAGACTTTAACGAAGTATGGGAAGAATCACATGCAATAAACTGTAGACAAGATGACACGAATTGCATTTTTCATGCAGTCAGATAAGGCAGAAGATTGGAGCTACATAAAACATACCCTGATGTTTCTCTAAGGTGAACTTATTAACATTGGCCCAAGTATAATGCTAAAAGTCAGGAGAATGCTGCTCTACAAAGACACACAGCTCACCTTAGGAGAGGAAGAGGCCAGCTCCTGCCTCACTCCTGCAAGACCACCCGCCACTTTCTCGGGGGGTGTATTTGGTGTTGGGGGTGTGGGGGCGACTGTGGGGGCTATGGGGGCCTTCCTCTTGGTTTTTACCTCCAGAGTGGGGGTCATGGGTTGGGCTGGACTAGAAGTCCGGGGTTCATAAAAGGGATTGGACCTGTGACAGCAACACAGTGTGGGGACAGGGGTAATCATTACGCAGGTGTAGAAAATTACAGAAAGCCTATTAATGAGGTAAGATTAATAGTGCAGGATGATGATGATAGTGGTCAGCCAAGTACATACTCATCCAGCTCCTCTTCATCTGCTGGAGCAGTATGGGCATACAGGTACTTGCTCATGTCCACCGGATGCACGTTCTTCTTGCTGGGTTTTGGCGGTGATTGCTCAGCCTTCGAGGTGTCTAGTTCGAGGTCTGTCTCCTCGAAGGGGTTCCCGAATTGCGAAGAATCGGTATCCGGCTCATTGAATGGGTTGGTGGGGTCCTGGTCATAGATGATTTCCTCGTCCTTCTCTCTGGCCAGCAAGGGGGGCTTGGAGATGGTCGCTGTGAAATATATTACGAACAGACACTTATCGTTTGTCTGCAAACGTGATGTGCCACCAAATCAGTCAGCGATTTGACGTTATTCCAAGGTCACTTACAACAGTCTCAGTTTACAGCTAAGGCTTCAGCACTCAACAGCTACAGCTTTAATTTAAAAGAGCGCATCTAAACAAACAAAAAGTGAACAGATACGTCATGTCAATTTACACATCTTGCCAGGACCTGAAAAGGCTACAGAGGATCAGCCCAACGTTCGCATGAATAATAACGCCTTCAACGTGAGCCTGGCCTACGAACGGCTGGGTCATCACTGGCGACGAGGAATGTCACCCAGAGCGATCGGGAACCCTTGAAGAGCTTGATGAGCGTTAGGCTTGCATACAGTGACATTCATCAATTTACTTACAAAAATATAACAAACTGCCAGAAAGCGAACTAAGCCTGGCAGGTGCGGAAAGTCCAATTCACTCCCTGCATTTAATTGTGAAATTCTTAAAACACCTGCTCAGCAAGTAATTTCAACACTGAAGGGGGGGGGGACTACAAAACTAAGGCCACCAAACAGGCTGATACTGAAGAATGGTGATCATTTAGTAAAAGAACACACCCTCCTCCAACTAAGCACCGCCTCATACCTTCCTCGTCAGGATCCCCAAAAGGGTTTAGCTCGTTGGAGTCCCCGGGGTCTTCAAAGGGATTGGTGGCCATGCTGCGGTCACCCTGGTCATCATCCTCCAGGAAATTTAGCTTGCTGATGAGCTCTGCAGCGATCGTTGCCAAACAGTAACAGGAACAATTAATCAGTAAACAAACGACCAGCTGAAGAGGTCAATCCACATGTCCGACAGGAGACATATGGCTCCTACAAAGCACATCAATGAACAAACCAAAAAATAAAAGTAAATAATAAATAATAACGACAACAAACGAACAGCAAAAATACAAAAGAGGTAAAAAAAAAAAAAATAATAAAAAATCTACATTTTGGAGTGAACCATTTTAGCAGCAGTACAGCCAGAACAAGCCCGCATTCACCACGTTTCCCATGGGAGACTCTACCCTCTTCCACTCATGGGAGGAAAGCAGAGTTAGAAGACAGTACCTGGAATCCCAAAAGGACCAGCTGCCGTCATAGGACAGTGTCGCACTCTACATGGCCCTCAAGTACCTCGGGGCAGATAAGGATGTGTGGCATTCCACTTCAGAGCAGAGCCCCTGCGTTCTGAACCATGTTTGGCCATCGACGCTGACACAGAACACCTTCTTATATTCACCATTCATTGTAGTATAAACACCACTAGGTGTGTTTTTGAGAGACTAATTGGTCTATTATTAATACTTAATGACAGCAATACAAAATTATAGTGATCGACCACTCCCATTTTCTACCATTATCCCATTGTCTTCACAGAGCAGGCAATATAGTGTTTAAAAGCATGTCTTTACCTGAAATGCTACTGATTCAATTTGTGGGCTTGTCATGTACAAATCTATTTGACCATTAAGTGAATATCTTTGGAAGTTTTTCCACTATAGCACCCATCTGGGAAATTGGGTAAAAACCAAGTGTTTTTAAAAGTCTAAATCCACATCCATCTTTTGCAAACCACTTTCCAAAATACATGCCATGGACAAAATAACCACGTTGGGATACTCTGAGAAAGATAGGGAGTCTGAATTACATTTTGGTGGCCAGGGGTTCACTACAAACTGCAGAGGAGCATATATGTGGGGAGGGAACAAATGCAAACAAAAATGATAAGAATAATAACACCAGCAATCACAGATGGAGAAAAGAAATCAATGCAGCTTATCTGAGCGCCAGCAGTAAGGAATGGATCAGGCTGCACGACCACACCATTACAGGCACGGATGAGACACCAGAGGGACACAGGAAGGGGGGTAGAAAAAAGCTCAAAGACCTTCAGAAGAACTGGCTGACTTAGCGGCCGGCTTATTAGGCCGCTTTAGGCAGTCGTCGGGTTCCTCGTGAGAGCTGCTGAGCGCAGTCAGCTGGTTTACTATTTCTGCAAATGAAAAGGTGGCCGGGAGAAGAATGAGCCATCGGGAAATGGGAGCCACACACTTTACCACCCAGGAACACAGCCGCATGAAGGTTAGTCTGCACTGCTGCTTGTCCAGAGAATCCTGCAACGCTGTTGTTCACAACATAGAGCAACAGCTCAGTTCCCT
>JAAGVU020000061.1:7239404-7261580 GCA_011763525.2 Mormyrus iriodes
AGTCTGGAACCACGAAAGCGAAAAACTAATCCGAACAGCCGGGCCCCGGGCGGGGGGGAGGGGGGCCACACTGGAGCAGTAATGCAGCTGGTTTCACACCTACCTGCCCAGCAATGCATGAAATAAGCATCTTCAACCAACTTACATCTGGGTTGGTGAAGGCAATGGCATCACACTATATTCAGTGTTGGGCATTTCAGGTCCAGAAACTATAATTTTTTTTCTGCCAATCAGCTGAGCATGAAGTCAGTCACAGAGTACTCAGCTGATTGGCAGAAAGAAAACCTTGGTCTGGATTTATAGTTTCTGGACCTGAAATGCCCAACACTGAGTATATTCATACTCAGGACCAGCACTGAGGTCCTTCAACTCGTTTATCCTGCTCATGCACAAGGCTTCTGGATTTCTGCAAGCCTTCAGCATGCACTGGTTCCAAGCAATTGAGGAATGCCATATTCTGAAACCCTGGGCTGACAAGCCAGGCAACTGGCTAACTTGACCAGGGAGCCATTGTACCCTGACAGTCCAGGCCTCCTCCTACCTGTGATCTTGGCAGCTTTTTCTTCCTGATTGACCCGATTCTCCTCGTCCTCTTCATTCTCCTCTTCAAAGTCATCCAGGTTGCCAATGTCTGCCTGCTTCATGCTCATCAGACTGGCGAGACTCTGCATGTCTTCATCCCTGTGACAAAGCAGTCACATGACTAGGTGGTCCACCATCAGTTCGTCACAATGTATAGCTCAATAGATCACAAGGTCACAAAGACAACCACCTAGTGGAGTCATGGGATTGGAGCAAAACTCACCAGAATCACACAAACTAGGTAATCAACAAATGAGAGACACCACCATACTTGTCTACAGAAAACGGATACATCACCGGTACAACATCACCATTGAGATCTAAAGTAAAGAAAAAATTGCTGAAGCTAGTAGTAAAAGCAGCGTGAATGAGAGGCTTTTCAAGGCCCTTTCCATCACATCATGACATTAGAGGGTCTACACAATAGCGACTTCAACATAAAGAGGAGCCTGAGAAAAGACTGTAAATTGAGAGTGGTGCCGGTGGTGGGTAAGTTGATGAGATGGCAGCCTGCATTCCTGCAGAGGTGCAGCAGAGGCCACAGGGAGATAACACTAGCGGATTAGTACCCTTCATCTCTCTCTCTCGCGCATCCCCTCCCCTCCCACCCCCCGAAGGCTTGCGTTCTGTTCTGCAGCCGCACAGACTATTTGACCTTATGTAATGGAGTTTTTATTTGTGACCGGTGGAATCACCAGAGGTTAACTGAGGTCAGCCAGCTGCCTGAGAAGGCAGGGCTGCTTTGGACGGGCCAATCCAGGAAGTTCTATGTACAGGATGAGGCGCAGAGGCTCATGAAATGCTGATGCACAACACATGTGTGCCTGTGCAAGTACACTATGCGTGTAGCCTGGGCCCACAAAGATTGCTGGAGACAAAGTTACCAAGATCAGAGCCCAGAATACCGGCACTGAACAATAGAGGTGAAAAGCAAATCATGGGAAGAGAGTGATAGGGGACAGCAAGTGTGAGACTAAAAGGGAGTAAGGGGGGGTTGAGATAAATATGGCATGATGGGAATGTAAGGTATGCCACTGGGAGAAGCGTGCAAGCTAGGAGGGTGGGAAAGATACAACCAGGTGACCCAATATGCAGGAGAAACCAGGTGACCCAATATGCAGAAGTAGTAGGGGGTGCTTGGATGAAACACATTAAGCTGCTCCCATCCATAACCGAACTTACGTGGCCTTGCCCTCACGCAGAAAAATGCAGGACAGCGAGAATTGCAGGGTGGCAGACACCACCTTCTTGGACAGGGGCTTGAACTTCAGCTTTACGTCTGTCTGGGTGGGCATGGGACTGGCATACTGCTTCATGTTGATGTTGCTGGTGGCCAGGGCCTTGCGCCGACCTGATGGCGACTCCTGAAAGAGGGAAGGAAGGAGGTGGGCGAGAGGAGTCAGGGCAGGGCATCTTGTCACCCATGTCACAGGCTCGTGCATTACACTGCATTAACATTTTTACTTCACCTGAAGCAGGAATAACCAGAATAAAGCCATCTTGTTTGAGGCATATTATGAAAAGATCTAGGGCAAAATGCCTGGAAAAGCTGAAGGTAGAAACAGGATGACCAGAAACAAGATGGATGGTGTCAAACATCACAACAACAACAAAAATACCTTTGGAAAGCCCGAAGACCCAGGCAGAAAGCAGGACATCTTGGTGAAAGCTACCTATCTGTATGATCACCAAGATAATCTAATAATTCAATAAGACACTTAAAAAAAAAAATAAGACCAAGTTACAGATTTCAAAACAACCAAAGAGGATGTAGCGGATGTCCTTTGCCCTCTGCTTACTGGAGCATCTTAGCCATATACCAGGAGGCACTGGATTCCGAGATGGACCACATGGAGAGATGTCCTTCACATGCACTCAGCACGGTCCATCGGGGCCAAGGCAAAACAATCCACCTCCGTGACATGCTGGTATCTGAGAGCGTCAGGCATGGAGAGTCCTCTTCAGGCAGGCCTTCACCAGCCCCATCAACCATTGCAAGTAAAGATTAACATAAGGAAATGTAAGAGATTCAAAACGAGAGTCCTTGACTTTCTGTTGACATTTGTGTGCTGCTGAATCATTTGGAAACGAAGCGCCCCACCCACAAAGAGTACGTCGTTCAGACACCTGCTTCTCAGAGAGATTACACAGTGGTATAATACCCCACCAAATACCTTCTGTGGGTAAATACTTTAAGAATTTGGTGCATTTTAAAATTCATTCATAAAGAGTTCAGGCCCTCTCTCAAAAAATAGCCAGAAACATGTAAATTCCTCCAGAACAAAGTTGAACACGTTTGTCTACCGCAAACAGCAGTGCTCAAGACTAATAGCCAAGGCTTGGGCAATATGCAAATGAGTATGGGCGAGTGAGACATTTATGATTTATTACAGGATACGACATTCAATAACATGTTACTGTATCTGCAGAAATGAAAATTGCACTGAAGGGGAGTTTGAGGACATGCAGGATAGCAGGATGCTGCCCCCTACAGGTGACTATAGAGTACAGCATTCTTAAAATTAAACTTCGGAAACCTTGAATGATTCACAGCAAAGCCTTTGCAGGGGACCAGGATCAGAGAAGGACAGTGTTTGACTGTACCCCACACCAGGGCAAACAGCCATTTGTCATTGATGGATGGATGGATGGATGGATGGATGGACAGACTACCGAATGGGACTGAAAATGTCACAGGTTGATCTGATTTGATCTCAAGTTCAGAGACATCATGCCATACATCTTCAACTGGAGACCTTCTTACTCAGATGTATCAGCAAAAACAGCCATTAAAATGTATGGCTTTTTTCAGCTTATCCTGATTGTGTAGCCTCCACATCAATCTTGGAACATGCATTATATTGATTATTGTTTTTACACCAAGCATCTGACAAGGATTCTTGAGATTCTGAATCAATCAGTTCTCTGGTTTCTTGGAGGGGGGTGTGTTCCTGGAAAGGGCAATGTGCAGATTTCTGCCCCTTCTTGAAAATAAAACACTAATAAATAGCCAGAAGGCCAGAAAGGTGTTCAGTGCAGTTATCCAGAAATTTCCAAATAATACACACACCTAGCATGAAAGTGCCACCAGATTAGCGGCAAATTCATCCTGTTGACGCAGCGCGCGTTTCTTCCCTAGTCTGCCTAGACAGGCTATCCTTATGCCGGCAATCCTAAATGACATTCTCAGATCTCTCTCAAAGGGCTATAGGGATGGAATTTAGCTACGGCTCCCAATAGTGAAACCATTAAACACTGAAATGCTGACAAGGCATTCTGGAACGAGGCAGCAGTAAGGTCCAAAGTACAACTGCTCGGAAAAACACAAACACGGCTTTAACTGCCTGACAAGTGAGAGGTAGACCATTCCATCAATCTTAAGCAGCCCTGTCTGCCACTAGGGCAGAAAGATGGAGAGCAACACCCTAGCAAACATTTTTGTGTCGGTTGGTGACAGCACCCAACTGAACCATGACTGCAATTATCTAACAGCTATGTTAATGTCTCTGTCCTCCAAAAAACCCAGTGATTGCAGCCATTCCATATCTACATAAGATGGACCACCTTTGGTCTTTTTTGAAGACTTCTTTGCACTTTTGAGAGGTGGGGGCAAACTGCAGAAATCAAGACCTGTTATCCAACCAATATTTCATATCCCATTTTGGGCAATCTTAACACCATTCAATTTAGTTGCATAGCTTTAAGATGACAGGTTATAATTCTCATGAGTTGCTCATATAAACTGACGTTGGTTACTGTACAATAATTCTGTACAAGGTCAGCTTTCACAACCGAAAAACTGATTCCTGGCAAAGATAACTGTATGACTAAAATGCAGATCACCGTAACATATCAAGTTGTGTGCAATACTTTTAAAATGCAGTTGGATTACGAGGAAAGAGATTATCCTTGAAACATCACATTGAATCAGACACTAATTAAAGGAATGCCAACAGTGCTTGCTAAAAGTGATGCTTTTCTTGGACAAGTTTCTCTACTTCTTAGAACCTTCATGCATGTGAACACATTAACTTCAACACCTTGGTAGACCTTAACCAACTTCAAGCATTTCAGCTGTCAATGTGCCATTGTACATCACCATTTTGACAGGGAAAAATGAAAACCAAACCCCAACATTTACTCTTACCTTTCCGAAAATCTGACAACTGGACACTTGTCCTGTGGACCTTGCGATCGCTTCAACAGACAAAACATCTAAAATCTTTACGGCATTGTTGCCTGTCATGCAAGGGAGGTCAAGGGGGAATTCTCTCTGTCAGACAGCCCGCATGTACAGCTTATGAATAAACACAGGGATCTGATGGATAATAAAAAGGGACAAAGTGTCTATCTCCTTTCTCTGGGCGCCTCAAACCAGGTTGAGCGACTGAAAATGAATACCTAACTGATGTAGATAAGAGGTTGTAGGGATTGAAACTCAGATGGGAGTTCAAAACATTAATTCGCAGATGTCCTAGAAACCTGCACTGGTCAGGATCTTTTAAAAAGCAGAACATCTAACCTCATTCTACATCAAAGTATCTGCTATGAATCATCCTCCAAGAAGCTGGCTCCTTCTTGGCCAATTCAATGTTTGTGTTGGCAAATTTGTAGCAACGACTCTGTGAAAGCAGGTCAGACTCAAATGATTGAATTCACTTGGCCAAACTCTCATTCCCGCATATTTTTTCAGGCGGGTATCATTACTCTTACAGTCGGTGGTGTCCAATTACAGCATAAAACCCAATACCAACAATACTTGGGAAAAACACAGGGATGGTTTGTAGGAGGAAAATGAAATAGGTTTGAGGCTTGAAACGGAACAAGGAGCAAGAATTGTAGAGTCAGCTAAAAGAGCCCAGTAATGGGCAACCCAAGCTTCCTTCTGCATAATGACTGATCCCTGCTTCAATAGGTACCTCATTGCCAGTGTCTTGAAAACATACCTCAATTGACCTAGTTCGTTCCTGATGGCAGTCACAAACAGGGATTAGATACAGAAAGCACACTTCTTTGGGAATATTTGTTTGGGGTCAATCCTCAATCACCGTGCAAAACCCTGAATATTTATGCTAGGGTTTGTGTTTTCCTGTGATCACACAGAGGTCTGTGGTGGACAAAAAGATGGACAGAGAGACAGATAAAGGTCCAATAAGGGACACAAATCTAATAGGAGGTAACTAAGGTAGAACAGAGGAATACTAAGCTATCCTGCCTTCAGGGAAGTAGCAACGCTAACAGATAACTGTAATCAAACTGGTAACCGGAGAGCTTAGAAGCACCCTCATTCCAGTCCCATTCCACCTGTCATGCAGCATTGCAGATTCCAATTATCTTCCATTTAGAGAACAGCAATAATTACCTCAATTTTTCACAGCACGCACAGAAGTACAAAATTACAGGAAAATGGCAAATATTTGTAATCAATAAGCGAGATACACAAATAAAGGGAAACACTCAAAACATCATAACATCATTCATTTCCCAAAATAGGCAACAATAAAATTATTCCCAGTTTTTGCAATGGGGAACAATTGTTTTGATATGGTGCCCATCGGCAGCTTTGATCATCTCAAACATGCAGAAAAAGACAATATTATTGGGGGATTCTCATTCCCCTGCGGGCCACATCCTACTGAGAGGCCGGCTTGTGATCAGACAGGCAAAGGCGGGAATACAGAAGACATGGAGTAGGAAAGACTTAACGGATTTGGAAAATGTCCACGAGTGGCTACAGGTCACCAACGGACACAAAGCTCATATTGACAGCATTCAGACAAAGCATGCGGGTGGGGGGGGGGGGGGACACACAACTCAGTGACTTCGAGCTCTAAAGCAGATTAGCAAGTATTACAATAATCTGCTACGTCTACGTGGCCAGTATTTATACACCAGACGCTGAAGGAAACCAAAGAGAGCCGGAGAAGAGGCCGCGGCTAGCTTCTCTGTATCTGGGCTCCTTCCCATCGGACTGCTGCCGCTGCCATGACACACCGTATTCGCAGAGTTAGTAGGAGGGGCCCGGCAAGTGTTAGCAATATCCAAGGCTTTTGGCCACAATGCAGACAGACCCCAGACGTGCCTGTAGCTCTCTGTGCGTTTTTGTTCCCAACAATACCACTTCTTACGCTTTTGAAAATGTCAGGAAAAGAGCGAGGGGTGGAAAAAAAAATGGAAGAGGGAGAAAGAATTGGCTAGGCTCCCTGCTTTGGCTAATGTGTAAAGCCTGAGCAAAGTCAGGACAGAACAGCCCCAGCGGTGCGAGGCCCAGTCTGCAATTCATACATACAAAGGGGGCAGCACACAATACCGCTAAATATAGCCATTAAGCATGTGACCCCAAAATTTCTAACCTTTAGATAACACATTTGAATGAGGCAGGGGGGAGGGAGGGACAGCTACATGCAACTTTGAGATACTATTAAATCATATTTTGTCAACCCCTCCCCCTTTCTGATTATGCAATTTCCCACCTTATATTTTGGCAACAGCACAAATAACAGGGGGGTGGGGAGGGGGGGGTGGAGGGGAAGGTAGTTTGACACTGTGCCATTTCAATGACAAAATACAATCCGCCGCTCAAATAATTCTACAGAGGGATTAACATTTCTGAGGTTGAGCCAGAGATTAGACGCGCGGATCCTGAATTTCATCATCTTCCCGCGACACAATGGCTCATTCTTCCTCCCCGCCCCCCCCCCCCATCTGCTCTCTGATGAAGGGTCAGGCAGGCTTACCGCTCAGGCTGCCTTCATTTCATTTCCACATTAACCAGATACCATGTTGACCGACCCCACCACCCCCCCCATGCACTTGAAGAATGCATTGCGTTCCAGGGCTACATCACTTACACTAGCTGGCTAGTCCCATGCTGCCCCCTAGTGGCACTGACACAGCACTGTATTGTGCTTCAAACGAAATTAGAGGGACAGCTATTGTGTCCTGGCAGAAACTAGGTCTGTGCAGCACGCCCTACATCTAGGATACCGCGCACCAGCCTATAAACGAGCTCACTGACACACAGCGCATTTTGTTTCATTTGTTAATGCCTCTGATTTCGTCTTTGTGTACTTGTGTACTTCATACTGCAGCAAAGTCCATTATACAAAACAAAGGTCCGATCTTGACACAGCAGATTTATACTGATGCTCTAAAAAAAGCCTGGAAACACAACTGGTGAGAATTCAATGTTCTAAGTGTAAATAAACACTCCTTACTTGCAGACACAGCAAATAACTCTGGTGCAAGAGACGAGGAGAACAGTCCTGTTTAATCAGTCTTTTTGCTGCACGTACAACAGACAGGCAAGATTGTGCAGAATTCACAAGCAAGTGACACAGCTGCATACGGAGCCTGTGCTCTCTGTGAAAGTCGGAAATTAATTATGAATGCAAGTGCCATCTAGGTAATGAAAGCTAAGTATTAGGGCTGGGTGATGCGCACTATTAATACTGAAATTATATGCTATGCACATGTAATCGGCACACTGCGAGGACGGCAACAGTCAGCTGGATTGAGGTCAGGCTTTTCAGACCTTTTGCATGAGCATGAGTGGAGAAGAGAACCACAAACAAGAACCGGTCACTAAAAGACATTCTCATTTCATTGTATGGAAGTATTATGGGGTTTCATAGAAAAAAGCAAGTGATCGGCTTGCATCAGCACAGACAGTACTGGCAGATAGAACTTATCTGGCTATAGATTTGAGCAAAAATTGAAATTGAATATCACAATACTTATCACAAAAAAATTCATTGTGATTCTTCACATTTTTTCCAATATCGTGCAGCCCTACTGTGCACACATTGTTATAGAAAGCAAGGGGCAGGCTATGTGTATAACTCTGTGAGTGTGCCATGCAACAAACAGACTGGCATCTCATCCAGGGTGTCCCCTGCCTGCTGGCCAGTGTTTTCTGGGACAGACTCCAGGCTCGCCACGACCCTGTCCTGGATTAATGGTTATGGAAGTCTGATGGATCAAAGTGGACAGTACAGTGAATCAGGGATAACACGATGACATTTTCCTGATACCACTTTCCCAATGACAGAGGCTTCAATGGCCATCTTGAGGCAGCCAGCACTGAGGTCACCAGTTTAAATGCCCTGGCTGGCAGAGTGATATCACCATGGAACCCTTAACCCTAATTGCCCCAGGGAAACTGGATGACCCTGCCATATACAGCCGTGGAAAAAAATTAAGAGACCACTCTATATCTTTAAACAAATCAAATCCTGGTTTAATCCTGGTTTTGCTGGCAGAAGGCAACAAAAAGCAGCAGGCTGCTTCCAGGTACAAAATTTCCAAGACAGCAGTACACAAGAACAAGGTGAAGCAGCAGACTCTGGCAATGACCAAAAACCAGCCAGGTTAAGGGTGGAAGCAACTTTCTAATGCCAGAGATGTCCGATAACTTATCCAACAGTTTCTCATGAATCGTAGGATGACATCCAGTGACCTTCAAAAAGAATGGGAAGCATTAAGGAGTGTGAAGTGCACTGCTAGGACAGTTCATAACAGGCTCCTACGATGAGTACTGAAGACCCATAATGTAAGGAAGAAGCCCTTCATTAATGAGAAGCAGGGAAGAGCCAGGCTACAATTTGCAAAAAATATATATATTATTCAGAGATGGACACTCATAAATTGAGAATTGAGTGAAACAAAAGTGGCTACTAAATAAATATGCATGATATAAAAAAAAAAAGCTAGGCAGACAATTCTAGTCAGTTAAGAGCGCTGAATGTAGTTCACATGTCCATGTCCTGATGTAGGGATGAGGTCACCCCCTCAGGCATGGAGCTCACAGGAAGGACACTTACCTTTGTGCCTTCCTAAACACGTAACCCAAAGTGAGATGCGGGCTGGGAAAATGTTTCGGAGCCAAGATACTTCTCAAAGAATGCCACCGTGCAGTGCCAAGTGCAATGTCTTTGAAGTCCGTATAACACTACCCCCCCCCCACTCCCCATTCCCTTTTGCCCAAATCCCTCGCTCCCTCTGAGGTCTGGGCATGGAGTGCCTCTCCACTCCTTTGCCGTGCAGACCGAGGATGTCAGAATGTGAAGGAGGCAGAGCTCGCCTTTGATCATGTTGTTATTAGTGAGGTATGTACGGGCTAAAGGAATTCCCCCGCCCCCTCCATCCCTGTGACCGCTGGGACTGAAGAGCCCTCTCACATCAATCACACCCTGCTGAAACGGAACTCATTCCTCCTCTCCTCTCTTCAAAAAAAGTTAATTCTTGTCATCCATAGACACTAATTAAATTAAAGATAAATTACGTTTACAGGCTGAGCATGAACATGAGTTTGTCTCCGCTCTGCCCCGCCCCCCTGCCAAAAAAAAAATTCCTCAGCGACATAAATCGCTGCAATTGAGAACGGTAGCACCCTGGGTGCCATTTACCAGGCATGACACTTAAAAGGAGAATTCTTGAAAAATGATAAATCATGCAGTTCTTAACATGAAAAGGGAGATCATTTGGGGAGAGTCACAGATGCTGAATATTAACCTTTGGATCAATAGATTATTAAGTCCAAATATTAAGTATCAAAATGCACAGAGGATTAGCTTACTGGCATTACTTCCTCCCTGCACCTTCCCTGTTACAGGTGAGCATGTGGCTTCCTCAGAGTTGCTCTCTGTATGATCAGGTTCACGTGGGGCTAATGAAGTTACACTGGCAGATGGGCCTTGAGGTGGGTGGAGGGGTTTGGTGGACCCTCGACCCCAGAGGGGGGGGGTTCCTGCTCCCTGTGGAGCCAGAGCAGGTGGACTGGTGGCCCTGGGTTGGACAAGGACCCAAGCCTTTTGTGTGTGTTCAAGCAGATGTCCGTTTACGGAGGCAGGAGCAGAAGTCAATGCAGAGAACCAAACGTTTTTTTTTTTTTGGGGGGGGGGGGGTGCTGCGAGGCTAGCCTGCCTGTCAGAGACCACATCAAGCGGTTTGAAAAGGTGCCGTTAAACAGTCTCTGTTCCACAGGTGAACACAGAAAGCCTCAAGCCTTTGAGCAAGTTGTGAAACTATTCACACTCCCAAACTACAACACAACCCTTTTTATCCACCACAGAAGAACGAAAGTCAGCTGATAAAAAGCAGATGGTGCAAATAACGACTCGATAGAAAATTCCAAGCCATTACAGACTAGGAATTAGAAGCAGCCAGCTCTAGGAGTGAGCTTCATGATGAGTCCACCAAACCCACTCGTGTGACCAGTAGACTTAGGATCAGAATCATGAACCATGTTAAAGCCAAAAAAAAAAAAAAAAAAAAAAAAAAAACACCAGGTCCAGCTCTCGGGACCTTCTAAAAACAACCACCTCACTCTTCTGGAAAATACCAGACTGCTCCAGTCCTCCTACTGAGCCTGCTTCTGTACATCAGCAAAGCACTGAGTGGACCACTTCTGCACCATTATGGTCCAGCAGAAATTTAGTTCTATTAAGAAAGAGTGGTTCAAATTTGTGAATGAAAACTCAAGTAAGTGGTGATCGATGACTGAGTCTCCCCCCAAAAACGTCACCATACAAATCCACTTCTGAGCTGCAGAAGTGGAACACAGGGAGCACATTAAAAGCAGGGATTAAACACTCCTTACATGAATGAATAGGGTGAGGGGGAATCAGAAGGAAACGGACACAGTCCAACTCCACACCGCCCACTGCGGAGGTCACAAGTTGACTCGGCTCAACTCCACACAGCAGGAGGACCAGCAATCTGACCGCCGGATCTGGGCACTCTTACAGTTGCTGAGCTTGAGTTGGTGTCCAAATGGAAACTTCCACTGTGCCCTTGAGCAAGGTAGTTACCTGTCCATTGGCTTTTCTGGAACATTCTACTGACTGTAGCACAGAACAGAACAGGTGCCAGGAAAGTTTTGTCTCATGTGAGAATCTTTCAGATTATCAGACCAGAAATGTGAAATTTCATTATACTTCCATTTCCAATTCACTAAAGAGAAAGTAGAAGTGAAAAAACCTAAAAGCCAATCAAGTGAGCTAAATAAAGCCAAATAGAGTTTGTGTGAAATCATTCGTTTTGCGAAAGACACCCATAGATTAGGACAGATGTTCTGACTAGAAATAAAGAAACATAAGGGCAAAATTGTGAATTACACCAAAATTCGTCAGGGAATGGTCGAGGTGTCCCACAAAATACAGTCAGTCAAACAGAAAGCGGGAGAAGAGAGGAGAGGAATTATGGTGCCATTCTAAACATTGTCCACTAGGAGGCAGCATCAGTTAATTTTTCACATTACATATTTAACAAGCCTGTCCAACTGCAAAGGAAACGTTTACTTACATTTTCAATGACGAATGTCCACTCCTTGTCCTCAAATTCCTCTGCGTGAGGGTCCTGAAACACAGAGCAATGTACAGTAACGTGAATAGAAAAGCACACTTAAGGATACTACCGGTAAAAAGGAACACACAGCCCAAACCTGTTATTGGGGAAATTCCTTTAGTTTAACATGTTGTGTGCAGTCACCATTAAAAAATTCCTAAACAATTCCTATTCCGGGAATAAAATATTTACAGAGATAAGTGTTATAACACAAGGAATAAAGGTATCAATTTTTCCATATTTACAGCTTCTCATTACCTACACAGAAATATTTGTGTGTGTACACTGCTTAGTAACAGCTTGTAGGGAGTACCCCACTGTCAATCTCCGTATCATCTGCTCAGCTGTATATTCGCAGACAAGAGACCAAATACGGGGGACTGTGTGCTGTTCAACGTGACATATGACAGTCTGGGCTGGAAGAGTCTAATGAGGCCTAGATTAGTTTCCACAAATCATCTCACCCCCACCATCCAGGGAAAAATGAGCTACTTGAGGCGGAATGTCTCTCCATGACACTGATACAAATTGGGAGGGGGGGCAGGGTAAATATCTATTCTACTCAGTGCAAATGGGAAAATAGTAAACTGATGCCAAATCGTTTTGGTGACAAAGCATAATAAATTATTATTTAGGCCTCGAGAACATGAGGGGATCTGTGTGTGACTCCAAAAAACAAAAAACAAAAGGAAAGCTGCATTTAGGGAAATGACTGCCTCTCATGTTGATCTGCTCCCCCCTCCCCCTGCTCTGCCTGGGGTCACCCAAACTGCACTTCAGCCTGTCAGCAGCGATCAAGGCCCATCTTCTCAAAAAGAGGTGAATCACACACTCAAGGCTCGTTCAACTATTCAACAAAAGGTCAGCATCTCACTCAAATATCAGTCATGTACTGGGCCAAACAGTATGAATCTGTATTAGCACAGGTCAGATATTCCCCCAGATTTCGGCGAAATTCGTACTCGCACCCCATTCAGCCCCTTAGGGAAGCACGCCACTGTTCACTCAAACTGAAGTCAATAACGTGCAGACAGGCAGATGGGTAGAGCAGAGCAAGGGAATACAAAGTATCTCATCCGCACGATCATCACAGCGTTCCAGCTTGTAACATTAAACCCCACTGACAGGTGCGTTGTAAAAGACCAGTAATACCCATTACCCCTGTCCATCTTGCCCACCCCCAGTTTGTCAGCAGTCAGCCTTCTCTCGAACTGCCTGAACTCCAGCACACTTCTGGCAAAGAGGATGATATCGCTGTGCCAGGTGGGGCAATACCATGCAAATTTCAGCAGCTAGTGCTGTCTTACTGCACCCTTAGACGTGACAAGCAAATGAAAAACCCTTACTGAGTGCTTATCGATTAGCCTCCAGAACAAAAGGGCCACACCCTCTCTAAGGGAAAAACAAATGGCAAACTAAAGATATTTTTCATCTTAACAACCACCTATTTTAGTCAGTCAATGGATATGCTGGAGGCTGCAGTGTTGCACCAAGGAAACACAACAGATTTGGATCGCCGATGGTCCATGTTAACATCAGCAGCACTCTTGTCCACTAAGACTCAACACTCCGATGGAAGTGAAGGATCTAACAGCACATGTATGAAGAACATCCCATGCTCCATGGCAGTAGCAGGCAGGGCAAGCGTACCTTGAAGAGCGTGACAGTGATCTCAACGTTCTCAGGAACGGGCCATATGACCACACCTCGATACGGGTTCTTTATTCCAGGCTGCCAGCTATGGGACTGGGGGGAGAACAGAAGTATCCAGTTAAGAGAATTTACAACACAGGCAACTGAGCACCAACAGTTGGGGTGCTGTTCAATGGCAGGTAAACGGTAGCTCTCATCTAATCCCATTTGGAGCCTCCAGCTACCACACTCAGTACATTTACATTATCATGTTAAATTATTGCTAGTCCAACTAAAACCGGGCTTTTAAAATACATGTAAACATGTTAATTCGACTGAAATCGTACTAATATATGCATGTATATGTTCAACTGGACCCAAACTGGCCTCGGCACTCTGTGCATACTACACAGTCCCCGCCTTGGGTTTTGACCTGGAAGTAACAGAAGAAGCTGGTACACAGAAGAAGCCAAAGGGCGCTTTTCCAACGCAGCAGATACCATACTTTCGGTACTACCTAAGTAAATACCACAAGTACGGTACTTCAAGGGGTTGGTTTTCCACTGGCGTAAAGACTGGTACTGGCGCTGAATGACATCACAACGTGAGGTGGGGTATTTTGAATTAGAAAAATGGCTGCAATATAGGGCTGGACGATACGTGATGTTGGTATCACTATCGCACATTATGTACATGCAATTCTCACATCGCTAGTCAGCTAGATTTAGATCAGGCTTTTAATTACCTTCAACTCTGTATGGACATGATAGTGCAGAGAGTTTTGCGAAAACATTTTTACTCTGTCACAGGGAAAACACATAGCTAGCTTTGCAATTTTAATGATTATTCCTTTTACAGGATATCCAATACATGTTTAAAAATCAGTTTAAAGTTTTTCCTGAAGTCTGTCAGAAGAAAAGAACACGACCTAACGGCTTCTCTAAGCTAGCACAGCCCTTCTGGGCACAACCTTTTTGCCTACACAACCTGCAACTCTGATTATGTGCAGGTCACCCTTGACTGAGATCCTTATATGGGTGATGCTCTGCATTTCCAAGTCACAGCTAATTCAATATTAATATTCTGATAATTCTACGTAATTTCATTGTGTCGTTTTTTATTCTTGCCAACCAGTAAAGGTTGGGTTTTTCCTGACTACGGCTGTGGGTTTTGGTTTCTGTTCGATCACTGTCTGGGGAAGATTTTCTGACGACTTTAATATGATGGTCTCTATCATAAGTAACACCTATTTTATTTCTCCATCACAACAGACACGACCGTCACAGCAGCATGACGTTCTGTTAGATCGATCTGCCAGCTGTAACTGTCGGAAGCCGATTCTTAAGGAATGGCCTTGAAGATGTAACTACTTACTCAAGCCAGCCTTTTTTTAATGGATAAAAAAAATAAAATGTACTTATATACCGAAACGGAGACAAAAGCCAGGTAAACCTGAACTTAACCCTCCCCCGCTTCCCCAACAAACAAACAAACAGCGAAATGCACATACCTTGGAGGATTTCCGTCGACTCCTGCGTGTCCACACCACCACCAGCTTGTCTGGTTGCCTGACAGGAGAAATAAGAGGTCAGTGGAAGCACTGACAGCACTTTGCTTCCTTCTGAGACAGTTAGCTTTGGGTCAGATCGGGCTGTTATGCCGCACGCTTGCATCGCATGGCCATAAATGGCTCATCAAGAGCGACGCAAACCCACAGTCACGGAGAACTTGAAACCGTGACCTGTCAGCAGCTCGAGTATCAAATATCCCATTCAACCACTGTCTCCTCCCGACTCTCGGCGCTTACCACACCCTACTAACTAGTTCCTCGGCGCCCGTGTGGCCAAAAGGCCCCTGGGATGGCGGGATGACTTCCTAATACAGATTAGCAGCATTGAACAGCTTGGGGGGGTTGCCAGTGCTACCACACCAGTAACACCATGCATGGCTGCATAACATGGACCTTCCACCCCGGGACCACCGTAGAGAATTCTCAGATCATCGTCAATCCTCTGCAGCAGGTTCTCCTACTTCACACTCAAAGCTACCATGACAACAGTCTGAGATTCTCCACCTTTAATGCAGTTAATAGTTTGCCTCTGGGAGTTGTTAGCATAACCAGCAGGGAAGGCGATCACCTGCCATCACACAGGATCATTGAACGTTCTAAGTCTTTGGGTGCATGTGTGACTGTATGAGAAACAAAAACACAGCTAGAAGAGGAGGCTGACTACCCAGCCACCGGAACATGGGCCAAAACACGGCCTACTTTCCATGTAACCAGGATGAGATTCTGGAATAGTTTAAGCAGAACTCCGTAACCCCTCTTCAAGGAGGCCGCCACAAGGTTGCCTGTCAAACGCTCTACATACCAGCGTTCGCCTGCAGGTGTTACCCCGCTGCACTCTGAACCCACCCCTGTCCAATCATCAGTCTGCATGGTGAAACTCCTGGCTCTCAGAACATTCTGTCAATAAGGGCTGTGGATCAAACTAGGGAGCAGAGCCATGACATCAGCCAGCTGTCTGCAGCTGTACAGTGGGCATGTGTTTCTGGTAGGTAATTTGATTAGCAGCCACACAAACAACTCCAAGGGGACATTTTGGGCACCTGCAGGAATGTGAGATTGGCTCTGCCCGACCAAATCTGTGACGGCCCTCCTGGCAGGGTTTGAGAAGCACATTCGGCAGCAGGCATGGGGGCTCTGCAGTCAGAGTCAATACCTGAAACAAAGCCCAAGGTGGAGCTGCAAAGATATAATCACATGCTGGTTGACAGGACTACTACAGAACACTGACACCCCTCCCCATCCACAGACACACAGAACAAGCACCATAACATTATAAATCACAAAAAATTAAATGTCTAATATACGATACTACGATTCATATTACGAATACGAATATGTTCGATGTGTGTGGAGTTTGCATGTTCTCCCCGTGTCGTCGTGGGGTTTCCTTCGGGTACTCCGGTTTCCCCCCACAGTCCAAAAACATGCTGAGGCTGATTGGAGTTGCCAAATTGCCCATAGGTATGCATGTGTGCGTGAATGGTGTGTGAGTGTGCCCGGCGATGGGTTGGCGCCCCATCCTGAGTTGTTCCCTGCCTTGCGCCCGCAGTCTCCGGGATAGGCTCCGGACTCCCCGGGACCCCAAACGGGATAAGCAGTTACAGAAGATGGATGGATGGATATACTGCAAGTTTAAAATGGTCACACATTATTTTATGTAATGTGTGACCAGTAAAGTCTGCAATAGCCTTCACAAGCAACTGTGATTGGATATGGGTGACTGGGAGCTAAGGACTGTCCCTCCAGGTTTCTGAACGTCTGTTCCCTAGCAAGCCCCTCTCCTCCAGCCTCGGAGGCCTTTCCCAACAGCAGGAGAATTACTATGTGAAAAATTCAAAACATGCCCTTCAACAGTTTTCTTTTGAGCCCTGCAGTACATCAAGAGCAAGGAGATGCCTTTGGGAAAAGACAGCCCCCTCTTTGACCACCACCAGCCCCTTCGCTCTCCAGTTCTCTCTCCCCTCCCCCTACCCCTACTGTTTATTTTGCCCTATACATTCCTGGGCCCCAGGACCTCGGTGTAAACACTGTCTTCTGCACCATGTTCGCTGGCAACTGATGTTTAAGATCGCGCTTTTTGAGACCCCCCACCCCCTGAAAAACAAAAGGGCTGTTGCTGCCAGCTGTCAGACAGCCTGATCAGAGGGGGGAAAATTTAATCAGATATCCAAAGAGTAGTTTCTTCAGATTGCAGTGACTGGGTCCCATTTTGCAGGATAATCTTGGGGTTAATCTGGGGTTGGGGAGGGTGTGTGGGGAAACAAAATATGTACAAATTTCATATGGATAGTTCAAGATGGCATCTGGAAGAAAGACATGCCTGGATGTTTTCTGATTCCCCTAACAAATAATCAGTGATGCTTTCTGGAGACATCTCTTTCCAGAAACCCTTAACCCTTAACCCAGCACAGAACAGACCTAAGAATTTTTCTTCAAAAAAAATTAAATAAAATGGCGGATGGGCATGGTTCTTTCCTACATCAGTCAGTTGCAGGGTTCATGCAGAGCCATCCCAGAGAAAGCAGTCTGCGGTCTCAGCTACCTCTCTGGCTGCTGTCCCGGAGAGACCTGCCCAATCGACGTAGGGCGGGCAAGGCAGCAATCATCAAACATGAGCCAAGATCCACCACCCTGGCAGAACGCCTTCTGAAAGGGCAGCGGCCCAGGAGGCCGTGCACCGTAAGACTGGCCAAAACGCCAGCCAACCGGTCACCTCCATCAAGTGCCCGATTCATGGATCACCTGACTGCCAGCAAGGATCTACCGACCTACCCATAAGCAAAAAGAGCAAGGAGAAAGAGAATGAATAAACAAACAAACAAACAAATAAATAGGAAATCAACCATCATCCAGGCATAAATGGCAAGTATGCAGCAATCAATTTCTATTGGCTGACAGCCGTCCTCCCTGTCCCCATTCAGCTGCCATGATCTTGAACAGGCTGCTGTTTTGGGACAGACTTCGCCAAGCATCGAGCTTTCAGATTCAAGTTTTCCACAAGTAGACACTAGTCTATTTTTCTCCTAAGTTTCCTGCAGCATAAACAAAATACACAGAAAGTCAGTAAAGCATAAAAGACCGCTGGACAATCCCCTGCCAGGAAAATACAGGAACCAGTGAAATGCAGGAAAGACCAAGAATAGCAACTTCAATGCCTGTCAATGAATCTACAAACACCCAACCACCTCCCCCAAGTAAAAAAAAAACATAATAATTAATTAAGGTATAACTAAGGCAACAAGAGGTAATCGCAAAAATGTAGATCAAGTAACAGCGGGTTACAGGCAGAAGGAGATGCTATCTGCAGGATCTGAGTCACAGGTGGGCAACCCAGCAACACAAGGGCAGGACATGACGTTGACATGCAGCAGTTGCTTGAAGACGTCCGAAGACGCCAAGCGATCAACATAACTACAATTCAGAAGGGTCCCGCTTGGCCTATGCCAGCAACGAGAATCGACCTCCACCGGCAAGCCACAGGAACTGGAGCCGTGCCATTCTCTCAGGCCAGACACGGCTGCCAGAGAGGGAGAGGAAATGGAAAGACAAAGGCAAACAAGGGAGGTAGGGTGGGGCCCGGGAAAGCGAGAAAGCGGCCTGCACCATCATGAAACCAAAAAATAAATTAAAATAAAATCGGAAAGGACACTTCCTTTTCAACTACCCACAGTGCTGCGTTTGTCGTAACAGGGAGGTAAGGTAAAAAGACGAGCAGCCAGAAATGGCCAGCTACAATGGGGGGGTTCTGCCCAGTTCATCACCAGAAACACACTGTTAACAGGGACATAGTGTGGAATAAAAACTCCCTTATAGTGGTAAGAAAGTCAATGGGAAAACAGCCTCACCCACAAGATGGTCACAGTCAACGTCAACACCTTATCTGGTTTGGAGGCATCTGTCCTTTGAAACAAAAACACCAGCTCATGTCACAGATCAGGTGAGCTTGGTGATAGAGCATACCAACAAATGCCCGCTAGCAGGCGCAATAGCATCATGCACTATTAAAATAGTAACGATAGCAATGTCATGTGCCCGCTCCGAATGCAGACTCACAATATCACAAACTCTGCTTAGATGCCGTAGGTCTGGGTAGATCAAGTGGAACAATAGTGTACTGCTGACACGGTCAGTCGGGTTAAAGTGCCAAGGCAGCCACCATGTTGCAAGGCTGACCTCTGCCACATACTGCGATTTAGAGCTGAATCTGAGTTGTTTTCACCAGGCAGCTCATTCAGATTTTCAACAAAGCAATTTAACTGAAAGAAATTCAATTCAATAATGACAAAACTGGATTTATCACAGTAATTTGTGTTAGATGAGTGTTTTGTTTAGCCAGTCTAATTTATCATTAGAGGATTTTATCAGGTTATGCAGCTAAACAATTAAGTGGTAAAATCCCAGCTGAGCACCTCAGTCAGTTTCTGCCATGAGGAAACACTTCAGCAGGTGGAAAAATCATTTGTGTTACAGTTATAATATTTCTGTAAGCAGGGTGAGCAGTGCCTATGTCAGACTCCTTTTCGTGGAAAAGACTCGCCATTGATAAATGTGGCATCACTAATTTGTATGAAAAGGTCCTAAATATATTTTTCCATCCATCCATCCATCCATCCATCCATCCACTTATCCACCACAGCAGTGTTTCCCAACCCGGCCCTTGGGGAACCCCAGGCAGTACACGTTTTTTGGTCCCTCCCAGACATTCCACATTTTTGCAAAAATGTGGACTGTCTGGGGATCCCCGAGGACCAGATTAACAAACACTGCACTGCAGGTTCCTGGTGGGGTGAAGCCAAAACCAATCATAGGCAGCAAAGTTACACAATGGACAGGATAAATATATTTATGCTTAAAAAAATAAAAATAATCCAAATCATTCACCTCAAATTTATTCATAGCAAACAAATTTTGGATCAAGTGGACCACATATTTACAAGTAATCAGATTTCACTGCTTTCCTTATGGATTTTCAGTTGGTAAAATCTAGGTCCAGATTTTACCTACTTCTTAAATACAAAATTAACTAAATCGTTCATCACTGATCTATGAGACAACATCACCCATCAGTAGAACCCCAGCTGAGCTGAGAGGACTAGTTTTAAAATACCATGCTGAACTCTCGGCTGTTAGTGAAGGAAGGCCATAACCAGCTACCACAAGACATTTAGCACATGGATCAGGGGCCTTCAGGACAGATGTACCCATGGATACTCAAATGAAAATGCTGGCTCATTTTCTTAGGTTTTACTGTTAATTTTTAAAGCTCACGAGTCACTGTGGGAGTTGTACAAAGTAACGCTCAGGCAAAACAAAAGACGTTCAAAAGGCAATTACAACCAGTGGTGAGTCAATTATCACAAATGCATATTTCTAATCAATTAACCGTTATAATATGTGACTCTTAAGCCATGAACAGGATCGTTCCAGCATCAACACGCTTGAAGATCCTGTCACACACTACTAACCTTCCTGAGGAAGAGCCTCCCCAGATGATCCCATCTGCCGACAATGCATCTGCAGGAAGACAGATGGGGTCGGGGGGACAAACAACCAACATTAACCCTGCTTTGGCTACCCTAGCAGCCAGAGAAATGCACCACGCCCTTTGACTGTTTATAAATGCAGGGCAAACAGCAACCCAAGGCAGGACACTAATTTGCACCCCCCCCCCCCACCCAAACTCCCTTCTCATATTGGCCTGGTCAACTAACCACAATGACCCAAGCAAACAATTCCCATCCAGTTTCTTTTGTCAAGGCACTGGAAATGCATCCAATAAAAATGTGTGTCAGACTAACAAGCCAATCACAACATAAAATGATGCAGAGCAACCAATAACTTCTCTCTTTCTTAATGACCATTTTTCTTGAATTTATAATGATGAAAAACATTTCTTAAGACTCTAAAAGGGCACAAAGCAGGGGTGGGGTTTCGAATCTGAGGCTTTTAAAAAACCGTCATGCTCAGGCAGCGGCTGTGGATCTCTTCAGTAAACACACCACTGCATAAATGGGCCTACTGTTCTCATGCAGTCGCTCATCATCCCTCAGTGAACTTTGCATGTTATGGAACTCACGCCAGCAGTCACCTCATGACAAAGTGATCGCGATCATCCACCGTCATTCCCAAATTGCTGCGGAGCCTCACCACGATGGCCAAGTGCTCCCACTTCAGAGGCTCTAGAAGGAAAGTCTAGTGATTCCATATCACTTCAAACTTAGTCTTATCTGTATAGGACTGCAGGAAGGTTTTATTAATGCCAAAAAAAGCCACGCCGATAAAATCTGCCTAAGGAGTTCAGCAGTGTTGCCTTTGTTTCTTTCCATGGCTCTTGAGGGACACCAACTGGCATCCATGGCCCTATACAGAGGGCAACAAACTTGCATAGCTGCAAGTCAGAAGGCGCTTGCGGGCAAGCTGAGCCGCTTGACTCAAAGCCGAACGGTTGCCCAGGCCTCTGGGGTACAGGAACCACCTGCTGTGCAGGCAGGCTCAACAACACTTTAAGTGGCAGATAACTCCATAAGAAAAGCAACAAGCTCCAGCCAAGCTGAAGAGCTCCCCACAACCCTCAGGACAAACTCCTGAAGCCATATTGTTCAACATATGTGCAAGTACCCCAGACAGTAAAGCAACAAAAAGTACAACCATATTCAGGCAGAAGATTAGAGATGCTGTGGAGACAGCAAAAGCGAAAAGGCAGTCTCAGGAGGAGGCAGAAACTGCAGCTGGACACAGCAGCACGGCAGAGATAACACCCCAACACATGGCATCCATTTAGCAGAGCACGCCGACCCAGCCTCTGCGTAGTGCATTTTTACTATGAGCACCAGAGGCGGGAGGAGAGGGAGCCAAATCCCAGAGTTTCCAGGAAGCTGGAAGCCAGGAAGCAGCCACGGCTGGTGTCCCACAGCTGGGGAGGTAGTCTTCACTGGGTGGGAAAAAGTCTTTAACCAGTTAGGATTTCTGAGGGACCTATAAGGAGGAGGATCTATGACAACAAGGTTGCATATATTAGCAAATGTGTCCCGTCAGTATATGCAATA
>JAAGVU020000061.1:7262938-7274140 GCA_011763525.2 Mormyrus iriodes
TTCATTTAATAAGTATGAGAGAGAGACTGTGTGTGTGTGTGTGTGTGTGCGCGTGCGTGCGTGCGTGCGTGCGTGCGGTGGGGGGATTGGATATGTTATAGAAGCTTCGCCAGCAACATAAAACCTCACCCCCAACCAAAGCAGGGTAGGAGGACAGACAAGACTGAAGAAGTTCTTATTTGAATGGAGGACGAGCAAAGGAGGGGGCAGCTGGCACCAGTACACCCACTAAAAACATGGCGTCTTACCCAACACGCAGCCAAGCAAGCATAAGCAATTATGACATTTAGCCCAATGGAAGGGAGTCTTGAGCTATTAACAGTCTTGGCCCATAAATCTCCAAAATCCTTTTGCTATTACCATGACTGGGTTTTATGGCCTGGCAGCAGCCTCATGTGATGCTGAGGCACAGGGGCGCTTCCCCTCAGAATACCTCACATTCTTACTCTCTGCAAAGCAGTAAATCAGGGCCATCCTACTGAGCGCATGTGTACGAGTGCGGGCAGGCTCGCGGTGTGACCTTGAGAAGGCCGCCGGCGAGATCTTCAAACAGCAGTCAGACACCTGCACAAAGCACAATCCGAGGGGGCTGGGGGAAGGGTGGGGGGAGATGAGCATCCATGCTTCCTGTAAGGAATGATGCATCCAGTTAAATATGCTATTCCTTTGGGGCAGGTTGGGGGGGGGGGGGGGTCCTGCTACAACAGCAGACAGGATGCATAATTATCATAAGACGAGGCTAGTATAGGAGAGGGAGAGGGAGAGAGAGAGGACAAGTAAGGGGGAGAGAAAGTGAGACAGATAAACTGATGCAAGTTCCCCTATGCTGACTCAACATCCCTGAACGCAAGAATTCTTGCCTCCCCAACCCAACTGAACTGCAGAATGCAAATAGTTGGTGAATTTCACACCCACGGTCAAAACACAGGCCAGTAACACTAGCAGGGAAACCACACGGCGCAAAGTAACCGCAGGCAAACACGGATTTTGAGCAGAGCGGAGCAGAGTGTTGACAGCACCTCTCAAAGCAAACAAGCGCACATGGAATCAGTGGCCTTGTTGGGACGAGAGCATCAAGGCCCCTCTCCCTGCCTGGGATTGAGAGCACAAAGCACTCAGCAAGGTGCTTAAGACTAGCGTGGCCACTGCCGGTTACGTCATTTGTGAATAGCCACCCAGTAAGAAGTGTTTGTTGGATGGGTGGCAAGCAAAAACAGAGAACTAAAGCCAGACAAAGCATTTTTTTTTTTGGTTTGTCGGCAGAGCCCTCACCCCCAAAACAAAATAACCATCTGCAAGCGAGTATCCAGGTCAGACAAGGACCGCTCTCCTGTTATCAGCCAACTGAGATAAGCACCCTCAAGTGGTATGAGGACTTACCATTGTATCATTACCTCGCTGCTTATCAGTGGGATGCCCTTTGAAACGGTCAGATGACAAAAACTCACAAGTCTGAATTTCGCAACAGGAGTCGCCATGAGGCAGCATCCACCACATCAGGTGCAAACCAGTTCATGGCTAGGCTGATGAATCGGGTCACTGTTAACAATTGCTTGCCATTGGGATCAAACACCTTCTTCAAAGGTTACTCTGTACAATCCTACTCCTCATCCCTCTATTTGACCAATATGAATGTCATATTTTGTTACTGAGAAATAAAATGAACAGTTATTGTGTTGTTGCTTGTTGTGCAGATGAAACTGCATTAGGTTCTCACAAATTTCAAGTAAACATTTACTCACCCCTATGTTACTTGGGAAATTCTGGCATACATTTCTTAGGTAAATATTAAGATAAAGAAATTTCAGACATAAAACTAACGCCAAACCCATATGACAGGTGGTGACAACAGGCTGAAAATAGTCACATTTAAGCACTTGGCTAATCCTTACCTTTGCGCATGTTCTATAACAATCCGGAGCAGGTGCATATCCAGGTCAGGGGGTGAAAGTACTTAAAAAAACATGACGCAGCACTTCAGCTTATGGGGCACACTATGCACACTTCATATAAATGCACGTGATGGTGTTGACAAACAAAGAGCTTCATTTTTGGCAAGAATTTTCACTAGATCAGAGGCGGCTCAGCAACATGTCGGACAAATTCAACGCCAAGCAACACAAAGATGCTCATTGCTACATAACTGAGCCAACTGACCAGCCAAAGCATAGCAAGCTGTTTGCCCATTTTGACACTGATCAGTTAACACAAATGAGAACCTCATTAAACTGCATCACAGGAAATGAATAGTGTTACTCTTGAGACAAATAGGAATGCTTACCGGAGAGGACCAGTCAGACCTCAGTACCCTACAGCACTTTTTAAGCAGAGTGAGAAGAAAGAAAAAAAAAAAAAAAACACTCACAGGTCAAACCTCACTGCATTAAACTGCGTCATCCAGCACCCGGCGCAGAACATCCTGATCCACTCACACTTCAGAATACACCACTTTCTGATCACTTGCCATTTGTATGTGCTGCTGGGTAGCATTTTCACACTGTAAAGAATTTTTTGCTGCCGCTTCAGAACAAAATCTGACCAAGACTGCCCAGAATTATGACTGATCCAGAACATGACTAAAGGGGGTATGGCTGTGTACACAGCTAGTTAATCACTTATATTCTACAGTTATTACTGATTCAGTACCACTACAACAAACTAACCAAGATCACAACATAAAATTATTCCTGACACTTGTGACAGTGGAAGCACATTCTTCATGTTTGGTTTTTTTCCCCAGCAGAAAAACTCAATGCTGAGTTATGAAATATCCAAACAAACTAGCTGTGCTGAATTACCTCCCCTTGTTTGTAATGTGTCTTTTGTTCTTAATGCCAAAAGACATTTAAAAAAAATGGGGTTTGACAATGGGAATGAATCCATACTAGCCGGATCTCCAGCAAGTACAGAATTAAGAACAGCTGCTCAGCTCTGGCTGACAAGTACAGTAAACGGATGAGTGACCGGAGACGACCTTTCATCACACTGCAGCTGCCTGGATTCACGCATACACTTCCCAAGACAATACAGACACCATCTTCAGAGTACTGACCACACAGAATTCCTAATCTCCAGTGCACTATAAGAGGTGTGTGTGGCTGGTATCCTAGCAACAGTGCTGGAACCTCTCTCATGCTGGTAGCTTTTGCTGGGAAAGACATTAAGGTCCAGAAGCAGAGCATTTTAAGCCATTTTCTGAGAAAGTGTCATCCTTCCAAGCCAAATGTCTACCCCATTAGCCAGTCCAATGGTACCAATTACACACACGCACAGTACAAATACTGGGAAATAGCTTGGACCAACTCACAGAGCCCATGCCACACCTCAACCATCCACATGATGAGCATCCCAGTTATGACTAACCTCTGCACCCCCCTTGAGACTGCCAACACAGGCTGCAAAGGAGCCAAGAGCTTCTCGTAGTAACCTGATTAGCAATCGACAATGCAAGCTCCTTGGGGCCAAGCCTATGTATGAACCAGAACTTTCTGCAGAGACAAGGAGGACAGATCACCTCGACCTCTCCGAGCAAAGCTTACACATTAAGACCAAGGTTGACCTATTCACATGCATCACAGTCACCCAGAAGGTTGGGTCTCTCTCCAGACTTGGAAAACTCTCTCATTAATGTTAAAGAAGCATTTTAAAT
Organism: Mormyrus iriodes; assembly: GCA_011763525.2. Classification (NCBI taxonomy): domain Eukaryota; kingdom Metazoa; phylum Chordata; class Actinopteri; order Osteoglossiformes; family Mormyridae; genus Mormyrus; species Mormyrus iriodes. The sequence continues at coordinate 7,266,588 of JAAGVU020000061.1, forward strand.
TGCTACTATGATTCCATCCAAGTAAAGAGGAAAATAAGCCAGCAAGTCACCCCCACCTCTTTTTAAGCACCATGGGTCCAGCTTTACACTAGGGACGTGGGTTAAAATGAGGGGGTTGCCATGGTAAGGCATCACCTGGGATGGCGAGTCACCACATTTACATTCACATCCCGATCATACTGGCAACAGCAGTCAAAACCTTCAAATACAAAAACAGTAAAGAGCAAGTGAACGACACAAAAGAGGTACCTCTTTGTGGAACTAAACTAACCATTACCAGACAAGGCCTGAACACAAAAAAATCCTCACAGAAAACAATGGAACGCTCATAAAATATTTACGTAATTTAGAAGAAGGTAGTTTAAAGGGACTCAAGAACAGCTGTGGCCATACTGCGAGAAACTAAGCGTCTGGAAAGACGACTTAAACGGTACCTTCTGAACTCGCTTCACTCGTAACTACTGTCCTTCAGACACGTTTCCAGTTAGGCCGTTAGCTTGACCTGAACAAATAAACCCCATTTTGCACTTTCTCGTAAAGCTGGTGGGACATTCGGCGTACCTTCACCCTATGGGGAGACGCCCGAACCGGGGAGACGCGTTCCGCGGAGGCGGCGGCGCGAGGGCAGGGCGCGCGCAGGGCCCGCACTTCGCTCCCCGAGCCGCCGCCACGCTCGAGCTTAAACGCTCTTAAACGGCGCCACTTACCATTTCTTTGTGCATTCCACCATGAGCTCCTGGTAAGAGGCCACAAACTGGAACTTGGACGCATGCTTCCCAACACGCTGTAATCTTTTCCACACCGAAGCCATATTTCCTTATCCGCCGATATTTTGTGCAATCCTTCGCCTCCCTTTGTTCGGTCGCTTAAAAAAAAATCTTTGGTTGCCGGCGTTGCAAAAGTATCCAACAATCTTCGTCAGTCGGTGCACGCTCGTCGATTACATTTTAAAAACATGAAATAAAACGTACGGTGAATCCTATCGGGGGTGGTCTCCTCGCTGAGGTGGCATGTCCTCAGAAAGTCTCAGGAGGCCAGCAGATTAAGGGACATGAAATTTCCCCAGCGACAGCAGCCAAAGCTGACAGGATCAAGCATGGTTATGGAAAAAAGAACTTTCCCCGTTCCTGTATCATCTAGCCGGCCAGACATTCCTCTCCTCCCCAAAACAACCTGGGGTCTCCAACCTAGTGAGGGGGGAAAACACAGTACACTCGATGACAAAGGAAAATTAAAAAAAGAACAAAAAGCCCAATATATTCTTCAAACCTCCGCCTTGGCACAGTTAAGTGACCTAACACACATCCCTATGTCGGTTTAACTTAATTATATTCCCGAACAGAGTGAAATTAACATCTCCACGATTCATTTAATGAGCAATTCATTATATTCTCGTTTTAAACCAGGCACCGTGATTTAAACACGCAAACCAACTTTGAGGTTATTATTAGCCATGGTAAATGCATTCCCTGAACTTCTGTAGTTTGCATCAAATCTAACAGAATATCACGCAAATTTAAAATGATCAAGATTAAAACCAGTCTCACTCCGTGCAGCACACAAAGCCGAGCAGGGTGTTAGCCTGCAAGAATGCAACCAGTTAGCACATCTGGCAGATTGTTTTCAGGTTTATCAGATGGCGAGCTGCCCGTATCTAGCATGCTGTCTGGCAGACGAAGGCACTGATTTGAAGGGGAAAAAAAACTGTACACGTCCATTTTTGCCTACAATGCAATGCAACATTCGTGCTGTCAGGCATGCAAATAGCAGGCTGGCGATCATCGCGTAGAAGACCGATTTTCATCGCTGTCCCCCCCAGAGACCCAGATCCTACAACCAGCGTAGCACAACCGACAGTCATCCACATCGGCTTCCGCTCAACTGGGATACACGCTGATTCATACGCTACTTTACTGTTGCGGCTAGTTAGCCTAATTCCACGCAACCTACACACTAGATAGTTGTTACTAGTTCGTAGCCGCTAGCTACCCGGCTACAATGAAACTTTAGTAAGCTGACCAGCTAATTAAGCACCGATCTGATGTCCTGCTCGCTGCCGAAAGGCAAGATTCAACTGACAGGACTGTTCCGTTTCCAAAAGCATACACCAATTTAAACATTGATCAGCTTACCTCTTTATTTTGTTTAATCCGCCCTCTCGCCTGCAGACTTCATGTCTGGGGAACCAGCTAACTGCCAGCCACTTCTGCAGTATCAGCCATTTAGCGGGGCAGCTAAAGGAAGGCAGCCGCAGGAGGAGTCAACCCACAGACACCGTACGCCCAGTCCGCTTATTTCAGCTGAACGTATAAGACACTTCGGATTTTCTCAGCCAACTGCCTCACAGTCAAGACAGCGTAAGCCCAGCACCAAGGCTGCAAATTCTAACAAAATCGACAATTAAGCATCCATCCATTTTTCTGTACGATTAGCGGAACGCTAGTTAGCCAGCTAACGCGCACGAAGGACCGCCCCTGCCTCTCCCATTGGTTCCTTTAGAGTGCCTTTCTGCGAATGTTTACTCGCCCCGCTCATGCAAACGATCCTTTTACGCCTTAGTTACTGTGCGGAGTTTTTATTGGTATATCAAAACGTCCATCATACCTAAGCCCGCCCACAAACACCAGCAGGTTACGTTACATCGCCGCAGTCTATTTTACCCAGGCACTGCCTTGATTCATCATTGGTCGAATCTCTGCACTAGGAGTAAACTGTTTATGTGATTATAGTTTCCCTGTGGTGGTTTACGATGCCTATCAAAACAGTCCCTGAGGTTTAAAGTGTCCGCAGACCCTGCTGCTATTGCTGCAGTACAGTGACGGGTGGGTCAACGTGCGGTCTACGGTTTAGTACCACTACCCTACCAATTTAGGAGTCAGTGAACTTCATAACTACTGTACTGGCTTTAGTAGGTTTTTGTAGCAGTGTGGTGGTACCGACGCACAATTTCCACAGTTTACATTTGCGTATTATTGGAAAATCTAAATAGCCATGTTTCCCTGTATGAACGTTGTCCTGAATTACCCTCTATATACAGGCTGCATTTAACCTTGTTTCCTAATGCATGTGGTTTGCCTGTCACGAAGTATTGATCTAGATACTACAAAGAGGGCACTAATCTGAATAAAATTTTAATGGCTGACCGTAAGGCTGTGTCTGTTATATTGCTGAATTTTACTTACACAGAAATATAAAGTAATTTATGTAATACTTACATTTTACCCCTGCGACCCTGACCAAGATGCGCGGTTTGAAGGCGAAAGTATGCATGTATAATGACAGCGTATTGCATATTACAATTTAAGGGTGAAAAAATCAAAAACGTTTCTTTCACCATTAGTTGTTCCAGCATTTCAGTATGCGTTCAGGAATGTTAAATCATCAGGAATGTTAAACCAAATGCTTATTTCTGATTAGTTACAGTTAAGAGCCCTAAATGATTCGTTAATTTTATCCGATGCAAATTTTCCACATTAATACATTTTACCTGAGAAATTGAGGTTAAGTGCCTTTCTTAAGGATACTATTGTAGAGCCTCTTTTCAGGCTTTCAGTAACAGTCTTCAGTGTATGGATTTATGTCTTTATCCACCCAACTACATGCTGCTTCGGGGCTTCAGCCCCCCTGCTGTAGGGTAGAAGACCGTACAGTTCGCAAAGTAGGCACTGATGCGCACTACCGTGCAAGAATAATTTTGTAACCTTACATGAGGTACTGATGTCATTCTGTGTAAAACGAACGATGCGTGAAAGTACATGTCTACATTCCCGTTAAACTCGTGCCAATAGTTTTGCTTCCTGGAGTCAAAATCAGTACTTGAGGTGATTTTTCCCTAACACAATGCGGCTTTTATGACTCATAATGCGGGAAACAGTCCGTGTTTTTCTCCCTTCACTGTTTTGTTTATGACTTTTTATTCCCTGCCATTTTTTAACTGCCCACGTTCCTGTTTACACCCCATCGAAGCTCTTCGAATCCCCGCAGCCTTTCTTCGTAAAGGTTTTCCCGGAGTCATTCTCTCTGAAACCGGGCCCAAGGAATCAGACATATACTTACAGGCACGTGATTCACATTTGCAGCTTTATGGTGTTCACTACGCGAGATTGCGTGTAATATGTCACATTATTTCTATTTAAACAATTATAAAGGAATCAGTATAAAGTGGTCAGGCGCGGTAGACAATTCTGTTATCATATATAAAATCTAGGTGTGTGGATGTAGCTGGTTGGTGGCACCCTTTTGTTAAATCGGCATAAAGATTATCAAATATCTCGGTATGCATCAAAGAATGCTTTGATCTGGCGAGGGTCTCCACCAGAACACTGCCCTTTCTGTGTAAGCGGCAAAGCGCCCCCTTTGATACGCGGTGTCAGAAGGCAGGACGTGCACACTGAAAAGCGTGTAGTGGCCCGATCTTACTGGCACGCAGTAAACAAAGGCACACCAGTACCGGTGGAGGTCAGGAGCCGCCCCGCAGCTGAGCTCCGCCTCCCACAAAGGTACATTACATTATTTATTAGGCCAGCTTCATTCAAAGCACCTGAAATAGCTTTCAATTCTGAGACTTCATGCACATAAACAGCTGTGCATTTTTTTTTCTTTGGATGAAATTTATTCAGCACCTGCCTTGTTGACGGGTGTAAGGGCGGGGCATCTCCTGGGAGTCGAGACTGCAACGATTTAGTCATACGGCCAGGTGTTTATGAACTACGCCGCTAAATGCTTATGACTGTACCTGTCGACTTTCCCCTTACGGGTTTGCCCGTCAACGCGATCAAAGTTGGCACTTGAACAGTGAGCCTTTTACCCGCCGCTGGTGCCTAGCGTAACTCGTTTTAAAAAAAATCATCTTTCGGTACTGTAAGGAATTTAACTTGCCTCCAGGCTGCAGATGCTCAAGCCACGCGAAACGGCATTGGAATGCAGCCAGAGAAACATATTCGTTCATGTTCTACTTTAAGGCAAAAATATGCACTCGTCTTTGAGGTTTCTGATGCTGATGTTCAAAGACAGAATATGGCGCTTCATACCTTTACAGAGCTTCTCGATGGACTAAATGGGACAATGTTTGAAGCACAAGGCTGTACATCATTTGTGAATGCTTGTTCTTTCCCATGCCGAATACAAAAAAATAAGTAACATAGGTATTTCACAGGAGATGTACTTATGTGTATGAATGCTCCATTAACAAAGAAGTACATCTTTGCTTGTGGGTGCAAAGCCTGAACATTTACATTGCAAATGCACTTGAAATATATCAGGCACAGTCTAGTTTACATATTTCTGACAATCATTGTCTTTAGATATCAGTCTGTAGGTGCATACTACCTTGCAGTTATACCATATCACGTTTTCATCCTTCAGGCCTGGCGTTTCCTGTTTGTCTCCCCTTGGTAATACAAGCGTTACACTGGCCTTTAAAGATAAGCATCTTTACAGTAAGTGATGCCACACCGAGTCACGATGGGCCAGAGTCTGGCAAGACTCCAGGCCACTCAGGAAGTGGAGGACTCTCAGGCGGATTCTCCTGCACACTGGATAAAGGCTGTGGAGGGATGCATTTATGGCACCTCTCAAATCTTGGGGGGGGGGCAGTAAACAAAAGATGGGAAACACAAACCCATTTTGCTAGAGTCTGCAGGTCCGCTACATGAAAGCGGAAGGAAGCCCTGGAAAAAGATTTCTGAGACTCTGAGAGGACAGAAATGGGCTCGTCCTATAGGATGTCAGCAGTCGCTCAGACTGCCCTCTGATCTCTTTAACAACCTCATCAAAACAACGTGACTAGAGATGAATTTGACAGAGAATATTTATTGACGGAGCAATTTTCTGTGCTTTTTTCTTATCTGTACGGTGGTTAAACATAAACCATAGTAATAGCAGATGGGCGATGGTTACATTTTTGTCGCTTTTTTCCCCCTGTGAAGGTTGATGAACTTGTAGCTGCTTGCTAATAGCTAGATGGGAAGAGGATGGGTCAAAAGAGTTTAAACCACCACAAGACATGAGACTGAGAAAGAATGGGGATTTGATTGGTGGCTGGGTGTTTTTTGGGTTACTGGGACAGTGCAGAAATGGGGTTAACACAAAACCAGCAGGGTGTATGAATACAAAAGAAATTTTATTTCGGTATGAGTTAAGAAAAAAAACTTTGCAAAGCTTTGAAAAAAAGCGGCATGGGCGTGGGGGGGAGCACTGTCAAGCAAAGGGGGCATGATAGCATTTACACTCTAAGCAGATCTGGCCGGGCTGAGAAAAATGAAACATATATTTAGCAGGTACTTTTGTCCAAAGCAGTGTAGAAGTGAGGATCAGAGAGGAGGGTCAGCCAGTCCCTGGAGCAGTCGTGCTTTGCCTTGATCAAGGGCCCAATGGTGAAATCCCTCTGCAAGCCATGTGATATGAACCAGCAAACTTTTGATCGTGGGCACTGAATTCAGTAATTATGAATTAAATACCGGGAGGATTTAACTTCTTTTCCAAAAATGGGTTCCCCCTTGAATATTCTTGGCACCGACCGGGAGTGTCCTGCTGTATTATTAAATTTTTCGTGTCGTGTGAATCATATGAGAATGCCAACATTTCTCTGATTAATAAAACATCTCTGCAGACCCATGTAAATTGCATAATGGACCCCAGGTTGGAAAGGCCTGCATTACTAAACAAGGGTAGAATATTGCTATGTGAACAGATCTATGAGATCTATCCAGTTGGTCCACAGAAGGTTGGGGGCGAGGGGGTTAATGGGCACTGTGGACACATCTGGACAGAATAAGACGCTTGTTTTCTCGACCTACCTTGACTGCAGAGCCACCAGCTGTCTCTCTGGTCCCTTGAAAAGTAGTGACTTCCAGTTGAGATTTTACATCCCCAGAAATAATTGAAAATACACAGGGAAAAACACTAAAGAAGCTCAGCCTGACACAGGAAACTCATGCTCCATTCCCAGCCCCCATCCCCCAGTTTCATGCCATATAAATAAAAATCTAATCACTGGTTGGGCTGGAGTCTCTGAGGAGATGAGAACAAGAGAAATTACAGGGCTCAGTGAGTCCCTCCGGATTTCCCTGGTACTGAACCTTAGGTAACATTCATTGTTTTAATTATCAAATACTGTCAACTGCTACAGGACAGAAAGACTTGATGATAGGAGTCAACTGGAGAAATACATAGCATACTTCTTTAATACCTTAAATATCTATTTTATATAGCTATTTATATATGTATCTTTAAATATGGATTTATAAGCAGAAAAATGTAGAAGAAAAACAGAGGGGCATGACCCTTGAGAAATTAAATGCCATGATGACTTTCGATGCAGTTTAATCGCCACATCCAAGTTACATCCCATTGTCTTTCCTGGGTTTTCCAGACGAGGACGTGGCTTCTGAAACTCCAGTGGAACTGGAGCTGCTGGCGGGGGGGGGGGGGGGGGTTCTTTAACAGCGTGCCGGGGGGCCTTTCTGCGGGGGGATTAATTTTCGGGCAGGGGGGGGGTAAGGGTATTTTGGGGGCAGAGTCTCCCCACCGGGGCAGTCCTGGAGGAAAGGTCC
>JAAGVU020000061.1:7274240-7298207 GCA_011763525.2 Mormyrus iriodes
TGGCTTGTGTGGGAGGGGGGGGGGGGCGTGGGGGGGGGGGGGGGGGGGGGGGGGGGGGGGGGGGGGGGGGGGGGGGGGGGGGGTTCTTCAACAGCGTGCCGAGGAGCCTTTCTGCAGGGGCATTAATATTCGGTCAGTGAGGTGATAAGGATATTTGGGAGGCAGAGTCTCCCTACGAGGTCAGTCCTGGAGAACATGTCCATTGGCTATTGGATATTATGGGCGGGCTTTAATAAAGGATGCAGGAAACGTGCTTTGGGGAGGGCCGCTTACCAGGGACAGCATGCAAAGGCCTCCCCAGGCCACACTACTAACGGTTGTCTGTGGAATAAAGAAGAAGAAAACAGTCATCGGGTGAGCAGGATGGGGTGGGGGTTGCATTTCAGCTGTCCGAACACGAAAAAACAAAACGCAAAATATGCTGTGGCAGCTTGTGAAAACAAAGGCAGCGTGTTTGTCAGGAGGTGGTGAAATTCTTCTCCTGAGAGAGCACATTCATCACAGCCTCTGGCCCACGCAGCATCACATTCCCTGAGGGTGGGTGGCTGGGTTGGGCACGGTTGGGGAGGTGGGGGGGCTTTGACATGTGAGACCTTACTGCTAACCGGATGGCCCTCACAGTGACGACACGTCGGCTCTGAATTAAATCTCACTTCCTGATTTATTATGTTTAAAAGGGAAGGGAACCAATAAATGAAGTTCAGCCAGCAGGGCCTCATGGTGAAATATAACCATTATTTTTCATCTCTGAGTACAAGAAAACATTCAGGATTTATAATTCAATAATTTTCTCAGTAAAGAGCCTTTCCAGAATTGCCTAAAAATTATTACTACCACTATCCATCACTCAATAAAGGTTAATTTATAAATCACAGTGCTACAACAGATTGGTTCCCATTTGGAAAAATGTAGCCTTAAGACGAACCTTCAGCATTTGTTTGCATGTGTGTGCGTCATAATAAATGACGGCTTAGTCAATGAATTGGTCCTGCACTTTTAAAAAGCAGGGGTGGGGGTCTAAAGAGTTCCTCTGCCTTGTGCCCTGTGTTTCCTGGGATAAACATCGGAGACCCCATGATCCTGTACCAGCTAAGTGGTTGGAATATGGATGAATAGATTTACATTTATTGCTGTGCACAAGTAGATTGCTTGTAGAAAAGAAAACTAAAGTGGTTTATCTCCCAAAAGATGGGGTGAAGTTACAGGGCGAAGGACACAGCACCACCTCAACAAGACATCTTGCTACCACACAGTGCATCACACAAGAATGACTAGCTATAGCTAAAGTGTACTGGTCATGTGGGAAACCAGGGCAACCAATTAAATACCAAAGTCAGAGGCTGGGATCTATTATTGCGTAAACCATAGCAGTCAGTTCTATAGTGCAGTGTGATTTGAAAAATCGAAGTTGACAGGGTTCTTCCAAGGTACCACTGTAGTCTTTCGTGGGTGAAGACAGGCCAGTTTAACGTCTTGTTATTCATACCTTTGTTCTGCAATCAAAACAATCAGAACTGCTTCACAAGACACACAGAAAGATGTATTTCACTCGTGGGGCTCCTGAAGGCTTGGGGGAATGTCTCACCCCCCCGCTGAAGGCGTTCAGAGAATTTCAGTGAGATTGACATACTTATGGAAATCATTCCAGAACTGCTGACCTATGAGAAGTGCCTTGTCATTTTTTTTCTGCCCACAGTGTAGATCGGTGAACTTCTGGAAGGAGACGGAGGTGGAGAAAACATGAATTCTGGCACGTAGAGTTGATCATGGCTGCTTTTTCCCTGTCTAAGCACATTGGGAGTGCGGAGCAGATTCTCACGGGGTTTGTTTTGGCTGTGTTCCTGCTCTGAACAGAGGAGAATGAAGAGTGGGGGGTGGCGTAAGGGGTCCTGTGGTCTCCACGGGGAAGCTGTGCAGGATGCTATCATTGGGCTTTCCATGACTCGCGGGTGAAAAAATACGATCTGCACTGGAAGTGAAATACAGGAAGCAGGTATTTTGACACTCCATGACTCCCAGCGTGTCCTACCCTAGGCCCCATCCAATAACAATCATAACCACTTCTGAGCTACAACTTAGTCTCAGTCTCAGTCTTGAACATTGGAGATGAATCTGGAACTGATCCAAGGATAAGGAGGCCACTCCTCCTATGAGTGTTTGAGACCACACTTAGTAATTCAAGGGATCAATGTAAGAAAGTACAATGTAAGAAAGTATTGGCTCTTATCAGAACCAAAAGCTTTTCTAATCATTTTAATGAGTGGTCAGCTTGTGTGGAAAGTATGAAGGAGCTAAACCTCTCCCCTAATGCATCAAATCATGCTCACATATTGAAAAATATATTGTATCACAAAGCTGGCCTCAATAATAGATGCACACACTCATGTGCAGAGCTGTAAGCTCCTCCAACATACACAGTAGGCACTGACACATTAAAGAACATCAAGACTCATCAAAAATGGGCCTGTTGGACCAGCTGAGATCACTGCAGAAAAACCAAATTAAAACTAAGTTTATGCCAATATTGGCAGAAGGGGGGGCACTGAAATGCTTGCAGTAGAGATGACAGGTGTCCTCTGTAGTATGCTGGTTCTCAGGTGTGTTCCTGCATCATTAATTATTGCATTAAAACTGGATTATTTAAATTTAGATGGACACATTCCTGTCTTAAGGCATTGTTTCTCAATCCGGTCCTTCTGGACCCCTAGACGGTCCATGTTTTTGCTGCCTACCAGGCAGTCCACATTTTGCTACCTCCCCTCTCCCGGTAGCAAAAACGTGGACTGTCTGGGGGTCCCCGAGGACCAGATTTAGAAACACTGTCTTAAGGAACCCTTTGTTACAGTCTTACTGCCAACTTAAAACAACAAACACTATCATGTCAGCCCAACAATTGAAAGCTGTCCTTATTGGCCATAGTGTTCAGATACAGGGGAGGTAGCTAGGACAAAGCGAACAGCTTGGGCCACTGTCATCAACTGGGCAGGGGGGCTTTGCTGGCCAATTTGCTGGGCAAGTTTCTATGGCTCCTGGGTGACACAGAGTAACAGGAGTGATCATTAATATTTGTAATTAAATGTGCACCAGCATCCCCTACCAGAGGCCACAGCGTATGAACACATAGGCACAGTGTAGGAAGTGAGTCAACCACCCAGGCATGTTAATCAATCACAGGTCTATCTTACCAACATGCCAACAATTTTTATTTCTGCTTACTTCCTTTGCGGATAAAATCCTGCATGCTGAGGGCTCTGTTAACTCAAGAGTTCCTACTATCCTCTCCTGTATAATTTAACAAACAGTATAAAAGGCAATATTGACCTACAGTGTAACAATGATGTTGTGGGCATGTTCTTAACGGCCCCCTGATATGGCCTGTCTCAGGTTAACAAAGACTCAGAAGAAATGTAAAGAGATATGTTGTTTTTAATCATAATTTCACAATCTCGGTGCCAAACTTGTCTGTGAGGAGACCAGCATGAGATATTGAAACCATCGACCCACATTGTCCTCCCAGCCCCCGCCCACCTAACCAGCTGAATAGCGACCGTCTGTCTTTCCCATCGAATAAATAATAACATTTCGGTCAAAAACAAAACAGCCAGAAACATCGAACCTTAGGTGGACAAGTCTTAACGGAGGTAGAAATGTCCGCTTTCAGGCTTGGCCTAGTTCTCTCCATGCAAGACGGTTACTGTGGTGGAGATCCTGGTTCTCCTGAAATAGGGGCAGAGTGAAAGATTACAGCATAAATAAACAGGCAGAGCTCCATCCTGTCTTCTTTTTTACATCAAGGTGGGGGGGGGGGGGTTAAGTTGCTTGGCAACTAGTTGACAGAATGAATCACTTTTCCATAATAAGCTTACTGATTGACCGAACAGAGCTGATTAGATATGTTGTCATTCAAATGAGGAAGATGAAAGGGATACAGATGTGAGGAGTTCCTGTGGTGAGGAATTGTTTTTACATGCTTGTCAGTCACTCGGAGGAGGAACAATTCTTGTTGAACCATCACACATGAAGAGACACAGCACAGCGGTTTATAAGGAACTTCAGCTCTTGTATCTGTTACGATATGGAACTACGATACACCACATTTTAGATATGATTGATGCGAGGATAACAAAGGAGCCACAGAAAAGGGTATTGCTTGTGAAGTAGATTAGTGTGTTAAGGGTTGAGTCAATGCTGATGGTTTTGAACAGTGCAGTTCTGTCCCTGTCAATAGCAAACGTGCAATGATCATGGTATGTATCTATCTGCTTCAAGGTAAGTCAGTTTATTTATATGGCACAATTTAAAGACAACCAGTGGTTGACCAAAGTGTTTACAACATTAAAAATGAAATGTACAGCAATTCACAGGTAATGCAGAGACAAATGTACACAAAAAACACACCTCTACAACACTTGAGCGAACAAGTGGGTTTTTAGCTTGGATTTGAAGCATTTGATGGTGGGGGCTGATCAAACGTTGAGAGGAAGGCTGTTTCACGACATGGGCTGAGCCATAGAATAAACATAGTCCCCTTTACGCCTCAAACAGCTGTCTGGGATGGAAAGCAGTAGCTTATTGGGCGACCTCAGTTCTCTAGGAGGACAGTAGGGTTGTATGAGGTTGCTGAGATAATCTGGAGCTAGCTTGTTCAAAACATGAAAAACGAGCAATAAAAATTTGAAGTCAACTCTATATTTCACTGGTAGCCAGGGTAATGATGCTAAAATTGGGAGGTGGAGAAACACTTGTCTGGGCCCAAACAGCTCATCATACACCCAACAGCTGTTGCTTTATTGTCAATGACTTTGAGCACCCAGTGTTGAGACCCACAGCATCAGCTCCCTGTTTAAACAGCACATCAACGTTCCTCTTCCTTACTGGAACCTGGGCACCAGCCAGAAGGTACCTGCATGAGTGCCAACATAAATGCAAAGCGCCACCTCGGTCCATGGTCATCCAAAACGAAGGGCGCAGTGATTCTATCTTCCGACAGGCCTCTTTAAGCAGGTCTTCACGCACGTTATGAAGGCAACAGGCACAGGCAGAGTCCCAGTCATTCCCAGCCTGCTCCCTCTGCACAAATGAAATTTCAGACCTCAGCAAGGCACCGCCAAGTAAAATCGTGGGGAGAACAGGAACAAGGAATGCTGGCACTCTGCCAGTCTAGAACATTCTGGCTGGCTTCTTCTTGTTTTAGAAGAACATTCTCACCCCCAAACACCACCTCTCCCAAGGAAAAAAGAAAACAAAGATGTAGGCTGGACCCAGATGCGCAGCACCGAACTCAGTCCGGTCCACAGGATTTTCTGCAGAGCCGACTTTCAGGATGCTGTGAAGAAAACACGTGGAGAACCTTTCTTGTGCGTGCGTGTGAGTCATCCTTTCAGAGAAAAAAAAATCTACTGGCTTTATTGCTAAATACCAATGGAATGAGAATTAGGTTGTTTTGCACGGAGTTGGAGACTACGATGTGTTGCTTTTAACCTGAGATTTTCACTCAGATTTCACCCGAGTTCTTCTCAGTCAACACTTACCATTATTATAATTCATTATTAATAGCATGGCTGCATTATTCATCTGATTCACTGGCAGCTTTGCCTTGGCGCTGGGCAGACATTACAGGGGGAGCACGGACGGGAGGGCCTCGGCGTCCTCTGGTCAAGGTGGTCCGTACGTTCAGACCGCAGGAAGGGTCAGGCCTGTTGAGGAGGGGTTCAGTCTCACTCTTTGTCATGGCAAACCTTGGCCTGGGAGATCAGGCACCCAAAGCGTGCTCCTCTCCAAAATCAACCATAAATCAACCAGTCTACCACGTGGCCCTAACCACATGTTTTTTTAAATACAAGAAAAATACTGATGAAAACCAGTATCCAAAGGGAAATAAGATACAGAAGATAAATGGTAAGATCTTATTAAAACCAGTCCTGCTTGGTTCTTGGCCGGCTCCCTGAACTCCAACAGCATTTGTCATAATCTGACACCTACAGAATAAGATCCCAGGACTTTCATTTACATTTCAGAGCCTTAAAAAGCCAACAGTTAGAGAGGGGGGGTGAAAATGCTGTGAAAACCTTGCTCTTGTTACTTGCTGTATGTATGCCGCGCTGTGGTTCTGGGGGAGCACTATTTCGTGCCACCGTATACCAGTATATAGATGGTATATATGGACAATGAAGCCCTCTTGACTTGACTTAAGTATTGACTATGACTGGTCTCCGTCACTCTGCCCCGCACTGCGACAGCCAGTGTTTGTGCACTATCTACGTTGATGGCGATGCTGGAGTGATGATGAGAGTCTGACTGGGGGAATAGCCTGACCCTGCACTCGGACCACAAGCTTCCTCTGAACTGTATATACGTGCGTGTGGGGAAACCGTTGCATGGCTGTGCTCTTCATTCCATTCAGCACTGACCTGCATCCAGGGACAAGTCAGAGGCCTCCAGTCTATGCCATAGAATGACTCCAAAGGGCTGCTGAACTCAAGCATAGGCTGCGGTCATTATGAAGCCATTCCCTGGGGCAACCGCAGATTGTTTCACTGTCACTCTGTGCATCATGGTCACCCCCTGGTGGTAGAAACATTTCACAACAGCATGAGAAGGCACATAGCGTTCAAATCAGGTGACAGCAGAAAAACTGGGACAAGGGGCCACATCTGGAAATGCATGAAAATTAAAGTGTCAGATAAAAATACATATAAAAACAATTATTATAGGAAGATAGAGATAACTGAACGTTTCAGTCTCTTACCTATTAAAAATAATAAAACTCGTTACACAAAAAATAATTTTAAGAAATCCATTCTTCCATCAGTCTTCCAATGGATTGTCCAATACGGGGTCATGGGAATTTCCAAGTGTTTGACATGTTCCCCTAATAATAAACAGTCTTCTGGCGCTGGCCTCATTCTGGGGTCCATAATATCAGGAGCTACAAGTGGGGGGAACGCAGGGGAGTAACGGAGAGGGTGGGGTATGATGGAGGCACGCGACTCCAGAGTGACAGTCCTATAACTCAAATGCACCCCCTGCTGGCAACTCAAGGACAATGACACTAGGGCAAGATCAAACTGAGACACGCAATGATGGGAACATATTCTGACAAATTACAACTTTCTGAATTTAAGCGCACAGGGCAGGCAAGAGTATTAAAAAAAAAACTTCCCTAGCGAAATATTTTTGTATTCAGTCTAATAATCAAATTAAATCGGGATGTATTACCTATTCTGCCCAATAGAGGGCACCAACACAAAGCATAAAACTGAGGTAATTACACGCTCAGCAGCCACATTATTAGGTACACCTACTCATTAACGCTAGCAGCCTGCTTCTCCAAACAGCCAATCATGTGGCTGCCCCTCGATATATAAGGCACACAGACAGGGTCAGGAAGTTCACTTACCGTTTGGCTAGACAGGACGTGCGTTAAGTGTGGCATAGTCATTGGTGCCAGATGTGGCGTTTGCAGCGTTTCCAAAAAAAGCTAGCGCTTGTGGGATTTTTTACATACTATAGTGACTATATTTTACAGAGATCGGAGTGATAAGAAATGCAGAACAAAAAAGTTTTGCTGTCAGTAACACCTTGTCATTGAGATGTCAGAGGAGAACGGCCAGACTCGTTAAAGTTAACAGGACAGTCATGGATTTAAAAATAACAGCTCAGTACAACAGTGCAGGAAGTCTTCTGTGAAAACTGTTTTCTGAACAAGTCATCTACTGCTTAAGTGGTGCTGAACTGGATCCTATCTTGTAATACATATCAGTATGCAATTTGATAATTACATATCTCTTTTGCCTACCCGGGCCTCTGGGACGCGCAGACAATCTACCTTGAGCTGGGAGGGAGCAAAAAAGTGGACCGTCTGTCGGGTTGGGAAACAACTTTGAGTAGGCAGCGGAGTATAATGAGACCCACCAATTTTATGGTAAAACACTTTTATTAATCCAAAATACAAAAACGAAAATGCAAAATGCCCAACACACGAAGTTAAATATGTATAAAAAAAAAATGACAATACTGGGACAGTAATGGAAACACACAGGCCCTGTTTATACTTTGTTTTAAAATGCGTCTTGAGTGATCGGATCACAAGTGGACAGCGTTAAATACAATTGTAAACTATTACCAAGGCGCACTGTGATCCGATCCCTGGAACCACTTGCTGAGCTGGTCTGGGATGCATCTGACCACATTTCTTTTGTAGTGTAAACGCAAATGTGTCCTTGACAAGGACGTCACAATAACTGTGTGTGGAGCCATTTGACCTTCCATGAAATGTGACCTGGAAATAACGAAATCTGAAGAAGTGGTCTGCTGAACACCTTGGAGACATACAATACACCCCCGTGTAAACATCGATGTGACTCGGCTGTCCACTTATGATGCGATTGCCCAAGGCACATATTAAAACAAAGTGTAAACGGTCACACAAATGGCAGGCACGTTATCAAGGAATGTTTTCATAACAGTTGGAATGGAAAAGAACCCTGAAAGTACAGACGCTGATGTGTTTATCACAGGAGGAATTTAACTCTGGGAAGAAAGTTCACAGACCCAATTACAATGTACGTTCATGACAAAAAGTAGGTAGGAAAGTAACCCAGACTTCTTTTCATGGAGAAAAAAAAAAAATCCAAAAATGAAGTCGCTTATTCATAACCTCACAAGTGAAATTCAGGCTTAACCAAATCCTCATTGGTCCAACAACAGAACATCACAGATGGGCAGTTACCCAGAGAGGACATTGTACAGAACAGAATAAATTTTACTCTGTGCAAAAAAAAATGCAGCGATTGTATCACAAAATCATTCCCCCCCCCCACCCCCCAACAGATGCTACTATGTTACTAAGGCCACTGCGAAAATGACTTTGGACCTGTCCAGCAGGTTTTGGCCAATCCCAGTCTTTTCCCCCACAAGTGCAAATCCAATCAGCTTTCAAGATCTGAGCAAAGGGCAGAAGGAGCAGTCACACAGTGCAATGAAAACTTAAGAAAAACGTCAGCTGACCGCTAGCTACTGAGGCATGCATACGATCATGTATTTGCACACAATTTACATTGATTTTTTTTTCCTCCTAAAACAGCATAGTTTCTTTTAAGGAATCTGAAACAGAAAATGTATACAGCCTATAGAGATACATTCAAGGGCCCATTACCTCAACCACACTACTTTTTAATCGGAAGCCAGAAAAAATGTCCAAAATGGCAACCCAGCAGCTCTTCCTATTAAATAGGCACCACAGCCTAATAGGTTACTTAATTCATTTTCATTGCAAATGGATTTAAATGGCATCTCTATCCAAAGTGTAACCTGGCAGAGTGGAGACAGAGTTAATACTGATGTTCCTTTAAACATGCAGCAGCAACAAGAGGGTCAAGAGCATTTCCACAGCTCAAAACGCATCCAAGCGAATGCTGTTTTTACATGAAAACAGGCACTGACAATGTGAAACGTGGAATAAAAGGCCTAGATGTGCACTTGTAATTTTAATGATCAGATACAAAACAAAAAGAGAAGAAGATTGCCCTGAGGGACTTTTTCAGAATAGGAAACTTTATACACTGGAACTTTCAGCAAGTAAGATGGGGGTAAGTTCTTGTTTCTGGGATCAAATCAATCTTTTACAAACCATGGCGTCACCTGCATCAAACAAGGCACCAGTACGGAGGGTTATACGTTCCAAACCCATTCCATCCTGTATGGAAAGTCCAGGTCGATCCATGGCCCTCATACTTATAAATCTCTGTTCTCTTACAACATCTTTGACAGTCATAATAATAACACTCCTAAAGACCTGTTTGGAAGTTTTCACATGGATCATACAGTAGGATTTAACTCTAGAAAAAAAAATTAAGGTCACTTTTCACACAGCTTATGATGGAAATGACCATAGCTGTCATAATAAATAATATTTTAGTGCTAAGTATTTCTAATTGTTAAATATAATTAGAACGAGAACTACCATCGTAAATCATAAAAGCTGCCAATATCTGCCAACCACTCACAGAATAAACAAGAACAGGCGACATGGTGATATTCACTGACAGGTCAGCTTTGGGTTCCTAAGCCAGGTCCAGATCTGGATCATTTGCTGCGGAGTCCTGCTATGCACCAGCATCAAGCTTTGGTAGGCACAGGGATTGTTTCTGAACTTCTCCTGAATGTCAAAGGTCTTGAAGCCTTGGTGCTTCATAGGGGACAAGCCCAGCTTGCGGAGACACATGCCTGTGTAAACGTCATCAATGGGGTATAGGGACACCATGCGGGAAACGTTACGTAGGCGGAGTGCCAGGTCCCCCGAATAGAGGAATCCTCCACCCCCAGCGTACGGTGGATATGACCCCACAAACATGCTCTCAGGGATGTAGTATTTAACCTTCTTGTCCCGGTGTGGGCCGGCATTCATAATCACATCGCCGACAAACAGGTCTTTGGCTCGGGCTGGGGTCAGGGTGTTGAGGAAGTTAAGGACACGAGGGGTGTTAACAAAGACATCGTCGTCCCCCTTAAAGACAAAACGTGCCTCTGGGCAGCGCTGTCCGAACCAGTGGAGGAAGAGCACTTCCTTGATGGTCAGGTTAAAGAAGGAGTCCCTGTAATCCCAAATCAGGAGGTCCTTGTGCCGGGAGCTCTCATACATCAGCATGTCTGAGAGTTGAGGGAAGTAGTCCACCTCTGTGGCGTTACCTAGGAGAAACAACGTGGCAACTGTATGGTTGGCCACCTGGCCCGCTCGCCCCCAGGATTCTCTGATTGCCTGTCGTCGGTCAAAGTGTGGTGCTAGGGACTTAATTGCCAGCAACAAGAAAGGCTTATCCTTGCATACATGTGGTTGATCCACTACCATTGGGTACGACCTACACTTCATGTACAGCAGGAAGTCCTTGAAGCGTTGTGGTAGGGAATTGTAGTCTTTTATCTTCGTAGCTACGCTTAGGTCTGGGGCACATGGCGCAAACGAGGCAGTGTTGTTAACCAAGTCATGCAGAGTGTTGCCAGAAGAAATATTCACCAGCAGAATGGGGTTGTGGGAGTCATCCAGCTTCCGTTGCTCCTGGTTCCAATAGGCCATCTTGGGCATGGCCGGCCCCCAGAACTTCTCGCTCGGCACAAACAGTCTGCTGGGACTTTTCTTATCTTGGCCGCTGTTCCGTGACACGCTGACCATGATGAAAATGAACACGTTCAACATCAGCATTAGACCCAGGATCCTCAGCTTGCAGCACGGCATGGCTCCTCCTCTCACCACCTGAGCAACGACAGACAGGTTAAAGGCAAGGGTCTCAAAGTCTTATAATCAGGGAGTCTCTGGCTAGAGGGCCTTGAGTTTGAGCAAACTTGGTGTTGGCAAATTTCACCGCCACAGATTTGATCTTTTACTCCGTGCAGAAACCTACCAATTGATCAGTGAGCAGTATTTAATGATTCAAAAACACACACTTTGACACACGTATAGTGAGATCCCTGGGATAAAGGGCCAATTTCCCCCAAAAAGCTTATTTGTCAAATATTCTGTAGTGCCGTTTATCCATCCAGATTGTGGTGCTGTGTCGTTTTGGAGATATCAGTCACAGAAATATCATTCTTCTCTCGAATATAGTGGGACTCGATGACATTCTTTCTGTAGTGATTAAAGCGCCAAAAAATAAATTAGAAAAATTCAACAACAATGTCTCTAACCAGAAATCATGACCCGGTTACTCAAGAATCTACAGACCGTGTAGTGGGCAGTTTCATGTAGGAACTATTTTCTTTCTATGAAGCTCTACATACCAATCGTATCACTGCGCAGAAGTTAGTGCCGGGACATTTGCACTCCTGACAATGTAACCGGATGTAACGTCAATGGCATCCTCCACGGCTGAGCGCTAACGTTACCAAGCGCTAACGTTACCTAGCTCAGTGGTGCTAGGTGAGCTAACAGTATCGTTAGCATCAGCTACCAACAATAAAAAATAGCAACAATACTATCTTAGTTAATAGTAATGTAATAATACTACTAAATAGTAATATTTTTATTAAGAAGGCTATTCTCATTCAACTCCATAATTTAGGCATCATTTGCTTTTCTTACACAATAATGATCACTGCTGGCGCGTTGTTTATTTGGGCAATATTTCCGGCTCCTATTTAAGCTAGGGAAAACAAAAGGTGAACAGAATATTTTAATTGTGTCTTGAGTAGTTTTTGCACGTGTGTCATGAGTTGTAAACACATGATAAAATGGGCTTCCGTGTGCTAGACCTACATTATATTGTAAAGCTGCCCTGGATCTCTGCCCTGCGACATAGTAACTGAGGTTCTACAAATGTGTTTGAACCAAATATTGGAAATTATGGGCTATACAGCACTGTTTTAAGGGCATTTTTCACTAACAACATTTTTGGCACTTTAAATCACCACAGAAAGAATGCTATTCAGTCCCATTACATCCGCGAGAAGACTAACATTTTCATGGTCAAAGATCTCCAAAACTAGGAAGCTGTCAACACAACAATCTGGATGGATAAACAGCACCACAGCATATTTGGAAAAATACGTTTTTTGGATTTTCAGAGGAATTGGCCCTTTATGGCCTTATAAGAGTTGTGCAGCACCCATGTCTAGCCACATGATGGCAGTAATGAGCACAAAAAGACTAATACGCAAGGGATATGATACAAATAACCACCTTAAGAGGCCAAAGCAGCGTTTTCAGATAAAAATCTGGCTCTGAGAAACCTTCACCACACTTCCCCAATTCCAGCAACCTAATGACACCAATTATCTAGGTATGCCTAAAAGTGAACCTACAAGCCAATTTCACAAGAGAAAAAAATAATACTACTGAAGTCCTTAAAAAAAATAAAATAAATAAATAAATACTATGAGAGATACATTGCATATATACAAAATACCTCATGTTATTCAAGAAAGAAAATAAAAAAAGTTAGTTTCAGAACTCCTTAGGTACTATAAACCTACTGACCAATCAGAGTGAAGCTTAGTCGAGGGGATGGGAGAGTCAGACCATTTTTGGCAGCATTAGATAATGAAGCAAGCTTTCAGTTTGTAAATAGGGCTGAAGGGCTAATATGAAAGCCCTCTTTGAAAAACGACTGTTTGGTCTGTTGTAGCTGGACCAGAGCTGCAAGCTAAGCTGAAACTACTCAACAAATGAAAAGCAGCAACCCAGAGGAGAGTTAATAGCAACAAATACCGGGCTTTGTGTAAAGCTGGAAATATATAAACAGAGGTTTCATTTGTACTCGTTCATATGACATGTGGTTAAATGTGGTCAAACTGGCCCTCTAGCCTTTACCTACTTGCTGTAAATACGGCACAGGTCACCAGTGCTGCACTAGCAGGCCTCCCAGTCTCGTTCCACCAGGACTTTACCCCATCCTATTCACCTGGGGGGGGCAACAGGAACCTGGGGAGAAAAGAGGATATCATCAGGGCACCAGTGGCAAACAGAAGGCTTTATTTATACTCGCAGACCACCCCCCCCCACCAGAAAGGAGAGAATAGCAACAATGGCATCAGCTCAACTTAGACGCAAGACTATTAAGGTGCTTATTGGGAGGGGGGGCTTATTATGGTAATTTGTGGGCTGACTCACAATAAAATGGGGGGGGGGGGTGACAGTGAAAAATATATGTTGTCGTTCTCTGTGTGTGTGTGTGTGTGTGTGTATTTTCAGGGAGAGACTCCGATAGGCTTCTACATAGACCACCCCCCCCGACCAAAAAACAAGAGAACTTCAAAGCTGTGAAACATGATTGAAGCTGCAGATTAGCAGCAGAGGGTTGAACATGTCTGGGCCTTATGTGCTCCCCGGTGGGATTAGAGCACGGCGGCCTGACAAAGCTGGGAAGGAATGCTCGTTTTCAGAAAGTTCAGGAAAGCAGGATGCTGTTCTCGTGCTGGCTGGATGCTGCGGACCTGGATTCGGGTGCATTCCAGACAGTCTTCCTTGCAGATCCACCTCATCGGCATTCAGTCATAGATGTTCTGTCTGTGGTTATTTATACATCCTTCCCCGATACGGTACCCATTTATGGTTCCACTTCCTGTATCACACCATTTTTTGTCTCTTACTGCACTGCTGTTTGTACTATTGTCCCACAGGCAAATGTGACATTTTTTTACCGTATTCCTCAGAACAAACGTGACAATTAAAATTTGAAATTTGAAGTTCAAGTGAATCACCTGAAATGCAAAATGCAAAGCAGACATTTTTCTTCCTAATTCAAGGGTGTCAATCATTTCAGTTAATGAGCCACGGTGGCCCCAATCCAGTCTCCAGCGGGCGGGATTGTGAAAATTGACATGTCCGAAGCCGAAGAACCATGAACAATATCTTTAAAGATTTGTTTTTTCTAGTTTATTTCAGAAGTGGCATAGTAAGGAACATTCTGAATGCACAAAAATCACCAAAAATGATCAATATACCGGAATACCATGCGAGAAAAATTCAAAAATTTTGAATGACTTCCCCCACATAAGCTACCATCTCAACTACAGGACATTAATGGTGCTTAATGGTTACTGGTATAACAGATTAACAATATTTCATCATAAACTAACACTGCAAATAAGAAAGCAAGTAAAATTTCTTGTCAGACTTACACTGATGCTTAACTTGTACATCGGGCAAAACTGGTATAATAGTATTAGCAAGTAAGGAAATATATTGTTACCCCCCCATTACTGGTGGATGCGTGTAACTGTTAGCCCCTGTGGACACCAAGGCATACATAAAACTGTATAAACTGTACAAAAGTTTTTGCCTTTCATCCATGGCGAGTGACAGGCTTCACCGTCCAAGTACAAACAGAAATGCCATATTCAGTTGGGCAGTCCGACACCTCTTTCTCTATTTGTGGTTTTGAAAACTGGTAGGACTGGGCCAGACTGGCCAGACATGGCTAAGCTGTCACAGTACTGTTAATTAAGCACAGAAGTCAGAAGAGGGGATGAAAGTCTCATCATCTCACTATCACACTCCAATTCCCAGAAAACAGCCTGTCAGTTGAGTGTTTTTTATGACTTTTCACCTAGGCTGGAAGCTTGCACATTTTTCAGCAGTCTCTGTACAACTGGGAAGTTGGCTGTATGGCAGGACAAAGGAAGCAATTGTTTGAAAACTGACAGGTGGTCAACAGACTTGCATCACTGTCTGCCAACTAATTGAAGCATGCTGGTTTTGGGAGGGGGGGGGCACCTGCAAACAGCCCCATTAACAGACATGCAGCAATAATGCATCTGTCTAGGAAGCAGCTGTCACATGACTTTTTGTTTGCATGAAACCCAGGGGGGGGGGGGGATTGTGTGATTGGGATTTTAGAACAAAAAGTATGGGATGGCTCATTTATCCAAGACAAAACAAAGGAAGTTCAAGCAGAGCAACAGCAATTTCGGCTCAGGTTACTACAAGAACACATGCAAGCATTACTCTTGGTAGGGATATTATCCCCCACCATCTATAATGGTTCTGAGCTGGGCGGTAAGGTACGCCGCTGAGTAAGGCTAAAAGTGCTAAGCCGTAATAGCTTTGTGGTACTCTGTAGGGATTCCCGACAATAACAACAACTCATTATTGGACATTCCAGATCTCCTGGTTTGCTGGCCAAAATATCCGCAAGCTACAGCTGAAGAAAAGCTACTAAGGTAAAAAAAAATAAAAAATTACAGGCCCGCAAGTTAAAAGGATGAGGAGTCGCAGCTCGGTAACCCGACATGCTCGGCAGTGCACGGCAAACAGATTTGAGAATACGTCAGCTGGGTGGGATTGATCAGGAAAGAGGAAGCTTGTTGCGGTGATCTCTCACGACAGGACGAACTCTAACCCTAAATAATGGGGTTTAAAAGCATTTGAGGAACCCCACCATCTCACTTCCCTGTCTGTTTGGAAGATCTGACTGGCCTGTGAATCAACACTGCTAATACATACAGTTAATAGCTACGAAGGATGTGGAAAGTTACTGCACACTGAAGTTGGTTCAGCATGACTGACCTTTTTTTTATGGCTGGTACAGCTCTGAGGAGGTTTAGAATGATGTCGAGCATGAATTTAAACAGTTAAGAGGAAATTTCTCATACCAATGTTTAAAGTGAGTTCTAAGCCAAAACAAAGGCCTTCAATGAGACATATTCCACCATCTGATGGGGCCAGGACGCCCTCAATCCCGACCCCACCACCTACCCCTCCTGGAGCAAAAACTGTTCAGCTAACCGCATGAAGTTGGTCCTGTTCACATGCTGTCAGTCTGGCCAGGAGCCTACTCTTGCTTGAAACACCACAGATATGTAAATTTATTTGGCAACTTAACTCACAGCCAGGTCCCATTAAATGAACCATTGCAGCCCAGTCTAGGAAAGCACAAACGGTTCAAAATTTAATCGTGATTTAAAAAAAAAAAAAAAAAAAAAAGTTGCTCTAAAGAAACCGTGACTGTCAAACTCAGAGGGCGTCTGGGGTGCGACAGAGTGTAACTTCAGGCAGGAGACCAATAACGTCATACATTGGGTAAAACCTACCAGACTTCGGAGGATGGAGCGACACCCGGTGCGGATCGTTTCGCAGATGTGCCAGAAGCGCTCTGCGTTTTTATCTATAGGCTGATGCTGGTACGAACTTCATGAACCATGGCGCGGGACGAACCTTTCTGCCAGCTCGTTTACTAAGATTGCATTGAAAGCATATCACTCATGTCAAGTTAACAAATCTGGTCAATAAAATCAGTTATCTGTAGCACATACTTGTAATCAGCCCGTGGTCAGACAGTGATGCGCAAAAAATATCCATCCATCCTCTATAGGTTACAAGTCCTTTCATTATGAAAAATATTTAAATCTGAATGTTTAGGTCAACTGAAATTTTCCCGACAAACTTACTACTTCCGTCGTCAGAATGCCATTTTGTAAGAAGTTTTATAACCACTTAAAACACATCCTTCTTATATACCCGGACAATAGTCGCATCCCCACGTTACTAGTTCACGCAAGGGGCGATGGCACGAACAAGGTGGCTTATTTGGTTCCGACTTGAAACTCACTTTGTAAACCTCAGACCACAGCATAGAAAAAAATAAGCATCTGAACTAATACGCTTTGCAATATCCAATATAGCGCCTAACGGGATTAGTCGACAATCTCACGTGCAGCCCGGTCGCTCCCGGTTTAGGGACGGGCGATGCCACGGATTCTCTTTTCGATCCAGTACCGAGGCTGGAATCGTCAGTCTTGAAACCCAAATTTGGTACCGGCCCATTTAAATTAGCCAACCTAGTAAAAAAAAACGGATATATTAACTTTAGAATGGTTTCCCAAAATGAAACCTTCACATTCAAAGAATCGCTATTTCTGTATCGATCCGCAAATCATTAATTTATCCACCACCCGAAAGGTTTAACAAAAAAAGAGTGGCACATTTTAAATGGTTTCACCTGCTTAGGCTTTAAATTACAACCAGAAAATACGATCTTCCAATCGTTTTGCTGCATTTAGTCAGAGCTTACACTATCCTACGTCGGTTTTCATTTTAAAGGGTCCGAAATCATCTTGAAATCACTTAAATCATTCAATTGGCGACAGCAAAAACATCGACTAGCGTTTATGTTTTTGCAAAAAACTTAAAATGACAGTACTTCCCCTAACACCATTCCCTTAATTTACGCCACACTTGACTTTTTAATGGGATTATTAATTTCCCGTTGTTTTGAAACGTGCCAGCGCCTATTGTTACGTAAACTCAGGTCTAAACGTTTAAAGTTTTTCATTTTATGCCACGTCTTGTGTCGCCTCTTTACACAGCAGAAAGCAGAATTTTACATCTCCCCGCTCCGAAATAAATTATACTGAACCATCCTTTTTCAGCCAGTGTTCCGCAAAAAAACACTCAATACTTATTTAAAAGACCAACAATACGGAACGCGCGTAACACCGCTGTCGCTGTTCGGTGTTTGAAATGTGTATAAAATAAATAATGTCAAATACCTTGAGTTTCGGTCAATTATTCCACTTGAAAGCGGCCAAGCGACAGCGTCTGACGCCGCTCTGCTCCGTTCGCCGTGCGGTGCAGAAAACGCCCCTCCTAAGTGTGACGTGAGCCTAAAATTTACTTTAGTTTTTGGAAGGGCGTGTGTCTGTGTCATTTTCAATTATTACTACCCACAGAGTTTTATCGTTTCGTAATGTTATCCTGTCATACAGTAACGATTCTTTGATATGGACCAAACGGTCCGTACTAGTTCCGAGCACGGCACGTGTAGTACCTTAAACTGCGATTCATGAGTAATTCAATTCAATGTCAATTTGCTACAAAAAAAGCTTTCCGGCATGAAGAAGGCGTGTACTGAGGGATTCTCATCCCCGAAGTATGCATTGCAAATAAAAACCGGATAAGAATATTATATGATTGTAATTGAACGCCCTGCAATACCAAGCCTCTGTCGACAGAACAACTGTATTGTTCGTGGAAGAGAAAAATGTCACGATGAACAAAATAAACGATCTGTCGGTCCTTTGTTCTGTTTTTCGCACCTTCCTTTAATTTACCATAATTGGTTTAAGTCTGGTATAAAATCGACATAGGGAACTTTTTGTCTGTATTGTTGGAGATGGCACCTGCCAGACTCATTGCCTATTATGATACAATGGAAGCCAGCTGGACAAGTTAATAGGGTTTGCTTGACAGAAGACAAACGGGTATGATCATAACTGCATTAAAAAAAAAACTCCACTGTCTCTGAGTTCATCTACCACTTGAACCAGAAACCTTGGGAAGATTTTGAAGAACAGACAGGGGACTTCTGAGATCTGATACCAAGGAAGCTCTTTGAAGGGGTCCAGTCACTGTCTTTAGAGGTTTTTACTGTCAGAAAGGGAGCTCCCTGACTAACAATTACCCTGTTTTTACACTTGTGTTGGCACTCTGTGTACTGTTCTTTGTAAAGGGAACTTTTTTTTCTACTCTTACTTTCAGTGTATTCTGTATGTTCTGTATGTACTTCAAAGTTCCCTAACCGGACTTTTTTCACAGCGTTGGTGTGCATCTACATTGATGGACTCCGGCTTTGACCTTGACCACAGGTTACACCTTGTTTTTAGCATGCAGGCCCACTCTTTCTTCTTCTGTAATGTTATCATGCCTGGGGGGGGGCATGGTCAGCCAGTTGATCTTGGACCTCCAGAGGTTTTCTTTTCTCCCCACTTGGGAGTTTTTGGTTCCTGTCCTCCACTGTCATCGGGGTTTTTATCTTTCGTTCCTTCTGCCTTCCCTTTCCCCTGTTTTTTTTTTTTATTATTATTATGCTCTGTAAGTGTTGTAGTAATGTATTAAAACACACATGTAAAGCACCTTAGGGTGACTCCTTTGTGAAAGGCGCTATATAAAAATGAAGTGAATGTAAAACAGTGGAAAATTTATAGGATACATATTGTTGTTCTGAAGAAAAGCCGTTAATGAGAAGGGAAGGGCTGACAGTCATGCTGTCCATTTGTAGGCTTATAATGCCCACTGTGAGTGTAAGGCTATTTCTTTGTGGCTGATGCATTGCTCTCAACTATCCTCCAAATAAAGAATTTCAAATATATAAAGAAATGTAACTGAATTGAATGTAACAGTAGGTTTCTGTTTGAGTACTCGGCACGGGCATGTGCTGCATGTTGGAGGCTGCAGAAGGTGGTGTGCAGAAAGAGCCACATCTTTGGGACATGTGGCTGACCTTGGAGCAGCGCCATCCTGCTTACCCTACACCCACCGCTGGTGGGGCCTCCATCCTGATTAAATGGGGCCCCTTCTGGCGAGTGCACACTGTTGTACAATTAAGGTGACAAAAAGACTGGGAGAGATGACAGATTGTGCACTTGTGTGTGTCTTTGTGCCCTGTGAGATTAGATGACTTAAAACTAAAATATTAACAACAACATTAATAACAACAACAAAAACCAGAAACAAATCATTGGCGTGAGCTTATCATACCTTGCATCCATTAATTTAATCCATAAGTGTAATTGTATAAATTTATGCAATGATTTATTCGTGCACAAGTTGACATAATGATTTGTAACAAATATGAGTAGATTCTTATGGAATAGCAGCAACTTACCTTATCACACCTGTTCCATACGTTTAGTTTTGGCCATAGATCTATCGTCTATCATTCTTGAAGGTTGTAGTGGTTTTGTGAATGAAGATCTGTTTTGGGAATTGAGTGTCATTTCATATTATGGAACCCGAGAAATGTGTATGACGGAAGGAGAAATAATTGTTTGGAAAAAGGAGATTTCTAATAGCGTGATAGAGCCATTTTTCTATTTTTGCACTTCCGGAATGAAGTTCTGGGAATGAGGCCAACCACTTCCTGTATGTGACCTGCTGATAAAAGCACTGGATTTTAGAAGGAAACACTAGGATGTACGTTATTTTTGCGGTCTTTAGCAGAAATGCTTTTGCAACTACCCTGTTAAATTCTCTTTAAAATAGGCCTATTAGTTTCCTTGAATGAAAAATCTTCATGTATGCTTCTGACTACAAATGAAATGCCTATTATTGACAATAAGAATAACAACAATAACAGCAAGAATAATAATAATAATAATAATAATAATGTACCCATACAATTTTTAAATTAACTTTTTTTTTTTATCTCTCTTCGCTGTGCAAACTCAATTTCAGGCAAATAATAGAAGGCCTATAGTATTATCTATTAAGGATGACAGCAGTTGATTTTATAGACGTCTCACATCTTCTGTCACACGAATGTGTCTGGCCAGCATCAGTAGCCTCTTTTGCATGTCTGCCTTCTGCAGGTCAGATAACATTGACAAAAGGATGCTGAATAGAAATGTCCTGGGGACCTGGGTCCCGAGGGAGTGCCTAACAACCACACATGTTGTCTCATGTGGCAGTAGAACTCAATAGGTTGCCAGGTCCGTTGCCGGGAAACGTGAATTATACACAGTGATGCTTCCGCTGTTGCCCCTGAAACATATTCCGTGATGTCAGCAGTGGTCAGGTATTTGTTATGGTAGCTGGCGGGAGGTCAAAATTTGGAAGTTGGTCCATTATTGTCCTATTGAAATCTGACAATCCTTGAAAGGAAGGTGAGACCTGTAGTAGGCCAGCATATTAAGCAAGACATTTGGGAACAGAGGAGGCCCAAAGCGAAACAATAATGAATAATGGAAAGGCTAATGCAGATTACAAACAGAAAGGACGCACTCATTAAAAGCATCATTCATCATAGTTACGTCTTTTGTAAAGATCCCAGACCACTCCATTGTTTTTGGATGGTAATATAAAAGCCAGTCTGGGGACCAGGTGAGGTAGACTGGTGTGTTCTGCTGTGCTTAAGATATACATTTTCTAAGCATAATAATCCCAGTTTTGTAATCACAATATAAGACCAGCATGCCCACAGCAACAAACTTAACTATCTCCCAATGCTTTAGAATAGGAATTGTATTACTGTTGCACAAACCAGTCTGAGTCTGGATGTTTTTCATGATGTTACTAAACGTGCACACAGATCCACAACGGCGTTTTCCAAGTGTTACACACAGTAACCTGCTCGTGATGTACAGCCACGTAAAGCTTTTATGGATATACTGATCTGTCACTCTTCTGTGGCACTTTCTGCTCCAAGCAATCGTTTGTGCATTTTTCTGTTTGTAATAATTAATGCTGTCAGTCAAGGGTGCTTTAGAGCTAACTCCCCGAGGCATCTGACCCATTTTTTGGGCCATTCTTAATAAGCCAGAGCCAAAATCCATGATTTTCAAAAATACATTGGGAGAAATGTTTAAACATAACAAATTTAGGAGTAAAAGATCACATTTTAAATCAAAAACTGAAGCAGACCTCAGTTTTGAAGCATAATTTATTGAAATTTGTCAGAAACCATTAGTAGCGACTTGGGACTTAGGGTTTAATTCTGCATTAATTCTACTACCATGTGTTAAAATAAAATATAATTTGCATTTTGTCCCTTAACGAAAAATGCATCTATATTGCAATTACAAACTCCGCATATAGTCCAGAAAAATAAATCAATTAATAATAAAAAAAACAGTTTTGATTAAAACTATTTACGTAATGTACCGAGTATAAGTAAACAGAGCACTAGTTAATGTCCTTAAACCTAATAGCTGATTACAGCGAGCTGACCATTACACACTGTCAGAGCACCTTTTGCTGGAAATAACTTAGATGTTTTAGTTTAGTTTGGAAAAGCATCCAATAAACAAGCAACGGCCCTCTTTTAAACCACTAAAAAAATCAATAACATTAGGGTTACACCAATGAGCCGAAACATTATGACCACTCCCCACATGATGCAAATAATATTGACTATCTTGAAAAAACAGCACATGTCAAGGTCTGGGATATATTACATCCCATTTACACTTGGTTTTAAAATGTGTCTTGGGCGATCGGATCACAAGTGGACAGCGTTAAATGCAAGTGTAAACTATTACCAAGGCGCATTGTGATCCGATCCCTCGAGCTGCTTGCTGAGCTGGTCAGGGACGCATCTGACTGCATATCTTTTATATTGTAAATGCTAATCTGTCCTGATGCGTCCCCGACAAGGACGTCACAGTAACTGTGCATTGAGCAGTAATGAAATCTGAACATAAGTTGTCAGCTGGTTACCGTGGAGACACACAATAGACGCAAGTGTACACGACGATGTGTCTCGGTTGTCTGCTTGTGATCTGATCACTCAAGATGGAAAACCAAGTGTAAACAGAGCCTTAAATCATAGGCCAACATTCTGTAACCCTATGACTGACCTATAGCTATGCAACCCCATACACATCAGGGATCGATGCGCTGTGTGTCATGGCACATTTCTCCCATGACCATTACGGACACTTTTTGCGGTTTGCGCCCTTCTGTTGGTTTGTAGCAGGTGAGTCAGCTGTTGCTCACATCTTGCATCACAAATCTTTGCCGGCCTACACCCTGTCAGTGGATTGCGTTTTTTTTTTTCCCTCCTTGAGTCACTCTCAGTAGGTACTCACCACGACTGACCGTGAGCACTCCACAAGCCTTGCCATCTCGGAGATACTCTGAGCCAGTCTGGTCTCAACGATCTGGCCTTTATCAAAGTCACTTGGATGTCGACCTTGTACGATATAGGTAACATTATTCACTATATGTAGGGGTGGCCATAATGTTTCTGCGTTCGTTCATTTTGTTTGAGCTCATGATTGCAAAGAAAACCCTATTTCCTGTTACTATAGAAAATACATTTTTAAATCAACTTAGATTTTATGCATTAAATTCCTTTCCAAAAACAGGAGCAGTAACAAGATTTTTGAAACAGTTAAGGCTTTGAAACGGTGACAAAATTTCTACTATAGTAGACCGATGTAGTTATAGTATAAAAAACATTGAATCGATTCCTTTAATTTGGGGCATGTCACTATCCATTTTTAGGAATAAAAAGTATCAGTTGGCATGCAGCGTTTCATAGATTTCTGTTCCTCAAAATAAGTTGAATTATGTTAAATATTTCACATTAATGAAATGCACCTGTGATGAGTTACAAAAATAAAACACCAAATCTATGCATGACTACATATTATGCATTAACACAGTGGAATGCAAAAGTTTGGGTCACCCTGGTCAGAATTTCTGTTGCCGTTAATGGAAAAGCAGGTAAAAGATGACCTGATTTCCAAAAGGAATGACGTAAAAGATGACAAATTTCTGTAATATATCACGCAAGATAACTTATTTCCATCTTTTATGGCTTCAAAATAACAAAAGAAAAGGGCCTGAATCCAAAGTGTGTGCAGCCTTTGCATTCAGTACTTAATAGTATCCAGCCAAGTGTCTTTCAGTTCTTGTTTGGGGGATTTTTGCCCATCCCTCCTTGCAAAAAGCTGCTCGATGAAATTCTTGGGCCGTCTTGCACGCACTGCTCTTCTGAGATCTATCCACAAATTTTCGATGATGTTAAGGACCAG
>JAAGVU020000061.1:7298307-7332332 GCA_011763525.2 Mormyrus iriodes
TTTCATAATGATGACTGTGAACAAGCCATAGCCCTAACGAGCTGATTAAGGTCTGAGACCTTGGTAAACGTTATCTGGGGGCTCACATTTCTTGGGGCGCCCAACCTTTTGAATGGTGCATTTTTTTCTCTCAAAAATTTCCACTCTAAAATTGTACAAAAAAAAATAATACACTGATCTTGATTAAAAATGTTGAAAATAATGTTTCTTCTTAACTTTATGGCTTTTTCTGATCATTTCATCTTGAATTTTTGCATGCCACTATATCTGCAAGATCTTGGTTCTTATTTTATTTAAAGTTTGTAACCTGTCCTCTCGAATGGCATTGCAGATTACTATCTTGGATCATATCAGTTAATTCATAAAGCAATGGGTGAAATAAAGGCTGAAGTAAGTGAAAGTTTGGTTATGAATCATGTATTTCTCGAAAATGAGCTTAAATTAATTTGATTAAAACCCGGGTGGTGATCAGTCTAGCTTTTGCTGTGATGCACCTGCCCTGGGGGGGCCCGTCCCGCCTACCCTAAGAAGCAAGCAAGTAAAACTAACTAACCCAACTCCATACCAGTCAATGTCCTGAAAATGTAATGATGAAACTAGCCTTTATGTATATTCTGTGTTTGAGTCACAGGGCAATCCCCAGAGAGCAGTCTGCTCTCCTCTGACATTAACCCCCAATGTCAGCAAAATTAACCTAAGGTGACCCTGCTTTTACACCCACCAGGCCTGTTTAGCGAGGTGACATAAATAGCAGACAACGTGTGCAGATTCTATTAAGAAAATGATTTATTAATGCCAATCGGAGTACACTATAGGATGCAATACTACAAAAAATAAACACGAGAATAAAACATAAGTAATAACCAAAATACAAATTATGCTACGTAACCTAATTCCTAAAGAAAAAACTCACAAGTGTGTCAGAATGGTGGGGGGGGGCCCTCAACTCAGCCCAGTGATTCTTATGGGGTGTTTCTCAATACCAAGAACGCAAAGACCGTACTTGTGGTCTTGGCAAGACCGGTCTTGCTAACTTGCTTTCCAAGAATGAACTTGGGGAGCAATGAATAATGGGATTGGTCTCATTTGGCGAGGATGCAACTGATGGAGCCGGGCAAGAACTACATCCGGGGATTTTTACCGTCCTCTGCACTTCTGTTCTTAGTATTGGAACTGGTCTTCGGCAATGGATGATGATGTAAAATGGGTACACGAGAACACAAGTACGGCCAAGTTTACGTACTGAGATTCACCCATGGTCTCAGCAGGCCAGTCAGTACCTACACCTGCCCTCCAGCTCCACCCTGCAAAACAGACAGACCCGAACGGACAGGAAGGTAGGGTCATAACACGCCCCCCCCCGTGCTGTTTCTGCAAATTCCAGCACTTGCTTGTTCATATGCTTTCTTTCCAAGGCAGAAGCAAACGACAGACACCTATTAAGATTTACAGTCCAACAGGGGCCTCCAAGTTTGCTCTGTTATTTATCAGGGGGCTCTATCTATTAGTCATTTCTACGTTCAGCGCTTTGTGTCTGTGTCTGTGTCCTTGGCCATTCATGCAGTGAGAGCCTGTAACAGAGGCACAGATATAACACTTTAATTCGGGAGGTACAAAACTGGATAGAGTATCTTGGCCATTCTTGCTAAGCTGCCCTGTTGTCTGCCAGGCACCATTCAGAGTGAAGGTCACTGCAGCCCTGAAATGCAGGGCAATAAGCTTGTCAAACTTGATGGGAAGTGAGAGGAAGGAGAAGGATGAACTAAAAACACAGAAGCACCCTTCCATTTCCCCATTTAAAGCACTAAAGCACAACAATCTTCCACATGGAGAAACAACAAGTGACCCTGCAGGCTGTGTGAGGAAACATCTCCTTGGAGCTCTCGATATTTTGTTTGATAAAAAACAACACATCGCTTTATTTGGCTTGTCAAGTGACCCCCCTGGTGTCTTGGCCACTGCAACCTGCATGCAGCATTACTGTGGTTGCATTCCTGTCCAAAAAAACGAAACAAGAAAGGGTCGATTGTATCAGCACAGCTCAGGAATTGGGGTCAGTCTAGTACT
This sequence comes from Mormyrus iriodes, assembly GCA_011763525.2. Classification (NCBI taxonomy): domain Eukaryota; kingdom Metazoa; phylum Chordata; class Actinopteri; order Osteoglossiformes; family Mormyridae; genus Mormyrus; species Mormyrus iriodes. The sequence continues at coordinate 7,300,375 of JAAGVU020000061.1, forward strand.
ATACAGATTATCTGTTATGTTTTATTAGATCCATTTCATTGCAAAATACAGAAACGTGGACCAACATATCAAATTAGGACATTAAAAAAATAATTTCTAATAATACTAAAATATTTACTATTTAAGGTTAGGGATACCATTTTCAAGGGGATACATCCAAATTTCCATATTAACCACCGAAAAAGATCATAGATTAAGATTTCACTAGGGGGAAAATATCTTTTACTCAACAGACTTCCACAAATTTGACAGAATAAAAATATTAGTTGAAGGTTTGTAGTTTGCATCCAATGATAATTAATGATTTGTAATGTTTAATAATCTTCATTATGTTGATTGATATTAATGCTGCAGACAGGGGTACAATTGGATTATACATAGCACTCTGCATTTAATCGGAAAGAGAAATGCGGCCTTCAGATCATGCTGATAGCATGCATATGCTGCCAGATGTCCTTGACCTGTATAATCTGATAACGGACTTCCATCATTTGTACAGCCTTCATTCAGCAGAGTCACCCTGCCTGCCTTCCTGTGCTGTTATGATGGTGGAGGATGGAACAAGGATCAAAAGTGCATAAATCTAAAACAAAAACCCAGTGCAACAGTTATGTGACCCTTTACCGGATGGAATTGTTCTGCAATCCTCCCTTACTCAACCATAAAGCACTTCAATTTCTTCATACAGGTTACAACATAAGAGCATAACTCCTCAGTTAATATGCAAGCCAGCTTATCGACCAAGGACTGCCGATCAGCTGAAACTTACACATACAGATGAGCCTTCATGACCTGTGTTGACCCCCATCACCTTGGGCGTAGCTGCCCATTTTTAATAGACAGGGGTCTGTTTTCTTCATGTTAGAAATTCTTTTTTTACCTGAAAAAGTTGAAACATTTTGTGACTCTCTTATAAATTTGTACTATATCTAATTAAGATTGCTTGAAGGATGATCCAAGCACAGACAGCCTCACAGGGTGAGAAATATCATTGTCATTTAACAACAGTGCATGGCTTTGTTTAATATTACTAGAGCTTTTACCTAAAGTGAAAAGCCAGGGCATTACTTTGGGTTGAGCCATGGGGGGGGGTTGATTTCTCCACCCATTTAAGGGGGTCCAGGGCTTGTATTGGCTGGTTATATGGTTATTTTTGTGGGCATTTTTCTTTATTTGCGCAATAAAATTTTACCGGAGCACACCAGGTTAAGTATCTTGGCAGGAAAATTATATCAAGGTTTCTCCTGGGACTTAATACAATAACGTGTTAGGTCTCTACGTCCTTAACTGCACTACAATATTCTGCTGAGGCTACCAACTTACACATAGAGTCCATACAGACTTGCAGTAGTTGGCAAGTGAACAACAGCAAATTGCTATGGTGAGTTAAGCACCAGAGGTGAGCGTTTATGGAGATCACATGCCAGTAACAGTTAAGAGATGATCATTAATCATCTGCACTGATCTGGTTCCTGTTTGGTTTCTGTCGCAATGAAGGTGCAGTTTCTGCTGTGCTGGACTCTGACACGAGCTCATGATGCTTATAGGGTCTCTCAGTAAGCTGGGAGGTGTCGGACGGTCAGAGACTGAAACAAGGAGGTCTCATTGGAGATCAGTGGGCCGGTCGGCAGAAATAAATTTTGGGGGGGGGGTGGGGGCAGTCCCCTTGGTATATTTCCCTGACCACAACAAAATTCAAACTTGTAATATTCGTGACCGATCAGTAGCAAACATATTTGGGCGGGGGGGGTGGTATTCAAACCCTTAATTTTATTACATGGCAACATGAATGGCGCTCAGTACCATGTGTTTAGTGTGCCACCCCCCTCCTGAGACCATTCTGCACATGAGGCAGAAGGAAATTCCAAGGCTGTATATGATTCATAAAAAATGCCCCCTAAAATTATCTTTGCTTCCTGTTCGAAAGGAAAGGCAAGGAAAAGGAAACTGTGTGTTTCGATTTCACAGTGCTCTGCCCATGTGCGGGGAAACAAAGAACCTAGGTGCCGGGGTTAGAACATTACAGCACAGAGAGGGCTGCTGCTGACGCCCCAGCCATCGTGCTTTGCAAACCGGCTGCACATGTCGCAGTTCACATTTGGCTCTGGAGGTGCTTTGAACTGTGCCTAGATTCTGATTTTTTTCCACCAGTCAGCTTAGAAGCACCTGTGTGTGTGCGTGTGTGTGCAAACTTTTAACACTTCTAGGTGATTTCCAAGCCTCATCCGGTACAGAAACAGAAATTACCTGCTTTTTCTAGTTGCATCCAGTTATGTAGGAACACCAGCATTTATTGCTCAGCACAAATACTGTCCTTGATTGCATCAAGCCTCCTAGGAGACATAATTGATCAGCAATTTTGCATAGTTTGAGATGGACTAAAATTTATATTTGATAATTTATGGCCTTAATGTAAAAGAGATAAAATGGATGAGTGTCTGAGCTCCACCCATTTTAATGGTAAGACAAGAATACAGACTAATGCAATAAGAATGGCCTTAGTCCTCCAAAGACAGCTAATAACTAGGCAGGAATACCACAGCCCACCATGCAGGACAAGCTGGTGTCTTATCAGCTAACCAGATCTACTGAAGAAATCTCATGAAGCAGAAGGGAGCATAACCAGGTCACAGGTGAACTTCTCTGAGGGCAGAGGTAGGTAATCCCAGTCCAGAGAGTAAAATTCCAGACCAGGATTTTGTTTCAACCAACCAGGTGATTATAAAGAGTGACAGTCACAGAGTATGCAACTGGTTGGTTGAAACAAAATCCTGGTCTGGACTTTTACTCTCTGGACCTTGATTACTCACTTCTGTCTGGGGGCCTTAGGCTGACATGGGTAGGGGGCACCCTAAGTAGGCCACTGGAGATATAAAACATATTATAAAACAATGGAACATCAATAATATGCTAATCAAAGTGCGAGATGCCTGTGGTGAAAGTTACCGATCAGGATGAGGGCGGGAATGCTGTTGGTAAAAGTTGCTGATGGGGGGAGGAGGTATGGTGCCAGATGGTACATCGGTCAAATTTAAGAAGTTTAATCATTTCCCTCTTTTGCTAAGGTTAGTCTTGAAATTTCGCATACGTTGTCTACATGTTGTCTACCACTCTATCAAGACAGTATCAGACAAGGGGGATGTAATATTTGTCTTGTATTTTTGTGCCATTTTCTTCTTGTTACTTTGTGCCAGTTTGCTTGGCAGGGAACACTTGGTAAAGAAAGCTGGATAGTGCAAGTCTCAAAGTAGAATAGTCCATTACAGCCAGGATGGGGGCAACTTTGTTTATCCTGACAAATGTCATTCAAAATGCAAATAACGTACATGTTGCTGTCATTTAGATGATCATATTATGTTATATCCTTAAATGTAACTTCTGAATATTCTGTCTTCATGGGGCCCCTAACTTTTGGGGACCCCAGGCAGCTGCCTACCTTTGCCTTATGGTAAGTCTGCCCCTGGGAATGACCTGGTTTGGCTCGACAAGGACAATACACTAAGCCCTAAAAGTCCCAGTAGACCTATATTAACCAGTATTAGGGAATGAAATACTTTTTGTGCAAAAAATGGATACCTGTGCCAGCCAGTGAGGGCTTAATGCCAAATGTGACGCCTTCTCATGTCAGAGAGCTCCAAAATGAGAAGGAAAAACCTTGCATTGTCTTTAAAACATTCCAGAAACAGGTTAAAACGAGCCCACAGAAATTTACGAGCCCACAAGCCGCAGCAATCTCAGGAAATGTGCAAAATGTGCCATTCATCATTGGAGAATAGGAAGGGAATTCTGAGTCATATTTCACATAGTATCAGAATTATTCATGCAAAGGTTTTCTCAACCATATTTTCCTGTTCGGGTAAACACTCCACAGGCAGCATCTACAGTAAAACAAGGGAGCAAGTGAAAATCAAGGCTCCCGTTGTTACGCACCATAGATGTAACAGTAGGACTAACTGGTGGCTTCGGTCCACCAGGGGAAGCTTTGGTTCCATGATCTGCCCAGTGGCCATGTGTTCCAGGTACTCCTGGTAACTGGTCTCCAAAGTGCCTGAGTGAAGACCTGGGTAGCACCAAAGGTAACTGGGTTGTAAAGAGAGGGAGAGTTTCAAGTTGCAGTGGCATGCTGCTTTGGCTAGGTGTTGCAGTACTTGTAGGATGTTTACTTGCACCTAAACCTTGGTATTATGCATATCTTTGGATTCCACTTCAAATCAGGTCTACGGGAATTTCTCGGAGCACTGGGAATTGTGATCCTTTGACTAAATAATCTGGAAAAAAACACTGAGTAACCTGTATATTTTGCGTGCCTTTCAAGAATGATTAATATTTAGTCTTATCAAATCAAAATACAAATGACCTCAAATAACCTCTGGATCCTCATACAAAGAAGTCTTTGGTTTAGTTCAGGTTTGACTCCCCCTTTGTAAATTTCCACTTGGATGACTGAACTGCCTCATAGGAGTTTTACTTACACAAAAACGTTCTGAGGGCAGAAGGAAAAATGATTGGTTCAGAGAGATAACAAATCAGATTGTAGTAGTGGTGGGTCCAAGCAGCTAGAGGAGGTGGGACCAAGACATCTGGATGATCCCACCTCCTCTAGTTGCTTGGACCCACCTGCCCTACAATCTGATTACTTATCTCTCTGAACCAATCATTTTTCCTTCTGCCCTCAGAACATTTTTGTGTAAGTAAAACTCCCATGAGCTTTGAACTGGTTCACAAATCCATTATCTAGACAAGTCAATTCCATCCTTGGGCACATAGATCCCTTGATGCACTACAATCGCAGGAGAGAGCCATTACACTCCTTCATTTCACTTCCAGTCAGAGCTGGTCCTGAGGCTTTGCGTAAATTGCCATCCCCAGGGACAATCAAGACAACCCAACAGTAAACCACAGCCCACCAGAAAAAAGGCTCGCCTGTCCGAACTGAAGGATCCTTTATCATTTCTAGGTTTGTGTTCCCTCTGAAATTGCTGGTTTTGTGCAACTTTAGTAAGCTAGTAGAATGGTACGCCGCTGCTTAAGATAAAATGTGAAAAAACTGGATAGAACAAAGGCTGATACGAAGAATTACAATATAGCACATTCAGCAGCTATTATGTGGGCTGGCTCAGACAGGCACCAGGGAAGGGACTGGAGTATTTCGCTCAGGCACATGGCAGTACCACTTTCTACTCCCAGACTTTTCAGGGCAGATTCACCATCTCCAGAGACAACAGCAAGAACCAGCTGTATTTACAGATGTACTGCCTGAAGGCTGAAGACATGGCTGTGTACTACTGTGCCAGAGAACCACACTGTGATGGGGGCCGTACAAACACCACCTCCTCATGTTTTTTTCCTTTTAAGTGAAAAATTTCACCTGGGTACACTCACAGGAAGTTAGAGTAACGGTAAACTTTAAAACACATAATGGCAAAGACCAGCAGAGAGATTTTTACATTGTTAAATAAGTGAGTTTCAGTTGGTTCACAAAACACAACACATGACACATGTTAATATTTTAGGGTGGTTTCACATATAGTCCTTTTTAAATGAACCAAACTCAGTTCTCTTTTAGTGGACCAGAATGTGGGTCAAGAGAAAGAGAACTCAGTCCTCTATACTGCTGCTTAAGATAAAATGTAAAACAACTAGATGGAACAGAGGTCAGCATGACACTGCTAGGCTTATATGAAGTATTACAGTACATGTGATTGTTAGGCAGTCGAAAGGAGGAGATTTAAAAGCAGAGAAGAGGGAACAACGTATAATATCTAGACTAGATAAGCAACATTCAAGTTTCAAGCTTCATGCCTCATCACTGCTACATCTGAGACCCAGCACTCAACAACAAGATATCTGAAACTGTCCATTGTGAGATGAGTTATTCATTGCTTTCTCAGGAGATTTGCAGGAGGTTTGCTAACTTGCCTCGGATTAAAACCTTCTCGGTGCCCACTAGCAGCCATGACTTTCACAAAGATCTTCTCGAGCCCTCGTTCCGGACCGGAAAATGGCAAAGTGTCGGCCCAATTGTCGTCATGGTGACCTCAAGTGTGAGCTGAGGGTTGGGCTGTGAGCACAGAATTAAGGGGGAGATCTTGTGTCAGGAAGACACGATGGTCTGTGAAATAGGTGTAGGCTGCAGCAGAGCACAACTGAGGTTAGAACAGAATCTCTTTGACCTGTCATTACACCCCCACCCCCACAACATGTGAAATGCAGCGGGCAGAAACAACAAGCAGAAATGTTATTAAGAAAAATCCCTGCTGGTTTAGTGGCAATACTTCCTGTGTATAGCTTTTGAGCTGGGATATCTCAGGATCTCCACCCTGCTATTTGCCTCACCCATACTCCCTCAAAATCTGCAAGGACTGAAAGTCTTGCGCAAATTTTACAAGACTGCAAGGCCTGCAACCTATGATCTTCCCCCTTATTTGTCATGCTGTCCTGAGATTTGCTCCTGAGATCCGTTTTCTGCCAAGTCACATAAGGGAGATGATTAGGAAAATTAACCTGCCTACAGGCAGAAAAAAAATATTAGCTAATCAACTGAACCACACCATTCAGTTCCTTTCACCAGGACAGGTGCTTGTAGACTGAGACTTGAGAGGTCAAGACAGGTGGCCTACCCTTTCCCAAGTACACCTTCATACCCTCGTAGCATCACATACAAAAACTCCTGTGGAATTCCAGATGAATACAACCTCTGCCATTATCATTGTAAGATGGTAGCTAGTCATTCAATAGTCTAGGGATCTGGGTATGCAACAAAATGAAGTGTCATGGCTTCAAGTCCCAAGTGTAAAGCATTTTGAACTATGCATCTGACTGTAGGTCCAAATGATAATGATGATTCATAAACTTGGGAATCTCTAAATGAATCATGTTAGTAAATAGATAATGGATAATATTGTAAAATACCAGAAGGTCAACAGCAACACCAGGGTAAGTTTGAGACTTACAGCAGAATAATCTTAAGGAGCAATACAGGGCAGGTGAAAACCAGCCTAGACACAGGGAAATAGACACAAACACACATTATCTCAACAAATACATTAATCTGAAAATTACTGCCGTAGGTGAGTCAGTGTCTGTGGGTCTCTTTGATGATTAGCAAAGCCTTGCATGTTCTTTCTGTGTGCGGCCAACAGACATTTTTAATCATGGGTGTGGCCTCGAACACCTCGCAGACCTAGTCACATTTCCACACACATCGCGCTACTACCCACATCCTGTTCTGATCTATAAAAAATTGTGTCGTTTAACAGTCGTTTCTACACAATGCAGGCATGCAATCACACATTCCTGGAAATATTATGAGTGGAATGGTCTTCTGAGGAAGCTTTTGAGGTCATCACTGATTCCTTCCAATTTGTCTCCACTAGCTTATCCTTGCTGGCCACCTCCAAAGGTTTTTTTTGAGAAAACAGCGTGGTGTGGCAACGGCGGGCCAGCGCTTGTTAGGCAAACGAAGGGTTGCAATAAACCTTAATCTCTTCATTAAAAAACATAATTGGTGAATATAAGTGTGAAGATTTCCTCAGAAGTACTTAAAACTTTGCAATATAGATCCCCAAGTTATGCAACAGCGGGCCTTTCAAAAGTTTTTGGGCGATCTTAAATGTGTTCCTTGTTTCTGAGGTTTATTTGTTGGTTACAATTGACTTCTGTGTTTTTAACTTAGGTTGCAATGAACAAATTGAAGTGTGCAAGCCTTTGACAGCAGAGGAAAATGATTGGTTCATAGCTTTATCATGAAACGTGCCAGTTTTACCAAATGCAGATCATATTGTTATGGACTGGAATTTAAGATACAATAACCTGCGCCGCTTTTTATTAACCTATACCTCTATTGCATTGGTATTTTCTGAATGCTCCAGAATGGAGTCATGGAACAAAACTGCCCTAGTATTTTGAACAACAAGGCAGGCAAGTTTTCTGGACACTGTGTTCCACTATCTGGGTTAGCGGTAAACTAAACAGGTGTGGTGTTACCGCAAGAACTGAATTGGGTCAGTGTTTGATCCCACATACTGTCACAGGTATTGATTTGGAGGCCCTTGTGCCCATTACAGCGCCCACTAGTGCTCTACAGATGAAGATAACCAGGGTTAATCTGGCAATTGGCGTTAAGTGCCAAAATCCACACTGCTGTTATAGGCCATGGAAAATACTTAATATATATTAGTTGTGAGCCCAGTCAGAATTTGTCTAACCGTAGCCTGCCAATAAACAGGGTGCAGCCCGTGATGTCCAGGAGCGGAAAACGATGAAAGAGAGCAATGCAATTTGGTGGAAGTAGCTGAGATTAAAGCCTTCTAAGTGCTGGAAGATTCTTTCAGAAGGAAGGAGAGAAGTGTGAGGAAACTTTGCCGATATGTTTACAGTAACTTTTACTATCACAGTTTACAATCCATGGCCGATGGGGATATGAATAAACACTTATTTTCTTGCTGAAATGAATATTTTTTAAATTTGCCCATCAAACCATGTAAACAGCTACATAAGCTATATGAGGAAGGGGCGTATCTGCAGCAGATTCCTTTCCCGTAAAAGCACAGTGTCGTGCTCATGCCCCCTCGAGAGCTCGCATAAACAAATCTACGAGCTCTCGGTGTGCAGTGCCATGCGAGCCGCAGTTTACAGTCTCCGGCGCATTTGCGTGACTCTCCCCAGAACCAGTGAGGGGGTGGGGCTTGTTGAACACACATTTCCGCTGCATTTTCAGGTTCTTAGCGAGAACCCCGTGCGCTGTAGCAAGCACGGAAAATACAAAGGTCCCCCACAGCAGAGAGCTAGACCCATTAAGCCTGACATTCATACAGCTTCCATTAATAACTAAATGTGAACTGGGCGCGGTTACTGACTGCACACAAGTAAACATATGACTCATTATTTGTCTCTCCCAGGCCAGAATTGGCAGACCAGCTCACTGCAGGACAGTCTCTCACTCCTTGACCTCTCCACTGCTGCCTCAAATGCTTAAATTTACATTTATTCACTCAGCAGAGTTTCGTCTAAAGTGACTTACAAGTGAGGCAAATAGGACATTGCAAACGTACATGCTGTCAAGGACTCAAATAGGCATAAGTGCAGCTAGGCTGGGCTTCCAGTGAATGCTGTGAGATTCTGAAGCAGTATTGGAGCAATGTATGTGTGTTTGAGGTGGTGAGATGCTGAGGAATCATAGGTGGAATTGTTATGTTGATGCAGAAGGGATCCGGGACTGGCGCGCCAACAGACATGCAACGGAGCGAGTCCAAAATGAAGGCTGTCGTTCCTTTCAGATGTGAAATCTGAGGGAAAATCAGTGCAGAACACGTGGAACAGAGCATGAAGTAACATTGCCATGGTGTCTGAGTAAATTAGCACCAAAAATGAAGCTGCAGTGTTGGTACCACAGGAACTGAACTGGGTAAGTGTTTGGCAGAGAATGGCAAGAGAGGGGCAAAGTTTGAATATACAGCTCTGGATAAAATCAAGAGACCACTCTGTATTTAAAAAAAATCTGCCTCGTTAAATCTTGGTTTAATCCTGGTTCTGCTGGCAGAAGGCTACACTGCGTGGCAGGCTGCTTCCCGGCCCAAAGTTTCTAAGTCAACAGTACACGAGAACAAGGTGAAGCAGGAGGTGCTGAGAACGACCAGAAACCAGCCAGGTAGAGGGCAGATGCAACTATCTAATGCCCAAGATGACTGCTAGCTTATCCAATAGTGCCTCATAAATCAGAGGATGACCTCAAATGACCTTCAAAATGAATGGGAAACATTAAGTGGTGTGAAGTGCACTGCTATAGGACAATTCATAACAGGTTCCTAGAAGCAGGACTGAAGAGCCACAAAGAATGGAAGAAACCCGTCATTAATGAGAAACAGAGAAGAGCCAGGCTGCAGTTTGCAAAAAAATTATCTTTTACACAGGTGAATACTCATAAACTGAGAAATGAGTGAAAGTATTTTGTTGCTGTGGTCTCTTTATTTTTTCCAGAACTGTATTTTTGCCCAGGCTTTGTCTGACTATGGCCTGCCAACAAAAATGATGTAGTCTATCATGTCCAGGAATGAAAACAACGAAAGAGAGCAATGTAATTAGGTGGAAGTAGTTGTCTTCTCTGGCAAATTAAGAGAAATGGACAGACGCCCAGTCAAGGCAAATCAGAACAGCTCAACCAATGACTCAGGCACTGCTGGAACAGGTTTTTCTAGAACACCTTGAAACACCTCAGCACTGAGCATAATCCCTGGGCCTTCTCGCCAGCAGCTGACTGACACGTCCAACAGTAGCGGGGTACCCCCGCCTTACAACATGGCCATTATTCAGCTCCGTTTCACACAAGCAAACCCTCCTAATGTCTGTCATAACTAGGCCCTAATCCGGTACGCTATTGGTTTTGAGGCACTCAACCACGCTTCTTATATCATACAAAGGAAGTTGAGGTCTAGGAACTCCATCCAGAATTTCACACTCAAGTCATTTTTAGGTTATGTTGAATTGCTATTTTGCCATGCCTCCATCAGCATACATGTTTTGTCTCTTGTCTTTCCTCGATATTCTTTAACAGCCATCAGAGAGCGAAAGTAAACGCATAGGAAACCAAGTCAGCATTCTTACAGATGTTCCCAAAGACTTAAAAGTTACAGCTCTGGAAAAAATTAAGTGACCGCAGCACAATTTTTTTTCACTCATTTCTCAATTCATGTGAGTGCGTCTGTGAATTATATTTATAAATATTTTTTTGCAAACTGCAGCCTGGCTCTTCCCTGATTATCATTAATGAAGGGCGTCTTCCATGCTTTTTGGGTCTTCAGTCCTGCTTCTAGGAGCCTGTTATGAACTGTCCTAGCAGTGCACTTCAAACCATTTAATGCTTCCCATTCTTTTTGAAGGTCATTTGAGGTCATCCTCCGATTCATGAGAAACTGTCATATAAGTTCATGGTCATCTCTGGCATTAGAAAGTCCGCCCTTTACCTGGCTGGTTTCTGGTCGTTCCCAGTGTCTCCTGCTTCACCTTGTTCTTGTGTACTGTTGACTTAGAAACTCTGAGCCTGGAAGCAGCCTGCCTCACAGTGTAGCCTTCTGCCAGCAGAACCAGGATTAAACCAGGATTTAACAAGGCAGATTTTTTACAAATACAAAGCGGTCTCTTCATTTTTCCAGAGCTGTATATTATATGTATATATTGTGTGTATATCTAGTTTCCTCTTTATGAGGTCACAGTGGTTGCAGATGTCAAATTGCTAGTTTTAAATTATATTCTTCCGCTTCCCCTGTAGGCTTCTTTATCCTTGCAGACATTTGCCTTAATTTAATTAAAAGCTATCTAAAGACTGACTGGGCATAGATGATTATAGATCCTGGCATCAAATCTCCCCACAAACCAGTGCAAAAGAAACCTCTTTGTTGCAGGTAATAAACAGTAAGATAAGACAGTAACAGTCAAAGTCACATGTTGTTTTTCTTAGATAAATGATCTTTTTCAGGATCTGACTAGATGATATCTGCAATCTTTGTGAGTATCTGTTTTTTAAGAGGACATATTGAATTGTACTTAATGGGATTATGTCCTGAAAATTAACAGTGAATGGCAATAAGTCCTGAGGAGATCAGACTTTATGAGAGGAAAATGGCATGCGATGAGCTATTTTGCACAATAAGATGACAGGTGATAGGCCAGGGATTAAAGTTACACGGGAGACGGAATCAAACAGACATCCGAGAAAAACCACAACAACGGTTCTTTGAAATAGAATTCTCTCGCATTTAATAATACATCGCCTCACTGTGCCTAACAATGGCAGCTTGCGCTAATGTTTAGATATGACATCACAGGCCGAACACCGTCCTGCTCCTGTCCTGTCACGGTCCTGCAGGTACTGCCTCCGTTGCTCTGCTGCACATTGCCTGTCACTCTGGCGCCGAGAAAAAGGGCAGCTGGAAAACAGAGGCGCACGGCGCCAGGGGGGCAGCGGGGTGGCGGCCTGGTTGGAAGCGGGTGGGGGAGGCCACGCAGTTGGTGGCTGGGTTTGGAGCTCCAAAGCCAGTATGGATCGCAGCAGGATCACGGGCCAGCACAGGTCCTTTGGGGTGGCCTGCAAACATCTGCCCTGCACCATTACGGTGCATGTTTAGCATAGCATAAATAACTTTACCCACGTGCCTCTGCAAGGCCGAGGGAGATTAGCGCTTAGCAGAGCTTCAGTCCTCCGTCTCTGCCCAGCAGCTTAACATTGTTCCCGCACAGTCAGTTTTAGCTACGTGGCTTTAACGCACGGGGCTGTACTGCAGGAACCCGTTCACCCGTTCCACTGGTATGCCGTCACCGGGACGCTACCAGATCGATTCAGTGTGACTGAAAAGCTAAAAAGTCACACCGCAGAGAAAATTTGGAGATAAGAAGGTATAAAGAAAGAAAAAGAAGGATATAGGTGGGAAAAAAACAAAAATATTATTGCATTAGGTGACTTTCGCTCATATGCAACATGAGAAATTTCATTAGCTTGGGAAAATATTTACGTGTCCCACAGCAAATACGGTATTGATGGTCCACTGGACAGCCAGCAGTATGTGTCTGTACTGGCACAGTGTTGGCTTTCTTTGGCGTCCGATCTGAAGCCTCTCCTGTATTTACAGGCTGGCCCCAGGGCCGACGAGGACCCCGACCTCTCCAGACTCAACCACCACTTAGTGCAATGCAAACCAGGACACTGTTCAAAGTAATGATAGATGGATGGATGGTTGGATGGATGGATGGACAGACAGAAAATTTAGGTGCTTTACAACAGCAAATAAATACAACTAAAATATAACTAGATACAAAGTGATACAAAATAATTAACTAATAATAATTAACAAATGCTGCTTGATCGCACTTCCCATGGCTCCTATACCAGGTCCAGCATGTAACAATGCTGCAGGTTAAATGGAGTGACGTGTCACATTTGGGAAGTTGTGTTATTTGCTTACAACCCCCACACAGCCCCAGCCATAAGCAGGGGCCCAGGTGTCTGACCCCGACCCCTACGGGAATCTACCAGTCTGGGTCCTCTTGCAACACAGCAAGGTTTGGATCTAAAGCTTGAGTGTAAATTATACCTTGATGTGACATGTACTTCCAAGTATGACTTTGCCCAGAACTAAATCACATGACAACCAAATGGCTATGGAAAAAGAGGGAGGCGTGTCGCTCGTGGCAGGAGTGATCTCTCAGGAACTGGTGTGCAACCACTCGAAGCTTCGCTCTTTTCCGATAATAAGGGGCTGTTCAGTTAAATGAGTTCATGTCGTAAGCCGAGAGTCTGTTAAAACTGAGATAATTCAGAGCTTTGAGAAATGCATGATTGTAGGGTGGCGTGTTGCACAGACTGCTCTTGGTACATTTACATTCCTCCCAGCCTCCAAAGATATGCACCTTAACTACTTGGTGTGTAAATAAGTGCCCTGTAATGGGTAGCCCGCATTTTGTAGGACAACTTCAGCACAAGCAGGTAAAAATGGACAGATATTTTGTTTACCTATAGCTGGTGGTTAGTGTTTGGTCAGTTTTGTATTCATTTGATTAACAGGAAGCATTTTACTTTTAATACTGATGGCTCAAAATCCCACTGCATATAGGCATTACCATGACTGTTGGTAACTGTTTGATATAATGCAAAGAGAGACAAAAAGTAACCGATCAAAAATGTGTGAGGATCTGAGGGCAGGTTGAGTTAAGGGTCTTGCTCAAGAGACCAATGGTACGATTGCTGGTTTACTAATTTCTCAATATTTCTGCATTAGCAGCACGCTGTCTGCCACGAGAGCAGGGTACCGTGACAGAAACACAACACATCTGTTCCGGAGAGCTGTCAGGCAGAGAGGGCGAGTGGGGATGATGCACAGCCATTGTCCCAGCACCCCTAAGGCAGTCTTTGGGGTTAAGGGCTTTGCTCAAGGACCCAGCACTGACATAATAATTCTGCCAGCCGTAGGATTTGACCCAACAACCTTCTGAGTCACAGAGCCACACTCACAGAACCACACTTGGCAGCTCCGAACTAGAGGGTACCTGGGCTCATTTAGCACTTATTTCATGAGAGCTCGTTGAAAAAGCACGTTTGCCTAAAAATAACTGTGTTGAAAAAAGGCTGTTATTTTGCCTGTTGGCGCTCTTGCTGTGTGTCCCTTGTCTAACTTCTCAACTTTTGTGTCACACACTACTGTGACAGTGACTGCCAGGTCGTTTTCATTCCACATTGCCGGGTCTTTTCACATGCGAATGTCAGTGTTTCGTTTCCATGTCACTTTCCCTTGACCCCCACCTCCCCCAGATGATGGAATCCTGATGACAGTGACGGGTTAGCGTGCGGTGAAGTGGAGGGGGGAAGGATCTTCTTCAGGGCAGACAGAGAGAAGGAGAAAGAGGCCGGGACCCCTGTGAATCACTTAGCAGCCTGTGACATCTGGAGGTCTGGCTTCCACTCGCCCTTGCGCCATTACTTGGTCAATAGCAGAGGAATCGTAATTTTGGGCTAGTAGTGTGATGACTTCATTTGGAAACGGTTACGATGTTCCACACCACATAAACATCTTATGTTTGACAGACTGATGTCACAGAAGATATAAAAACGACAGACTGGACATCCTTCTTTGGGTCTTCGCCTCTGTGCTTGCATGGCATAGGGCTCGGTCACAAAAGCTCACCTCAGCTATGAAACGTTAACCCCAATGAGCTATAATAGAGCAGTAAATTCAATCTGCCCCATGGAAATATAATCCTCCAGCAATACATTCATCCGTAAGTTAGCAGCTGGCTCATTTTACATACATAAGGCATCCTGCTGATACAATGTTAATAATACTGGGATCATTTTTTTGTGGAATAAAGAAAATGCAATATTATGGACGCTGTCACACTGGAGACTGTTCAACTGACTGGTTCACTGGTTATTCAGTAGGATGAGTGTGTGGATATGCTTTCCATTTTATGAATACTCACTGAAGTTGGATATTTACTAACAAGTTATACCACAAAAACAACTAACTATACACCATTGGGGCATACCAGAAATAGGTTTGCACAGGGAAGTCAAGGATAAGAGTGACACCTAGTGGCGGATTCTTATAATGCACTTGGCCAGGACTGTGTCCACTTTTCACAGTTCTGTGGCTACTTGCTTTTCTTCCAGTCTGTTTCCCTGATTTAATTGTCCATTACAATAACAGAAAGGTGTACCTAAGAAAGTAGGAAAGAGTAAGGTGCTATAGGCTCATCAGTGTTCAGTGGGACGCCCCCACTGAGTATCCAGCTGGATGAGTGTAGTGGGGGGGAAATCGACTACCTCAATGCATATTTGAATGTACCAGCTTATTCTGCCGGGTGCAGCATTAAAAGGTACCGGCAGGTGTTTGTGTTGTTGAAGGTGTGGTGCTGCTGGGAAATCATGCAGTGGACCCATCCTACCAGCAGGTAGACCTCTTGAGAGACCCACCAGCTTTCTGCTCGAACCAATTAAACAACCAATTATTGATTGAACCCAAAGGAATTATGGGAAGTACTCAAGGGAAAATATTGGGTCTTCAAAAAAATTAAAAAGCACATAGGTCTAATTTATACAACTGTTCAAATTAGTCATATTTGACACATTGTATATAGTGAATATTAGCAACAAAGAGACTATTTAATGGAGCAATAAAAATTGGATTACTAATTCACAGTTAACAAATAAACATCCCTGTGTTAATCAGAAATGCTTCCCAGGATCTGTCAAGATGGATGTATAACTCAGCTCTTCTTTTTGTCACCCTCAGTGCCGTTTCTGTCCATTCTTTTTCAATCCAGGGGGTCAAGTTTGACCCCACACATTCTCAGGGTCCTGCGGACGTACGGCACAGCGTTGTCCACAAACCAGTGGCGCCGGTACAGGACGAGCATCACATCCCACCGAAGGCTGTGTTCGCGGCGTCTGCCACATGCAATCGAAAGCAGAGAGAGAGCCCCGCTTTAAATGGCATTAGCGCACGGCAGGATTAAATGGGTACAGAGAATCGAACTCCATTCCGTTTCCTGTAATGCAGGGTCCCGGAGAGTGTGCAGCCAGTCATAGGGAGGTAGGAGAGAGAGCAAGGCAGGGGAGCAAGCTGAACAGGATGACAGCTCTCAGCAGGATACGCATACAGGGCCGTCGCCTGGGGTATGTTTTGGGCAGGGAGGGGGCCCAAGGTGACATTTTGTTAGGGAGCCCAAGATTTCCACACACATACACACACACACGTTCGTACCATAGGAGGTTCAATACCAGCTACCCTAAAAAAATAGAATTCTCAAACAATTTATTTAGCATTTCGTGTCTTTGCTTGCAACCCCCCCCCCCACACACTTGGCAAATTTTATCATGTGACCTGGGGGGAGGGGTCCATATTTCTTCAGGGGGCTAATTCCCCTTAAGTGATCAAATCCTCCAATCACCGCTGGTTTGTACTAAGGGACACCAATCCATGTTAACTGCATATCTTTAGACTGGTGTTTCCCAATTCATGCTCCCTCTCCTTCGAGCTTGAGCTGGGAGCAAAAACGTGGACTGTCTGTGGGTCCCTAAGGACCGGGTTGGGAAACACTGCTTTATTTAAATTCAGTTTGGGATTTAGTTTGTCAGTTGGTATTATAAACAAGGGGCTCACAGCTGCTTGAAGATCTCTTTTGTTGTCAGCGGGCTGCCATCAGAATTGCTCATCACCGCGGGGTCGGCGGTGATTCCGGCTGCGTTTTGGATGCAGTAATCTGTTGGGAAAAGAACCAAACAAATAATGACATTCAACAGATTTCACTGAAACCAAGACAAGTTGAAAATATTTGCTAGGGAGAAGAATTACAGTGTTTTCACCAAGAAGCGCTGGGGACTAACTAGTTACATGTAAAAGCAGTACATGATGAAATTACAAAATAAAGGGGTTACTTGCAAATATAATTATTTTCGGTAAAAAGCTTATATGTAGAATATAACATTGATTTTGTTGCTTTGCATCTTTTCGCCGTGCAGAAATGCTTTCTTTTGGGATATTTCCAGAAAACATGGGTCAGCAAAGCCGTTTGGACTTTATTGGCCGATTTAAAACATTTATTATAAAAGTAAACAAAAAGCAATGAAATACTTTAATGAAGTAATCAAAATAGTTACATTGCTTATTACATTTCATGGGTAACTAGTAACCTATTAGATTTCAAAAGTAACCTTTCCAACACTGTCAATAAGGTACGATGATCCTGGGCGGTGAACGCTATTCAAATAGGACATTAAAATATAAATTACCCTCTGGGTACTGAGCCTTTGAGTAGCAGTGTGACGCATAGTGTGAGAGGACCACCAGCTCGGTGCTAGCGGTCAGCCTGTGTGGATATGCATGAGGGCTGTGGGGGTCTAGGGGACCACCTGGTCCCACCTCGCCTAGGAGAGTATCCACCTTCACCCTTAGGTCCGCGTTCTCCGACACCACCTGCAGGGCAAGACACAGCACTGCATGCAGACAACCCTCATGGGGTGTCAGTTCATTCCAGCTAAATTATGCATTTGTTTTACCGTTAAACTGATGTAATTTAAGAAATTCACCTTCTCGTAACTCTTTTCTGTGTCTTCTATTTGTGACAATAGGTCGTTCTGCAAAGTTTCAGGAGAGATTCAACAAAAGAGAAACTGATCGGCCAATACAACTTGCCATTGGGTTAAAGCGATGGATTCTGTCTATTGATAGCGAAAGGTAGATGTTCTGCCTGATTAAACAAGTACCTTCTCCCTCTGCAGGTCAGCCGTGACCAATGCAACCTCCTCTTGGAACCATGCATACTTTACTCTGACATCTTCCAGCTCCAGGGATAAGGTGTCCTTCAAGTCGAAGAACAAGAACGTGCCAATGCTACGTGCTAACTCTGTTTCCGCATCGAACCTCTTTCTTCCGAAGTTCCCATCACAGATCAAACTCCCAGCTTCCGGTACCTTCTGCCGTTCCAGGCTACGAAGTTGCAGCCAGTCCCTCTCCAACCAGGCCTGGAGTTCCTGGGCTTCCAGCGCCGCCTTGTCCATCTGCTCCTGCAGTCGGCAAGCCAGCTCCTCCTCCCTCCCGCCGCAATCCCCCAGCTGGCCCCGCGACACCTCCGGCTCCCCTTGCAGGCTCTCCTGAAGCACAGTGAAGGGGCTTAACAATAACACATCCATCACTAATTATTTCCTTACAAGGGCGATTCCTACATGACCAACCCATGGAAGAAAACCAGAAGTGTCAAAGCCCACTGTCAGATGAAGGTTTAAAGATATTGACTGCCTAGTCTTTGAGGTCCTCAAATTTTTTATTAGAAATTATAATAAGGACTTTAATTGCTTTTAAAGGAAGCCTTTCTCTGCTCAGGACAATTCCTGTGCATGAATGCACCTTTATCCTTGTCCCTCACAGCTATGCCAAAACATTTGGACAATTTTCACTGAAATTCTGCTGAAATGTGTTAAAATGCATCAGATGTAACCGGCTCGCTCTGCTGTTTCTGGAAATCAGGTGGGCATTTCGTTGTTCACCTTGCTGAAGGTCATATTTAGCAGTAGTGTTAGTGCTTCCGGACAGACAAGCGTATAAATACGAAGGTGACTGGGCTGGAGACAGTCAGCGGTCCGGTCACCGCTGCGGCCCTCACCGGGAGGTGTTCGTCTTCTCTGTCCTTCTCCGCCTGGCTGCCGCTGCTCGCGCTGCCCGCCGGGTGGTCTGGCCCCTCTGGCGCTCCCCTCTGGCTCGTGACGTCATCTCGCAACAAAAGCACGAATCCTTCACTGCTGAGTAACTGCTGCAGAGTCAAAGCAGAAGAATCAGGCAAATCGAAACACATCCAGCCTTACACACCTCATTCTAAGTGCGGGGACACATTTCCCAAAAACTCCCATTAGCAGTTTACTATGTTGAACCATTCTGTTGCATGGTTCCAAACATGTAAGTTGCTAATATAGTTAGCAACTATGCTTTTGGGAAATTCACCCCGGGTTAGCAAGATGTTGCGAACGACTTAAACTACAAAGAAATATAAATTAACTGGGAATTCCCTGAAAGCTCAGCCTAGCCGATCTTATGCCTTGTTGACACCTTGACAGCACGTATGTTTGTGATAAGCTGTTTGCCTCACTTGGACAAAAGCGATTGCTAAATGAAAATTTAAATGTAAAAAAAAAAAACAAAAACTTACATGAAATGCTCAACCAATGGTAAACTTCAGTAACATCCCAGACAGTTTGAATTACTCAGTTTGAATTTTAATTATCATTTAAACCTTGGCTGATTACCGTGTTTTAAAAAATTCACGTTAAATACTGTCCGGCATCAATGAACATTAGTAACAGTCTCCCAGATCAGGTGCCTGGGCATGGAACATGGGTTTGCAAACTAGAAGTGCCTAGTGCTGCTAATTTTGTTTACGGTTTTCAGTGTAAAACTTAGCAAATTTATTTCAGTTTGTGTATTGGTACTTTTTGAACAAATTTTAACAATACCGCGATAATACTGATCACCGTGGTCACTATAATCGTGATATTAAATTTTCATGCCATTTCATCCCTAATATTAATTGTATATAAAGTTCTTGAATGAGGCCTCTCATTTTTGACTTGTCAGCCCTCATTCCTTCAGCTCCTGTGATACAGCAAGTCCCCTTTCGGTGTCTGTTCTTCTCCTACCTCGCTGACATGTTCCGCCATCCCGGTCTGGGCTCCCGCTGTACCCCAAGCTCCCACAGAACCCACTGCTCCGGAGTGCGGAGGTTTTGCACTCTCCCTCCTCTGAAGCCTGGCCTCCAGCTCCAGCACACGCTGGCCCAGGGCATCCCTGTCCCGGCAGGCCTGGACGATAAACCTGTCATACTCCTGCCATATCTTCTTCTCCCAGCTGCAATTGGGGCAGTCCGCGGACGTGGGAAGGGCGGCGGCTGTGTCGGCAGGGGCGAGCGGAGCTGGGAGGGAGTTTCAGGAGACGCGGGGGGAGTGGAGAGCCTCGGGCCTGGCCTGCCTCTCCCGATCGCTAGGCTCCACCACCCGCGCGGGTGCTCGAGCGAGACCCGGAGCGCGGAGGCCGGCTCACGCTTGCTCTGCCCCCTCTCTCCTCGCCAGGCCTCGTCATCTTCGCTGACCTCGCGGCCTGTGTGCCCCCTGCCTCTAGCTGGGGCAGCACGACTTTGTGATCTGGCTTGTCGCAGGGCTTCCAGCCGTGCCCAGAGGGCGGTGCTGGCGTGTGCTGGATGGGGGGCAGGCAGGTCTGGGGATGAACATTTAGACCCCACAAAACAAAGCACAAGTTTAATAGGCTTAACTTGGGAGCCAAAGCTGCATTGATTTAGAAAACCTCCAGCTCTGCAGAGGAGAAATAAAAGCATGTGATTCTCTCTCCATACGGAATAAACAGCCACCAACACGTCACTTGAGAGCTAGGAGCAGTCACACAACACATTTTAGAAATAGGATCAATTCAATTAATTTGTTTGTTTGCTTTTGCTTATACACATTGGGTACACTGGGGTACTAAAGGGAACTTCACTTTATTTTATTGTATTGTTTTCAGTCGCCACCACCCCCCCTGCCTCCTATTCAAAATAATCTGGTATCCAACATGTAGGTCCCCAGATTATTTTATCTGTAGCAGTAGGTCTCAATATACATAAGGTTGGAGACCCCTGGAATACAACATGTCCATCCATCCATCCATCCATCCATGTATACCCAGTATAGTGTCGGAGGGGGTCACATCACAAGCAACAAGGGCACAAGGCAGGAGACAACCTGGATACCCTATATGAAATTTAGGGTTGCCAATTCAGATGACAGCCTGTCTTTGGACTGGGGGGGCGGGGTACTAAGGCAACGCAGGGGTAATACTCACTGCCAAAAAACAGACCTAATTGGACCTACAATTATACACACATCCTAATTTATGGAAAGTCCAACTTCTCTCAGAAGTTCTTCAGACTGTCGGTAATAAAACTCAAAACACCTCTAGTTAACCCATCTCCAAAGGATTTGTGATGCTGCATTCCAAATATAACTGGCACAGCTTGAATGCTAACTTACAAATTCTCTCTTCCTCTGAGTATGTACTGAGTAAGTCTCCACTATCTGCCTTTGGAGTCCGTCACCTTTGCCATAATAGGTGAAAACCTCAGGCCTGGTAGCCTTGGGAGATGAGAAACTGAGGCTAAAAAAATTCAAATAAAGCCAAGTAATCATGGCGTGGCCATCAGCACACGTTTTAATGACCTGCCACAGTGGCTTTCATGAGAGTGTGAATGGCGAGGGGGAAATCTTCCAGAGCACAAACACAGCTGTGACTGTTTAAGTTGGCTGGGGTAGGGGTGGGTGGCTGGACATACCCGCTTCCCTGTCATGGATGCCAGCCGTGACACCTGTCTGCCCTGGCTGGACTTGGGCTTATCAGGTGCCTTTGTACTCTGCACCTATGAAAGCATCAAAAATGGACAAGAAAAAAAAAAAAAAGCTAAACTTGGAATGCAAAACTGCAATGATTTCGGAAACATCCAGGATGCGTGCCCTGTGATGGACTGGCATCCCATCCAGGGTGTCCCCTGCCTTATGCCCTGTGCCTTCTGCCATAAGCTCTGTGACCCTCTGTGGCAGTGTTTCTCAACCCTATCCTCAGTGACTCCCAGACAGTTCACATTTCGCTCCCACTCGGCTCACAGCACACCTGAATCAAACGATCAAGAACAGCGAAACACCTGGTACAGGTATGCTGGGAGCTGGGAAGAAGTAAAAAGACTGGGAGGACTGGGAAGAGAAATGCTGCTCTAGCAGATAAATGGTTAGAAAGATGCATGTATGGATGCACTTCTAAGAGTGCATCGTTAGGAGCTTAAACGCCCTAATCTTTAAGCTGATATCGACTGCTTTAAGTAGCATTAGGGTCCAGCTGCAGGTGGACTGACTGCATGGGTTAGATTGAGGGTGGTGGGATCTTTTTACCTGCAGGGGTGAGCAGCAAAGCTGACGGCTGGGGACGGCCACGGCACGACGGGCGAACTGCAAACTGCTCAGCGTCTCGGAGACACACAACGGGCTGGGAGACACCGTCACAATCAGCAACATCCGGCAGTCTCCCCCTAAAGTAAACTGTGCAGTAGGTGGGCAGGCAAGCAAGGGGGCTGGTTAGTAAATCAATATATACCAAGCCACCAGATATCATGTGATGTGTATACTCATGACAGGAAATGGACAGGACTCGGTCATGCCTTCAGCTCAAATGAAGCAGGAGGAGAGAGGCACTCCTCACCAGTCTCTCAAAATCCTGGTGAGCTTGGACTCCCTGTACAACACATGCTCATGGCCCACAGTGCTGAGGGCAAAAATCACCTAAAAGGGCAGGCAATGTTGGCGTTGAGTAGAAGGCTGGCACCTCGTGTTGAACGCAGTCTGAACACAAGACCATCTGCTAATCTAACCCAATGCCCGTTTGCTATTATTTTAATAAGGAAATTAACTTGCATAAACATACATGCTTTTGGGAGTCACGTTACAGGCAACAATAACTACTGAATAGCCATCTAGGCTATTAATCCCCGTTTTGGCTCATACCGTTTATCCGGTTTGCGTCCTAATTATGCTGCTTATCTCGAACCTATTTGTCAAGAATTTTTCCTAGCGATCAGTGTTTCTTTGTTCTTTGACATAGTTTGGTTAAATCCATTGTCTTCTGGGGAAAATTGGAGTGCTAGAGCTGACAAGATATTTTCATTTCTTCTTTTCTGCACACTCTCTCAGGCAGGCTGGGTATCTCCTCGAATTTTAGAGTGTGCACACTCTGGAGCGCTCGTTCATTAAGAATGGGAAAAAACCTCTAACCTGGTGTCATTGTTAGTTCACGGTTACCATGGCACTGGGTTATAGAATGAAGGATTGAGACAGTTAGCTGGCTCTGGTGAGGTTCAAGAGTTACAAATCATATGGGCCAAAGGTTTAAAAGATTTAAGTTATTTAAATTGATGGGGGGCAATGGTTCAAATAGTGAGAGATGAAACATAGGGTATAATGAGGTGACAATGAGGACTTGACTTACGTTTCCAAATATTGTGAGGGAGTGTTTGAGCATCTTGATTTCCTGGGGGTTTTCCTGAGTCGCTTGGAAACCTCTCCTCACATGGGGAACGGGGCCACAGCGTGGAGGCACCTGCAGGATGGAGATCAGCATGACATCACATGTTCATCCCACCAGACTGGGGATTTACAGGAACAGCCTGATCTTCCCCAAAGTAACTTACACACCGGACCACATCTTCCATAACATCCTTAAAAAAATCTTTTCAAATAGATGCTTTGATCATTGTGAGAATTCACAATATGTCTGTAGTTGGTAAAGAAAAAAAAAAAAAAACCTTAAGCTCACAAGTAAACATTTTCAACACTGAAACTTTGATCTGCAGATGATCTCTCCTTAATCTCAACCATAGTCTGTCTCTGCTGGATGACAGATATTCACACCTTGGCTGAGCTGGCAAGGTCCACCTGAGAACAAGAGATGAACCGTCAATGAAAAGGGCTAACACAAGATGTTTAGGAGGAAACAAACTGGAGGCATCATGACCTAATTGTCCATCCATCCATCCATCCATCCATCCATTTTCTGTAACTGCTTGGCCTATTCAGGGTCATGGGGGTTCTGGAGCCTATGGGCATAGGGCAGGGAGCATCCCAGGAAGGGGCGCCAACCCATCGTAGGGTACACTCACACACCATTTACACACACATGCACGCCTACAGATGATTTCGTTACTCCAGTTAGCCTCAGCATATTTTTGGATTGGGGTTGGGAAACCAGGGTACCTGGAGGAAACCCCACGAGGACACAGGGAGAACATGCAAACTGCACACACATAGAGCTGCGGCAGAGACTCAAACCCTAGTCCCAGAGGTATGAGGCCACAGTACTAATCACAGGGCCACCGGGCCAGCCCCGACCAAACTATGAAGGACAATAATCACCATTTGTTTTTAGAGAATACACCTGACTCACCAGCGTTAGCTTGCAAGTAGTCATAAGTCCCTCGTGACCTAAAATAAACACACACAGAAGTTAATTCCTATTCCACATGCTGTAATAAACCCACCATGCCAAAAATATAACAGGATACCGCACATGCAATATTAAGCACAGCACATATAACCCGACTAAAACTAGCGATAGCGAAGGAGCTGCCTGCTGCCTTACCGCTGTTAAGTCTGGGCATTTGCTTGGCTACGGTGATGTTAAAAATGATGTGGCTTTTGCCAGCAAATTCATCCCTGGAAGCACCTATTAATGAGGGCAGCACAAGAACAGCAGCAATGACCAAGACAGCAATGACCAAGACAGCAATGACCAAGACAGCAATGATGACAATGCAGCACAAGTAATGTCAGGGTTGGATGCCACACAATAGGAGGACAGCTAACTGTAATTATGCAGGCTTTTTGAATATATGTTCTGGCTATTATGCGGCACCTTTCCAATTTTTACCAAGCGGTGGGAGGGAAGCTCTCCACAATAAAATTTGTCGATCAGGGGGGTGTCCCACTGGACTTTGGGGTCCACCATGGCACCATGGGGAATTTAACCAAGCAGTGGGAATTAGATCCCCACAATGAAATTTGTCGATGGTGGGGGCAGGGGGTGGGTTTTCCCAATGATAACTTTAATCAAGCGATACATTTTGCCAACTGGGGTGGGGAGTTCCACAACAATAAATTTTGCCAGCCCCCATACCCATAAGCCCACCAGGAAAATGCCCCATATGCCAGATGGCCAGTCCAACCCTGGGGGCGCATAACCTTGGGCCTACCTTAAAAAATGTGTGCCTCTTTCCAAATAGCCCACTTCCATTTCTCAGCATAACCCCTAGGGAATCTGTCAGTGTGAATCACACACCTGAGTGACGGTTGCCAGCCCCCCGCCGATACAGCTGCAGCACCCCCTGGGGAGACCCCACCTCCACCTCTGTGAGCCCCTCCAGCAGCACGGCGCCCCCTCCCTCACGAATGCGGCACACTTCCACAGACTGGCTTTCCTGCAAGGGAAGCAAGCAGGCATCACAGGGAGGAAAGGGGGATAGAAAATAGCTGAGAATGATTTTTGGGTCGAGGCGAGATCTAACCAGAAGATCGTAGACCTTCTCATTGGAAACCTGGATGAATGAGACTCTGATGTTGCAGTTCAGGGCTTCTGGGGCTTTGAGAGTCAAGGGTCAGAGTCTCCTTTATAAACAGGGCTGCAGTCTGAACACTGTTTCTGCAAGGGGACATTCTGAAGGACATAAAAAAAGAGCATCTCTGTGCGATTTAAGTGGTTAGCTCTTTCAAAAACAATAGCCTTACAGCACTCGTTCCATAATCTAAACTGCAATAAGAAATTACTGTAATACTGATAGATAGAAATAGTATGAGCATAGAAGGCTGAGGACTAATAGCTGATCTGCTCTAGATGAAAACGGTCTGCAGTGAATTACGATGTCAATAATGTCTTTGCTGATTCCCTTCCATTACTAAAGTGACCCGCCTTTCTAAATATTATTTATACCTTGGTTCCCATGCTTTTACCGTCCTGAGAAGCCCCACATCCCTTCCAAGAACACAGAAAAGAAAGGATACAGCTGAAAATGTCCTCAGCAGCCCTGCTGACGATGCCCCTCCGGGCGCCGCCACCGCCGCTGCTTCCCAGCAGGCCATGCGGTGACCTCCTGCTGGCGGTGCGCTGTAGGTGATAACACAGCCGTTGTAGCCGCGCAGCAGAGACTCCACCAGGGGCTGGGGGCCAAATGCGGCACATGCATGAGCAGCGGTGGTACAATTGTGGGGGTGACAGTGAGCTGCGGTTAAGCGCTTGCGGTCAGGATGTTTATTCAGATCCACCAGACAACGCTGCTGTTTAATCTTGATAAATTGTTTGACTTGTTTGATAAATTTGCCCTATTCCTTCTCACGGTCCAAAGACACGTCAATAGGGTGAACTATGACTTCAGTTTTTGTTCGTGATGCACTTAAATGCCAGGTCTCACTATATATATATATCTTCTGAAGCAATTAATTAGTTAAATCTGTCTTCACTTTCGTGAAGAAAACATTTAGCAAAATATCTCATCTAATATGCATGAACAATGCCCCAATGAATGAGTAACATTTTTAAACTTCTTAAAAACCTTAGTGTTACAGATGTAATAGATAAAGCGATATTAGGAATTGTTATCTCTGGAACCAGCTGTGCCCCAGACTATAGCTATTTGCTATAGCTAACACTATTGCAAATCACTGGGATTCTCACAAAACAATCCACTTCCAATAAAAATAGGTGCACACTGTAAGCCTGTGAATAGAGGGCATTTCATGGTCACCGTACATCCCTACTTGTTTGCTAAAAATCAAGCAGTGCTTATTACCTTGGCCACTGATTCATAGATCTCTTTCTGGGTGGCCGTCTCATCCCAAATAGCACTGAACTCCAGAGTATGTGGAGGGTGGCCCTGGATTAAAAATGTAAGGTCACTGATGATGCAAAGCACTTCCTAAGAAAATAAGATATAAGTTATCTTGTAAAAGTGACAGTCTAACAGGATCACTTTCTAGAGATTTATATTCTGAAGCAGAGGAGATCTATAAATCAGTGTTTCCTAATCCGGTCTTTGGGGACCCCCCAGACAGTGCACATTTTTGCTCCCTCCCAGCTTCATGTAAAAGATGGACTTTCTGGGGGTCTGTGAGGCATGGTTTGAGAAACACTACTATAAATCATTTAATCCCTTCCTCTCTGAATGTTTGCCACTTGACAATGCTGCCGTAGGTACGTGTCGAAATGACTGGCCTGCGTAAAAAGGAGCAACAACGCCCGTTTCAATGGACAGATTCATAATCACTACATCTTTCATTCAGTCCTTCCAGGCCTGGTCTTCTCATCATTCAGATTGGCTGCTCAACCCGTCACTCACCCAAATGCACGGCAACCTACCTAATCGCAGCATTGAAACACCAGCCTCATGTTCACTCACCCTTCCTGTGTCAACAATCACCTGATTGGGTCTCTTCACCTTTATAAAGCTCCTTGCTTCATCTGTGAGAATATATAGTTTTAGTGACATTCAAACCTGTGACCAACAAATTGAAAACTCAATCTCTTACATAAGTTTGACATACTATAATACAGTGTTTACATCCTATGCTAATGATTATTGAAGAAAATAAGCTATAGTTAATCCATCCATCCATCCATTTTCCAGAACCGCTTATTCCATTTCGGGTCGCGGGGGGTCCGGATCCTATCCCGGAGGCTGCGGGCGCAAGGCAGGGAACAACCCAGGATGGGGCGCCAACCCATCGCCGGCTATAGTTAATGATTATTAAAATTTCTTAGATTAAACAGTGTAACTTCCATCCATCTTCTGATTCTGCTTGCCCTATTAAGGGCTGCTGACGTCTGGAGGCTATCCTAGAAGCTATGAGTACAAGGTAGGGAACAAGCCAGGATAGAATACCAACCTATCACAGGGCACAAACACCCTACAGACAATTTGGTGACTCCAATTCACTTAAACATGTTTTTGGAGTGTGGCCGGGGGCCGGGGGGGGGGGGGAC
Organism: Mormyrus iriodes; assembly: GCA_011763525.2. NCBI lineage: Eukaryota > Metazoa > Chordata > Actinopteri > Osteoglossiformes > Mormyridae > Mormyrus > Mormyrus iriodes. The sequence continues at coordinate 7,327,971 of JAAGVU020000061.1, forward strand.
CCAATGACACAGGAGGATTGAGACATATGATTTGTAACTCTTGAACCTCACCAGAGCCAGCTAACTGTCTCAATCCTTCTCCTGCAACACAGGAGAAAAGGCAGACTCTACACACATGGAGCCCAGAGGTGTGAGGGCTAATCACTGTGCCACAACATGCACGTGTTCTTATGTGTTTTTATTTACTAATAAGAATTAACACACCCAGAAAATGAGTTAACTAATTTGCCGATGCCTCTTAGTCTAATCAAAACCAGCACTTTATTTTTTATGTAGGCTGTATAAAGGTGTATACATACCCAGAAACATTATATAGTTGCTGAGCAAACGGAGTAATTTGCATCAATTACAGCTTATTTTTATGCAACGCTTGATATTCTACAGAAACAAACTTTGCCGATAGCTCAATAAGAATGCCTGTCTTAGGGCTTATAAACCCTTATGTGCCTGTGTGGGTGTCCCGCTGGTCTTCGGGACACAGTCGAATAAACACCCGAAAGCCCTTGTTCCGATCTTCGCCCCTCAGCTCTGCGGCGCCGTCTCGGGGCTCGGTGGCCTGACTGCAAGAATCGAGGGAGAGAAACACCTGCATTGTGGACAAACCTCCATCAAACTACCTAAAAGCACAAATGACACAAGAAGTCTGCCATGCACACGTCAGAAAAGCCCGTAAATAACGTTATAATCGAAGTGTTTCAATTTATTGTCATGTATGTATTTTATAAGCTATATTCGAAGCTATATATAGATCAGGGTAAATAAAAGCAACATATTTTAAAAAGTCACCATCCAACTTCAGGCCCGTTAAAGTAAGTAAATTTTTTACTCAACTCAAAAGATATGATGACGCTGTTTCAAGCGCTGGAAATTCACACTCCGGAAAATTATGTCCACTGGAAAGAGAAACGAAAGGAGGTGCTAATTACATCGTGCGATGTTATGATAACCGTCTAATTGATGATTTGCAGAATCCCCAGGGAAGTCCCGTTTTTAACAGACATCGAGAAGTCCTGGGAAAGCCGGTGGCTTTGGGAAAGCTCAGACCGCGCTCGCAACAGACGCAAATTCTCGAAACACTGAATTTTGATAAATTTCCCTAATTTTTAGTCATCCATTCTGACTAAGTACTGAATAACAAATATGCAAAAGCAACATAAATAAACAAAATCACATTACCGTATCGTACTAAAATGGCTCTAGACGAGTTTGGAAAACAGCTTAGCGAGTCCGAAGTAGTATTTTCTTTCAGCCACCGCTATGAACTAGGGGGTGACCCGAGGCCCACCTCCCCTCCCACAGGAAGATTTTACTGATACTGACAATTATTAACCACTGCCCTACAACGGGGATATGTTAAGTAACACTTTTATCAATTAAACACAGAATTTCCATTGGCAGTAGTGTAAATATATCCTGTCAGTACAAGACTGTAATAAACTACTAAAACATTTTGATCCTAAGATCACTCAGCTTGGAAAAACCTTTCGAATAAAGAAAAACATACAGATAAGGAAAGCCTACTGCCCTTATTAAAGAAACAATATACACCGATCAATCGTACCACCAACAGGTGAAGTGAATGACATCGATTATCTCGTTACAATGGCATCTGACAAGAGTGCTATTATATATTAGGCAAATGAGCAGTCACTTCTGGAATTTGATGTGCAGGAAGCGCCCATGAGAGTTTTACTTACACAAAAATTTGCTGAAGGCAAATGTCAAGGTGATAATACACAGGGAAAATGCCAACCAGGTGAGACAAAGAGCAACTGATCTGAATCTGGATGATTGGAAAAATTTGCCCACTGGTGATCAGTTTTTCAGGTAGAAAAATCTTGCCTAATGTCAATGGGAATGTGTGACATTGCCTGGCAACCTTCCTCAAAAAGATGCCTTGTGTATCATCACCCTAAGGATCTGAGTAAGTGTGACAGGGCCAAATTGTGATGGCTAGATGACTGGGTCAGAGCATCTCCAAAACAGCAGGTCTTTTGGGGTGTTCCAGGTATACAGTGATCAGTAGCTACCAAAAATGGTACAAGGGAGGCCAACCGGTGAACCGGTGATGGGGTCATGGGTGCCCAAGGCTCGTTGATGTGTGTAGGGGGTGAAGGCTAGCCTGTCTGGTCCAGTCCCACAGGAGAGCTACTGTAGCACAAATTGCTGAAAAAGTTAATGCTGGCTATGGCTGAAAGGTGTCAGAACACAGTGCATCGCTGCCTACTGCCTACGGGGCTACGTAACCACAGACCAGTCAGAATGGCCATGCTGACCCCTCTCCATCGCCGAAAGCTCCTACAATGGGCACATAAGTATCAGAACTGGACCATGAAGCATTGGCCGAAGGTGGCTTGGTCTGATGAGCCACCTTTTCTGTTCCATCATGTGGATGGCCGGGTGCGTGTGCATTGTTTATCTGGGGAAGAGGTGGTACCAGGATGCACTATTGGAAGAAGACAAGCCGGCAGAGGCAGTGTGATGCACTGGGCAATGTTCTGCTGGGAGACCTTGGGTCCTGGCATTCATGTGGATGTTACTTTAACACATACCACCAACCTAAACATTGCTGCAGACCAAGTACACCCCTTCATGGCAACGGCATTCCCCTGATATCAGTGGCCTCTTATAGCAGGATAATGTGCCCAGCCACACTGCAAAAATTGTTCAGGAATAGTTTGAGAAACATGAAAAAGAGCTCAAGGTGTTGACTTGGTCTCCAGGCTCCCCAGATCTCAATTCAATTGAGCATCTGTTGGATGTGCTGGACAAACAAGTCTGATCCATGGGGGCCCACCTCACAACTTACAGGACGTAGAAGATCTGCTTCTAACGTCTTGGTGTCAGATACCACAGGACACCTTCAGAGGTGTCATGCCTTGATGGGTCAGAGCTGTTTTGGTGGCACAAGGGGGTCCTACACAATATTAGGCGGGTGGTTTTAATGTTATGACTGATCGGTGTATCTTCCCTCATATATTTCATACTATATATTGCAGATAATATGATTACTGTAGAATTACCCTGCAAATACCCTGCAAAAGAGCTATGATTGGTGGTACTGCTCCTACACACAAACAGTATTACAGTATGTCTGAGTTTAGTCAACACTCCTGGTGTGTACACTAAACATCTATCTAAAATAATGATGTCTTTTTAAACATTTTGTATTTGCAATTTATAGGTTATTTTCCTGTGGGTGAGCCTAACCATATGTTAAACTCACCACCAGCTTCATACTCAATCAACTTTGTGTCAGTCGCTGGTGATAAACCTCACTTAACAAGGGCTATAACCAATATTTTAAAAGCCCAAGGTAACCTTTAGCATACCGGGCATATTCACTTTATAGACAGTTTTACAGTCAACTCCATGTCAACTGGCTCTTTAGAAAGGCTGTATGAAAAAAGACCTTCCAGAACAGAACCCAAAATTTCAGTGCCTGCACCTTGCAAAGAGTCGCTGAAATAACAATGCACTGGGTGTGTGCTCTGAGGCTCTTTTCTAACAGTAATGCACTCTTGATAGGCCATTAACAACCTCTTGTTAAAGCTCAATGGCATCATGCATCCCATTAAGTACCAGGATATTTTCACCCAAAATCTAGTTGCCGTGCCAGGAGTTTGGACTGTTAATGGACGATTATTTTTTGCTCGTTTTAATGAAGGGTGTACAAGTTCTTCAGCTAATGGAATTTAGTATATACTTTCACATATGACTATTGCCTTGGTCTTCTGTCTCTGAATGCCATTAAATTTGTGTTTTATTCATTTATCAGATGCTTTTCTGAAGCGACTTGCAGTTCAGAGGAGGGTGATCATTTAGACATACTCCCTGGCATTTGAACCCACAACCAATATGTTGTCAGCACAGTGCTGTACACGTTCAGCTACAAGAACTATTTCATGTTGAGGGGAAGGCCAATATCGGAACTCAGATTTTCACATGACAAAGGTATAGTTAAATATAAGTTCTAACTGTACAACAAATTCTGGTTTAATCCTGGTTTTGCTGGCAGAAGGCTATACTGAGCAGCAGGCTGCTTCCAGGCTCAAAATTTCTAAGACAGCTGTACACAAGAACAAGGTGAAGCAGGAGACACTGGGAATGACAAGAACCCAGCCAGGTAAAGGGCAGACGCGACTTTATAATAGCAGAGATGACCATTAACTTATCCGACAGTTTCTCATGAATCGCAGGATGACATCAAGTGACCTTCAAAAAGAATGGGAAACATTAAATGGTTTGAAGTGCACTGCTAGGACAGTTCATAACAGGCTCCTACGATGAGTACTGAAGACCCATAATGCAAGGAAGAAGCCCTTCAATAACGAGAGGCAGGGAAGAGCCAGGCTACAGTTT